>CM070789.1:11064467-11664467 GCA_036346955.1 Dipus sagitta | reverse complement strand
TGAAAACCTAGGACCATTCCAAATATCCCTGAAGTTAATCTGAAGTGATGATGTCAGCAGTAAGAACAGCACTGGGGCCTGGAGAGACAGCTTAGCGGTTAAGGTGCTTGCCAGCAAAGCCAAAGGACCCAGGTTTGAGGCCCCAGTAGCCACTTAAAGTCTGATGCCCTGGGTGGCCCATGTGCCTGCAGTTCATTTGCCATGGCTTGAGGCCCTGGCATGCCCATTCTCTTTCTCTCTCTATTTGCCTCTCCCCCACCCCTCAGATAAATAAATAAATGCAATATATTTTTTAATGAACAGCATTGGATTCCACTTCCTTACCACAAGACTTTAAATAAAATAACACAATCAGGTGTCTTTTTTTTCGCCTTCCACATTTGAGCCTTAAGTGATTTGTTCATTCTTAATCTTCTCAGAGGTCCAGAATCACAATTCTTTTCAGCACTTTTAGAATTACTACTCTGGTTTGATTACATGTCTTGTCTTTTTATTACATATCTCCAGCATTGAGCATGTATGAAAGGATCAATAAATATTTGCTGAAGGTTGGATGTAGGAAAAATCTCTATGAATACTCAAAATAGTGAAGAAGGAAAAATTGTTTGATGCAAGTGTTTACAACGTGAATGAATCAAACTTCACAGCAAAATTTAATCTTTAACATATTTATCTATAGATTGAGTAAAGTAATATAGAACATAAAATTTAAGGTTCAAATTCATCTTGGTCATAATTTTCCCCGAAATTACAAAATGAGGCCAAAATATTGAATACCAATATTACAAAAGTTTTGAGTGTAACATATAATAAGTACAAATCTGGGAAGATTATAATGTATAGCTCATGAAATTGTCTGGACTATTTCTATGCACATTCATGTTTTTATTTTATTCTTGTTCCTCTCTATTCTTTATGTTTTCATGTGATTACGGTAGAGAAATGAAATCAGAATAAACTTATTAAAGGATAAATACAGGGATTGGCAAGAAAACATCCTACCAGCTAGTCCGCCAGTGTCAGCGTAGTACTTGACACATCGGCAATGAAAGATACTGAATAAAGATGAGGCAAATATCTTCAAAGCTGAACTTCTTGCTAAAAAGACAGATATTCTTTTGTTTGATATACTTAAAGGAGGATTCCAGGTAAACTTAAACAATGAAAGAGTTATATAAATCTGCCAGGTTAAGTGAACTAAAAATGTCACATCTCCTCCAACTATTCATTGCTTACTTTCTTTCAATTTCATCAGGAAATTGTGTTCTAAACCAAACTAATATCAAACATGATCTCTGCTTATGACAAAAGTACACAGCGGAAGCTATCAAAGCAGGGTTAAATTTGTGTTCTGTCAAATCATTTTACTCAAAGTATTCTTGGAAGTCAAGTATGCTGGCTTATTCCCCAAAGAGAACTGAATTCTCCAAACACAATTCAGAACTCCTATTCTTACTAAGAAACAAAACAAAAAGAGTAGAAAGAGAGCACAGGAGATAGGGAGGGAAAAAAAGAATGTCTGTTCAATTAAGGTGACAATAAACCTTTGAATTATCCATAAGCTTAACAAGTCATAGAATAGTTTCCTAAGAGTTTTTCCTAGCACCAAGCACATAGACGCCAGACAAATCTGGCCAAAGCATCTTAAAAAAATTGAACGCAAGCATACACACACAGGCATAGTCACAAATTGAAATAAAATAAATGAGAATTACTTGGAACTATAATGAGACATAACAAGTGATCACAATAACCAGTAATTTCCGTTGTTTAATCTTGTGTTTTAAAACTAGGAAGTATTTTATAATGCTTCACAGCTCAACTATATGACTTTGCAGCACCATTCACAAAATGCATTTCTTTCTCATTTGCATAGTATCTCATAATTTCTGCCTTAAGGATTCAGTCTCAATGATCATTTCATTCATCCATTCATTATTCATTCGCTTATCTATTCATCTCATAAACATTTCTCATGTACTTCGATTAGGAATCTCCTTATTGGTCCAGATAGAGTAGAGATAAATACATGCTAACATAAATACAAGATACAGCACCTTAATTGGTCATTGTAATTGGAACTGGGAAAAGAGGAGGGCACAGTACGAATTAGTTTTGGAGAAGAAAAGCAATTTTCTCTGATACAATATAATAAAAGTATTGCTAACAGCATAAACAATCCAGGAATGGTGAGTAGAAGTTTCCTCATAAAATGGAACATCACTGTGGGATGCTGGCTTCTTCTTTCAAACATCACCTAAAGAAAGGTTCAAACAAAGACATAAGTACTAGACAGGCATGGTGGTGCACGCCTTTAATCCCAGCACTCGGGAGGCAGAGGCAGAAATATTGCCTTGATCCTCTTATAAATATACAAGAAAATAAAATATAATCAATGCACTTGCATCCAGTCAAAGTGTCCTCAACTATGAAGGCAAAGTGTTCCAATCATTTAAGTAGTCATGAGTCCTAGGGGTGTAATGTCTGCTGCTGTCTGGCTAAATATATATATGATGTTCACCAAATGGCCCAGTAAGCACTTCTGTTAATGTTCATACCCATATGTTATACTACTCTCACTTTTGGTTAGAGAATCTTCTCTTTTCAGATGGCAGTGACCACTGGAATGACTCAGAAGGCTCCGTGGTGCTGAAAAGAAGTGACAGAGGAGTGCTCAGCACTGCAATATCTCTATCACACCTTCCAAATCTCAGGGTCCATTGTAGACGAGGTAGCAGAAAGGATGTAAGAGCCAAAGGAAGGGTAGGACTCCTTACAACGTGCTCTTCCAGACACAAAATGGCCTGGATATCCATGACCTCACAGTGCCTGACACTACCTACACAAGGCCATCATAATAGGAGGAAAAGATCATGGCATCAAAATAAGAGAGACTGATTGAGACAGGGAGGGGATATGATGGAGAGTGGAGTTTCAAAGAGGAAAGTGGAGGGAGGGAGGGAATTAACATGGGTTATTGTCTATAATTATGGAAGTTGTCAATAAAAAAATTTTTAAAAGAAAAAAGTAAATAAAATAAAAGTACTTAGCCTACCTATTATTAAAAACACACTTTCTGCTGGGTGTGGTGGTGCATGCCTTTAATCCCAGCACTCAGGAGGCAGAGGTAGAAGGATTGCTGTGAGTTCAGGGCCACCCTGAGACAACAGAGTAAATTCCAGATTAGCCTGGGCTAAAGTGAGACCCTATCTCGAAAAACCAAAAAATTATATATATATACACTTTCTAAGTTGATAGTAAAGTATATTAAACACTATTTCTTTTTATCAAATTTTTTGTTTATTTATTTATTTGAGAGTGACAGAGAGAGAGAAAGAGGCAGATAAAGAGAGAGAATGGGTGCGCCAGGGCCTCCAGCCACTGCAAATGAACTCCAGACATGTGCACCCCCTTGTGCATCTGGATAACGTGGGTCTTGGGGAATCGAGCCTCGAACTGGGGTCCTCAGGCTTCATAGGCAAGTGCTTAACCACTTAGCCATCTCCCCAGCCCATGAACACTGTTTCTTGCGGGAGATACACAACTGAATTTCTAACAAGATTTTAAAGTTGATGAGTAAAGGGAGGCTAAAGACATTCCAAGGGATCACAAACTATAAAAAGAAGTAGCGAATATAATTTTAATACTAGGAAAGGTAAAAAATGCAGAAATGAAACCGAAGAATCAAAAAAGACTGCATTGCTAAGGCCACAGTCCACAGTGAGATGAAAACAGTTGTCAGCTTTTCTGTGCCACATAATGCTTTTGCAACTGTAATTTTTCATGAACTACAAACTGTGCAAAGAAGACATAATATGATACTAGTATAAAATTTTAACACTATTTTAACACTCAATCCAAGACACCCAAAATGGACAAAAATAATGTGGTTATAAAAGCATTAAATAATATAAAAAACAGGGTAAATTTTATTATATTCATTGTACTTTAGGTTTTGTGGAGAGAAAAATACTTTTTTTTGAAAAATCTTTATCTTCCTAGTGCAAAGAGAATCATTTACGTTAGCTAACCATATCATAAGTCACAAAGCAGAATCTATGTTTCAAAGATCATAAATAATATACGAAACAAAATTAGACAATAGCACAAAGGAATTAGAAAATGATAGATAGTTAAAATGGTCCTTTACCTGGAAATTCAAAACAAATGCTGCCAAATAATTTTCAGGTTAGATGTGAAATAATAGAAATTCCAAATGATCTTCAAAATAGTAATAACAAGGCAAAACATTTTCAAATTATGGACAAAACTAAAGTGGTGGTCAGAGAAGAACACATACCATGAGTACCTACATATATCAGGAAAATTATGTAGGTGGATAGTAACAGTAACTCAAAGGGTTTGTAATCCCAGCACCTGGAGGTAGAGGTGGGAAGATCAAGAGGTTAAGGCCAGCCTCGGTTACAAAGCAAGTATGAGGCCAGCCTGGGATACATGGTACCATGTCTAGAAACCAAAAAAAAAAAAAAAAAGGAAAAAAGAAAATAGAAAAAACTAGCAAAGAAATTTTTGAAAAAGCAAAATGAATACATTAGTAAGGATAAAAAGAGAAAACTGCCAGGCATAGTGGCGTACGCCTTTAATCCCAGCACCTGGGAGGCAGAGGTAGGAGGATCACTGTGAGTTTGAGGCCAGCCTGAGACTACATAGTGAATTCCAGGTCAGCCTGGGTTGGGGGGTGGGGGAGGGGAGAGAGGCAAAACAGTGAGTTAGAAAACAGAAAATTTTAAATGAGAAGTAAATGATTGAAAAATATTAATAAATTTAAAAATCAATGTCTTGGTTAAGGTGCTTACCTGCAGAGCCTAATGACCTGGTTTCAATTAAAGACAGATGTATGAAGTGGCATGTGCATCTGGAGTTCATTTGCTGGGGCTGGAGGCCCTGGCACACCCATTCTCTCTGTCTCTCCTCTCCTCTCTCTCTCTCTCACTCTCTCTCCTTGAAAATAGATAAATATAACATTTTTAAAGATCTATAAAAATCAATGTCTAAATCAATCATGAAAGTAACTATAAAGCATAAACATTAGAAAGTTAGAAATTTTCAAAGTCACAAGACATTGAGGATTACACTAAGTGAATATTTTTAGAAAAACAAAACTCATTACAGTGGCGACATCAGGTGTAAACAAATCAATTATAAAACAAATGAGGGAATACTGAGTTATCCATACAAAAGTCAGCAATCCAGATGGCTTCACAAAGGAATTAACACCAAGCCTTTAACTGCCCAAATATTAATTCATACCAGAACAGAAAAAAAAAATATCAGAGCTTTCCAATTTATTTCATCAAAAAGTAGGATAGCATTTCTAAATCTGAAAAAAAAATCATAAGGCTAAAATAAAAGCAATCCATATCACTTGTTAATAGGGACAGCAAAATTTACTCTTTTTTTTTGAGGTAGGATCTCACACTATTCCCGGCTGAACTGGAACTGCCTCTATAAGCCCAAGGCTGGCCTCAAACGCACAGGGATCCTCCTATCTCTGTCTCCCTAGTGCTGGAAATAAAAGTATGTGCCACTATGCCTGGGTAACAACAGCAAAATTTTAAATAAAATCATAGCAAAGAGAATTCAGTAGTATAATCTTTAAAGTAAAATCCTCAGATTTTGTGAATAAATTTAAGAGTAATTAACTCCAAGGCAATTGTAACATTACTCACTGTGCTGGAAGGGCAAGGGGGAGATGACATGTGGGTCACCCCTGGAGAAAGCACAATCACACACCCCCTAAGGTGAGAAGCCATGGATATTCCTTAATTTTGAAAATGTGTGTGTGTGTGCTCAAACCATAGTTTTAAATACTAATATAGAGCAGGCTTCTAAAGTGAACCTAATAAATGCACAGCTTTAAAAATAATCAGAAACTCACTCTTTTTGAGTGTTATGAACATAGAAATATATGAGAAATTAGAGCTGTTACATTGTGGTTTTGAGCCTTCTCCATTCAAACCATCTAATTCCTTCTTGAACCCATTTCTTTTTTTTTTCCCCCAGCCTCATCAATCAATTATAATCAATAGCAATTCGGTTGGTTATAAAGTCATTGTTTGAAACAGCTGTGATCTGCTATGGTTTGTGTCATTGTTATATTCTTTGTAATTGTTTATAGTTGCCTCCAATTCTCTGATTTTATTAGCTGTCAGGCTTATTATTTTCACTTTTAAGAACCCTCCCCTCCATGATTATAGTGTGAAACCCCTAAAATTCAGCTAGTTGCGAAATGATAGTACACAGATATGGGTCCTCTAATAGGTCAGTGGGCCTTGAAGTCTTCTCTGGCCATACAATATTCCATGAGTGGGATTAAGGCCTTTTATTTATTTATTTATTTATTTATTTATTCATTTGAGAGAAAGAGTATAGCATGCCAAGGCCTCTTGTCACCGTTAATGAACTCCAGTTGCATGTGCCAGTCTGTGCATCTGGCTTTAGCTGGGTACTGGGGAACTGAACTCAGGCCAGCAGGCTTTGCAAGCAAGTGCCTTTAACTATTGAGCTATCTCCTTAGCCTAGATTAAGGTCTTTTTTTTTTTTTTTTTTTTTTGAGGCAAGTCCGACAGATTGGCCTTTTTTTTTTTATTTTTATTTTTGTGAGAGTGAAAGCTAGAGTGCAAGAGAGAGAGGGAGAATTGACACACCAGTGCCTCCAGCTATTGTAATCAAACTCCAGATGCATGTGCCACCTTCTGTGAATGTGCGACCTTGCACATGCATCATCTTGTGATTCTGGCTTACGTAGGATCTACGGAGTCAAACGTGGGACCTCAGGCTTCACAGGCAATGCCTTAACTGCTAAGCCATCTCTCTAGTCCTATGGCCTTTTACTAGTCCATTTTATAATGATAAAAAAATGCCAGAGGCTGTATGCTTGGGCTCCTTGTTGGAGTTCCAGGAACATGGTGCCGGCATTTACTGGCTCTAGGGACAGCTTCCATCCCAACATGGCGGATGACGTACGGAAGCAATCTCTGTGAGTGTGAGGTGTCATATGGTGAGAAAGGACTTAGGGCTGCTGTTCGATCACACAAAGCTCACTCCAAGGACAGTACTCCCAATGACCTGGTCACTTTCTACTAGGGTCCACCTCTTAAAGGTCCCTCCAATTCTTAACACTACCACAATGGGGACAAAACTTCCAACGCAGGTCTACCTTCAAACCACAGAGAGCAGAGGCTTTACTGAACCTTCAGTGGGTGTTCACAACCATCTTCTGAAAGCAAGAGCACACTCTCTCCTCACACAGGAATGTAGCATCTAGCTAGTGTAGTCTTAGGAACAGAGGATGCATCTCATCAGACAACTGACCCTGCTAACATTTCAATCTGATGTCCCAACTCCAGAACTGTGAGAACGTACGTGTTTTCTTTATAAATGACCAAGTATCACATATTTTTGTTACAACAGCACAAACCAGATTAAGGCAGTGTGGTGGTTTGAATGTAGTTCCTCCCCTCACCCCCCCCACACACCACTTACTGGATCATTTGTTTGAACCCTTGATTCCCAACAAAGAGATTTTATTTGGGAAGGTTGTGAAACATTTAGGAGGTAGACCCTTGCTGAAGGAAGTGTGGGGCAAGCCTTGAAGTGTTTACAGCCTGGCCCTGCTTCTCTCTCTCTCTCTCTCTCTCCCCTCTCTCTCTCTGTCTCTTTCTCTCCCTCTTCCCTGTTGATGTGATGATATTACCATAGTGTTCTGCTCTAGCCACAGTGGACCCTTTCCCCCTGGAACTGCAAGCCAAAATAAACTCTTTCCTTCCCTAAGCTGCTTCTGATAGAGGATTTTGTCCCAGCAAGACGACAGTAACTGACAGGCAGAAACTGGCACTGAGAATGGAGTCTTACCATGACAAGTATCTCAAAATGTGACTGTCACGTTGGTCATGAGGCTAGGGGCTAGAGGGTTTTGTCATGAAGCCTGGGAAAAGCCTGCACCGTGATGAATGGAGCATTAAAGTAGACTGTGTGACGTGGGCTGTAGAGAAAGCCTTGTTCTTAGTAAAGATTATTAAATGATTATGACAGTGTAGATTACTCTGAGGAGACCACAGACAAAATGAGGAACAAGATATTGGAAACCACAGAAAAGGTCACCCTCGTTAAGAACCTGGCTGAATTATGTTCGTATGCTAGAACTTTGTGAAGGGAGAACCCAGGAGGAATCACACAGGGTATTTGGTGGAAGGAATCTCTAAGTGGCTGTGATTTCAAGGTGCTGTATGGCTTACCTGCCTCCCACAACATACAAGTACAAAAAACTATTTAAATAAGAACTTATTATTCAAAGAGAAACTAGACAAAGACAATTCACAGACTGGTCTGTAAAGAATGAAAAACAAAAATAAAGCATACATAAGATAAAAATATTAGGGCTGGAGAGATGGCTTAGCAGTTAAGATATTTGCCTGCAAAGTCTAAGGACTCAGGAGCAACTTTCCAGATCCCACTTAAGCCAGATGCACAAAGGTGAGGCAAGTGCAAGGTTGCACGTGCCCACTAGGTGGCGCAACCGTCTGGAGTTTGATTGCAGTGGCTGAGGCCCTGGTGTGCCAATTCTCTCTCTCTCTCAAATTAAAATAAAAATATCAACGAGGTAGCCGGGCAACTGTTTAATAAGAAGATTGGTGTTGGTATGAGGAAGCCACTCCAGGCCACTTCTGAGACCTTCAAGGCTGCCACAATTATCACTAGTGCAAAACACCCCGGGACTTGTGCACAGAACAGCTTTGAGAAAGGGGCCTGGGATATAGTCACAGAACTCTGGAGCTCACTGCACAGGGCCAGCTCGGGTCTCTGCTCCTTGCATTCTAGCGCATTACTCCTCGATCTCCTGAGCTGTGGCTGAGCGGGACTCAGATGCGGATTAGACCACTGCCTCCACAAGAGCAAGCTTGAAATCTTGGCGGTGTTCCTCTGTTGCTAAACGCTGCTGGTGTCAAGCGTGCAGGAGTTGTGCAGTGATCTCAAAGGACGTCTTGGAGTGCATGGGGACCTAGAGAGAAAACTGTGATCAAAGCAGATGTGTGTGGTTGTTCATCTTGGGTTTTCAACTTGACTAGATTGAGAGATAGGTAGACGAATAAAGCAGGCTTCTGGATATGTCACACTCCGGGCATACTTCTAAAGATGATTGACATGTGTGTGGGGGGTGTGCAAAGGGTAAAATAGGGGATACACCCTGGATATGGGAGCATCATTTAACAGGCCAAGGAGCATGTCATCCAGAGCATGTAGGGTTCCATTCTTCCTAAGCAGGTGCATGTATTGCTGCCATCATCCATGGGTACATACCAGGCTCTGGCTTCACATCCTTTCAAAATGGTCTCACCCTGCCCACTATCCAGGGAGCATTTAGACCCCCAGCTTCAGAAAGAAAATGCTACACCCCCTTGTTCTGAGGTTTCTAGCTTCTTGAACTGGACTACCAGGCTCTCGGCCTGTCCAGAATATAGACAGCCACTGACGTATTATCTGCCCTCCTGCAATGCAAGTCAACTCAATAAATTCGCTGTTATATTGATAATAATTTTGATAGACTGAAGATAGGTGATAGATAGATATAAATAGGTAGAGATAGATAGATAAATAGATAGATAGAGGATAGATGATGATGATGATAGATAGGTAGATAGAAAGATGATAGATAGATAGATAGATAGATAGATAGATAGATAGATAGATATAGATAGAGAGGTAGATAGATAGATGATAGATTAATTGATGAGAAATACATACATGCATGAATGATAGACAGATAATAGATTATATTGGTCCTGTTCCTCTAAAGAATGCTGACTTGTGATAACAAAGAGAAAAGCCACTAAAACAATGGATGGTGGAGCAGAATCACCACCTTGATCCCAAAACTAAGAGTCCACTAAAGGTGCAGCACGTGCCAGGGAAAGCTGGGCACCTGACTCCCTCCTGGCAGAGCCGCAGTTGAGTCTGCCCCCAGAAAAATGTTGGGGGTTAGCTCTGCTGAAGCGTGTCTATGAAGGAGGATATCCAGATAAAGATTATTCTCAACCCATAATATTTAATGTTTTCCCTGCTAGGATTTTTTTAAATCTATTTACATAGGACTAGTCGCCTCTTTCTTCTTTTCTCTCTCTCTCCCTTTTGGAATGAGAATGTCTATCTTTGGCCTGATTCCCCCATCATATTACGGAAGCACACGCATGTTTAATTTCACAGGCACACCCCTAGACAGAAATTTGCTTCAGGACGAAACACAGCTTTGAGTCCCACTCATATGTAATAGAGCTGACACGTAGAATGACACCTGGCTTTAGATGCTCAGGGTGAAGCTGTGTTCCTTAATACTTTGCAGGTACGATGGAATGGCATGGATTTATGTTGTGTGTGAGATGGATGTGGCTTTGTAGGACTGCAGGTTGAATGAGATGGTTTCAATACATTTCCTTCAAAGATCATGTGTTGCCAAGCATGGGATCCTGCAAGCCACAAAAATCAGCCAGCCACTCAAGAGGGCAATAATGGCGCACAGGCTATGGGGACAATCACCTGCTCTCTGGTTAGATATGAGGCCTGCTCAGGGGGAGAGAATTCATACCTGATACTGAGAACCAAGTCAGAAGCCTATAGCTTGGAAGGTCATAGACTCTAGAGGGGAGTTACCATTGCACTTTGTCTAAAATGACAGGGTATGCCCACCAAAAAAAAAAGCCTTCTAACTAGGCTTGGCGGTGCACACCTTTAATCCTAGCACTCAGGAGGCAGAGGTAGGAGGAGCACCATGACTTCAAGGTCACTCTGAGACTACATAGTGAATTCCAGGTCAGCCTGGACTAGAGTGAAACCCTACCTTGAAAAATCAAAAAAAAAAAAAAAAAAAGTCTTCTAAATGTTTACACTAACCCCCTTTGGCCCATGCTGCTCTCACTCTTTGTTAGAAAATCTGCTTTTTATAGATGATAGTGAATATAAGAGAGACTCAAGATCCATCAGTATGGCAAGTGTGGGCATTTGAATGTGATGGTTTTAATGTGCTTATAACTTCCACCCCTAGCAGGCAGATACCTGCTAGAGGGGGCATGTCACCGGGAGAGGATCCTGGAGTCCAGCCCTAAGGTGTGCTTTGGGGGCAGATCTTCGGTCCAGCCCAGGGGTATGTGAGGAGCAGCCTAAGCTCTGGCTATTCACTTTTTATGGGTCTGGCTCTTGGTGATTCCGCTCCGCATGGGTGCGTGAAAGGGAGCCCATTTCTGCCGTTGATGGTGTTTCCCTGGACTCTGTAAGCCTGAGATAAACCCCCTTTCTTCCCATAAGCTGTGCCTGGTTGGATGTGCGTCTCAGCAACCAGAAGCTACTGCAATAAACAGGAAAAGAAAGCTGACGGCCTAGCACAAAATGAGTCATCTCTATCACATCTTCCAAGGCCCAGGCGACACTACAGAGGAAGTGGCGGATTACATATGAGTGCAGTGCTCACTGCTAGCCTGAAAGCCTCCTCCAGCAAGATGGCGGTGGACACTCAAAACTCATCAAAGCAGAAAACCAGAGGCTGCTGAGAGCTGCACACCAAAGAAGACTTATAACATGCCCTCCAAGGCTCAAGGAACATTGTGGAAGAGAGGACAGGAAGACTGTAAGAGCCACGGGGTGGGAAGGTGTATCCTGAGGCATCGTCCTCCTCTGCCTCATCAGAACTAACTGGTGTATTCATGACCCATACTGAATACCAACAGCTCCACTGGGAAGGGTCTTCGGTGGAATGTGGGGGCAGGGGGAGGAACATAAGAGTATAACTAGATGGGAATATGACCAATATGCAGTACGTCCATACAGTAAAGCTCACAATTAATAAAAGTATTCAGCCCGGCACGGTGGTGCGCACCTTTAATCCCAGCAGTTGGGAGACAGAGGTAGGAGGATTTCCACGAGCTTAAAGCCACCCTGAGATTACATAGTGAATTCTAGGTCAGCCTGGGCTAGAGCGAGACCTTACCTTGAAAAAAAAGTATTCAGGTATTGCCAAGGCCAAAACATTATGTGATGACTGGGCCATAAGAGCTCATTTTTCCTTCTAAAATCATATTAAAGGCCTTACAACAGAGGCTATGGGCAGTATTTTCAGGCTTGGCCTTCTAGGTTCTTTCCAACCGATGAGGAAACAGTGTCTAGACACAGCATTAAGGCGCCATCTTGGAATGAGAGAGGAAGCTCGCCAGACTAATAAACCTGCTGCCACCGTGATCTTGGCTGTCCAGCCTCCACATGGGCAGAAATCAGCTTCTGATCTCTGTAAATTATGCAATCTCCGAGGTTTTTATCACAGAAGCACAACACAGGGTAATAGCCATCCTCCTACTGTTTCTTCTGATTTTCTTTGGGTTGGGAAACCAAATCATCAGCATGGTAGAAGGCATAAATTAAAAATCAATATGGTCCACGTTTGGGACAGAGCTATCTTGCCTCTTCTGCACCTTGAAATTCTTCTGATTTGACATTTCTTGCTGTTGTTAGCCTAATCCCCCATTTTTTTTTCCCCTTGGACATTCTCACATCTTATTACAGATAGGAATTTTGACATATTTGGAAACCTAATTTCCCCAACCCTTCGAAATACAAATAGATAGAATTTTTTTTCCCCTAGAGTTTCAGGAAACTTCTTAAACTCTTAAACTGTTAAGGGTTTGTGGATTTTTATATATAGACTCTATATAATTACAAGGACTTTTTAGTTTAAAAAATGCAGATTCCTCATTATGAAATACGCAGAGATACACCATGGTAAATGGGAGACAAGCACCTCTATTTTAAGTCAAATTACTGTTTCCATGTTGAGTGGTGGGGATAACGCTGAGGAAGAAATCCAGGACTCCAGATTCCCAGAGAAAATGCCATTTGAACCTGGTAATATGCATTTCCTGGAAGAAACACCTGAACTCTCTGAATCTAATACTTTTTTTTTCCAATACATATAGAAAAAAAATCTTCTTCCCAACTTTATAGAGCTGAGCACTCCATGGACCCATTTTCTTTCGATGTAGGACCCTTAGCATCATGAGATCTCCAGTTGAGTTTTGCTTCATTTTCCCAGCAGCAGATGGTACAGGGCTTAGTATTAAGACATAGAGGGGTTGGACGAGTTACTGCAAAGTCATGCAGTAACGGTGGTTCAATCACTTCAAGGTCTTCTGCTTGTGTCTAGCATTCTGTCAGCTGTGCCACATGAGAACCTTCATTTTCCTTCACTTTTCACTCTTCCCAAGATATTATTGAATGCTTAGTCTATGTGTAGCTTATTCATAAGCTACAAACAGTTCCTCTTTTATACTCACTAGACAGGATTTTTTGCTTTTTTGCTTTACATGGATTTATCAGGACATGACCTCATCATAAGCCAGGAAACATTTGGACTTACAATAACTCAACTTACAGTTTCTTGAGCTTATAAGTGTGTCAGTTATTAATTGTATTTTGATTTATGTTAGCATTGACTGATGATGAGTTTATCAGAACTAACCCCATTGTAAGTGGGGAGACAGCTGGACATGAGCATTTATTGCATGCCACATCCATCAAACGCATCACTTGAGCTGGCAGTCATAAAAGCGAACAAAACAGAATTAACTTAATCCAGTCATTGAATAAATATTTAGGATTGTTTGCTAAACATTGGACTAGGTACAGGGAGCACAGCAGTGAAATGGACAATTTGTAATCTGGCAAGGAAGACTTTAAACAATTGTGAGTAGTATTCAATTAAGGAGATGTGCATGTTACAGTAAATGTTTTCATGAAAGGCAACAGGAGATGGCGGGGGGGGGGGGTCAGTGAAAACTTCCAAGTGGGAGGAAGTATGGAGATTCTGATCAACAAGATGAGTAGTAATTATCTACGCCAACAGGAAACGAGGCACTAGGCCTGATGGACTGGTTTGTCCCTACCCTGGTGTTTTATCAGTACAGTAGAAAACAATAAGCACTTAAATAATTATTGAACTCAAGTGGTCTAAGTAGGAGGTAAAAAAGGCAACACAAAGGGAGGATGGGTTAATTTCCAACTGGGGGCATCAAAACACACTATCATTGGATTTTTGCAGAGAAAAAGGTAAGTAGGATTTCTGACACAGAAAAGTAGAATGAATGAGTATTTTCATCCAAAGGAACAGGTGTTGCAAGGCCCAGAGCAGCAAGGAAGTAATGGTGCAGATTCTGAACAGGATCAGAATAGCCAAAAGGCAAAGTGAGTGGAACCCTACAGTGAGAAGTAAGAGATAAAGCAAAAATATAATTATAGAATCTTGATAGCAGAAGGAAAATTATATTACATGCAGTTCAATGCTTCACTGATGGTTGGTTTCAGACCATAACAATGAATATCACGCTATGAAATTTGAATTTTATTATCATGGCAATGAGGCATCCATGTTTTGCCGAGTGGGAAATAAAATGATCTTGCTAACCCTTTAGAATGGCCAAGCTTTTGGCAGTGGAAGATGACTCGTCAAGAGAGGAGACTGGAACCAAAGAGTCCATGAAGTTCTACTATAATGACCAAGGCAAGGGCTCTAAGACCAGAACACATCAGGGCCAGGAGCAATGGGATGAGAGAAGTAAATCAATGCAAGTGGTAACTCAGAAATCAATGAGCATGCTAGCTCGCTGGGCTGAGAGGGAAGAGTGTGAAAATGCGCTCATAGTTTCACACCTGGGCGAACACAAATAAACAGAATCAAGGATGACTTCGGAGAAGGTGAAGTTGGACATTTTGAGTATCGCAAAAGGCAGTGCCCACAGACAAATACAAATAAGAACTGAAGTATAAGAAAAGTGATGAAGTCCCACGACGTATGCTGGGGCAACTTGTTCTATACTAGGAGATGCCGCCAGGCACACGGAAATTGCTCATTAGCGGGTCTCGCGGTTCTTAAAGACTTAGTGATGGGCTGGGATGTGGTTGTACCTGTGTGGCAGCACTCCGGGTGGTAGAAGGCAAAAGCTTTAGGAGTTGATGGCCACCTTGGAATCATACAGAGTTTGCGGTCAGACTTGCTACATGAAACTCCACCCCCGCAAAATAAAAAACAGCAATGACAACAAAAATGGACTAATGATTTCAGAACAAGGGATTCAGGAACATTTCATTTGAAAATCAATGGTGCTTGTAAAAATCCAAGTTACCTATAATACGTGAAGTCAGACTTTAATTCTTAGTTAAGTATAACAACAAAACATGAAAGATAAACATATCTAGGTTTCAAGATATTTCCATTTATATTATGTTGATTCTTAATACTACAATATAAGATTTTTTGGTTATGTTAATACCATTGCTTGGCTCTACCCACCTTACTGTCCTTAAGTAGAGAAAAGATACATATATATATATATATATATATATATGTATATATAAATAATATGTATATATATATATGTATATGTATATATAAATAATATAAATATACATATATTTAAAGCAAGTTAAGCCCAAAGACCATGATATTTGTAGTCCTCTGTTTCCACTGCCTGGATCAGTTAGAACAAAATGATATGTGAAGTTCCAGAAACGCCAGGCTCAGTGGATGTGCGGATAGGAATTGCATTCCTTTGGTCTGATTACTTCTGCTATTCAGCTCTGCCTCTTTATTTGGCCTGTGTGCAGTGAAGAAACCAGAGGAAAAAGCCTGGCTTGGGAGCATGTGACTTATGTACATGTGATCAGTGTAAGTAGGATAATAAGACAGACAGAAATCTACCCCAATTTCCAAGGCTGGGGGATGTTTCTCCTTTCAGTGACAGTAGAGAGTGACAAGGTGACAGTCTGGAAGGTGAAGAGTTCAACTTGTGCCAGAGGCAGCTCTGGTGGGTGGCAGTCGTAGAAGGATGTGCCCACGTCTGCCACTCAGGAGAAAGGTGTAAAACAGAGCATAGCTGAGAAATTAGGACATGGGAAAAAGATTTGGAAAACATCTTCATCCATACAGTGGGAGCCATCCTTCCAGAGCAAAGTAATATGGCACAAAATATCAATGCTGAACCTCAGAAGAAACAATGAAATAGAGTAAAAGATAAAAAAAAATATCAACTCAAATGCCAAGCTGTGACTAGCTATCTAAGAGTGAGGGAAGTTAGGTATTGTAAATGGAAACTTAAAACTTTTGGAGGATCTAGACCAGTGGACAGTGCAGAGGAGGTCGGAGCATATTTGTGGGTGCCTTATGAAACACATTATTCCTTTATGCTGTCCGGCAGAACCCACTTTCTCTCTCTCCAGACTTTATGTCCGAAAAGCTTTGGTTAGATGCGACTGATCCTATGGCTTCTCTGTTGTATTCAAAGACTACATTTGTTCATAAATTACTTAATTAGAAGGGCAAGTGGCTTTGTGCTCAAAAAAAAAAAAAAATCTAAAGGAAGGAGGATGTTTGAGATCCAGAACAAACAGGAGCAGAAATGGCATGCACTACCTGCGAGAAGTCCAACCCCACTGACAGCTGTCAACCTCAACTCACGCCAGGGCCTCACCCCACTCCCAGGTCGAGGCTCGTGTGGATTTTCTTTTGGCCTGATGAAGATGGATAAAGATGCTTGTGACTCAGGCAGAAAATGGTCATTTTATGTATGTGTAACCAGCTGGAAAAAGACTACCCCAGAGAAATCAGGTACAGGAAATCTTCACATTGCACAGAAATCTATGTGGCACATCCGATCATCCACACTGCATAAAAGACAAGTGGTCTGAGGGCTGGAGAGATGGCTGAACGGTTAAGGCGCTTGCCTGTGAAGCCTAAGGACACAAGTTCGACTCTCCAGATCCCACAGAAGCCAGATGCACAAAGGTGAGGCAAGTGCAAGGTCACACGTGCCCGCTAGGTGGCGCAAGCATCTGGGGTTCCATTGCAGTGGCTGAGGCCCTGGTGCACCAATTTTCTCTCTCTCTTTCTCTCTCTCTCTCTCTCCCTCTCTCATTCTGTCTAAAATAAAAAAATTAAAAATTAAAAAAATAAAAGTGGTCTAATATATATATATATATATATATATATATATATATATATATATATATA
Source organism: Dipus sagitta (assembly GCA_036346955.1). Taxonomy (NCBI): domain Eukaryota; kingdom Metazoa; phylum Chordata; class Mammalia; order Rodentia; family Dipodidae; genus Dipus; species Dipus sagitta. The sequence continues at coordinate 11,647,405 of CM070789.1, read as the reverse complement.
TATATGGAAGTGGAAAGAATGCTTAGCAGTTAAGGCAAATAGTGGAGAATAGACTGTATGGTTGGTCAGCAGCCTAGAGGAGATCAGATGACCCACACATAGAAAATTTAATACCTACTGATTGATGCAGAATAATCTAAACATGTGATGCTAACCAGCCTCAGCAAATAGCCAATCCAGTGTCAAAATCACAGTTGCAGTATAATGGTAGAATAAAGACTCTGTATGGAGCCGGACTTGATGGCGCACGCCTTTAATCCCAGCACTTAAGAGGTGGAGATAGAAGGATTGCCGTGAGTTTGAGGCCACCCTAAGACTACATGGTGAATTTCAGGTCAGCCTGGGCTAGAGTGAGACCCTACCTCAAAAGGGCGGGGGGTGCTGAGAGATGGCTTAGCAGTTAAGGCATTTGCCTGCAAAGCCAAAGGACTTCTGTTCGATTCCTCAGAGTCCACATAAGCCAGATGCACAAGGGCGTACATACATCTGGAATTCGCTTGCAGTGGCTGGAGGCCCTGGTGCGCCAATTCTCTCTATCCCTCTCTCTGCCTCTCTCTCTCTCTCTCTCTCTCATAAATAAATAAAAACAAAGTTTTTTTTTAAAGACTCTGTGTGAGCCCAGAATGAATGCTCACTCCCTGAGCTTGACACAACCACTGATACTACTGCAAACATCCAAGAAGCCACCTAAGGAGATTGAGGGTGACGGCAAGAGACCCATGGGGAGCCCTGACATGGCGCTCTTCCTCAGTGAGACCAAAACAGTCACTTCTTGTCAAGTTAATTATATTAGACCCTGTACTCTGGAAGAGACTACTGCTATTTATTTTGATCAAAATGGACACACTTTTCCACACTGGGATTGCCTGACTTATTATGCTGGAAATTATGGAATGTTCCACCCTCCAACTGAGATGCTATTGCTACTGTCGCAAACCAAAAAGCCCGTTTTACAGGAAAGAAAGCAAGTCTATAGCATGGGTCTATGACACAGTGCACCATCCTGAAACTCCTAGTTTAATAGGATGGCATAACAGCCTTTTTAAAACGGCACAAGTGACATGACAATCAGGAGATGATTCTCTCCATGGATTGAGCAGTTCCTTCACAATTCAGTTAAGTATCCTAATTATGGGACCATTAGAATATTGTACTACTCTCTCAATAAGCAGAACACATGAGTCTAGAAAGTATATATTAGAAGTCGAAGTAGCCTTACTTGGGTAATTGTTACTCTCCGTCCCTGCAACTCTGAGCTCTGCAGTTGTACTAGTCTGGTCCTCATTGACGGACTGCTTGTGCTCAGGTTCAAAGCAGGAGTCATATTAAACCTGAAAAGAACGTAACCTGGCCTCACTGAGCATCTCATGACAAGAGACAGGCAGGGAAGGACCTACACAAAGGTCCACAGTCATTAAGATGGCTATCAAACATTGGGAAATTTTTTTTTCAGAAAAACATTTATTTATTTATTTGAAGAGAGTGAGAGAGAGATTGAGCCTGCCAGAGCCTCTAGTCACTGCAAACAAACTCAAGATGCATGTGCTACCTTGTCCATCTAGCTTTACGTGGGTACTAGGGAATCGAACCTGGAACCTTTGGCTTTACCATCAAGTGCCTTAAATACTAAGCCATCTCTGCAGCACCATGGTAAATATATTTTATTCCTAGGTGACAGAGAGATATACATGACTTTATTGGTAAATGGATGTGTCTGACAGGCATGGTATAATCACTGGGGATTCGGGTTCCCCAGATTAAAATCTTGGGGTGCTTTATAAGTTTAAAGGATATAGACCAAAAGGAATGACGGCCAAGCTTGTGGGACATGGGGAGAAAGTGTAGCAGAAACAGAGACGAGAGTTGTAGTTTTAAGACTCTATTCAGTGATAGAGGATGATTCCCCCCGCCCCCCACCCCACACACTCACTGGAAAAAAAGAGAGCGGTTGGGATCCTGGAGGATCTACTTTCCTAACATCATGCAAAGCAAATAGAGTTAAGCAACTCAGTGCGAGGACTGCAAGAGAAGCTAGCCCACTTGGTTCCTCAGCGGCTGAGAGCTCAGGCTATTGGCTAAAGGAGGCTGGTTATGTTATCTGGCAATTGCCTCAGGATAAGAGGGCACACTCATCCAAGGTCACCTCTCCTTTGCACTGACATCCAATATCCAATCACAGTCTGATAACGAGCCCATCCCACGTCTAGAGCTCCTCCAACCATCTCCTGGGGCTTGCTTGTGCTTACCCAAGAATTCATCTCCTTCACACTCTCCATCCTTTATTCCCTTACTAACGGGGACCCTGACAGCACTCTCCTCTCCAACAAACCTGCACAGACAGCGTGATGTACATTTTATCTCCCAGGAAGGACAACTTAAATAGTTTTCTGTGTATGATCCAAAGCATGTGGGAAAAGTTTGGCATACTCTGAAAGTGCTCATTGTGAGAATAAGTGCAATGTTTTTCGATAATAAGTGGTACAAATGTTCCACAGGTTATGAACATGTTCAAGTTTGCAGAATCAAGACACAACTGGCTTCCTACATATAAAAGAAATATACAAAAATTAAAACCAGCTGAGCTAGGCGTGGTGGCGCGCACCTTTAATCCCAGCACTCGGGAGGCAGAGGTAGAAGGATCCCTGTGAGTTCGAGGCTGCCCTGAGACTACATAGTGAATTCCAGGTCAACCTGGGCTAGTGAGTGAGACCCTAACTCAAAAAAACAAAAAAAGAAAAAAGAAAAAAAAAAAAGAAATACGCAAACACACACACACACACACACACACACACACACATACACATATAGTGTACGTGTTCATGTTTCTGTGTGGTGTAATTTTGTTTGTGTGGACACATATACACGTGTGTATGCATGTGTGTGGAGATCAGAGTACCACCTCAGTGTCATTCCTCAGGTTCCATCTGTCTCTTCTAAGACAGGCTTTCTTACTGGTCTAGAACTTGCCAAGTAAGCTAGACTGGCTGGTCAGGGTGCCCCAGGGATATATGCCTATCTTTACCTCCCCAACTTTGATATTAGAAGCACATACCACCATATCCAGATAATTTAAAATATATTTCTTTAAAAAACGTATTTTCTAAAATATATTTTAAGCTCAGCATGCTGGCAAGTGACTATAATTGCAGCTCTTGGGAAGTGGCATCACAAGAACCGGGAGTTTATGGCCAGCCTTCGGTTGCATAGTGAGTGTAAGGTTAGCCAGGTATACCGTGAGACACTGTTGCAACTAAAATAAAAACAAAAAGTATATTTTTAAATCACCCATGAGATAAGAAACATTATTTTGTGTGATTCATAAAGCCCATGTATATAAAGACAAGCTTTAAGGAAAAATAAAAGTAAGAGAGAAATGAGTTGTTAACATAACCATTTCCTTCTGAATTACCCTTTATCTTCACACTGGAATCAAACTGCTCTCAGCATTTATATACTTGGGTTTTCACCGGAATCCCTGTAGACAGCCTTCATCAGCTGCCAATATGTCTCCATCACGCACTCAAGTGGTCTGTTCATTCTGATTAGACCACTGGAGCTAATTTAGAGTGTGGCTTTGTCTGAATATAGCACCGTAATCAGCTAGGAAGACTGTCCGACACCCAGCATCTATCTGATCTGTCTCCATGTCACCAAAACTGAATGACAAAGATTATAGCCATCCAAGTCTATCTTCAGGCTGAGCTGTAATCCTCCAAATTAGCTCTTAGTTAAAACGGTCATGTCTGGAATGACAGCAAGCATATTCTTTTTTTTTTCCTCATAGAAATCCCAGGAAGTGAGCTGGAGAGATGGCTTAGCGGTTAAGGCACTTGCCTGTGAAGCCTAAGGATTCATGTTCAACTATCCAGGTCCCACGTAAGCCAGACACACAGAGGTGACACAAGTGCGCAAGGTCACAAATGCCCACTAGGTGGCACATGCGTCTGGACTTCCATCACAGTGCCTGGAGACCCTGATGTGCCAATTCTCTCTCACTCTCTCTCTCTCTTGTAAGAAAAAACAATGAAAAGTCCCAGGAAGCTCAGAAGTTACCATCTTGCTTATTACTGACTAGATGGTAAGTTCTTTGAACCCACAGAACATATTTTCCATAGTCTCTACAGTGCCTCACAGCATACTTCTATCTTTATTTCTTTTTCATTCATTTTTTTCAAAAAATGAGATTTAGTTTTGTAGCTCAGGCTAGTATGGATCTTGCCATGAAGGCCAAGTTGGTCTTGATTTTGCAATCCTCCTGCCTCAGTGTCCTAAGGGCTGGGTTTTATAACCATGTTTTTGTAACAAGGTAATTTATCAAGAATTTCAATGGCTGTTTTTCTTCTTGGTGAAGAGCTCTCACCCATCATGATGATGATGATGATGATGATGACGGAACTCTTCCACTTGTGAGGATAAACAAAATTGAGTTTCTAAAATTCTAGGATCGCTGGGCATGGTGGTGCACGCCTTTAATCCCAGCACTTGAGAGGCAGAGGTAGGAGGATCGCCATGAGTTTGAGGCCACCCTGAGATTACATGATGAATTCCAGGTCAGCCTGGGCTGCAGAGAGACCCTACCTCAAAAAAATAAGTAAAGGGCTAGAGAGATGGCTTAGTGGTTAAGCGCTTGCTTGTGAAGCCTAAGGACCCTGATTCAAGGCTCAACTCCCCAGTACCCACATAAGCCAGATGCACAAGGTGGTTCATGCATCTGGAGTTCGTTTTCAGTGGCTGGAGGCCCTGGTGAGCCCATTCTGTCTGTCTCTCTGCCTCTTTTTCTGTCTGCTGCTCTCAAATAAATAAAAATAAACAAAAAAGTAAAAAAAAAAAAAAACAAATAAATAAAATTCTAGGGTCACCTTATACTCCCAGTCCTGGTAAACAAAGACAACATTTTCTTCAGAGCCAGACAAGAGAAGAGGGCAAGGAAAGTTTTCCTGTCTTGAAGGCATGAGGAAACAGTTTTCAGAAGACGGAGGCTGAGGGATAATGGCTTAGCAGTTAAGGCACTTGCTTGTAAAGCCAAAGGACCCAGGTTCAATTTCCCAGGACCCACGTAAGCCAGATGCACAAGGTAGGACATGCATCTGGAGTTCGTTTGCAGTGGCTGGAGGCCCTAGCCTGCCCATTCTCTCTCTCTCTCTCTCTCTCTCTCTCTCTCTCTCTTCCTTTTTCAAATAAATAAACAAAAAAATTTTTAAAACAGTAAAAATGAAGAAGCTGGAGGCTGAGCTGTCTGAGAAAAAGTGGTTAGAGGACTTGGAGGAAGAAATAATTCAGAGTCAAAATGCACACTCATATTCCTAAGGTGAGATGACTATTGTCTAACTTGGGTTTCTGAGACTGCCCGTGAACTGGCCTCAATCCAATGAATGAAGGAACCATGAATAGAAATGGCTATCACTTATGAAGGGCTGGGAAGCATTGGTGAAGAGGCCTAGATTGTGGGCAGTGCCATCTTTGAAGTGGTCAGATGAGCCTCAGCATCCTTGACTACCTTCCTATAACTTAAGAACCATGCCCACAAATACACATGCTCCTAAAAGCAAGAGCAGGAGCTCCAAGTTGATGGGTGGGCTTTTTCAGCAACACCTTTGTTGAAAGAAAAAATAGTTTTAATATGAACATGTGTGATCTTTCTTGCCCCTGGTCATAGCAGAGCACAGCTACGATGTTTTAAAAAGTAATAGAGCTGAGTATGGTGGAGCACACCTTTAATCCCAGCACTCAGGAGGCAGAAGTAGGAGGACCACCATGAGTTCAAGGCCACCCTGAGACTACATAGTGAATTCCAGGGCAGCCTGGGCTAGAGTGAGACCCTACCTTGAAAAACCAAAGGCAAAACAAAACAGTTATAGGAAAATTAACAACTGTTGAACACTCAGTGGAAACTAGATAAGTGAGTCCCTACAGCAGAGAGAGCTGCTCAGGCTACAAATTGCAAACTTCCCATTCCCCATATGCTGATGTGCTTTAATGAAGTAATTAAGGCAGGACCTCAATCACGTGTAAGTATGGGTCTTGATGCTTTAACGCTTGCTTTAGTGGTTTTCGTATTTAAAACCAATATCGTTGAGGGTCCAGTGCTTGTATTTGAGAGTGGTTCTTAGACTTGGGATTTGATCCACATTGTGGAGACATTAAGGCCCATTTCTTCAGACGCTGCAGGCTTGTTTCTAATAGTCTGAAGTACCTAGGACCTCATCAACCTGCCATGAGTTACAGGTGCTGGTGTTCTGGTTTGCGCGCCTCACTGTGATGCTACACACGCTCCATGACGTTGAGTAGACTTTTAAGCTTCAAAAGTAACGTGCCTGCAGGCTGGAGAGATGGCTCCAGTGGTTAAGGCACTTGCCTGCAAAGCCCAAGGACCCAGGTTCAATTGCCCAGGACCTGAGTAAGCCAAATGCACGCAGTGACACATGTGTCAGGAGTGCCTCCCGTCAGCTGCTTTGGGATGGGCACTTTATACTTAGCAGCTTGAAGGTGACCCCACTAGCCCACCTCTTACCAGAAAGATATCAAAACATTTAGCTGTCGATCCTATAGTTTTCAAAGAACTTACGCTCACTCTGATTAAAAAGAATTCAACAGAGTGAGCCTTAATATCGTGTTTACAGAGAAAATAATATTCACACACATTATACCTATATATACATGTCACCATTTGCTTGGCAATTACTAAGAGTCATCTGTGTGCCAGGAATTATATGCCGGGGGTGCCAAGATTAAATAACACTATTAATTGAATAGTCTCAAAGTGAAAACAAATGTAAACAAATACTGGCAAGCATCTTACAACAAGTGCTGGGATCGAAGATCTAATGGTTTACCCAAAACAGAGGGGCAATCAACACTGCACAGGGAATGCATGGAAGGAAGGAAGAGCAAACAAGACATTTGAGCGTCACCTATGAGGGTGCGTAGGAACTCCCCTGTAGGCCTGTGGGGGGAACAAAGGGAAGTTCTGGTATGATGTTTCTTCGCTGTCCCGCCCACCCAGATACTGAGAGGTTTTCTTCCTTATCAAACTCCGCACAAACTTACCTGTTTGTATGAGTTACTGATCTCATTGCTTAAACCAAATACTCATCAAGGGACAATGTAAGGAGAGCACAACAGATTTGGTTCATCACTGGAGAACTGGGAAGGCGTGGTCGTGTGCACAGCACGCGGTTGGAAGGGGTATGAGCATAATGCTGCCTGTTCACATCTCTGTAGACCAGAAAGCAGAGATTAGGTGGATGCAGATATAGTTATGGCTTCCTCTTTGTCCCATTTTATTCAACTGGGACCCCCAAGCCATGGGCTGATGCAGCCTACATTAAGGGTAAGTCTCTACCCCAGGCCCCCCCGCCCCAGATAATCTCTCTGGCAAAGTTTTTCATGGCCACGTGACAACAGCTGTATCTCCTAGGTGATTCTAAACCCAGTGTTGGTAGTGACATACATCATCACAGTGCTGTTCCCAGGGGTCATAAAATGCCTGAGTCACTCAAAACTGGGTAGTCTTTTCACACTGGGCTGCTTAGATGAAAGTCAGCAAAACTTGGAGCCACGCCTGGTGGCGCATGCCTTTAATCACAGCGCTCTGGAGGCAGAGTGAGGAGGACTGCTGTGAGTTCGAGGCCAGCCTAGGACTACAGAGTGAGGGCCAGGCCAGACTGTACCCTGGGCTAGAGGGAGACCCTATCTCCCTCCAGAAAACAAAACAAACAAACAAACAAAAAAAACCTGGGGCAATGAATAAATGTCTTTCTGTTGAAGAAAAAGGAATCTACAGATAACAGTAGATAACATCTGAGCGGCTTTGTATGCAAGACTCTTCCTTGGCAGTGATCAGTACAGAAGCAAGCATGCCCCCTTACCACTCATGACTAAAGTCATCAATGCTAGTTTGCTGGCCTCACTCTTCTCTCCTTTGTGGCTCATTCGTTTTCAAGATGTCCCATCACAGCCATCCCTGGAATCATCCCTGCTCTTACCAAGGGTGGGCAGAGTGAGATGTTTTCTACCCGCTCCTCGGAGTCCTCTCATAGCAGACACTCGGGCTTGCCGCTTCTGTTCTTCTTCGGAGTCTTAAGGGCCTTTCTGCTCCAGAAAAAAGCAACTCTCCTACATAAAACAAAAACAAAAAAAAAATACTGTTTTCAAAATTACTGGGTTTTCTTTGTTTTGTTTTTGTGAAGAGCTCCAAAGCCCAGTTGGGACGTCAAATATGAAATCTGATTGTTTCTGTCTCTGAATGCTTGTCATCTGTTACGCTAATTCTTCCCGAAGCAGTCGGTGACTCTGACCGATTTCCAAATGCACAGAGATTCCGTATTTCAAAGTAGAGTCTCACTGTATTTGCAAAAGCAGGAATAGAAGAGAACCAAGGAGATCTCAGAGCTTGCATTATCTATTGAATATTGTAAGCATAAAATAACCATCTCACTTAGCTGCTATTTTCCTACACTTTGCAGATGTTAAGATCCAGCTTATGCTCATGGTCATAGCTGGTGACAAGATTCCAATCCAAGTCTCCTGAATCTAATGTGCTTAAAGTTTGATCTATAAAATGAAAATAAGCCTGGAATGGTGATTCATAGGAGCCTGTAATTCTAGCACTTGTGAAACCAGGATAAGAGAAATGCTCTAAGTTTAAGATCCAGCCTAGCTATCTAGTGAGTTAAAGGCAGCCTGGACGACAGAGTGAGACCCTGTCTCAGAAAAATAAAACAGGGCTGGAGATATGGCTTAGCAGTTAAGGCACTTGCCTGCGAAGCTTAAGGATTCAAGTTCAATTCCCCAGGACCCACGTAAGCTGGAAGCACAAGGTGGTGTGTGCATCTAGAGTTCCTTTATAGTGTCTGGAGGCCATGGTGCCCATTCTCTCTCTCTATCTGCCTCTTTCTCTCAAATAAACAAATAAAATATTTTTTAAACAAAGAACTAAACATACACACATGCACACACACACACACGATATACATTCCCAATTACAATTTTATTTATTTTTTTATTATTTTTATTTATTTATTTATTTTTGGTTTTTCAAGGTAGGGTTTCATTCTAGCTCAGGCTGACCTGGAATTCACTATGTAGTCTGAGGGTGGCCTTGAACTCCTGGTGATTCTCCTACCTCTGCCTCCTGAGTGCTGGGATTAAAGGTGTGTGCCACCACACCCAGCTCCAATTCCAATATTATAAATATATTACTTCTTTTCAAAATATTTTCATTTATTTATTTGCAAGTAGAGGAAGAGAGAGAGAATGAGCATGCCAGGGCTTCTTGCCACTGTAAACGAACTCCATAATTTGTACATCTGGCTTTACATGGGGGCTGGGGAATGGAACCCAGGCTGTCAGGCTTTGCAAGCAAGCACCTTTAACCACTGACCCATCTCACCAGCCCATGTATGACTCCTTAATTTAAATATTCAAATATGTCATATGGGCAAATAGTAATGATGGAGGAACACCTATTTTTTTTTTTACTTTGTCAGGCAATAGTATGTGTATTTAGGATTATTTAATTGTTGTAATCCTTGCAATATTAAAATATTTTATTCTTATTTATTTATTTGACAGAGAAAGAGGGAGAGAGTGTGAGAGAATATGGGCACGCCAGGGCCTCCAGCCACTGCAAAGGAACTCCAGATGTGTGTGACCCCTTGTGCATCTGGCTAACATGGGTCCTGGAGAATCGAACCGAGGCCCTCTGGCTTTGCAGGCAAACGTCTTAACCGCTAAACCATCCCTCCATCCCTTCTTGCTATTTTATAAAGTTGGTGCTACTGTTACTTCTATTGGACACCCAACTCAACTGGGGTTGAGAACTTCACTGCTTCTCCAAAGGCCATGAAGCTGACATGTGTTTGAGTCTGAATATGAAGTCCCACCTGACTCCAGAATCTTTCTTCTTAAAAATTACTCTACAGTATCTTTACAAATAAAAGGAAAATTCCCTTAGAGTTAAGTAAGTTTGCCTAGATCTCCTACTAATCAAATGGATTACTTGTTAATTGATATCTGATAAGGTTTTTCTTGAAGAGTCCTATCAGGTATTTGCATTTTTTTTTCTTACTCATTTTTTTTTTTTTAGCGCCTGTAATTTTTGTTTTCCCATTATATGTTATTTGCTATATTATTAACATCTGATTTATTTATACTACTTTCTTTCTTTGGATTTTATTTTCAATATTTTTACCAATTAAACCAAAAAAAAAAGTTCTAAATGGGCATGGTGGTGCACACTTTTAATCCCAGCACTCAGGAGGTAGAGGTAGGAGGGTCACCATGAGTTTGAGGCCACCCTGAGATTACACAATTAATTCAAGGTCAGCCTGGGCTAGAGCAAGACTCCACCTGGAGAAAAACAAACAAATAAAAAGTGTTATTTTATTTCTTTATTTTTATTTACTTATTTGAGAATGACAGACAGACAGACAGAGAAAGAGGCAGAGAGAGAGAGAGAGAGACAGAGACAGAGAATGGGCGAGCCAGGGCCTCCAGCCACTGCAAACAAACTCTAGACGCATGCACCCCCTTGTGCATCTGGCTTACATGGGTCCTGGGAAATCAAACCGAAGTCCTTTGGCTTTACAGGCAAATGCCTTAACTGCTAAGCCATCTCTCCAGCCCAGAAGTTTTGTTTTTGACATAAATTTTGGCTCAATAATTTTTAATCCTCTTAATTTTCTAAAATAAATTTAAGGCTATATGTTACAAAAAAAAAGTACAGTTTTAGCTACATGTCACAAGTTCTGATGTGTTGTATTTTCATTATAAGTCAGTTAAAATGTTTAAAGTTTTCATTCTAATGTCTTCTTTGGCCCAAAGATTGCACAGAAGTGCGTTTATTAAATGTTAAGCATGTGAAATTAATGCCTCTTTCTCTTTGCCATCCTGTTTTCAGTTTCAGAGTTAAGTGCACTGAGACTAGGCTACATGCCATGCATGATTTCAAACCTTTGACATTTGTTTAAATTTCCTTCATGGGCCATTAGACAGCCAATTTAACAAGTGTTCTCTGTGTGTTTGAAAAGAATGTGAACGTTTTAACTGTTTGATGTGGTATACACGCACACACACACACACACACACACCACACCACACCATACCATATATATCAAAGTTTAACCTGTAAAAAAAAATGTTGTCTGATTTTTACATATCAATTAACAGAAACTTGCAGGAACCTCTCGCGTGGCTGGAGTGCTGTCCACCTCCCACAATCCAGACGTCGTGCTTGGTCGGGTGGTTTCTACCGGCAACGCGAACCTGATTGCCACAGGGGTGACGTCACCCCCTTTCAGTACGCGTCCTCCCTCCCCAGTCAAGCCTCTCTGCCAGGAACCTCACAGACACGTGGAAATATGTATCTCCATGGTGATCCTAAATCTAGTCAAGTTGATAATGGCAATTAAGCATCACATGAGCCTCAGGCCTAAGCCTTCCATGGAGCCTGACTACCACATGCGATCAGTTTCTAAAATTTATATTCCCCTAATGTTTCAGAAACAGAATTTATACCAACGAGACAGTGGTACTTCATACTGTGTCTTCGTAGTTTAAACATCTGAAGACTTTGGGGATACGAGTTTCCTTTCTGAGGTCTTATGTGTGAAACCTACTTTCCTGAAGTGCTTCACCAATAACTAACCAGCTTATTTCCCAAGAAGTTTACTCTGGGGATTAAGAAATGGCGTCAGAGTGGTGTTTGTGGAATATGTCAGAAAGATTCCTATGTCATACACACATGTGTCCATTCTAACGGGGATCTCTAGATATGCAGAGAGACTGTTTACTACTCAGTTGGCTACTAGGGAGACTAATGTCATGTTGCTGTCCCTGCTTAAATAAGGAAGTCGAGGGGAAAAAATAAAAACCTACCACTTCACTGACTAACCTGATATTTAAAAATAAAAATAAAAAATAAAAAAACAAAAGGCAGAGAAAGTCCTTCCATCAAAACTTGGAATGGAATGGATACGTCAAAAGTTCCGAAGTCAGTAAGCAATGACCTTGCAGTCTTAATGTGAGTTGACCAACGGAATCATAAAAACTGAGACAGAATTTAATTCTTTTTTTTTCTTTTTAATTTTTTTAAATTTTTATTTATTTGAGAGCGAGAGACAAAGAGAGAAAGAGGCAGAGAGAGAGAGAGAGAATGGGCGCACCAGGGCCTCCAGCCACCGCAAAGGAACTCCAGACGCGTGCGCCCCCTTGTGCATCTGGCTAACATGGGTCCTGGGGAATCCAGCCTCGAACCGGAGTCCTTAGGCTTCGCAGGCAAGCGCTTAACCGCTAAGCCATCTCTCCAGCCCGAGAATTTAATTCTTTTCTTTCAGCTGTACCTTAAGCAACAAGAACACCTCATCACCATTCCCACACAGCGAAGTTCTGTCAGGCAAATCGAGCTCTTACGTTACACACAGCCGGCTCAGTGCATGATTCGTGGGACATAACTTGTCGATGCACTCCGTAGACAAACTCAAGCAAACTCTTTCTTTTCGGTTTACGAAGCGACAAAGCTCTCTTCTACCAATCCTGTGACTGGAGCCGGTTGCTGGGTGAGCCAACACACCCACTGTCACCTAGGCATCACTGAGGCTAATGATTAAAATGAATCCAAGTGCGTGGCGATCTCATCCTCACGCCGCCTCGGTTCGATTCCACAGGACCCACGTTAGCCAGACGCACAAGGGGGCGCACGCATCTGGAGTTTGTTTGCAGTGGCTGGAAGCCCTGGCACGCCCATTCTCTCTTCTCTCTCTCTCTCTCGCTCTCTCTCTGTCACTCTCAAATAAATAAATAAAAATAAACAAAAAATAAATAAAATAAAATGAAATTTTTTATTTGTTTGATTTCTTCAAACGTGCAAAATGGAGCTTTCAAAGATTGGCTGGATTTCTTCCAGAGGGCTTAGAAATTGCGAAATCTCTCGTTCCCTCTCTACTGCCGTCGCTTCTTGAACTCGCTTCCTGTTTTCTGTTCAGAATGGCCTTTGTCTGAGACCGGTGCAGTGGCCAGGCAGAAATACTTGGCCTGGCCTGCAGCAGGATCCCCCAGGGAGACGAGAGTCTGCGTGTGCACACTGCACGAGCCTCTCTCCAAGTTCCCCGACACCGTCTTCAGTCCCTTGGTCCAAGTTGTCTGCTTTTCATTCAAGGATGAGGCCAGACTTATACTAAAGCCGAGGTCAGTGCTGCTCAAACTATGCCCACAGGGCCAACAACAGTCTACCAACTTGTCAGCATATTACAAAACAAACTCCAAACTCCAAAAAAGGCATTATGGGGCTGGAGAGATGGCTTAGTGGTTAAGGCGCTTGCCTGCAAAGCCAGAGGACCCAGGTTTCATTCTCCACGACCCACATGAAGCCAGATGCCCAAGGTAGCACATGCATCTGGAGTTCCTTTGCAGTGGCTAGAGGCCCTGGCCCACACATTCTCTCTCTCTATCTGCCTGTGGTGGTTTGATTCAGGTGCCCCCATAAACTTGTGTGTTCCGAATGCTAAGTCCTCAGCTGATGGCAATTTGGATATTAAAGCCTCCTGGAGGCAGTGTATTGTTGGGGGCGGGCTTATGGCTGTTATAGCCACCTCCCCCGTGCCAGTGTTTGGCACACTCTCCTGTTGCTGTTGTCCACTTTATGTTGGCCAGGGGGTGATGTCCACCCTCTGCTCATGCCATCGGTTTCCCCTGCCATCATGGAGCTTCCCCTCGAGCCAATAAGCCAAAATAAACCTCTTTTTCTCACAAGCTGCTTTTGGTCGGGTGCTTTCTGCCAGCAATGTGAACCTGCCTACAGCACTGCCCCTCTCTCTCATAAACCAATAAATAAAATATTTTTTTAGAAAAAGAAGTCATTATAAATTATAAACACTCAGCAGACCCTACTGCAACATGGTTGCAGTTCAAATGCGAACTGTCCCCCATAAGTTCATGGCTTTAATCACGTGGGTCCCAGTCGGGGTTGCTGCTTCAGAAAGCTGTGGAACCTTTGAAAGGTAGACCCTTGCTAGAGGGATTGAGTCAAAGGAAGGCCTTTGGGCTTCATGGCCTCTCCATACTTCCTGCCCATGCTCCGCTTGATAATGGCAGGGGCAATGTGCCCAGCTCCCTCACCTCTTCCTGCGAGCGTTCTCCGCCGTGAGGAATGGTAGCCCCCAAAACTATGAGCCAAGAGAACCTCCCCCACCCTTGCGATGCTCCGTGTCAGGCATCTGGTCACAGCAATACGGAAAGTAACGACTGTCAACATCCAGGTCCAAAATCACTGTGCTGCTGTCGTCAATCCAGAGATTCCCAGTTCGGGGTGTTAGAAAGCTTGTGTGATAAAAATTCTGGTTATGGAGCTGGAGAGATGGCTTAGTCATTAAGACACTTGCCTTTGAAACCTAAGGACCCAAATTTGATTCCCCATTACCCGCATAAAGCCAGATGCACAAGGCGGCACATGCGTCTGGAGTTAGTTTGCAGTGGCTGAAGGCTCTGACATGCCTGGTCTCTCTCTTTCTCTCTCCCTCCCGCTCTCAAAATAAGTAAATAAATAAATAATTTCTTTTTTAAATTCTTGGTTATGGACAGTAAGACAATCTACCGGCCTGTAAGAATCAGAAAGACAAAAATATGTGTACTGGTTTTTTTAATTGATGTGTGTATAAGTGTGTGCGTGTGTGCATGCATGTTCACGTGCATGAGTGTGGGCACACACATACGTGTGGACGTGAGAGGAGAACTTTGCATGTCAACTTAGCCTCCCACCTTGTCTCTTGTTCATCTCTGCTTGTGCCCGGCCAGCTGGGCCGCAGGCTTCCAGAGTCTCCTGGCTCTACCTCCCTCCTCGCCATAGTCACACTGGGATCTCAAATGCCTGCCACAGTATCCGGCTTTCACTTCGGTTCTGGGGATCTGGATGCCGACAAGTCAAGCGCTTTATCCATTGAACCGTCTCTCCAGCCCTCCACAAAACTATTTTAGAAAGATGGTTTCTTCTGCCGGGCGTGGTGGCGCACGCCTTTAATCCCAGCACTCGGGAGGCAGAGGTAGGAGGATCGCCGTGAGTTCGAGGCCACCCTGAGACTCCATAGTGAATTCCAGGTCAGCCTAAGCTAGAGTGAGACCTTACCTTGAAAAACAAAAAAAACAAAACAGAACAAAAAGATGGCTTCTTCTGGCTGAATGGTTTCGGAAGCTTCATTCTAGGCGACTGAGATGGGCAGGGGGGTAAATGAATACAATCTGGAAAAGGGGCTCTGGGTCTCTGCACAGTCCAGAGTCACTTTCTGCCTTTTATGCCCTGGTTCTTCACAGGCCTGCCCGGGGGGCCAAGGGGTGCTGGTGGGCTGCGGCTGGAAGGCTATTCCACTTGAAGGCTCCTTCTCCAGGGCCTGCAGAGCAGACTTCACTTGTCCCGCATGCAGCTCTGATGTCCGAAAGAGAAGCCACACAGGGACATCTAGTGGCAGGGGGAAGTCACCGGTCTCACCACGGGCAGCCGGGTGTCTTAGAACGCACATTAGCCAGCGGAGCAGCTGTCCCCCTGGCCAGAGAGGCCGGCCTGCGAAGCCACCGCACAGAGGAGACGGTTCTCGCCAGACACCCCCACTTTATGGCCGACTGGCTTAATCCTACCTCGCCGGCACACACACCTGACCCCTGAGCGGCAAAAGAGATGCAGTGTTGTCAAGTGAACTCTGTGCGTTAAAAGCGGCCTGTCAGGCCCCCTGCTGTGTCTGTTAGCACCGACAGAATTCTTCACGAGAGAGTAATATGTAAGTTGCACAGCAACATTTAAAACTAGGCCCCCGGGGCTGGAGAGATGGCTTAGCGGTTATGACGCTTGCCTGCAAAGCCAAAGGACCCAGGTTCGACTCCCCAGGACCCACGTAAGCCAAATGCACAAAGGGCGCATGCATCTGGAGTTCGTTTGCAATAGCTGGAGGCCCTGGCGCGCCCATTCTCTCTCTCTCTCTCTCTCTCTCTCTCTCTCTCTCTCTCTCTCGCGCGCGCGCGCGCGCGCTCTCTCTCGCGCTCTCCCTATTTCTGTATCTATCTCTCTCTCAACTAAATAAATAAAAATAAAATATTTAAATCCAGCCACTTCAGGGAAAAAAATTTTTTTTTAAAGAAAGGCAAAGAAAAACCCATTAACCAGATTGAGAAAACAAAACCATTCCAAAAGACAAGCTTCAGGAGCTGGGGAGATAGCTTACTACGCTAGCACAAGGACATGGGTTTGATTCTCCAGAACCCATGTTACAAAAAGAAAAAAGAAAACACTGGGCAGTGACACATGCTTGCAACCCCAGCAGTGAGTGGGCAGGGACAGGCAAAACCCTAGCGCTTACCAGCCAGCCAACGAGCTGAGCCTAGCAGGCAAGCCCTAGGCAAATGAAAGGTGGGTGGTTCCCGAGTGGGATGACAGCCAGCATTGTCCTCTGGCATCCACACACAGGATTACACACTTGAACTTGCACACACATGTGCACACACACACACACACACACACACACACAGACTTCTTCAGGACTCTGGTAAAAGAACTGAGCTAGTATAGACCCAGTGGTAAAGAAAAAAAAAATTCTTTTCACTGTCTGAACTCAACTCTTCTTAAAAATATTTTATTTGAGCTGGAGAGATGGCTTAGCACGATAAGGCACTTGCTTTCAAAGCCAAAGGACCCAGGTTTGATTCCCCAGGACATACGTAAGCCAGATGCACAAGGTGGCGCATGCATCCAGAGTTCGTTTGCAATGGCTGGAAGCCCTAGCATGCCTATTCTCTCTCTCTCTCTTTCTCTCTCTCCCTCTCTCTCTCAAGTAAATAAATAAAAATAAAGTATTAAAAAATATTTTATTTATTGCATATGAGCACAAGAAAGAGAGAGAGGGAGGGAGAATGGACACATCAGGGCCTCTTTCCCCTGCAAACAAGCTCCAGATGCATGTACCACTTTATGAATCTGCCTCATGTGGGTACTGGGGAATTGAACCCAGGCTGTTAGACTTTGCAAGCAAGCACCTTAATTGCTAAGTCATCCCTCTAGCTATGAATTTGACTCTTTCACAGGGAGATAGATTTGCTATTAAGTCCAGATGTGCAAATAATTTAACTCAAAATGAAGTGATAAAAAAATTATAGTCTGTTTTATTTAAGAAAAATATTGAAACTGCTGATCTTGCCATTTATATAGCAAGGTCAAATATTATATTTCATAATTGATGTACCTAAAGGGAGTTTTAAAGAAATTTTATAATTGATGTAATCTCTAAGTCCTTTCAATCCTCCAACACTCTTCTACCTAAATGACATGAGAAGATTCTTAACTTGCTCATTAATGCTGGCCAGATCTGTACCTGCACAATAGCCCATTGCATTTGGATTATTTTTGTATTTCAAACTATGTCTTATAATAAATTCTCTTTGAGGTTCTTCTTCTCAAAATGAAACTGAGAAGCAAGAGAAGTTTAATCTGGAGATATGGCCTCCCGATCTCACGACCCACGTCTTTCCTGCTTTCTCTCTGACGGGCAGTAATCAATGTCACCGGTGCTGTGGTCTCTGTCTTATCTGTTTCTGTTCTGACAAGACCAGGGCTGGGGAGGTCCACTAACTGTTCTCTCTGCATCTGCGATGCTTGGCTCATCTCCCCATTTCACACCAAAACCCCATTCTTTGTCTGATCTCCGCGACCTTGGGTGAAGCCATTATGCAAGCCATGTGTCATGGTGGATGTCTGAGGCAGATCCACCGGTCATTAGACACTGGTGGTGTCTTTCAGCCTGGCAGAAACAGGTCAGGATTCCAGGAAACCATCTGTGAGAGTAGCTGAGAGAAATACGGGTGTCTCGTGTCTGGAGCCCACCCTTCCAAACCACCTCTGGGACGGCAGCATCCCGTGATCATCTTCGTATTGCACTTGGGTAGTGGATTCGTTACTTTTCTGGTTACTGTGACAAAATAGCTGGCCCAAGAGCCTTAAGGAAGGAAAGGTTAATGTGAGCTCATGGTTTAGGGGGTCATACAGTCCAGCACGGAGAGAAGGCATGCTGACAGGAAGTTAGGTAGAAGGGCGCACAGTCAGGGAGCAGAGAGCAGTGAACGCAGGGGTCCATCTCTCTCTCCATTCTGATTCAGTCAGGAGCAGTAGTCCATGTCCTGATGCTGCCCACACATAGGGTAGATCTTTCCTTCCCAGTTAAATCTTTCCAGAAACAACCTCGTAGACAGGCCCACTTATGTGTTTACATGGTGTGTGAATCCACTCAAGTTGAGCATGAAGATTAACCACCATGGGTATGTCGTGAGATAGACTTCCCCCAGAGCTATGAGAAGTGAGACATATTTGCTTCCTAGGGCTCTCATAGCATATGGCCACCAACTTAGTGGCTTGAAGGAGAAATTTATTCTCTTCTAGTGCTGGAGGCCTCCTTCTCCACCTTGTGGCTGCCTCTTTACCTCTGTATCTTCTCGTCGCTTATGAAGAAATCCTTCTCACTTGTGAAGAATTTCCCTTGAATTCACAGTCCACAATAACCTTATCTGGACATCTTTAATTGCATCTTCTAAAATTCTTGTCCTTGGGCTGGAGGGTTGGCTTAGCAGTTACGGCACTGCCTGCAAAGCCAAAGGACCCAGGTTCGACTCCCCGGGACTCACGTAAGCCAGATGTGTAAGATGGCATATGTGTCTGGAGTTTGTTTGTGGTGGCTGGATGCCCTGGCACACCCACTCTCTCTCTCCCTCTCTCTCTGCCTCTTTCTCCCTCATAAATAAATAAATAAATAAATAAATAAATAAATTTTAAAATTGTTGTCTTCCGTAAGATCGCATGAGTAGATTCAAGTAGTTATAACTTACAAACAGTGTGGGGGGCACTATTAAAGAAATCACATGGGATGGCTGGAGAGATGGCTTAGCGGTTAAGCACTTGCCTGTGAAGCCTGAGGACCCCAGTTCGAGGCTCGATCCCCAGGACCCACGTTAGCCAGATGCACAAGGGGGCGCACTCGTCTGGAGTTTGTTTGCAGTGGCTGGAGGACCTGGCGTGCCCATTCTCTCTCTCTCTCTCTCTCTCTCTCTCTCTCTTTCTCTCTCCCCCCCCCCTCATTCTCTCTCTGTCTGTTGCTCTCAAATAAATAAATAAATAATTAAAAAAAAAGAAATCCCATGGGTGCATATTCCTTTGTAAGATATCTGCTCTCTACAAAAGACAGGGGTGGGTGGGGCACCTCTATGAACCCCAGGACCACCAACCACACCTTATGTGCATGCTCTGTAAGCCCCCTCCCTTTTCTACCAGAGTAGTTTCTACTCTGTGTTGTCTTAGATGGAGCATTCTCCTCTCTCCCACCTGCATTAGTTTCTACCTGCAGACTTCTTAATTCCAAAGGGTATCTAGAGCTGCAGAGATGGCTTGGCGGTTAAGGTGCTTGCCTGCAAAGCCTAAGGACCCAGGTTCGATTCCCCAGTACCCATATAAGACAGGCACACAAGGTGACACATACATCTGGAGTTCATTTGCAATGGATGGGAGGCCCTGGCAAGCCCATTATCTCTATCTGCCCCCCCCCCCTCTCTCTCTCTCTCAAGTAAATAAATAAATAAAATATTTTAAAAGGTATCTTCTCCTTTTTCACTGAGTGACAAAAGTTTTGAGCTATGACATTAATAGTAAATAAGTAATTTATACATTTTCAAGGAGCAGTTATATTATTTGGTGAATATATTTCAAAGATTATGATTTCCATTATACATGAACAATACAGTGTATTTTTATATTGTGGTGTTCAGCTCATATAACCTCTTCACACAAACTTTAAGAGAGAAACAATAGACACTTGGAAAATTACATGACGCTTTACTGTGTGTAAAAATGCTAATTCACAAGCAAGGACTAGAAAACCCCTCAAGATTTTATGAAACCTCCCTCAATGTAGCACAGAACATTCTCTAAGTATTAGCTCAACTGACAACATATAATTCATTGAGGTTCGGATAAATTACAATCCTAGGTTGCGAAAAACAAATGTTCACCTTTATCCTCTATGATTTAAGTGTATGTTTTAGAGCATTTCAGGCATGAACACAAGCAGAGAGTAGAATATAATAATTCTTCATATATTTATCACTCAGTGTCAACAATCAAAGCTCACAACTGACCTCACTTCCTTTATACTGACACTGTGTCCCCCTCAATCCCACCTGTGAGCCTTGAAGCCATCTCTGACATGGTGTCATGTGTAAACACCCAGGGGCACTTCTAAAAGACCACTTTTACATATGAAATATCTTTGTTGTTTTCTAAAATAGTTAAATAATTGATATTATATGTCCAAGACTTGTTAATATTTCTTTAATTGTTTTGTTTTGAATTTTAATTCAAGCATCTATTGCAAGTGGGTGGTGATAAAGTTCTCACCTCCCTTAATCCAAAGCTTTGTTTTCTATTCCTCTCCCTACTCCTGCTCCCTCTACGATCATTTGTTGAAAAATTAAATTGCTTGTTCTATACAGTTTTTCTCAATTTGAATGTTTTTAAATTTCACAGTGCTGTTTTTTTTTTTCTGCCCTTGTTGTATCGCTTATAAATCTGAATTCAAAATTAGAGAGTTCTGTTGGTGTTTTTATCCACACAATTCTGTGGATGGTGTCATCTGCTTCCCCAAAGAATTAATAACATCTGGTTGTCTTCTTTTTCTGATGTGAACAGCCATTGATAATCTTTGTTTTAATCCATTATCACATTAAGCCCTGAAAAGATAAATTATTTCTTCAATTATTTGCTTCTACAAAGGGACATTTCACCTGCATCAACTATCGGTTATGCTGAGGGTTAATTTGTATAGAAACGACAAGATAAATGTTTGGAGGGTTTTGTTTGGTTTTAGTTTAGAAAAAAAATAAGATGGCTAACATGTTTTTCAAAGAAAGATATATGTGTATATAGATATGCACATACATAAATATGTATATGTGCATATGTATAGCTATATTTATATAGATATATATTTTGTGGGTTCAACCATCTTTGATATCTTGCAGTTTATTGACACGGGGCCTCTTCATTTAGTCTCAGGTCTTTTGACATGACTTGAGTGATCTTGAACGGCGCCCTTGTTTTCTGATGTACTACACTAGATACCCCAGGATCTGTGTGTACTAACATTTTACCTAACCTAATTGATTTTACATGTATAAGGAATTTGTGTTCCGGGGATCCTCCTGTCTCTGCTCCCCAACCCCAGTACTAGCTTTACAGGTGTGTGCCACCACACTCTGCACTTTTACAAGGTTCTATGGGTCAAATTCAAATCCTCATCTTTACAAAGCAGGCACTTTGCCAACTGAGCCATCTCCCCAGCCTCTTGTGATTAAAGTTTTTCTTCCTGTTGTAGTTCCACTGCAGTTGTGCAATCATAATGCTGCATCTGAAAATCAATTCAGATCGTTTCTGTGGGACGGTATGCGCTCAGCAAGATTCTCCCTGAGGTCTCGCTTCTTTTTACTCTCAGTGTTTAAAATTTTCTGTTTATATCGTTTATTTCATAAAATGTTGATGCTTCCAAAAGTTATGTCTTCAAAACTAGACAAAAGAAATACAGGGCTGGAGAGATGGCTTAGCAGTGAAAGATCTTGCCTGCAAAGCCAGAGGACCCAGGTTCAATTCCCCAGGACCCACGTAAGCCAGATGCACAAGGTGGCGCATGCATCTGGAGTTCATTTGCATAAGGGTTACAGGTTTGGCTTTTGGTAAAGGGATTTGGGGGTGGTTGGAATGGTTTGGGAATTCGTAGGTTTAGAACTTGTGTGTCAGAGCAGCGAGATGTCACAATGCTCCAGAGAAACAAACAGGATATTCCATTTCATAAAACAATAATCAATTTACATCCATTAGAGAAACTAGCGGCAGTTTTAAGAGCAGGGCTGGAGAGATGGCTTGACGGTTGAGGCACTTGCCTGCAAAGCCAAAGGACCCAGGTTCGATTCCCCAGGACCCGTGTAAGCCAGATGCCCAAGGTAGCGCATGCATCTGGAGATGTTTTTGCAGCGGCTGAAGGCCCTGGCATGCCCATTCTCTCTCTCTCTCCCTCTCTCTCTCCCTCTCTCTCTCCCTCTTTCTCTCTCTCACTCAATAAATGAAAATTAAAAGCAATCACCATGACTGTATTATATGTACGCTCTGAAAAATCACCACCATGAGCATACATGTTCCGGAGCCACAGTGAAGGTGTTAAGTTAGATCTTAGATCACTGTCCCCCGAGCCTCCTGTCTGGTGTCCAGTAGCCCTTGAGCATGAAATGATTAAACAGCAATGGTTCTAACTACCGCCTCTGAGGAGGGCCCTTAAGAGTGTTACAATGGAAGTATCATGAATCCTTGATATCTATTCCAAGCAAAAAGGTGGCTTTCCAGTAAAATTTCAATTCCCATCTCCGAGTAACAGAAAAGACCACATCTTGGGAGGAAGGTAGGCCACCAGGGGGCGCACTTCAAACTGCAGACATTCTGGTGAAAGGCTGTTTTCAATGAGGCTAATTAACGGTATCTCATTTTTTAACAGTGGGACAAATGTTTTCAAGATTCCAAAATCGTCCAGCATCTCCTATAATACACAACACATAACAATTTGGAACAAAAGAGCTAATTTGGGTTGAAATACAAGGGGATATAAATATTAAAATAGGGCTGGAGAGATGGCTTAGTGGTTAAGCGCTTGCCTATGAAGCCTAAGGACACCAGTTCGAGGCTCGATTCCCCAGGACCCACGTTAGCCAGATACACAAAGGGGTGCACGAGTCTGGAGTTCGTTTGCAGTGGCTGGAGGCCCTGGCACGCCCATTCTCTCTCACTCTCTCTCTCTCTCTGCCTCTTTCTCTCTCTGTCACTCTCAAATAAATAAATAAAAATGAATACAAATTTTAAAAAATATATTAAGGTAAAGTGCCTTTCCAAGGCATCACAAAGTACCATCTATACAGTGACAAGGAACTAGAGAAATTTCAATATCCATTTACATCCTTTGGATGCAGTGGCATAGATCAGAGGTTGGAAAACCTTGTAGTAAGAGTGAGAGCAAATATTTTACACTTTGCAAGTCAAGAGGTACAGTAGAGTATATTGCATAGATAATTGTAAAACAAATGAAAACAGGGCTGTAAATATAGCTTAGCAATTTAGGTGCTCACCTGCAAAGCCTAAAGACCGAGGTTCAAGTCTTCAGAAGCCGCACAAGCCAGATGCCTATGGTGGCACATGTGTCTGGAGTTTGTCTGCAGTGGCTAGAGACCCTGGCGCAACCATTCTCTCTCTCTCTCAAATAAATAAATAAATAAATAAATAAATAAATAAATAAAAATGTTTGAAAAAAATTAAAGAAGAAACAAAAATAAAAAACACAGGCAGGCGTGATGGCGCACGCTTTTAACCCCAGCACTTAGGAGGCAGAGGTAGGTGGATTTCCATGAGTTCGAAGCCACCCTGAGACTACATAGTTAATTCCAGGTCAGCCTGAACCAGAGAGAGACCCTACCTCGAAAAACCAAAAAAAAAAAAAAAAAAAAAAAACCACTCGGTCAAACCCAACCTATTATTAAAAAAAATGGCCACATTTTTATTAATGAGATTCAAAATATAAGCATAATAATGATTCCTTTTCTTCCCTTCTTCCTTCCTTTTCTCCTTTTCTCCCTCCCTCCCTTCCTTCTTTCCTTCCTTCCTTCTTTTTCCCTTCTCTCCTTTCTCTTTCTGTCTTAATCCAGGTCTACCATTGAGAAGAATGAAATTTTTATCTAGGAAACGAGCTAACATCTTGCTTAATTCGGGCTCCTGCTTAGTGTTCTCAGCCATCACATTTGATATAAACATTCATTAATAAAACATCTCACTAATAAAACACATTTTAGTCTATACAAAGAATGGCAAGAGAGATGTGGCCCACAGCCCATGGCAGACTGGCCCCTGATCGCGTCTGGCTTTTGTTATTTCAACAAGTTCTTTTTCGTTCTTTGCAAGCCCCAAGTTGCAATATCCCCTTAGAATATGAACTCTCCAGGGCAAGCACCTTAGTCTGTCCTCTAGTGCTATAGACACAGTGCCGTATATCAACAGTGCCTGGCACATTAAAGGCCCTTAGCAAATGTTTATTTGCATGAAGAAATAAGCATTTCTCACTCCTTTTGTATAGAGATTAGGGTTACGTGGGGTACAGCACTTATGGTCAAGATTTTAAGAACCCAGCACAAGTAAGACCCAGGGCCCCTATTTCGTTGACTTGCAATTATTGTATTTGTCCCACCCTCAAGCAACAAAACCAGTGACCTGTCTACTCACGTGACAGCATATTCCGTGTCTGAAGAAAAATTGATTGAAGGAAATCTTTAACTAGGGGTAACTCAATATATTTATTTAAAGTTTTTTAAAAAAAATTCACAAGTGTTCATCATATTTTGGTGACATCACATTAGTGATCCAGAGGAAATTAATTTGAAGATTATTATTCTAAGGCATTAAACCCACAAAATGCTATTTAGCTCATAAATCAGCTTTGACCCCGGTAATGAGGTTGCAAGTTTTCTACTGTAATTATCCCCACATGTTGATTCTCTGATTTTTATCTCCAGAAAATGAGCACACCAACGCCTGCCTCTAGAACAAATAGAGTGTTCAGAATCACAGGACATTTAAAAAAAACATTATGTGATAGAAGATCTTAAATAACAGAGCGAACATGAGGTTACATAATACATTGTCCACAAAAGGAAAATGATAAAGAACAACAAACAAACAAAAAAAGAAGAAGAAAAACCTCTATTCCAAGAGTGATCAAGTTGACAGACTGGCTGTCACAGCTCTTATCTTCGTGATTGGTCTAACCCAGAGATGCTAATACGCAGTTCCTTCAGCCACACCCAACACGGTCGTTTTATGTTTAGGCTAGCAATATTCTCTGCTCGACATCAACTCTGCCAACAGCCGTAAACATTAACTTTGATGAAACACCTGCTGGGGAGCAGGGTACAGTTGATAATTTCAGGAGAACAGCCTGGGCATCGTTTGGGAACCAACTTGGTCTAAGAGGCGAGAAGGCTATCTGAATATTCGTCCCGTAGCCCACCTGTCTTCCTAAGGGAGCTCCCCTGCAAACGAGAGGGAGAAGGCCAAGTTCACATACCCAGAATTGTCGATTATACACTTAGCTGTAGCAATTAGTACCATACTGAGCATATCACAGATTATTATTAATCCGATAAATTAATGACCTCATTACATAATGCTGTAGGGTTTACATAAATGTCTGGATCAAACCTTTAATATACCAAAGTGGGCATGTGAGGCTGACTACATAAATAAATGAAATTCCCCCATCCCTGCACACATCCGTGCCCGGTACCACCTGAGTTTGTTTACAGCTGCTGTCACCCAGCAGAACGAGGCTCTTTCCTCCTATTTTGATTCTGAAAGCAGCTATGAGGCTTTCTTTGATAACTGGAATGATAATGTATATATTTGCATTCCCTTTTGTATCTTTCTTTTAATACACACACACACACACACACACACACACACACACATCATCTTTATTTTAGAGAGAGAGAGAGAATTGGCATCCCAGGGCCACTGCAATGGAACTCCAGACACTTGCGCCACCTAGTGGGCATGTGCCACCTTGCACATGCCTTGCCTTTGTGCGTCTGGTGAACGTGGGATCTGGAGAGTCGAACATGGGTCCTTAGGTTTCACAGGCAAGTGCCTTAACCCATCCAGCCCCCCTTTTATATCTGTGTGTGTGTGTTTCATGTGTGTGCGTGCAGACATGCACATGCCATGTATATGTAGAGGCCAGAAGACAACATAGGAGTCAGACCTCACCCTTCACCTCATTTGAGTCGGTCTCTTGTTCAGGTCTGAGTCTACGAGGCTGGCTGGCCTGACAGCTTCTACGGATTCTCCTGCCTCCACAACCTGTCTCACCAGAAGGACACTGGAATTACAGATGTGTGCCACCACATCTGTCTTCATTTGGGTTGTAGGCATCTGAGCTTACTTCCTCACAGTTGCAGGGTAAACACTTTACCCATTAAGCCATCGCCCCAGCCTTCAACTCTGTGCTTGCTTGAAAGAGGCCATAAAGAATACTATTTCCTCCACCCAGGCCAGTTCTAGTGGAGCAAAAGTCAGATATGTAAACATTTTTGTTTTGCCAGCCATGTGGTCTCCATACAATGATCCTATGCTATGGCATGAAAGCTATAGAAAATATGAAAATAAATGAGTACAGTTTATGTTCCAAGAAAATAGTATTTACAAAACTACCCATGGATTGGATTCAGCCCACATGCCATGGCTTTTCTGAACCCTTTCATGGGACATGAGTCGCAGGATAGAGTTGAATCACCCTCTACCCCATGGACCTAGCAAGAGGAAATTAGGCAGCCAGCCAGGAGAGAAGGCGCAGAGAGGGGGCTGCCTGCTTCCACATAACTATGAGGAGTGCAGCATCTGAGCCAGCCATCCAATCAGCTCTCACCCCACCCCAAAGCCAGCCCAGAGCCCATACCAATCAGCTCTCTCTCAAGCTCACCACAATAAGATTCTAAATATAAACAGATCCTTACCAGATGGGCAAGGCCTCTCTTCTTTCCTTCCTTCCTTCCTTCCTTTCTTTTTTTTTTTTTTTTTTTTTTTTTGGTGGGGGGAGAGGGGCCTTTCACCTTTCCTGAACTTCTAGGTCCTTGCTCTGCTAAGACCCTACCCCTCATCTCGGCCTTGCTATGCTGAGATGGCGGGGGGGGGGGGGGGGGGGGTAGACCCGCTGCTCCCAGGAGGACTCCCGGACTCCCTATCCCACATGTCACTAGCTCTCTGTATTCTCCTTCTCTTTTCCTCTCCAAATTTAATTTAAACGCCAAGTCTTTTTAGAAAAGCCCTTTCACATTTTTCCCCCAGGCCCATGCTCAACTCCCACATGGGATCTCTGACCACATGGGTGTATTCATTTCCCTTCCCCTGGTCCCTTGGACTCTACTTTATCCCTCCCCCCCCCCCATGCCACCTTGAATAAATGTAATAGTTTATAAACTTTCATTTACTTTCATTTTCAGTCTCTTAGTTTCAATTTTTGTTTTTTTAAAAAAAAAAAAACAGATACAAACTCAGGATTT
Organism: Dipus sagitta; assembly: GCA_036346955.1. NCBI lineage: Eukaryota > Metazoa > Chordata > Mammalia > Rodentia > Dipodidae > Dipus > Dipus sagitta. The sequence continues at coordinate 11,620,249 of CM070789.1, read as the reverse complement.
GGAGTTCAAGGACTTTTCCTGAACCCCCCCCAAAAGAAAAACCAACACATTAAATTAGTTGAGCTATTTCTGAATCCATCGAACTTCAACCTACTCCCAGAAATGTGGATCAGCCCAGACACGCATCCAGCATGTCACCTGCCCCACGTGTGACACAGAAGACATGGGAGCAAACCCAGCGAGGTAGCCCTGCTGAGTCATTCACAAAGCCACTGACTCAGGGGTGCTGTGTCATGCACAATGACTGTGACAATGGACCACTAATACAGCGAATAGTGTTTTAAATTGTCCCATTTTAGAATCCAGTATGGCACTTTATTTGGGGTGTTTCTGTTTATGTATAACTTTAGATACATACGATTTAGACTAAACCATGTAGAACGCTAGGCTCTTCTAACTCCCCACCTACTCTAACCTTTCCGTCATTAAAAATCACGCAGCTAGGCTGGGGAGATGGGTTAGTGGTGAAGGCACTTGCCTGCAAAGCCAAAGGACCCAGGTTCAATTCCCCATGACCCACGTAAACCAGATGCACAAGGTGGTGCAAACATCTGGAGTTCGTTTGCAGCGGCTGGAGGCCCTGGCGTGCCCATTCTCGTCCTCTCTCTCTCTCTCTCTCTCTCTCTCTCTCTCTCTCTCATAAATAAATAAAAATAAAAATATTTCTTTAAAAAAAAATCATGCAGCCCTTTAACATTCAGAACACTTTCCTTTGGTTACAAATGAACATCTCTTCACAATGTATCAGAGCCCAATATTGCCCTGGTTTATATTTTCCAAAATTCCAGTAACAGGAAAAAACTAAAATGGCCTGAATTAAATTTGACTTCGGGCCTGCATTTGCGGGCTGAAGAGGCTCACAGGTCCTGTAGCTCATCCACAATCTTCCACTTCAGCTGTCGAGGATGAGAAATTGATGCCAAATTCAAACCAACAAAGTAGCCCCTTCCCGTAGTCCACCTTCCCAACTCCTTCTTGTCCAATCCAGCAGGTCACGTGGAAGATACGATGAAGGAGGGTAGCTAAAAGTGGCCCAGGCGGAGCCACGGCTTCTCCTGATGGCAGGACACCTGTCAGCTTCCCACAGGGCTGGCATTTCAGGATGGCAGGGGGCAGTGACCAGAGGATTTCTGTGCTGCTGTTCGGAGATGGACTGGGGAGAATCCCAAGGCAAATCATTGTACTGTTCACCATCTCCCTCCTGAAAAGTCACTGTGAGACCAGTACGCAACCCCCAAGCCCTAGATTTTTTTTATACCTGTAGAGTTCTTGGGGAAACTGATCTATAGCACCCACACCAAATCCCCCAGGACTGGTCCTCTGTACACAGCTGTGATCCTCTTTTCCTCACTTGCTGGAGAAACTTCTAGCTATAGCATCACGGGTTGCTGGATCAGAAACTTAGCTCCCCTTTTTAGGGTGTTTAAGAGGTCCCCTGATAACCAGAGACTGAGTTTCTGCAAGTACCCTTTGACGGCTGACCTCCTAGACAATAACAGCATAGATATGCCATGTTACTGGCTTGGTGAGACCCAAGAAGCGGCCTCTCCGTGTTAATTCGGGGGCTAGAAGAATGAGTTTCCATTGGTAGCTTGTGAAAGGCTCATGTTAGCTGACATGGTCCGCCCCGTTTCAAGCGTGAGGCTCTCTTAAGTGTGGCTTGCTGCATGGAGCCATAAATCACTGTGGCCGGAGCCCAGAGGCTATTACTGCTGCTGCTACCCGCCCAAAAAGAAGGAAGGAAGGAAGGAAAGAAAGAAAGAAAAAAGAACAAAAGGAAGAAAGAAAAAGAAGAGGCAGAAATTGGTGGAGGAGCTGGGTGTGGTAGTATATGCCTGACCTAGCACTTGGCAGGAGGAGACAGAAGAATCAGGAGTTCAAGGGAAGCCTTCACGACATAGTGAACTTGAGCAAGCCTAGGTTACTTGAGACCCTGTCTCAAAAAAAAAAAAAAAAAAAAAGAAAAGAAAGGAAGGAAGGAAGAAAAGACTAGAATTGGTGGAGAAAGGTATAATTTACAGAAAACAATGAAACAAGAGACAGGTGTGTGCACATTTAGCTGCTAGACAGGTGGGCAGCAGTGAGAGGGTCTCCGGTCTCACTGTGCGGCCTGGTCTGGACTCCGGATCCTCCTGCCTCCCACGTGCTAGGATGACAGATGTGCATCACCACCAGCAATGCCCAGCTTAGCCACGTTCTTGATACAAACAAAAATCTCATGACCAACCCTTGTCCTTCCACATGTCCAAGTCCAACACGGTCTGTCTTGCAAGCGATCCTCTTCCAAAGGGTTTACCTCATATGATGGTACATGACGAAAGGGTAGGGATTTGTTCTGATTTGAATTTGAAATGCCTCCTATGGGCTCGTGTTTTCAATGCTGGTTCCCAAGCTTGTGGCAGTAGTTTGATGGTCCGAATGGCTAAAGTGGGCCAGCACGGAAGCTATATCTGCCCTTGGCTCCAGCCTAGTACTCTTAACCAACCACCTTGTTAACAACAGCCGTCTCGTATGGCCACAGACAGAGCTGGTCCCCGAGGCTTCCCTTCCATAACAAACCTAAATCTGTCTGAAATCACAAACCAAACTCTTTTCTCCCTTAAGTTATTTCTGCCAGGTATTTAGGCACAGCAACACAAGATAACTAATAGGGTCCTGCATGATGCAGAGTCAATATAATTTATATAAATAATGGAATGAAGCCGGGTGTGGTGGCACATTCCTTTAAAACCAAATAATAATAATTATTATGAATATAATAATAACGGATTGAAATTAGAAGGGGGAAAGACAGACATGACAATTTTCTCTCATGTGAAATATGTATGCATATAATTATGAAATATGATATGAAAACATAAAGGAGTCTATTTAGGGAGAAAGAAGAGGGCAAATAGGAGGGGGAGAAGGGAGTAGAACAGAGCAATGGAGGGAATAAATATGTGCAAAGCAGGGCGTGGTGGTACACGTCTTTAATCCCAGCACTTGGAAGGCAGAGGTAGGAGGATTGCCATGAGTTCAAGGGCCACCCTGAGACTCCATAGTGAATTCCAGGTCAGCCTGGGCTAGAGTGAGACCCTACTTCAAAAAATATATATATGAGCGAGATACAAAGATGATATGAGGGCTCGACAAATGGCTTTGCAGATAAGCGCTCGCCTGCAAAGCCAAAGGACCCAGGTTCGATTCCCCAGGACCCACGTAAGCCAGATGCACAAGGTGGTACATGCTTCTGGAGTTTGTTAGCAATGGCTGGATGCCCTGGCATGCCTACTCTCTCTCCCATAATTGGAATAAATTTTAAAAAAGATGATACGCATATATGAAAATGTCATAGTGAAACTTATGTGCACTAACTTGAAAAATAAGCCAGTGTAGTGGCGCATGCCTTTAGTGCTAGCCCTCAGGAGGCTGAGGCAGGAGGATCACTGTAAACTAAAGGCCAGCCTGGGCTAAAATGATATCCTGCATCAAACAAATGAAATAAATCCAGGCAGAGCTAGGAGGGTCTCCATGAGTTCAAGGCCACCCTGAGACTACATAGTGAATTCCAGGTCAGCCTGGGCTAGAGTGAGACCCTACCTAAAAAAAACAAAAAAAGAAAAAAGAAGAAGGAAGAAAGAAAAATAAAAATACATATATACTCTTCCTAAGTAAACTTTAAATTTTCTGTTCTTTTTAAAAATATTTACTTATTTATTTATTTGTTTGCAAGCAGAGAGAGACAGAGATACTGGGCACACGGGGGCCTCTAACCACTGCCAATGAACTCCAGATGTATGGGCCACTTTATGCATCTGGTTTTTCATGGGTACTGGGGAGTTGAACTCAAGTTGTTAACTTTTGCAGGCAAGCGCCTTAGCCACTGAGCCATCTTTCCAGCTGTTTACTCTGTTCTTGTTTCCATTTTCTAACCTATCAGAACTCACATCACTTCCCCACATGAATCCTCTAGAAAACATCCAGAAAAAAAAAAATCTTGTTTTCTGGAGAGATCTTGGTTTACTTATGATAGAGTTGGTTTCAGGTGGGTGAGACAGGAACAGGGAATGAGTAAAGATAGATGATAGTATTTGTAAAAGCATCAATGTTACCTTATTACTAAATGTCTGAAATGGTTTGTACTGGTGATGGCAGGAGTGCTATTTGTGTGTTTATGTGTATCTCTGTGTATTTAAATGTGAATTTAGGTGAAAATACCAAGGTAAAGCATTATAATCTTTGTTTTCAAATAAGTCCAGTTAGGCAGCAGAAACATAAACCCATTATATTCCTTGTGATGGTGATCTTCTGCCACAGTGCCAAGATACCAGGAATAAACAACTTACATAAAGGGAGAAAAAAGAGTTTGAGGCATCGTTTCAACGGTTTCCATCCATGGATGCTAAGTCCAGTTGCTTTGAGTTCAGACGAGATCAGAAGGCTACCCCAAACCGTGTGTGTGTGTGTGTGTGTGTGTGTGTGTGTGTGTGTGTGTGCAAAGATTTATTATTATTATTAAGGTAAGGTCTCACTCGAGCCCAAACTGACCTGGAACTCACTCTATAGTCCCAAGCTGGTGTGAACTCACAGCAATCCTCCAGAGTGTGTGTGTATACAAAACATACAAATTCAACCCTTAGATTTTAGACTTTGCACTTTGGAGCTCATAGTCTTTTCCGCAAGCTTTATTGATATTGAGTTCCACAGCATATAAAACTGCTATTAGGGCTGGAGTGATGGCTTAATGGTTACGGCGTTTGCCTGCAAAGCCAAAGGACCCAGGTTCGATTCCCGAGGACCCATGTTAGCCAAATGCATAAGGGCGCACACGTCTGGAGTTTGTTTGCAGTGGCTGGAGGCCCTGGCATGCCCATTCTCACTCTCTTTCTCTCTCTTTCTCTCTCCCTCTCCCCGGCTCCCTGTCAAATAAATTAATAAATAATAAACTGCTGTTAACATGAAGGGAAAAAAAAAGAGAAACTTATACAGAAGTCTACATGGTCAATAGTAACAGGCTGTTTCTGGACTTAGAGTTGCTCCAACTATCAAAACTAAAATATGAGAGCAACCTTCCACCTGTGTGAGAAACCTAAAGGAACAATTCACAAAAATTTCATTAAATGAACTCCTTAAGAAATTTGGTGGGGGCTGGAGGTGGGGCTCGGTGAACAAAGCGCTTTCTGCAAAAGCTTGAGCGCCAGAATTCCGATCCTCAGAAGCCAGGCCCAGCCAGACACTGTAGCATTGGCATCTGTAATCCTGGGGAAGGAGAAACAGGAGAAAGCTGCCTCCTTTTAGGCAGTTTGAGTTAGGGACAGGAGCCCAAAGAGGGAACCAGACGTCACTGGGTTTGGGCAGGAACCAAGCTCCTGCCTGATGCAGTTTGGCCCACGGTGGCTACAGCGCCCCCTGCTGCCTCCGCACTCTAGCACACTGCCTAGGCGGGCTGGCCTGGGGGTCGTCCCCATGAATCTGAAAACCAATCAGGTTACATTCCTAAGTCTGACCAAAGAATCCATTTCTAATTGACCATAAAGGCTTCTCCTTGCTATTCTCTGTCCTCTCTCTGCTCGGTGAGCTCTTTTTTTTTTTTTTTTAACTTGTTTGTTCTCTTTATGATTTTATAAAATTTTTTATTAATTAGTTTTGTACCCAGTGAACAAGTTGGAACCATTGTTAGGCTCATCCATGTCCTACCCCCTCCCCCTGGCCCCCTCCTTGTTGAGGCATATGGGTCATGCATTGTGGAGTTAGCCCACAGTTATGGGTAGGAGAAATGTCTCTGCATATCATGACCCAACATGTGGCTCTGACATTCTTTCCGCCCCCTCTTCCGCAAAATTTGCCTGGGCCATGTTGGGTTCATTTTTGGTCTGCTTCAGTGATGAGGTGTTGGGGGCCTCTGGGTCTCTGGATAGCTGATTTGGTAGCAGTTGGTTGTTCTCTGTGTCGATCTCCTTCACCCTTGTGCTGGTACCCAGTTCACCAAGAAAACAGCACCCTTGCTTGTTCTGCCAATTGTTCTTAGTTTCAGCTGGGGCCCTTTTGAGGTATGATAGGGTGGTTCTCACCTTAGGATCTGCTTCTATCTGAAAAAAAAGAAGCAGATTCTCCAATAGAGAGTGAAGTTAGCACCAGACAAATGGGATAACCCTTATTTTTTTTTATAGAGAATTTAATAGGTGTAGGCCCTCTTGTAGCCCTCGATTGGTGGTAGCTTGATATTGGAGAGCGGGCTCATGTCTGGATATGGTTATGACTTGTTTCCCAGCTCCAGCTATGGGTCTCGTACCACTGAGGGGATCAGTTAGGCAAATCAAGAGCAGTTGGTTTCCCACCATGGCTGTGCGCCACTATTGCACTTGTGTGAGCGTCATGACAGGTGAGCTGTTCCATTGCTGAGACGGGGAGAGAGGGCTCTCCTGCCTGGGCACTTCCCTGTTTCGTCCTCCACCTGGGTCATGCTTTGGAGTAAGTTCTCACGTTGATTACAATGTCTGATATCTCTCTGATCTCTGGGTCTACCACACGGGCATTTCCTCTAAGCACTGGGCCTACCAGCTGTGGAATTTCTGTAAACTCGGGGTAACCATGGGCATAACTTTTTACTCCCCAATTCTCATCTGAATCCCCCCATCTCAGCTTTGTTCCTTTCCCTCTGCTATTGCTCCTGGCTTTCTTCCATAGGGAGGCTCGGGTGGGTGCTCCTCCTCCACACCGGGGTGCAGAGTTCCTCCCCAGCGTTCTGCACAAGCTCCTAGATGCTGTCTTCTGTGTCTCTCTGCCTCTTTCTAGATCCAAATTTCTCTTAAGTGAATCTCACAAACTGTGCTTTGCTGGGGCACACGAGTGCGTGTGTCTTGTACAGCGCTCTGCACAAGCTCCTGGGTAGATCCGTCTTCCGCGTGCTTGTCGCGACTCGGCTCCAGCCTTCCCCTAGATCCCAGCTTCCCCTAGATCCCAGCTTCCCCTAGATCCCAGCTTCCCCTAGATCCCAGCTTCCCCTAAATGGATGTCACAATTTATTGTCTCTCCCTAAATAAACTCAGTAATTCATAATTTATTCTTCTGGAGTGTGTTTTGATCAGTTTTTTGGTTATGTTTTTTTTGGGGGGGGGTTGTTTCGTTTTGTTTTGTTTTGAAAAAGGGCTCAAAATTGGTGTCATAAGTTTGGGAGACTGCTCCTGAACTCCAAAACGCTACATCACCAGCACATCTGTGGTGAGAAGGGAGGAGAGACAGACCCATCCACAAGCACACAGGCCAGCTAGACGGAAAAGCAGAGCTCTGAACAACATAATGGAGAGACCTTGTCACAAACTCGGTGAGGAACAACACCTAAGTTTTCCTCTGACCTCCACGTGTGCACTGTAGCATGCACGTGCTCGTATGCACCCACATTCACACGTGCGCGCACACACACACACACACACACACAAGCGTACACCAAAAAGAAATATCCATATAATTAAAATTGAAACTAATCAAGAGATAGTAAGGAAAACTAATAGAAACTATTGACATTTGCAAGCAAAAGAAATTGACATTTTGAAAGTTACTAAAAAAGGGTTAACTCCATTTGAGGCCACTAATCTACACTGTATGGAGTTAGATGCGTTCATATTTGCATAGATACATTAATCTGTTTCTGTGTTTATATTCTTACACAGAAACCAAACTGGGCATCACTGAGTGCTAAGCCCACTGGGGGATAAGGCACGGGGGAGGGGGTGGATACACACAGTCTCATTTTTATCCCATCTATGATTATATATTGAAGATAAGAACACATCTTTACAATGGACAAATCGGGTTATCACTGTGTTACTAAGCTGTGATTCAAACTGAACGTCACTAATAACGGGGCCACCTGATGACACAGACCTACCGACGTATTACACCGGGGGAGGCACATCACCACAAATGTGTAATCCAAACCTCAGGATGAGAAGCAGTGGGTAAAGCAAACCCACATGAAAGGACGTTCTGGCGGGCGTGGGGCGCGCGCCTTTAATCCCAGCACTCAGGTAGGAGGATCGCCGTGAGTTCGAGGCCACCCTGAGACTACATAGTGAATTCCAGGTCAGCCTGGGGTACAGTGAGACCCTACTTCAAAAAATATATATATGAGCGAGATACAAAGATGATATGAGGGCTCGACAAATGGCTTTGCAGATAAGCGCTCGCCTGCAAAGCCAAAGGACCCAGGTTCGATTCCCCAGGACCCACGTAAGCCAGATGCACAAGGTGGTACATGCTTCTGGAGTTTGTTAGCAATGGCTGGATGCCCTGGCATGCCTACTCTCTCTCCCATAATTGGAATAAATTTTAAAAAAGATGATACGCATATATGAAAATGTCATAGTGAAACTTATGTGCACTAACTTGAAAAATAAGCCAGTGTAGTGGCGCATGCCTTTAGTGCTAGCCCTCAGGAGGCTGAGGCAGGAGGATCACTGTAAACTAAAGGCCAGCCTGGGCTAAAATGATATCCTGCATCAAACAAATGAAATAAATCCAGGCAGAGCTAGGAGGGTCTCCATGAGTTCAAGGCCACCCTGAGACTACATAGTGAATTCCAGGTCAGCCTGGGCTAGAGTGAGACCCTACCTAAAAAAAACAAAAAAAGAAAAAAGAAGAAGGAAGAAAGAAAAATAAAAATACATATATACTCTTCCTAAGTAAACTTTAAATTTTCTGTTCTTTTTAAAAATATTTACTTATTTATTTATTTGTTTGCAAGCAGAGAGAGACAGAGATACTGGGCACACGGGGGCCTCTAACCACTGCCAATGAACTCCAGATGTATGGGCCACTTTATGCATCTGGTTTTTCATGGGTACTGGGGAGTTGAACTCAAGTTGTTAACTTTTGCAGGCAAGCGCCTTAGCCACTGAGCCATCTTTCCAGCTGTTTACTCTGTTCTTGTTTCCATTTTCTAACCTATCAGAACTCACATCACTTCCCCACATGAATCCTCTAGAAAACATCCAGAAAAAAAAAATCTTGTTTTCTGGAGAGATCTTGGTTTACTTATGATAGAGTTGGTTTCAGGTGGGTGAGACAGGAACAGGGAATGAGTAAAGATAGATGATAGTATTTGTAAAAGCATCAATGTTACCTTATTACTAAATGTCTGAAATGGTTTGTACTGGTGATGGCAGGAGTGCTATTTGTGTGTTTATGTGTATCTCTGTGTATTTAAATGTGAATTTAGGTGAAAATACCAAGGTAAAGCATTATAATCTTTGTTTTCAAATAAGTCCAGTTAGGCAGCAGAAACATAAACCCATTATATTCCTTGTGATGGTGATCTTCTGCCACAGTGCCAAGATACCAGGAATAAACAACTTACATAAAGGGAGAAAAAAGAGTTTGAGGCATCGTTTCAACGGTTTCCATCCATGGATGCTAAGTCCAGTTGCTTTGAGTTCAGACGAGATCAGAAGGCTACCCCAAACCGTGTGTGTGTGTGTGTGTGTGTGTGTGTGTGTGTGTGTGTGTGCAAAGATTTATTATTATTATTAAGGTAAGGTCTCACTCGAGCCCAAACTGACCTGGAACTCACTCTATAGTCCCAAGCTGGTGTGAACTCACAGCAATCCTCCAGAGTGTGTGTGTATACAAAACATACAAATTCAACCCTTAGATTTTAGACTTTGCACTTTGGAGCTCATAGTCTTTTCCGCAAGCTTTATTGATATTGAGTTCCACAGCATATAAAAACTGCTATTAGGGCTGGAGTGATGGCTTAATGGTTACGGCGTTTGCCTGCAAAGCCAAAGGACCCAGGTTCGATTCCCGAGGACCCATGTTAGCCAAATGCATAAGGGCGCACACGTCTGGAGTTTGTTTGCAGTGGCTGGAGGCCCTGGCATGCCCATTCTCACTCTCTTTCTCTCTCTTTCTCTCTCCCTCTCCCCGGCTCCCTGTCAAATAAATTAATAAATAATAAACTGCTGTTAACATGAAGGGAAAAAAAAAGAGAAACTTATACAGAAGTCTACATGGTCAATAGTAACAGGCTGTTTCTGGACTTAGAGTTGCTCCAACTATCAAAACTAAAATATGAGAGCAACCTTCCACCTGTGTGAGAAACCTAAAGGAACAATTCACAAAAATTTCATTAAATGAACTCCTTAAGAAATTTGGTGGGGGCTGGAGGTGGGGCTCGGTGAACAAAGCGCTTTCTGCAAAAGCTTGAGCGCCAGAATTCCGATCCTCAGAAGCCAGGCCCAGCCAGACACTGTAGCATTGGCATCTGTAATCCTGGGGAAGGAGAAACAGGAGAAAGCTGCCTCCTTTTAGGCAGTTTGAGTTAGGGACAGGAGCCCAAAGAGGGAACCAGACGTCACTGGGTTTGGGCAGGAACCAAGCTCCTGCCTGATGCAGTTTGGCCCACGGTGGCTACAGCGCCCCCTGCTGCCTCCGCACTCCTAGCACACTGCCTAGGCGGGCTGGCCTGGGGGTCGTCCCCATGAATCTGAAAACCAATCAGGTTTCCTAAGTCTGACCAAAGAATCCATTTCTAATTGACCATAAAGGCTTCTCCTTGCTATTCTCTGTCCTCTCTCTGCTCGGTGAGCTCTTTTTTTTTTTTTTTAACTTGTTTGTTCTCTTTATGATTTTATAAAATTTTTTATTAATTAGTTTTGTACTCAGTGAACAAGTTGGAACCATTGTTAGGCTCATCCATGTCCTACCCCCTCCCCCTGGCCCCCTCCTTGTTGAGGCATATGGGTCATGCATTATGGAGTTAGCCCACAGTTATGGGTAGGAGAAATGTCTCTGCAGATCATGACCCAACGTGTGGCTCTGACATTCTTTCCGCCCCCTCTTCCACAAAATTTGCCTGGGCCATGTTGGGTTCATTTTTGGTCTGCTTCAGTGATGAGGTGTTGGGGGCCTCTGGGTCTCTGGATAGCTGATTTGGTAGGAGTTGGTTGTTCTCTGTGTCGATCTCCTTCACCCTTGTGCTGGTACCCAGTTCACCAAGAAAACATCACCCTTGCTTGTTCTGCCAATTTTTCTTAGTTTCAGCTGGGGCCCTTTTGAGGTATGATGGAGTGGTTCTCGCCTTAGGATCTGCTTCTATCTGAAAAAGAGAAGCAGATTCTCCAACAGAGAGTAAAGTTAGCACCAGACAAATGGGATAACCCTTATTTTTTTTTTTTTTATAGAGAATTTAATAGGCGTAGGCCCTCTTGTAGCCCTCGATTGGTGGTAGCTTGATATTGGAGAGCGGGCTCATGTCTGACTTGTTTCCCAGCTCCAGCTCTGGGTCCTGTTCCACTGAGGGGATCAGTTAGCCAAATCAAGAGCAGTTGGGTTTCCCACCATGGCTGTGTGCCACTATTGCCCTTGTGTGGGCATCACCACAGGTGAGCTCTTCCATTGCTGAGACGGGGAGAGAGGGCTCTCCTTCTGCCTGGGCACTTCCCTGTTTCGTCCTCCACCTGGGTCATGCTTTGGAGTAAGTTCTCACTTTGATTACAATGTCTGATATCTCTCTGATCTCTGGGTCTACCACACGGGCATTTCCTCTAAGCACTGGGCCTACCAGCTGTGGAATTTCTGTAAACTCGGGGTAACCATGGGCATAACTTTTTACTCCCCAATTCTCATCTGAATCCCCCCATCTCAGCTTTGTTCCTTTCCCTCTGCTATTGCTCCTGGCTTTCTTCCATAGGGAGGCTCGGGTGGGTGCTCCTCCTCCACACCGGGGTGCAGAGTTCCTCCCCAGCGTTCTGCACAAGCTCCTAGATGCTGTCTTCTGTGTCTCTCTGCCTCTTTCTAGATCCAAATTTCTCTTAAGTGAATCTCACAAACTGTGCTTTGCTGGGGCACACGAGTGCGTGTGTCTTGTACAGCGCTCTGCACAAGCTCCTGGGTAGATCCGTCTTCCGCGTGCTTGTCGCGACTCGGCTCCAGCCTTCCCCTAGATCCCAGCTTCCCCTAGATCCCAGCTTCCCCTAGATCCCAGCTTCCCCTAGATCCCAGCTTCCCCTAAATGGATGTCACAATTTATTGTCTCTCCCTAAATAAACTCAGTAATTCATAATTTATTCTTCTGGAGTGTGTTTTGATCAGTTTTTTGGTTATGTTTTTTTTGGGGGGGGGTTGTTTCGTTTTGTTTTGTTTTGAAAAAGGGCTCAAAATTGGTGTCATAAGTTTGGGAGACTGCTCCTGAACTCCAAAACGCTACATCACCAGCACATCTGTGGTGAGAAGGGAGGAGAGACAGACCCATCCACAAGCACACAGACCAGCTAGACGGAAAAGCAGAGCTCTGAACAATATAATGGAGAGACCTTGTCACAAACTAGTTTTCCTCTGACTTCCACGTGTGCACTGTAGTATGCACGTGCTCGTATGCACCCACATTCACACGTGCACACACACACACACACACACACACACACACACACACACAAGCATACACCAAAAAGAAATATGCATATAATTAAAATTGAAACTAATCAAGAGATAGAAAGTAATAGAAAACTATTGACATTTGCAAGCAAAAAAAATTGACATTTTGAAAGTTACTACAAAAGGGTTAACTCCATTTGAGGCCACTAATCTACCCTGTATGGAGTTAGATGTGTTCATATTTGCATAGATACGTTAATCTGTTTGTGTGTTTATATTCTTACACAGAAACCAAACTGGGCATCACTGAGTGCTAAGCCCACTGGGGGATAAGGCACGGGGGAGGGGGTGGATACACACAGTCTCATTTTTATCCCATCTATGATTATATATTGAAGATAAGAACACATCTTTACAATGGACAAATCTGGTTATCACTGTGTTACTAAGCTGTGATTCAAACTGAACATCACTAATAACGGGGCCACCTGATGACACAGACCTACCGACGTATTACACTGGGGGAGGCACATCACCACAAATGTGTAATCCAAACCTCAGGATGAGAAGCAGTGGATAAAGCAAACCCACATGAAAGGACGTTCTGGCGGGCGTGGGGCGCACGCCTTTAATCCCAGCACTTGGGAGGCAGAGGGAGGAGGATCGCCATGAGTTCGAGGCCACCCTGAGACTACATAGTGAATTCCTGGTCAGCCTGGGCTAGAGTGAGACCTTACCTTGAAAAACCAAAAAAAAAGGATGTTCTGTAAAGCAACTGGCTTCTACTCATAGAGAATGCAAGTGTGAGAAAAGCAATGACAGAGCGAGGGGACGCTTCCGCTTTCACAAAAGTGGCATGAACTCATCAGAGAAGGCGATGTGTGTGCCTCGCTTGGCTCTAGGTCAGAATCAAAGCAACTACAGAGGTGACTGCTGGGGAAATTGGAGAAATCTCAAGGTGTAACCTACGTTAAATATCCCTGCGGTGACATTAGATTTCTTGGCTGGGACAATGGCATTGTGGTCACTTGGATGTTATCTTGTTTATAGGAAAGACATGGAAAAGCATTAAGGGTCTGCAACTTATTTTCAAATTGTCCAGAAAAGCACACTGAGAAACAGCTAGCGCAAATGTGCCTAAATGAAAATTTAAAACTGGTGAGTGCTTTATTAAAGGCACTTTGCAAAGCCTAGCGTTCCGGGTTCGATTCCCCGGTCCCCAGATAAAGCCACGTGAACCAAGCAGCACAGGCGTCTAGAGTTCTCCATTTGCTGCTGCAAGAGTCCCCAGAGCGCCCGTTTTCCTATCCTCTCTCTCTCTGTTTCTCTCCTTGCAAATAAATAACAACTAAAACTTTAAAGAACTAGTATACAAGAGGGATGTTGTCTTATTGTTAAACTTTCCCATAGGTCACATTTGTTTACAAATAAATACTTGGGAAAATAAAACCAAATGCAATTCTTCTTCTGTAATTTTATTATATGTACTTGAGCACTATTGAGAGACAGGCCTCTAATACATGCCATCACTTTTCTGAAGAGTCACAGTATGAAATGTTGATGAATGTTAAGCACTGTAACCATCAGGCCTTACAACACAACCCTTTTGAGAATCAGACAAAAAAAAAACAACAAACTATAAGGATGATTTTGTTAAATTTCTAGTCCCGATACAAACAGTAGAAGATATTAATGTGATCATCTTTGAAATGGGTCTTCCCCAGCTCTTAACTTCTCTGCTCCGCTCCTCCCGAAACCTGAGAAATCATCCATTGTGCACTGCAGGTACGGAAACTCTTACTTAACCAAGTGGCCGATGAGCTCCGTGGGCTCTTACAGGTAAAGCTTGCTCCTCAGCAACCTGTAAGCCATGGACAGGGTCACGCCGTAGCCAACGAAGAAAGCCAGGGCCCGGTTGGGCTGCGGAAGGGGGGTCAGGTAGGCAAGGGTGTGGTAGATGCGCGCGCCCACGAACACTCGGAAGTGCAGGAGGGCCGTGGAGAGGTCAGGGGCCACTCAGAGAGTAGAGGAGGCCGATGCCCAGAAACGGGACGATGTTCTCCAGGTCGTTCAGGTGGGCTCTGTAAGAAAGATGACCCTGTTGAAGTTTCCAGATCTCTAGAAGCACGTCCTTCCCTCTCTCCTAAGGCGAAGTGCAAGGGCAAATGGAAGAGTGCATCCTCTGCTGTGCTGGTTTGAGACAGGGTGTCAGTGTGCAGCTCAGGGTGAGCTTCCTACGTCGTCTCGGCTGACCTCAGACTTACAGTCCCTCTACCTTCACTGCCCCCACCCCGAGTGCGAGGAGTATATAGGCATGGTCCAATCATACCCGGCAATGTCGGCAGATCTTTAAATTATTTTCAAAAATCTTTTCTTCCCCCTCACGTTGTCTTGCTTTCTTACCTTTTAATTGAAACATCTTATTTTATTTTTTTTTATTTTTAGTGTAACTTGAGAGAGAATTTCATTTCCAGAAAATGCTTTCTCAGATGAAAAGAAGAGAGGGAGGGAGGGAAAAGAGAAAGAAGGAAGGAAGGAAGGAGGAAGGGAGGGAGGGAGGAAGGAGAAGGAGAGAGGAAGGGAGGGAGGGAGGGAGGACAGGAGAACTAGGGGTAGTTGTGAATGCCTGTACTCCCAACATTTAGGAAGTACAGGAAGGCCAGGAGGGTGCAGGGAAGGAAAGAGGAAGGGAGAGATGGAGGCAAATGAACTTCCTGCGTTTTATCTGCTTACTGCCACAGAAGAAGACCGAAGGTGTCTATATGGTCCATCTAGAAACTTTTCCCTGATTTGTGGCATCTTGGGCTTTTATGGCTAGCGTTATGTATGCAAGCTACATCGTTATTGCCCTTGCGTTTTAAAAGCACACAATTTGTAGATCTTTTTCAAGTGTGTCTATCAAAACTTGCTTTTCAGTCTAGAATACAAAACCTTGACAGAATTTTCAGCTGTTGCTACACATTTCAGAAATGAAAAGTATTTCTCTTTGATGTTCCTGTCTTCTGCTTGGACCTAAAACATAATCCTTACACACTGCCTCTTCAGGGAACATCTCCCTCTCTTTTCTCGTTCCTGTCTCTCCTAAGATCTCTAAGATAGCCTGACCCCTCCCCCCCCTCCACAAAAAATGATGACAAATAAAGATATGAAGAAAGCAACAACAAGGTGGAAAAGTTAGCAGTCCGAAACGGTTTCAGTAAAGAGGTGCCCGTGTCTGAAGACAGCCACACACACAGGGGGAGCGAGGCTCTGTCCCCTTCTGTCATGAAACAACACACCGCCACTGAGGCTAGAGTGAGGGGCCACGACCCCCGTTCTCTGCTTCCTCAGTGACACCAGCCACGTTGGTTTCGCTTGTCTGAATTCTCCTGCAATACCACGGAGATATATATCATCCCCTCTATTCTTGAGTGTGTCTGGATCTTCCTGCACAACACTCTACAATAAATAAATAAATAAAAACACTGAGTACTGAAAGTTGGGGGAAGAAATGATAAAGGGAGACCCTTTGGCAAACAGTATTTAGTAGCTGCTTCTGAGCCTGACAGCCTATGTGAGGAGATTGCTGAACACAGTATGAGAGCAGAGAAGCCAGCAAGGGCAGCACAGGAGACGTGAGGGCAAAGGGAAGGAAATTGGAAACAGAGTCCCAGTGAGCAGCATTCCTAAGCCCCTTGCTCCTCTTACTTCTTTCTCCTGTGTAATTCTCTCTCTTGCCTTTTCCTTTGCATTCAGTCTTTACAGACAAAACTCCTCACCGTCCCAGGAAGTCTTTATCTCCACAGACGTCTGTGTTCCCTGCTAACCCTGCCTTAGGGGCTCAGGCACACAGCTTGTCCTGTCTCCAGCCATCCTGTCCTCTCTTCCCAGGGCTCCTTCCTGGGTGGCCACGCCCGTCACTCGAGCGCCATCTACAGACGGCTCCCGGAATCTGCTGCCCAGAGTTCTCGGCTGCCCCCAGCAGTCTGGTCCTACCTTTCTTTCTCCACTCTGCTGTAGGAGACCTCCCCAGCTCTGTGCTCCAGAAGCCACTGTCACACCTCATTCCCTCAGAACAGAAAACTCTTGGAGTCCAGCCTCCAGCTGATCTGGACCAAGCTCATTCCATGCATTTAAAATGCATTGGGGGATGGAGAGATGCCTGCGAAGTCTAAGGGCCCAAGTTCGATTCCCCAGGACCCAGGTTAAGACAGATGCACAAGGTGGCACATGCGTCTGGAGTTCGTTTGCAGTGGCTGGAGGCCCTGGCGTGCCCATTCTCTCTATCTGCCTTTTTCTCTCTCCTTCTCTCTTAAAACTAAATAAATTAAATTGAAATTAAAAAAAAAAAAAACGGGCCAGGCGTGGTGGCGCACACCTTTAATCCCAGCACTCGGGAGGCAGAGGTAAGAGGATCACCGTGAGTTCGAGGCCACCCTGAGACTACATAGTGAATTCCAGGTCAGCCTGGGCTACAGTGAGACCCTATCTTGAAAAACCAAAAAAAAAAAAAAAAAGAATTGGTACACAGTAGCCGACAACATAACAAGGCCCAACTGTAAAACCCTGACTACCTCGGCTCAGAGACAGCGCTCTTACTCTGAGCCATGTATCTAAATTTCTCCAAGGATTTTTCTCTGATTGGCATGATTTCTTACCTGCTTCCTTCAGGAGATATTTCTAAATGCCATAGGAACTTCCACCCTGGCCCCCGCCACTGTCAGAATGCTGAGCTCATCTTCACAGGGAACAGGGAGCATGATAACTCCCTGGAGGGCAGGAACCTAGTTTTAAAGACGGCATCCCAAGGGAAGACGCGATGGTGACGCGTGCGTAAGAGTCTCCCAATACATGTCCTGCTCATGCAGGGCGCGCACAGCGGAAGTCGTCTAATTCACCCTCTATCCAGTCTCCTGCTGGAACCTCCAGCAAGCTTCACTTAGCCCCACAGAACACTGTGGGGAAGGGGCGCTCTCCATCTTGGAAGGTATTGTAATATGAATGTCTCGTTTTCCCTAAGTACCAACCCCACGTTTTTTGTTTATTTGTGGGGTTTTTTTTTTTTTTTTTGATGGTTTCTTTTTGTTCTTTCTTTCTTTCTTTCTTTCTTTCTTTTTTTTTCCCGAGGTAGGGTCTCACTCTAGCCCAGGCTGACCTGGAATTCACTCTGTAGTCTCAGGGTGGCCTTGAACTCATGGCAGCTCTCCTACCTCTGCCTCCCTAGTGCTGGGACTAAAGGCGTGCGCCACCGCGCCCGGCTCTTTTTGTTCTTTGGTTTCACCTTTTGGCACTGAATGTATGTGGTCTTGAATTCTTCTTAGAACAAGGTGAAATAGACTTAATACATTTTAATATATAAGGTGCTTTCCTTTAAAAAATATTTGTTTATTTGTCTACTGAGAGAGAGAGAGAGAGACAGAGAGAAGAAAGAGAGAGAGAGGAAGGAGAGAATAGGTATGCCATGGACTCCAGCCACTGCAATCGAACCCCAGATGAATGCACCGCTCTGTGCATATGGCTTTACGTGGGTACTGGGGAATCGAACCCATTCTGAAATGGGAGGGGTGTGTTCTTGCATGGTGTCCAGCAACAGAGTTTCGACAGCCTAAATGAACAGCTTGTCTGAAGTACCTGGTGTACCTTTGCTCTTAAAAGGCCTTGCAGGCAAGTGCCTTGACCGCTGGGCCATCTCTCCAGCCCTGTAAGTAGGAAAGCATAGCGTAGAGGAACCTTAAGTTCCCAAAATGATGCCCTGTTAAGCTTCTCCAGGAGATGTGGCTATGTGGTTCCATCTTACCACGAAGCCACTGAGATACGAACCGTCACCATTTTCAGATTCTGGTCAACTGTATGAGGAGAGGAGCCTGAGGAGTGTCAGGTGTGAGACTGTCTGTTCTCGAACCGAAGCACCAAAATGACACAATAAAGCTTTCAGTGGTCAGTCTCCGAAGGCTTCACTCATCTTTTCTCGTGCGTCACTTAGGGATTTTTCTTCTTTTTTTTTTTCTGACACTCATTGAGACTTTTCTCAATGCCTCTTTTGTCCTGAATCTGTTTTAGACGCATATCCTTGGCACAACCCATTCTTAAGCCGGCTGACTTAGGAGAACTGCCCAGTTACCCAGTGCTTAATTAACTGAGCACTTTGTCTGAAGCGCCTGGTACACCTCTCCTCTTACAAGCACTCTTGTTTGATAAATGTTTGTATTGTTCCTACTAAACTGCTCTGCACTTCGACTTAACCAAGCCCATCCACCTTGCTGCAAGGGATTCGTTAAAAGAACTCAGGAAAAATCTGAGTTTATACCCAAAGTCACAAAAGGTACAATCAGAAGCTTGCATGAACCCAAGATTCACCTTGAGACCATAGATCTTCCACCGTGAGCAATGGTATCTTGTGAGAGAAGAAAGACCAGGCAGAAGTGATATGCAAAAATTATATGCAAACAGATGACTCCTAATATACAGCAGTAAAATGCTTTTCTCTCAGTCTTCATTTATTATATATTCATGCCAAACGGAAGAAGTATATTCAAATACACACTCTATTTACTGTCTTAGCTATTCATCATGAAGCTGTCCGTATGCTTAATGCCTACCAAGATTCTCTGAAGCCTTCGTTTCATACAGCTTTATTCACTGAAATAGACCCAGGGTTACTCCACAGTTTGCATGAGCATTAGAAAACGTGAAATAGGAAGATAGCTGGCAACCTCACATGTTAGAAAAGGAAAGCTAATGATCAGTACAAAACAATTTTGAGGGCTGGAGAGAGGGCTCAGCCATTGAGACACTTGCCTGCCAAGCCTAAGGACCCAAGTTCGATTCCCCAGTACCCACGTAAAAGCCAGATGCACAAACTGGAGCATGTGACTGGTGTTGGTTTGCAGTGCCCAGAGGCCCCTGGCATGATTATTCTCTCTATATATCTTCATCTTTGTCTCGCTCACATAAATAAACAAATAAATATTTTTTTTAATTTTTGAAAGTTGTATGACTTTATGACAAAGAGTAAGAAAAATACTTCCAGATCTAAAATTCAAGATACTTTTAAAAACAAGTGTATGTGTTACACTGTTAGAAAGGTCTGCATTTTGGCTTTTCTCTTTTCAGTGTCAAGAACATAACATCTACAAGAGAGAAAGAGACAGAGAGAGACAAAGACTTAAACAGAAAATTTCCCAATTTCTCTGAAGGCTTTCCTATCTTATATACAAAGGTGTCAAGTTTTTCTACCTTTTACATGAAGTGACAATCTCCTTTTTCTGCCCTCTTTCCTGCCATTAGTTTTGGGATATCCCTATACAGAGCTCAGTTACCAACTCCAACAAAGCCCCACAGAGTTTTAACAAAACAGGTAACATCTGTAAGTATAGTGACACTTGGAGAATTATAAAGTTTGTGTAATTTATTTTATGGGCTAGACAACATGACTGACATTCTTCTCCCCCTTCTTCTCCAAGACCCTAGACGTCTTCACCAAACTCCCTGACCATAATTCTGTCATTTCCTGAGGCGATGGCTTACCTCCGCACACGTTCCACGCTGTCATCCGTTCGAATATACTTCTTGGCATTCTCTCCCTTGCCAAAGCTTGCACAGTCTTCTGGGTTTGCAAAAACCTATTCCAAATGCCAAGGGGGTACAAAAAAAAAAAAAAACTTATGCTGGGGCTGGAGAGAGAGCTCAATGACAAAGTGTTGAATTAGCAAGCACAAAACCCTAGATTCAACCTCTACTATTAAATAAATATATAAGTATCCTGAACTTTATGCCAAATACCAAACAATATAATGACGATGCAAACTTTCTACAAGAAACAAAAATAAACTTTAATAAAAGCCAGCATATAAAAACAGTGAAAAGGGGCTGGAGAGATGGCTTAGCGGTTAAAGCATTTGCCTGCAAAGCCAAAGGATCCCGGTTCGACTCTCTGGAGTTCGTTTGCAGTTGGCTGGAGGCCCTGGCGTGCCCATTCTCTCTCTCTCCCTCTCTCTCTCTCTCTTCTCTCTCTCTCTCTCTCTCATCTCTCTTCCTCATTCTCTCTCTCAAATAAATAAATAAATAAAATACATTTTAAATAAACAGAGTATTGGGATTAAAGGCATGTACCACCATGCCCCGCATTAAAAAAAAAAAAAAAGACAGTGAAAAGGAAGTAACAGCAGGAAAAGAGGCACAATTTCCGTGCACAGTTGAGTCTTACGGTGCCCTGGCATTGTTTTCGTGGTTCACACACCTTCCCGCAAGTGATGAACACTTCCAAGAAATGTCTTCACTTTCCAAAGATGTTAGAGAACAGGCCAGAAGGACTTAAGAATGGCTCTGTTAGTTAGTACATGCACACTGGATTTCTTTCTCGCACCGTATGAAAGTTTGGATTGAATAATCCGGTGAAATGTGAGGGCTGGATGCGTCCTAGGGCGTAAGCCCCATGGACTCCTTCCTGCAATCATTATGCTCTTTGAAATGGTTTCCCCATCCCTGGAAACTTGCAATATGCATTTAAGAACTATTTAAGTATGCTCCACTGCTTAATAATTTACAATAAAGAAAAACACGGGCAATAAAAGTAGTTTTAATTTAAGCTTGAAAACCTCATAAATATTGCAGCACTTTTTCTTAACATGATAGCAGCATTTATTGCAAATAAAGACATGGAGGATAGCTGACGAGCACTGATGTGTTACATTACCAGCTCCTGAGGCCAGGCCAAATCTGGCTTATTCTTCTTGGTGCTCTATGAGTGGATGCCTGGCACTCAGTAAATGTTCAATACACACTTTTTAAATTAAAAAAACAATGTGTTCCAATAAGAAGTTCATGTGATTTGGATTTAATCCAATATGAATTATGTGTGGGGGGGTGCCTGGCGATCGAACCCAGGGCCATGTTGTATATTGGGTAAGCACTCTACGTCTGAGCTACATCCCGGCCCCCTGATCTAAATTTTAACCTTAAGGGCTGGAGAGATGGCTTAGCAGTTACAACGCTTGCCTGCAAAGCCTAAGGACCCACGTTCCATCTCTCTCCAGACCCCATGTAAGCCAGACGCACAAAGGTGAGGCAAGCGCAAGGCTGCACATGCCCACTAGGTGGCGCAAGTGTCTGGACTGCGAGTGCAGTGGCTGAGGCCCTGGAGTGTCAGTTCTCTCTCTGTCTCTCTCTCTCTAAAAAATAAAGTAAAATAAAAATAAATAAATTTTAATCTTTGCCTCTTCCTTTACGCGTACTTAACACAGGGTAAACTACTGTCATTGATGGATTATTTCTGTTCTCACCCAAGTATCTGCTAAAGGCTAGTCCGTACTGCGATGGTATTTGAAGGCGGGGGCTTGGAAAGGTGATTAAACATACGGATGGAACTTTCAATGAATGGATGTGTCCTTCTAGAAAGAGACAGCAGAACTTGCTCCTCTTATTCTCTATCCCTGCACCCCAACCCAACACCCTACCCAGCCATGGATACAAGGGGAGATGGGCACACACAGACCAGGCACCTGCCCTCACTAGACTCTGGGTCTGCTGCCATCTTGGCCTTAGACTTAACAACCCCTCAGACTGTGAAGATTGAGTGTTTGCTGCCTAACAACGCAGTCGGAGATGCTGTATGGTCATTGACCAAGCAAATCAGACAGCTCCTTAAACCTCTGTGAACTTCAGTTCCTCCCTCCTCCCGAGGGTGCCAGCCATGCTGAGAGAGATTCTGGGGACAGATGAGAAATGTGACGGCTTCTGCACTCCACACATCGTAATTCTCTCTTGTTTGTCTCTAGAGATAAGGGATGCTTCCCGGTTGCCATTCTGTCTCTAGGGAACAGTTTGGAGTCGGTGGTAGGAGCCACTCAGTGCTCATTGTTCGAGAGCAAGGTTCCATTACAGGCATAAGTATAGTGTGTGCGGATGTTCCCATTAAAACGTGACCTCCAGGGCTGAGGTGATGGCTCAGTGGTTAAAGGCACTTGCTTGCATAGCCTTACACCCCAGGATTGATTTCCAGCTACTCAGCCAGATGCACAAAGAAGGTGCACATATCTAATGTTTGCCTGGTACACATTGTTTCTTCTCTCTCTTTTCTTCCATCCTTCCCTCTCTTGTCCCCTTCTTCTCCCACTCTCTTTCTTCACAAACAAACAAATAATATTTTTAAATTCTTCTTAAAATGCAACCTCCTGTCCCTTCCTGGCCTTCTGGCTAAGTTCAAGTGTAAAATGTGACTTCTGGAGACTCTGGAGGACAGCATCAGACAGGCACTAAGGGAGACAGTTCCAGAAACATCTTCTGAACATACACAGGGATGGCACAGTGAAAATCTTTAACCTCTGCAAGCAGACTCGCTCCAACCACAACCACACAGTGCCATAACCCCGGCTTGAACACTGGATGTGCTTGAAAATACATCACCTTGTCTAGACCTTCAATGTCTTTAAAAGTCATAAAGCTCATGGGCTGGAGAGATAGCTTAGCGGTTAAGCGCTGGCCTGTGAAGCCTAAGGACCCTGGTTCGAGGCTCAATTCCCCAGGACCCGCGTAAGCCAGATGCACAAGGGGGCGCATGCGTCTGGAGTTCGTTTGCAGTGGCTGGTGGCCCTGGCGCACCCATTCTCTCTCTTCCTCTTTCTCTCTGTGTCTGTCGCTCTCAAATAAATTCTAAAAAAGTCATAAAGCTGAGTAAAAATGTTTTCCTTTTTTTTTCCTTTCTTTTTTATTTTTTTTATTTTTGAACAATAGTTGGTTTTAGGCATCACCAATGGTGACTTCAACTTCTTCCCTGGTTCACAGCTGATGGAAGTATGGTTTTAACAATCTCAGGACTGTAGACGGCAATGAGTGCCTTGTGGATTTTCATGTAGAAACAACTGTCTTTGAACCTTCCCCACATGGGAGGTTTCCTGACGGTGATTCTCAATGTCTGGGTAGACACAAGAGCCCACCTTTCACTTACAGATTCTTTTCAGGGCACCACAATATATATTGGGGGCCTTATCCCAATCATACAAAGTTGAAATGTGCAAATAAGAACTTTTAACTCGAGGCTTCTTTTTTTTTTTTTCCTTTTTTATTTTTAGTGTCCCTTTTTTCTCTACCCTTCCCCTCCAAAAACAAGAGCATTTCTTTGACCTATATCATAATGGGGGAAAAAAAGTTAATCTAGAAAATGAATGTTTCCTAAATTGTTCTTGACAAAATGAAATTTAAAAAAAAAAAAAAAAACAGAAACTTTCCTTACTGTGAAACTTACTATTAGTAAAACCTTAGTATTCCACCAATCTTATCTGCTAAAGAAAATCTCAAAAGGTAAAGCCCACAGAGAAACAAAACATTAACAGCTTCCAAGTGACGGCAAAAATCTGAAGGAGAATTGAGCAAAATAGTATTTTACAGACAGTTAGTCAGGAGGCAGAAGCCCAAGAAGGGCACAAGGAGATGTCATTCTGTCCTTCCTGGCAAAACTGGAATTCACAACTGATCCTGTCCTCTCCAAGGTGGTTATCATCAACACCCCCCCCCCCACAGAAACTTCCAGCTTCTTCCTCCCCTCGCCCTCGCTGGGTCAGGCCCCTGAGCCCAGGAGCCAATCAGGTCCTGGCTCCTCCTTGGATCACTCCCTTGCACACCTGAGTCTGATAACAAGATGACTAACTGGATCACTGATCCATATAAAAGCAGTTTCTCCATATGGTCCAGCTTTCTCTTTTCCCTGTGACCCGGCCTGAGCATTCATCTAAGTCTGTCTCTCTCCATCCCAGCATGGCTGGGAACTGGAGAGCACTCTGGCTTAAGTCTTTCTGATAGCCTCCTTCATAAATCTTCACCTTCCTAAGACAAACCTCATAACTCAAGTCTTCTCTCTAAATTCGTAACTTGTCCTTCCCGGGCGGGAGAGATGGCTTAGTAGCTATGAAGCCTAAGGACCCTGGTTCGAGGATCCATTCCCCAGGACCCACGTTAGCAGATGCACGAGGGGGCGCATGTGTTTGGAGTTCATTTGCAGTGGCTGGAGGCCCTGGCGCGCCCATTCTCTTTCTCTATCTGCCTCTTTCTCTCTCTGTCTGTCACTCTCAAATAAAAATAAAGAAAAATAAACCAAAAAATTAAAAAATAATAATTTATCCTTTATCAATTCTTCTTCTTTTTTTTTTTTTGTTGTTGTTGGTTTTTCGAGGTAGGGTCTCACTCTGGTCCAGGCTGACCTGGAATTAACTATGTAGTCTCAGGGTGGCCTCCAACCCTCCGTGATCCTCCTACCTCTGCCTCCCAAGTGCTGGGATTAAAGGCGTGCGCCACCACACCCAGCTCCATTTATCAATTCTTTGCTAACATAAGATAAGGACCCAAAAGTCGGAGCTCATGGGCCTCGGGAGATAGATCCCTCCTGTATCCCAAAATCTTGTATCAAATCCATTAGATTCCTCCAGCCCACATGACTACAAATTTCCTGGCAAAAAAAAAATTAGCACGTTATTTGTTTGGCTTTGTTTTTTTAAAAAAAAAAAAAAAAACCCTGGAAATTAAGAAAACTACCTTCCAGAATTCCAGCTCTTACATGTGAGCAAATACTTCCTGCACATGCCTTACCTTTTTGGTCAATCTGTGGAAGGCCGTTGCAGTGCTCATAAACATCATCTTTGAAAGAATAATCGTTGCGTAGGAGGCAAAGGCCATAAGCACTTCATTTTCCATGAGTTGGTTGAGCTCAGCCATTGTTTTCAATTTTGGCCTAGAATCGGAAAAAGACAAGGGGAAGAAAAGACGTGAATGAGCAAGATAACCCAACGATCTCTCAATATGCTTATACTGCAATATTACCTACATTGTTCTCAAAAACAAAAAATACTGTGGGCTGTTTGAGGAGGAAACGGTTATTTCTTTTAAATGTTTCAAAATAAAAGCCAGGCATGGTGGCTTTTGCAGCTGGAATTCCAACACTGGGGAACCTGAGGCAGGAGCATAGTCATGAGCTAGAGGCCAGTCTGAGCTACACAGTGTGATACCATTAAAAAAAAAAAAAAAAAAAGGTTAAAGGACTGGAGAGATGGCTTACTGGTTAAGGTGCTTGCCTGCAAAGCCAAAGGACCCAGGCTCGATTCCCCCAGACCCATGTGAGTCAGATGCTCAAGGTAGCACATGCATCTGGAGTCCGTTTGCAGCAGCTGAGGCCCTGGCATGCCTATTCTCTCTCTCTCTCTCTCTCTCTCTCTCTCTCTCTCTCTCTCTCCCCCTCCCTCCCTCCCTCACCCCCGCTTGGAAATAAGTAAATAAAAACATATTTTTTTAAAAAATTCAAAACAAACAGTACGCAAGATTTTCTCTATAAGGACGATGCCATCAAACACGTGTTATAGTATGATATAAGGAGGATTATAAGCACATTAGTCACAAAATGCCATAAACTAAAATTATATGTTTGCACCAAATGAATGCAACAGGTTGAAAGCAAAAGGCCAGAGGTCACGAAAGGACCTCTTCAGGGACATCACACTTTGTCCACAGCAGCAGGGCCACCGTGGTCGTCTTCAGAACACCCGAGATCTAAAGCACACCCTGGTTCAGAAACCCAACTCACTGCTTTTGGTCTTTTCAATAGCATTCAAGGACTCAGACCACCCCCCAAAATCTGAATTCCAGCCCCATGATTTGATGATTGACCTTGCCTGGGGAATTTAACATCCTGGAGACTAAATGTCTTCATTTCTAAAATAGAAATGTTAATAGTTTCTAGCATCTAGTGACTATGAGATTTCATTGAGAAAACATACAAGAAATATGTAAAAGTCATACCCACAGAAAGTCCTCAATAAACTTTATTTTTTAAATATATTTTATTTATTTGAGAGAGAGAGAGAGAGAAAGGGAGAGAATGGGTGCGCCAGGGCCTCCAACCACGCAAACGAACTCCAGATGTGTGCTCCCCCTTGTGCATCTGGCTTACATGGGTCCTGGAGAATCGAACCGGGATCCCTTGGCTTTGCAGGCCAATGCCTTAACCCCTATGCCCTCCAGCCCTGTTTATTATTTTTTGAGATAGGGTCTCATGTAGCCCAGGTGTCTTGTGGCTTTAGAGCACTCCCACCAGGATACCAAGCAGATGTTCAAGGCCCTAGTATAAAATGGCATCATATTTGCATATAACCTAAGCATGTTTTACATCATCGTAGATTGCTCATGACACCTGATGCAATGTAGACACTAGGCAAATAGTTGTCATACCATATTGTGTAGTAGTGATTAGTGAAAATAAATTTAAAAAAAAAACATGTTCTGTGTATGTTTGGTACAATTTTTTTCTGATAATTTTTGATTGGCAGGTTACTGAGGGCCAAGGAATAGAGGGCTATCTTCTAGATTTAATATAAATTAACACAGGACAATAGAATAATATGCCTCCATGAGTTCGTGGTCCTGACAGTGTAGTGTGCTAGATTAGTTCTCAGTGGAAGATAGTACCTTTGGTAGCATATAATGTATCTGCTCCAGTTAAGAGCATCAAAGGAATAAAAAGACCTGGTAAACAAATTATCCTTCAGAGCTCAAGTAAAGTTCATTGGCTTAATGAAGAACCCCTATGGCCTATCCTCTGGGCAGAGATCTGAAGAAGAAATATACCCAAGATGTTAACTCTAAAAAAAAAAAAAAAAAAAAGTTGTGAGTTCATCAAGTAGAAAATGTTGCCATGTCATAATTTTAAAACTTTTTTTAATTTTTAAATTTAAAATTGTTTTTAAATTTTTAAAAGTGTTAATGCAGTCTTTGCTACTGTTTCCACAATAAAATTTATTTAGTGTTGGAAGAAAAGTCTGGAGATTTTATTTTTGCTTCTTTTCTTTCTTTCTTCCTTCCTTTCTTTCTTTCCTTCCTTCCTTCCTTCCTTCCTTCCTTCTTCCTTCCTTCCTTCTTTCTGTCTGTCTGTCTGTCTGTTTTCTCTCTCTCTCTCTCTCTCTTTTTACCACATTGAAAACCAATAGTAGAAAGAGGAAAAATGGAAGCTTCCAGAAGTGTTAGTGGGAAAAGTACACAAAGGTCTTAGCAAACGAAAGGACACTGGGTGTGTGGGGTGGAGGGGGGGGGGCTGCTTTTGCTTCACATGGGAACAAAACAGCCCAGCAGCGTCCACGTGGAGTTGTCCAGTCACCAGGAATGTGGGTGAATGACCCTCTCAAGCCTGTGGTTTGGGGAGACAGGCCAATACCAAGGCTCTACCACCACGCTCTGTGGGCCCATGAACCACCTGTCTCGGGTAGCGCCTCCCACAGCCCAGATGTCAGAGGCCGTGTGATGATTAGTAAACGTGGGAACATTAAGAAACAGAAGTCGATGAGAATGGGAAGCTAGACAGCCCTGTGCCCAAACAACTCAAATCAGCATCACGTCTGGGCAGTGCAGTGAAACAAAATTACTGACACGGCTGGAGCGATGGCTCAGCGGTAAAGGCGCTTGCCTGCAAAGCCTAAGGTCCCAGGTTCCATTCTCCAGGTCCCACATAATCCAGATGCACAAGGAAGTGTGCGGCCCCCCCCCCCACCCCACACAACCATTGTCCTTTTGTTTGCTAAGACCTTTGTATACTTTTCCTATTAACACTTCTGGAAACTTCCATTTTTCCTCTTTCTACTACTGGTTTTCAATGTGGTAAAAACAGAGAGAGAGAGAGAGAGAAAACAGACAGACAGACAGACAGACAGAAAGAAGGAAAGAAAGAAAGAAAGAAAGAAAGAAAGAAAGAAAGAAAGAAAGAAAGAAAGGAAGGAAGGAAGAAAGGAAGAAAGCAAAAATAAAATCTCCAGACTTTTCTTCCAACACTAAATAAATTTTATTGTGGAAACAATAGCAAAGACTGTATTAACACTTTTAAAAAATTTAAAAATTTTTAAATTTAAAAATTAAAAAAAGTTTTAAAACATTTTCTACTTGATGAAATCACTTTTTTTTTTTTTTAAAGTTAACATCTTGGGTGTATTTCTTCTTCAGATCTCTGCCCAGAGGATAGGCCATAGGGGTGCTTCATTAAGCCAATGAACTTTACTTGAGCACTGAAGGATAATTTGCTTACCAGTCTGGAGTTCGTTTGCAGTGGTGAGAGACCCTGGGTGCCCATTCTCTCTCTCTCAATCTCTCTCTCTCTCTCCTCCCTCTCTCTGTCTCTGATAAATAAATTAATTAAATTTAAAAAAAGCAACTCAAAATTACTGACAGCTTGCTGCCAGAGGTGTCCAGAAGGGTAGAAAACCCTACAGTAGTGATAAGAAATAAATATAGGAGGGTAAAGTCTGCAGTGATTTTGAATCTTCAAGTAATCAGAAAGGATCTAAGAAAAGCAGAGGGAAACCAGTACACTAGGTTACACAAACCAAACGAGGGCAATGATGAGTCACGCTGTAGTGACCTGATCATTTCACTGTCCGTGCACTGGAGGACAACGGAGTGACCGTCTCTACCTGTCCCCGTTCCATGACAGTATGACGGGGAGATGGCTGCTCTTGAGAGGACACAGTACCCACAGACCTGGGAACAAGATTGGAGTCTGGGTGGATCTCAGCACACCACTCAAACTAGATGGAATTTTTCTCAGGCCTAACTTAGTCACTTCTTCTGTAAACAGGATTTTTTTTATCTTTTCATGTAACCCAGGCTGGCTGCCCTTGAACTCTTGATCCTTCTCCCTCACTAAGCTAGGATAAGTGGTGTGTACCACCACACCCTAAAACAAAGTTAATGATCTATCTTACTGCGCAGGATTCTTTTGAGTAATAAATTATTGCAGTATAAAGTCTTTTTTTTTTAGAGCAGTGTGAATTTCTCACTCGGTTATGAAGAGATGCATTAGCAGGCAATCTTACACAGATACTGGGCGCTCAGCTTCGAACAGGACGGTAGTCTGAACCCCTCCCTCCACGGCCCACGGAACCTCACAGAAAGAGTGCACTAGCAGGAGGATGAGGAGGGGCTGGAAACCACCGTCCTCTGGACAGACTCAGGAACTCACGGCAGCTGTGGTTTCTTGCACAAGACTGAGCCTGTCAGTATTTCACCACTGATGGAGGAGGGGCACAAGACCCCACGCCCTGGCCCCAGACTGGCTGAACGGTAGAGCGGAGGGGCATTCACATTCACTAGTGGTACAGCCAACGGTAAACTGCCCATGCCACAGTGAATAACCTCAGGCCCGTGGTCACTCAAGCAACCCTCACTTAACTCAGTGGGTTAAAAAAGGGGGGCATGAGTGAAACCTTACCTCAAAAACCCCCCAAAATGGGGAGCATGGAAGTAAGACAAGGATTATTGGGGATACAGTGTTGACATGAAGAGAGGGGAATAAGAACAAAATGCATTATATAAATATATAACAATGTCAAAAAATAGAAAATAGGGCTGGAGAGATGGCTTAGTGGTTAAGCGCTTGCCTGTGAAGCCTAAGGACCCCGGTTCGAGGCTCGATTCCCCAGGACCCACGTTAGCCAGATGCACAAGGGGGCACACGCGTCTGGAGTTCCGTTTGCAGTGGCTGGAAGCCCTGGCGCCCCCATTCCCTCTCTCTCTCTATCTGTCTCTTTCTCTTAAATAAATAAATAAATAAATAAATAAATAAATAAATGAATAAATAAAAATAGCATATATATATATATATATATATATATATATATATATATATATTGAATTTTTAAAAAGCAGTGGACCAGGCCAGTGCACCATGAGAACTTGGCAGTCAAATTCCCACTGTGGCCCTCTTCTAGCAGCAGGAGACATAATTTCAGGGTCTTATTAAAACATTCTGTATCTCACTTTGAGACCCGTGTGGGGGACCTGTGTCTCCCTGCAACACTGGTCATATGTAACCACTATTCAAACACTGTTACAGGGCTGGAGGGATGGCTTGGTAGTTAAGGCATGTGTCTGCAAGGCCAAAGGACCCAGGTTTGATTCCCCAGGACCCACATTAGCCAGATGCACAAGGAGGCGCAAGCATCTGGAGTTCGTTTGCAGTGGCTGGAGGTCCTGGCGCGCCCATTCTCCCTCTCTCTCTCTCCCTATATCTCTCTTTCTCTCTCTCTCTCAAACAAATAAAAATTTTAAAGTATGTTTTTAAAAAACACTGTTACAGAGCTGGGGAGATGGCTCAGTAGTCAAAGGTGCATGCTTTTAAAGCCTGCTGGTCCAGGTTTGATTCCCCAGTGCCCACATAAAGCCAGGTATGCAAAGTGGCACAAGCATCTGGAGCTCGCTGGCAGCTGCAAGAGGCCCTGATGTGCCCATATTCTCTCTCTCTCTCTATCTCTCTAATAAATAAATATAAAAATAAATATTTTTTAAAACACCATTAAATCTTGTTAAAATCACTGTTGACTTTAGTGACTAGTCCTTGTTGTAAGCACTTCTTCTGATACCCATTTTCCTGCACATGAGCAAAGATATTTGTGGGTAAGGCAGTCCAAGTGGGCCTTCCCTCATGCCAGCACCTGCCACTCTGACACCGGGGACACCTTGAGAGAGGTACACAGCAGCCACAGCTGCTGGCCACCAAAGCCCGCCTCTGGCTCCTGAAGCCACTGTCCCCACCACGGCTGGAGCAGACGTTTAGCCACCACACGCCTTGGAGAACACTAAGCAAAATCCTGCAATGCTTTCCACAGATTAGAGGGACACTTGCCCTGGTGGTCACGTGCACTGGGACTGGGGAGAACGATCTTGAATTTGCGTGGGGACAACTGTGATTGGCTCATGAGAGACGGGGCCACGAGCGGTACGAACAGTCCTTCATTTGCAGGGAGCTATGTTTGCTGCCAACATCCCTTTTCTGGCTCCCGGCTTTTGTGAGGCAACCAAGGGACACCTTCCTCTGCTGCCTCTTGGCATGGCAAACATTCACCTCAATAAAAGGCTTCTGTCTGTCAAATGTGTACACACACACACATACATACTTTTTTGAGACAGGGGCTCACTGTGTAGCCCAGACTGGCTGGAATTCACTTCACTATGTTGCCCAATCTGTCCTTAAGGTCACTGTCCTCCCCAAATGCTGGGATGGCAGGACTGTACCACGTGTGTGTATGCGTGCATGTGTGTGTGTGTGTGTGTGTGTGTGTGTACACACACACACATACATACTTTTTTGAGACAGGGGCTCACTGTGTAGCCCAGACTGGCTGGAATTCACTTCACTATGTTGCCCAATCTGTCCTTAAGGTCACTGTCCTCCCCAAATGCTGGGATGGCAGGACTGTACCACGTGTGTGTATGCGTGCATGTGTGTGTGTGTGTGTACACACACACACATACATACTTTTTTGAGACAGGGGCTCACTGTGTAGCCCAGACTGGCTGGAATTCACTTCACTATGTTGCCCAATCTGTCCTTAAGGTCACTGTCCTCCCCAAATGCTGGGATGGCAGGACTGGTGTGTGTGTGTGTGTGTGTGTGTACACACACACACATACATACGTTTTTTGAGACAGGGGCTCACTGTGTAGCCCAGACTGGCTGGAATTCACTTCACTATGTTGCCCAATCTGTCCTTAAGGTCACTGTCCTCCCCAAATGCTGGGATGGCAGGACTGTACCACGTGTGTGTATGCGTGCATGTGTGTGTGTGTGTTTTGTCTGTGTGCGCGTGTGTGCATGCGTGTGTGTGCAGAGGCCAGAGGTCATGTGTCTTCGTCAGTCACTCTCTGCCTTATATGTCACGACAGGGTCTCGCACGGAACGGATTTGGCTAGACAAGCCAGCCAGCATGCCCTGG
Source organism: Dipus sagitta (assembly GCA_036346955.1). Classification (NCBI taxonomy): domain Eukaryota; kingdom Metazoa; phylum Chordata; class Mammalia; order Rodentia; family Dipodidae; genus Dipus; species Dipus sagitta. Next base: position 11,588,180 of record CM070789.1, on the reverse strand, counting down.
AGATCCTCCTGCCTCTGCCTCCCTAGTGCTGGGGCTCCAGGCATGGGCCAGCACACGTGGCTTTCCCCGGGTGCTGGGCATACTAACTCAGCCCCGGCCCTGACGCCTGCGCCTTGATTGGGTCCTGCGTCGTGAGTGGAGAGCTGGTAACTCAAAGACAGCACCAGAGGTACCAGCAGTGACACTGCAACATCTATGTGACAGCAGCTAAGACGTCCCAGGGAGCCGCCGAGGCAGAGGAGGTGAAACACAACACAGGCTACGAAGAGTGAAGGCAGAACCTACGGGCCCTAATCTCTAAGAGCTCCCAAGCCTTAAGGACACCCAGGAGTGTAACACTTGCCACAGAAGGGCTAGGAGGCCCAGCACTCGGGGCCCCACAGGTGAACTGTAATGCTTCAAGGCAACACCATCACCTACTGATGCTTGCTCCTCTTTGCTGCCACGCAGTTTCTAGAAGCTCAGAACGACAAAAAAAAAAAAAAAGAAGGGCTGAAGGGATGGCTTAGTGGTTAAGCGCTTGCCTGTGAAGCCTAAGGACCCGGTTCGAGGCTCGATTCCCCAGGACCCACATTAGCCAGATGCACAAGGAGGCGCAAGCATCTGGAGTTCGTTTGCAGTGGCTGGAGGCCCTGGAGCCCCCATTCTCTCTGGAGCTCGCTGGCAGCTGCAAGAGGCCCTGATGTGCCCCATATTCTCTCTCTCTCTCTATCTCTCTAATAAAAAAAAAAAATATTTTTAAACACCATAATCTTGTTAAAATCACTGTTGACTTTAGTGACTAGTCCTTGTTGTAAGCACTTCTTCTGATACCCATTTTCCTGCACATGAGCAAAGATATTTGTGGGTAAGGCAGTCCAAGTGGGCCTTCCCTCATGCCAGCACCTGCCACTCTGACACCGGGGACACCTTGAGAGAGGTACACAGCAGCCACAGCTGCTGGCCACCAAAGCCCGCCTCTGGCTCCTGAAGCCACTGTCCCCACCACGGCTGGAGCAGACTTTTAGCCACCACACGCCTTGGAGAACACTAAGCAAAATCCTGCAATGCTTTCCACAGATTAGAGGGACACTTGCCCTGGTGGTCACGCGCACTGGGACTGGGGAGAACGATCTTGAATTTGCGTGGGGACAACTGTGATTGGCTCATGAGAGACGGGGCCACGAGCAGTACAAACAGTCCTTCATTTGCAGGGAGCTACGTTTGCTGCCAACATCCCTTTTCTGGCTCCCGGCTTTTGTGAGGCAACCAAGGGACACCTTCCTCTGCTGCCTCTTGGCATGGCAACATTCACCTCAATAAAAGGCTTCTGTCTGTCAAATAAATAAATGAAAATACAATTTTTTTTAAAAAAAAAAAAGAAGGGCTGAAGGGATGGCTTAGTGGTTAAGGCATTTGCCTGCAAAGCCAAAGGATCCAGGTTCAATTCCCCAGGACCCACGTTAGCCAGATGCACAAGGTGGCACATGTGTCTGGAGTTCGTTTGCAGTGGCTGGAGGCCCTGGAGCCCCCATTCTCTCTCTCTCTCTCTCTCTCTCTCTCCCTTTTTTTGTCAAAATAAATATATTTTTTAAAAGGCTTCGGTTGAATGGGGTTTTCTTGCTTACTTTGTGTGTGTGAGAGAGAGACAGAGAGAGAGAGAGACAGAGAGAGACAGTGTGTGTGTGTGTGTGTGTGTGTGTGTGTACACACACACACATACATACTTTTTTGAGACAGGGGCTCACTGTGTAGCCCAGACTGGCTGGAATTCACTTCACTATGTTGCCCAATCTGTCCTTAAGGTCACTGTCCTCCCCAAATGCTGGGATGGCAGGACTGTACCACGTGTGTGTATGCGTGCATGTGTGTGTGTGTGTGTTTTGTCTGTGTGCGCGTGTGTGCATGTGTGTGTGTGCAGAGGCCAGAGGTCATGTGTCTTCGTCAGTCACTCTCTGCCTTATATGTCACGACAGGGTCTCGCACGGAACGATTTGGCTAGACAAGCCAGCCAGAAAGCCCTGGAGATCCTCCTGCCTCTGCCTCCCTAGTGCTGGGGCTCCAGGCATGGGCCAGCACACGTGGCTTTCCCCGGGTGCTGGGCATACTAACTCAGCCCCGGCCCTGACGCCTGCACCTTGATTGGGTCCTGCGTCGCGAGTGGAGAGCTGGTAACTCAAAGACAGCACCAGAGGTACCAGCAGTGACACTGGCAACATCTATGTGACAGCAGCTAAGACGTCCCAGGGAGCCGCCGAGGCAGAGGAGGTGAAACACAACACAGGCTACGAAGAGCTGAAGGCAGAACCTACGGGCCCTAATCTCTAAGAGCTCCCAAGCCTTAAGGACACCCCAGGAGTGTAACACTTGCCACAGAAGGGGCTAGCAGGCCCAGCACTCGGGGCCCACAGGGGAACTGTAATGCTTCAAGGCAACACCATCACCTACTGATGCTTGCTCCTCTTTGCTGCCACGCAGTTTCTAGAAGCTCAGAACGACAAAAAAACAGAAAGAAAGAAGAAAAAGAAAAAGAAAAAGAAGCTATCAAGCACCAGTGAAGCCTAGGGCTGCTGCAGTTAAAAGTCTCTGATCTGAGAACCCAATTCCATAAGTCTCTGACTTCCAAGAGGTTTGAAACCACAAGCCTCCCGGGCACGGGTTCCTGGTCCAGCCTCTGGGCCTCAGGCGCTCACCAAGGATCGCCAATCTCAGGAAGACTTCTCTCCACCTGCCCACGATTTCTAGCTGGTAGAGCAAAAGGACCCATCGAGTTGACTGCAAACTACAGGAGATGAAAAACCCTAACGGAGGAAATATTTTTCTCCACCTTTAATATTTAAGAATCTTGGCCCAGAGCAGTCAGTAATGAGGCTCAAACATATAGTGGAGGTGCCAAGACAGGAGCCCAGTTTCCTCGGCCTGGTAATGCCAGGGATTTTCTTTGGTGGCAAAGAAAAAAAAAAAAAACCTGAGGGTTGTTGTGGCCTTCTGGAAGCTTTTCCTGCGAGTCCCATCTCCTGGTTTCTCCCTCCCCGGTCAGGACAGATACCATCTCCCAGTTCAGGGCCACACCCTTTTGCTTTTTAGGCTCTTGGCCAAGGAAAGCAAAGTTCTTTTCTTTGCAAGATTATTTGGCCTCCCTTACATCCATGTTGTGAAACCCAGAAACTCTGGGCACAGGGCCACACGACCATGACTCTTCAGTTTTGAACCTATGCTGACCAACAAACACTATGCATAGGCTTAAAAAAAAATTAAAAATAAATAAAAGGTTCAACGGTCACAATACTGTCAGTTCTGGAATCTTCTGGGGGGACTGTGGTGGCTGCAGACTCAGCCTCTTGCGAGGCCTCATTCAAAGGAGGGTTCCCAACCCAACTGCTCGTGTCTTGGGAGGACGGTGGATCCCAGCATTCTTGACAGCGATGGTGACTTTCCTTGCAAATCTCAATGGTTAGTTAGCTCGCCTCCAAAATAAGCCCCTAAAAGCATTTTATCTCCCACAGAGCAATGTTGGCATTTGAACCAACTTGCCACTTTTAATTCTTAATCTTGGGGAAGAGAAGGTCTTACAAGGCCCAGACTAGATGACCTGGAGCTTCTCACCCTCCAGGCTGTACTTCCTGAGGGCTGAGACCGCACGCATCATCACACCTGGCTTACCAGGTACCAGGACTCATGCCCCGGCTTTCCTCATGCTAGACAAGTAAGTATTCTACCAGCTCAGCGATAGTCCCAAGTGAAAGGTGTCATTAAACAGTCACCACAGGGGCTGGAGGGATGGCTTAGCGGTTAAGGCATTTGCCTGCCAAGCCAAAGGACCCAAGTTCAGTTCCCCAGGACCCACGTAAAGCCAGATGCACAAGGTGACACGTGTGTCTGGAGTTCGTTGGCAGAGGCTGGAGGCCCTGGCGCACCCATTCTCTCCCCCACCCTCCCACCCCCGTCTCTCTCTCTCCCTCTTTCTATCTCAAATAAATAAATTAAAATTAAAAATATATGTATATAAAGTAACCACAGATATCCAGCACACAGAATTCCTCGTGTGTATGTGTGTGTGTGTGTTTACATGTGGAGGCCAGCACACCAGAGCCCTCATTCAACACAAAGAGGGCTGGAGAGATAGCTTAGCGGTGAAGCCACTTACCTTGCCTGCAAAGCCAAAGGACCCAGGTTCGATTCCCCAGGCCCCACACAAAGCCAGATGCACAAGCATAAGACCTGAATTCAGCTCCCCTGAGCACCCACATAAAAGCCAGGCACTGGGCAGGCACAGGTGGAAATGTCCCCAAGACCCACTGGCTAGAAATCTAGCTAAATCAGAGCCTTGGGTGCGGGGAGAGACCCTGTATCAAAATAAGTAAGACAGGAGAGCAACTGAGGAAGAGAGCCCACATCAACCTCTCACCTCCACATGCACACACACGTACGCACACATGTACACACACGTACACACAACTAAGGAAGGTAGCCCACTTCAACCTCTGGCCTCCACATGCATCCACACACATGTGCACCCATACACGTATGAACACGAAAACACACAACCACTCACACTTGGAGAAGTGGGGTGGAGACGGGTGCCTGTGGCCGAGGAGCCAGAGCGGACAAGATCTTTAGGTCTCTAGGATGGCTTCCTGCTGCAAAGTTTGCCTAAGAGCCCCTGGACACTCATTCGGAGGGAAAAAGAAAAAAAAAAAAAAGAGTTAAAGAGAAACAATGTGATCAGACTTCCAGGGGCCTTTGGGAGTAGGTCAAGGCTGCTTCTCTCCACAGCCGGGCTCAACCCTCAAAGCATGCTTTCTCCTGGCCCCAGTGGCTTCCTCTTCCAGACTGGGGACAAAGTGGAGGGCGTGGCCCGAGGGCCCTCTCCTCACAAGGCCTCACAAGCCAGCCCACCCGCGGTGAATCTGGAACAGCAAGATGCTTTGCCAGCCGGTGCAAAGTCACCGCAGAGTTTGACACGCCACGAACAGAAGCTGCTCCAACTTGCAGAGACTTCTTCGGAAGTGGCATGCAGCCGGTGCACCGTGCCCCCCCCCTCCCCGGGCCCCGGGGGACCCTTTCCAAGGGAAAGCTACAGTGCCTCGAGTTTCATTCTTTAAAAAAAAAAAAAATCAAAAGCAGAGAAACTTCTATGAGGACAGCAACTATTAAAAACAGCTCAACGCAGCGGGCAGGGTCCTCCCAAGCCTCCCTTGTCCCTAGCGCCCATCTGTGGCGCCCACACCTACCTGAGTGCCCAGGAGCGCGGCAGAGGCCCGTGTGCAACCGGGGAACTTTCACCACTCCGCAGCGCGCAGGCGCCGCCCCCTCTCTGGTTAATTTCCTGTTAATTAGCTCCCAGCGCCACTCTGCCCACCGCCCAGGGCCCTCCCCCGTCACCCCACGTCGCCCTCCTGCAGTGGCCATTGGCCCGCTGGGTCTAGAAGCGTTTGTCCCTGCAAAAGAACTTTGCATTCTCAGGGGACTGGCAGGAGGAGGAGAGGGGGAGAAGGCAAGCCTTTATGTAGCTGCAAACAGAAAGATCTTAGTGTTGCGTTTTGAAAACTAAAAATGAAAGCGTTTTTTAACTAAACAAAATTCCAATCTCTTTGGTGGGGGCAGGGGAGTAATTTAGTTACCTTGAGCAAAATTCCCTTCGCTGCACCTGGAGCTATAGGCCTCCTTGCAAGAGAGCCAGACATGGGCTGGACAGATGGATCAGTGGTGAAAGGCCCTGGGGGTTCGGTACCCCAGTACCCATGCAAAGCCAGATGTATAAAATGAGCCTGCTTCTGGCATTCCTTTACAGTGGCAGGAAGCTCTGGCGGGCCCATACCCACTGTCTTCCTCAAATAAAATATTTTTTAAAGTAATAATAAAGGTGGGGCACGCCTTTAATCCCAGCACTCTCGGGAGGCAGAGGTAGGAGGATCACAGTGAGTTCGAGGCCACCCTGCAACTACCTAGTGAATTCCAGGTTAGCCTGGGCTACAGTGAGACCCAACCTCAAAAAAATAGTTAACAATAATAATAATAACGGGATCCAGGCAGACATAACGTTCAGGAAAGATCACTCAGGCAATCTTAACACTTGCTCTGTCACGGTGTCCCTCCACCTCCAGTCCCAAAGTGAAACCAGAGAGATTAAAGCTGAACGAACTTGTTACACAATGAGCTTCCAGTGTTTTCTATGGGCACTTTTGAAAAAAAAAATTTTTTTTGAAAAAAAAACAAAAACAGAAGATAGGAATGTATCCCAAGCTTCCTAATCCCCACAACTACATTTATTCCTCTATTTTTGCATGACTTTATCTAAAAGCTTTGAGAATTTAGACTTCTTATCACTTCCCTCACGTTTCTTCACATAATTTTATTTTATTTTTTTGGTTTTTCGAGGTAGGGTCTCACTCTGGTCCAGGCTGACCTGGAATTCACTATGTAGTCTCAGGGTGCCCTTGAACTCACGGTGATCCTCTTTACCTCTGCCTCCCAAGTACTGGGATTAAAGGCGTGCACCACCACGCCCGGCTCTTCATAGATTTAACACATGTTGCTATGTGTACTTTTTTCTTTCATTCTTGTTCTTCCCCTTTTCTGTCCCAATTTTATTAGTACTATTTTTAATATTTATTTATTTGAAAGAGAGAGAAAGAGGCAGACAGAGAGAGTAGCCCTAGGGCCTCTAGCCACTGCAAACGAACTCCAGACATGTGCTACCTTGTGCATCTGGCTTTACATGGGTCCTGGGGAATCAAACCCCAGTTGTTAGGCTCTGCAGCAAGAGCTCCTCCAGCCATTCTGCCCTCATTTTAACCCCTTCCGATGTTTTCTTGATTATTTTAGGCAGGCGCTTGCTATGTAGGTTTGGATGCTCCAGAGCTCAGCGCAGCCCAGGCTAACCTCAAAGTTGTAGTCCACCCTCCTGAACCCTCGTGCCAGGATTAAAAACACAGGTCACCCTGGGAATGATATTCCCAGGGCTATCTTTCTAGGATCTGATGAGCAAGTCCATGTTCTACCAAAAAAAAAAAAAGGGAATTAAGAACTGCCCGTTTACTGTGGGAAACAGAAATCAATGGCAGGCAGGCCTGAGAACAACTTCTACAAGAGTGTAACCGTAGAAGGTAGGGGATGTGGGACACCTACCCTGAGGGGGCACGGGCACCGTTTGCCTGTGTGGTGCTTGCCAAGTGTTTACTCAACCCTCTCTATAAAGAACATGGGAACCTGGCTGAAGCTCTAACCGGAACGAGAGAATGTGAGGTGAGACGTGCCTCGTCTAAATTCCCTGCAAGAGAGTTCGGGGCTGAAAGTATTTTAAAGGCTTTGTTTATGCTGAGAGAAGATTGTCCAGATCCTGTAGCTAAGATTACAGGCGAAGTACGGGAGAGGCTTTTATGTTGATTTACTTATTTGAGAGAGAGAGGGAGGGAGAGAGACAGAGTCAGACACACACACAGAAAGAGAATGGGCCCACCAGGGCTTCCTGCCACTGCAGACCAACTCCAGACTCGCACTCCACTTTGTGCATCTGGCTTTGTGTGGGTTCTGGGGAATCAAATCCAGGCCATCAGGCTTTGCATGCAAGCGCCTTTAACCACTGAGCCATCTCTCCAGCCCTCTGAGCTTTGTTTTGTTTTGTTTTGTCTTTTGTTGTTGCTGATGCGTGTTTTTGCTTATATGGACACACACACACACACACACACACACACACACACTTAGGTGGAGGGGGGCAAAAGTTGATGATAGGTGTTTTCCTGGATCCTTCTCCACCTTATTTGTTGAAATGGGTTCTCTCATTTGAACACAGAGCTCGCCAATTTAGTCTAGCTAGGCAGCTTGCTCTAAGGATATCCTGTCTCTGCCCCCAAGTGCTGGGCTCACAGCTGCCCCCGCACCCCCTCCCTAGGCGGGGCATTTATGTGGGCACTGGGGATCCTAAGCACTTGACTGACTGACCCATCTTCCCAGCTCCAAGAGTTCCTATTTAAATAATTTTATCAGTAGAACAGTTTTAGCATGTTTCTGTAAGGAAATTAGCACCTGATTCAACTAATAGTCTAGTTGTAAAGTATATTCAAACTATTAGCTTATTAATCAGTAAATACTGAATTCACGCTATAATATCATAACAATTATTATCTATCTGACGTATCTATCTACACACACAAATTTATATACGTGTGTGTGTGTGTGTGTGTGTGTGTAGGTATGTGTGTAGGTATCACTGTATTTCATTATATATCAGCACTTGAGTGTAATAAATTTAGTTCATTTTGGTTTGAAGCTAAAATCTGCAGCTAACATCAAACTATTGGACTCAAGTGTGCAATAAAGGCTAAAGGAAAAAAGTAAGGTGACATTAACCTTTTGAAAGAAGAGATCTCAACTTAGAATGAGGAATGTTGACGGACCACGAAGCACAGCAGTAACATGAGAAAAGTTATGAAAGAATTGACACATTTATCACTTCCTGTTACAGGAGAGGCTCGGGCACAGGCGCCTGGCCTTGGCCCCATGTCTGAGTATGACAATGAAAGAGACCCGTAATGACGAAAAACCCGAGCGATGTATTCAGTGTCACCACACTGGGAAGAGCAGTAGATAAAGGCGTCCGCTGACCCTCAGGTTTGTCTCTGGGACATGGACATGAGCGCTAGGTTGAAATAGAAGAACCGAGTTAGGGGTGGGAAGTCTACATAACTAACCCGTGCGGATCAAGGAAGGAGTAGGCCTGCTCAGTCCTGGCCCGAAGTCCTACTGCTTGAGGGGATGAGGTGGCTCTCAAGAGAGACCATGTCTGCTCCAGGTGCAGCGTCACCTTCATCTGACGGAGTGCTGTGTCCTCAAGTGTGTCCTGTGAGCACGGACTGAGGCGAGCCCTGAGGCTGGAAGGGGTGGAGAGAGGTCAGGACTCTGTGAGAGATTGATGTGCAGACCTGCAAAGATAAGCAGGTGACCCAAAGGGAAGGAAACTGACACAGGATGAAGACCGGGGACCCCAGCTTTCCTCCCCGGTTTAGTGACCTTACAAAGTCCCGCAGGAGGAGTCAGTGCTTTGCAGCAGAAGTGGCTTTTAAGCACCTGTCTCATGCTCTGTATGCGCTCAGATACAGGAGGGAGACAAAGGACTACTATTCTGCCTGTTTTAGCTCAGGTTAAGTGGAAAGGTTCAGATTCTCAACCCTTCTCCACCTCCATTTTAACTTTACAATAAACATTGCACAGAAATGCAATCTAAGCTTCAAGATAAATAATCCCTAGTTTCAGAAACAAGTTCAGGGGCTGCAGAGATGTCTGAGTCGTTAAGGCACTTGCCTGCAAAGCCAAAGGACCCAGGTTCGAATGCCCAGCCCCGACAATAAGCCAGATGCACAAGACAGCACACGTGTCTGGAGTTCATTTGCAGTGGTTGGAGGCCGTGGTGTGCCCATTCTCTGTCTGACTTCCCCTTTCTCTCTCTCTCTCTCTCTCTCTCTCTCTCTCTCACTCTCACTCACACACACACTTTCAAATAAATAAATAAAAGTTAAAATTATTGATTTGGGGTAGGGAGAGCAAAAGATCATGCAACAAAAGGGTGGCCACCAGGGTAAACAAAACAAAATGCCTATTGGAGAGATCTACCTAGAAATATCTGGAAAGACCGAGGATTGGGAGTTACATACTTTCTACCTCTTTTGAAAACAATGGAGAGAGCCGGGCATGGTGGTACGCACCTTTAATCCCAGCACTTGGGAGGCAGAGGCAGGAGGATCACCGTGACTTCGAGTCCACCCTGAGATTACATAGTGAATTCCAGGTTAGCCAGAGATAGGGTGGAACCCTACCTCAAAAAAAAAATAAAAATAAAAAAACAAACAACAACAACAAAAAAATAACAGTGGAGAAATATGACAAAGGGTTGTTTTCTGCAGTAGACAAGGCCTCCTACAAATAGGGTGAAAACATGTGCCTAGGAACCCTTTCAACTGCCCCAGGTCTTTGTTTTTCCTTAAGAAGATGCCCTTGGAGGTGCATGATAATATGTCTTAAGTTTGAGGGAAGCAAAATATAAAATAAATATAAGTGACATTCCAAACAGTCAAATGTTACTGAATTATAATTTTTTAAATACTTTATTTTTATTTACTTATTTGAGAGAAAGAGAGAAAATGGGCACCCCAGGGCCTCTAGACACTGCAAACAAACTCCAGACACATGTGCCACCTTGTTTATCTGGCTTATGTAGGTCCTGAAGAGTTGAACCTGGGTCCTTTGGCTTTGCAGGCAAGCTCCTTAAGTGCTAAGCCATCTCTCCAGCCCATGAATTATAATTTTTAAATGTGTATTAGTTTGCTTATTTCTGCCATCAATCCTATAAAAGAATTTTCATTTTTCCTACTCAGTAGATGAATACTAACCACACCAGCTTGAAAGATGTGTTGACTTCTGGAACAAACTCAGAACCCAAGACCTAAAAATGTAAGAGTAAAAGCCACAGAGATGAATAGATCAGCAAACAGATAAAATTCTGAAAGCTAAACTGGGTGTGGTGGCACACGCCTTTAATCCCAGCACTCGGGAGGCAGAGGTAGGAGAATCGCCTTGAGTTCGAGGCCACCCTGAGACTCCATAGTGAATTCCAGGTCAGCCTGGGCTAGAGTGACACCGTACCTCTCAAAAAAAAAAAAAAATTCTGGAAGCTAATCCATGGAATGTGGCAAAGACCTATGGTAAGGATGGGCAAACAGGTAGGAGGGACAGACCAGAGTCCAGAAACTGAACCACACTTATTTGGTTAATTGATTTTTCCACAAAGGAGAAAGGAATTCTTGCTAAAGAGGAGGATAGCAAAACTGAATGGCCACGTGGAGAAAATGGACTTCGACCTCTAAGCTCACATCCATAGGAATTAACTCAAAATTGGCCACAATGCCATAAGGTTTCTAGAAGGAAACGTGGATTGTCTTTAAGATGTAGGAGTTGGCAGAGATGTTTCAGATAGGATACTAAAAACATTAGCTGTGAAGCAAAAGCACAGATCGATAGAATTCATCCAGATGACACAAGAACAAGGGCCCGAGACTACCCGAGCTTGGGTCCCTAGCACCCATGTACACAGCTGGGCATGGCCACTCGTGTCTGTAACCCCAGATTCTTATGGAGAGCAGAGAGTGGAGACTTGCTGGGGCTCACTAAAACCCCAGTTCAGTGTTCAGAGAGACTCTGTCTCGGGGAAATGTGTGCATGAGTGAGAGAGGAAGGGCACGCAACGTTCCCTTCTGGCCTCCACGTGCCTGCAAGGTCATCTGTCCGTACACATGCACAGAACACACGCGCGCACACACACACACACACGCACACGCATTGCCACCACATACTGCACATTCAAAACAAACCAAAAAAGTCCTCATCAAAGGACATCATGAGAAAGTGAATAGCTACAGACGGGGAGAAAATATTCTCAAATGTATTTGTTTATTTACTATTATGATTATTTTGGTTTTTTTTTTTTTTTTTTTTGAGGTGGGATCTCACTCTAGCCCAGGCTGACCTGGAATTCACTATGTAGTCTCAGGGTGGCCTCAAACTCATGGTGATCCTCCTACCTCTGCCTCCCGAGTGCTGGGATTAAAAAAGTGTGCCACCACGCCTGGGCTTCAGTGTATTTATTTAACAAAGAACTTATATGGAAAAGCATGTCTATGACAATTATTAAGAATCAAAAATACATAAATAGAACCAGAAAATATGTAAAATTATTCGAATGCACAGTCCATTATTATATGGATGACTCAAAAGCACTTGGACAAAGTGTTTGAAATCTTTAGTCTTTTTGATTTTTTGTTTTTCCAGGTAGGGGCTCACTCTGGCCCAGGCTGACCTGGAATTCACTATGTAGTCTCAAGCTGGCCTGAACTCACGGCAATCCTCCTTCCTCTGCCTCCCGAGTGCTGGGATTAAAGGCGTGTGCCACCACATGTGGCTATGAAATCATTCATCTTCAGAGATATGCAAAACCAAATTGACTGGCTTACCCATGTCCAGTAGCAGCTATGGTTAGCATTAGCCAGGGCCCCTGGGCATAGAATGGATTTGAGAGTACAACTAAGCTCTGAGGCTGCCCGTGACTTGCAGCAACAGATCAAGAGCCATGTTTAAACCAGGCGTGGAGGCGCAGGCCTTTAATCCCAGCACTCGGGAGCCAGAGGTAGGAGGATCGCCGTGAGTTCGAGGCCACCCTGAGACTACATAGTGAATACCAGGTCAGCCTGGGCCAGAGTGAAAGAAACCCTACCTCAAAAAAAAAAAATAAAAAATAAATTAGAAAAAAAAGAACTATATTTATTGTTTAGTACCAAATCCTATAGCTTCCGGCCTTCTTCAGAATTGAAAGCAGTCTAGTGGATTCTGTTTGGTTGGCTGCGGATGATGCTGAGGGAGAGAAATGCGCTTGTGTGGCTGGTGGGACAGGTGAGGAACGCATGTGTGTTGTCAGTCTCCAGCCACACGTTATTTCTCTACCTCCATCCGATACCCCTGTGTCCCTGCTTAGTATTGCCAATTGCTCAGACACCTTTTCCTCAAATTTCATTATTAACTCTTCCCTTTTGAGTTGCTTCTGTTGTCTAAAAACTAGTTCTCTAGCCCTAAGAATTCTGGCTGGACGGATAGTTCAACGGTTAAGGTTCATGCCTACAAAGCCCAACAATCCAAGTTCAAATTCCTCAGTCCTCCATGGAAAGCCAGAGGCAGAAAGTGGCCCTGGCACCTGAAATCCATCCGCAGTGAGTGGAGGCCCTGGTGCATCCATTCTCTCTGTGTGTCTCTCTTCTATCTCCTTCTCCTCGCAAATGAATTAATAAAAATATTTTAAAAGAACAGCAAAAGAATTGTAAACACAGACGAAATCAAATATTGACAAGAGAGTAGAAAATATAGAAGTCTCAATACTATAAAACACTGACTGGAAAAACCATCTCAAGGTTTCTTATAAAGATAAATATAGATCTAGTCTATAGCCAACGAGGTCTATTTCTAAATATTCATCCAAGAGAAGTAAGAACATACGGCCACAAAGAAAGATTGTTCAACATTGGGCTTAGCAACTTTATTTAATTACCAAAACCTCAAAAAAATCAAAATATCCATGAGTGAAAGAGTGGAGAAACAGGGAGATGGCTCAGAAGTGAAGGCACTTTCTTGCAAAGCCTAACAACCTGGGTTTGATTCCCCAGTACCCACATAAAGCCAGATGCACAAAGTGGCACAGGCGTCTGGAGTTCATTTGCATCAGCTGGAGGTCCTGGTGCGCCCCTTCTCTGTGTCTCTCTCTGCTTTGCAAATAAATTATATATATATATTTTTTTTAAAGAGTGGAAAAAACAAATTATAGTATAGTCATACAAAGTATACTAACTACATCACAGTGAAAAATAACAAGCTACTGCTCCCACAAGAGCATGACTGAATCTCACAATTGTTCTAAGCAAAAGAAACCAGACACTCCAGAGGATGACTTCATTGACCTGAAATTCACAAGAAGCAAAAGTACTTCCTAGTAATGGAAATAAGGAAAGCGGCCGTTTCTAGTGGCATGAGGACAGGGAAAGGCTGAAGAGAGAGCTCAGTCTCCCACTGCCATGATCAAATACCTCAGCTGGGGTGATTTACAAATAAACAAAATGTACCCTGCAATTGTTCTGAAGACAAGGCAGTCCAGGGTCGTGGTGCCAACAGATCTCATGTCTGGCCAGGACCGCTAACGACTTTAAGTTGAAGCTTTTGTGTAGGACCAGACAACTCTGCAGCCTATTCTACAAGGACACCAATCCCATGAATGAGTCAATCACTTCCCAGACAGCTCACGTCTTAGTACCACCACAGTGGAAAATGGGTCTGAACATGCGTTTTAGAGACGCAAACTTTCAGATTTCTTTAAAAAAATATCTTATTTATTTACTTATTTGAAGAGGGAGGGAGGGAAAGAGAAAGAGAATGGGCATGCCAGGGCCTCTAGCCACTGCAAACAAACTCCAGATGGATGTGCACCCTTGTGCATCTGGCTTTACATGGGTACTGGGGAATCAAACCTGGGTCCTTTGGCTTTGCTGGCAACCGTCGTAACCACTGGGACATCTCTCCAGCCCCATTCAGATTAAAAAAAAAAAAAAGAACCTTTTGGAGTGAGGCAAAATAGTCAGGGTATTGATGAGCTGGATGTCTACGTTTGCTATCCTCAAATGTACATTCAAAATTCGCGAGTCTCACTCTACATGAATTATATCACAAAGACAAATTAACTTTTAAAAGTTCATGAGCTTTATGAAAGGTGGCAATGAGCCAAGACAATAGTTAACATGTTCATCACCCATCATGTCACTTGATACCAGATAGAAACGTTGGAGGGCACGAAGGTGACTGGGTCACAGAGAAGTCTGTGAGAGAACCGTTCACTTCCGAGTGCCTGGTTCTCCCACAGACACAATAGCGAGTGTTCGTTCCCTTGCTTCGCGCAGAAACGAATACTTGTTAGTGCTGCTGCCTGCCCAGGGGTCTACGGAAGAGTGTCCTTCTCACGTGACCAGCCAAACGGTGACACCCAAGCTTGCCAGGATTCCCTGGCCAAAGGCTTCAGACAACATGAAGGCAAAACTAGCATTTGAGAAATTAACGTCGTCTCTTCCAGGATCCCCCATTCTATGGACTTGTGGATCCTATTAAAGGGCAAGAAAAGGAAGTGTGCCACACTATTGCCAAACGAAACAAAACACACACAAATAATCACATATGTATTTATATGTGTATAAACATTAGCATGTATAAGTTTATACTTATAAAGTTTATATACAAAAGTTTATTTTTAAGTACATAACCATGTATGTTATTTGATCATATGATAAATATATATAAATGTATATAATTAATTTAATCAGTCCTTTCAATATAAGTGATGTGTTGCTTGTTTTCAAACACTGAATACTCAGGAGCAAACCTGAGCGCATTTGAAGTTCAGAAGACAGGGCCTACACACTACTTATTTATTATCACACAATTGCTTTCGCCTGTCCAGCACTACAAAAGATCACAATTACCAGGATGTATTAGTAAACGTTACCCTCACTTCTACCGTGGAGCTTATCTTAGAAAGACTACAGCCTTCCGTATATGGAGAGAAATCACCTGATAAATCTTGTAGAGCCCCCCCTTTCTTTTTTCCTCCCTGCCACACTTGTTTAAAATTCTTCTTTTTCTCAGTTTTGATTTAGTAACTTTAGATCTGTGCATTATGTTGTGTTTTGCAGAGACTTATTGACTTCAGCTAAGGAACCATGAACGGTAATTATTTTGCATGACTAAGCTCTGGTATGCCCTTGTCAGGCAGGCACTTTACAGCGCCACGAGTCTCAAAATTGAGAACGGAACTGTCAAACAAGCAAATGCTTACACCAAAGACTTCTGTTTTCGAGCCACAGGCATGAGCTCTATGATGTGGGATAGCAGCGCAGATCATACACGCTTCTGAGAGCTCCTGATTTGACAGTCCTGGAAACGAGAGCTGGTTTTCCTTCTGCAGGGGAGAGGCCAGTGGCGGCAGTAGTGTGCATTTGCAGGTACAACAGAGATATGGCCTTAGTGCTGGACAGGAGCAATGGCACTGACAAGGGTAAACACTATGAAAAACTGCCAGGCATGGGGGCGCACGCCTTTAATCCCAGCACTCGGAAGGCAGAGGCAGGAGGATCACCATGAGTTCAAAGGGCACCCTGAAACTACAGAGTGAATTCCACGTCAGCCTGGGCTAGAGTAAGACCCCATCTCGAAAACAAACAAACAAACAAAAATTATGAAAGACTGTTTCTGTGGTGAGCAGAGCACAACTTATCCTAAAATGTGAACTTCTGATTTGCTTCACGTAAACCGAACATCTTTCCAATCACTCAAAAAACTTCTACGGAGTTATCAACGCAGACTCAATTAAAATGTTCATCTCTCATGGAAGACCAGTGTTTCCCAACGTTTTCCAAGCCTAAGACTGCAACACCTTACGGCAAACGTGCATATGGAGAAATGTATATTTTATGCAAATTGAATGTCTTTAAAAAAAAAATGCCAAGGAGCTGGAGAGATGACTTAGCAGTTAAGGCACTTGCCTATGAAGCCTAAGGACCCAGGTTCAATTCCCTAGTACCCATGTAAGCCAGATGCACACGGTGATGCATGAGTATGCAGTTTGTTTTCAGTGGCTACAGACCCTGGAGCAGCCATTCCCCCCCTCCCCCGTAAATAAATAAATAAAATAAAATAAACACTACCATATATGGTTCACTCAGGGGCAAAGGGTAAAATAATTCCGTCCACAGAATTGACCTTTTATCTATTTAAATTGTTTTAAACTTCAAATTTTGCCCTGAATGTTTTCCCTTCTGATAATCTGAGCCTCGAAACAATACTTTAAGGCAAATATTTTCTTACATTCATGGGCTAAGAAACTGAAGAAGAGAAATTAAATGTCATCTGACAAAAAGTAAAGAGAGAAGGGGAAGCAGGGCTGGCTGGCTAATCTCCAGTGTTCTAGAACAATCTGTTCTCAAAGACAGTGAGACGGAAGAGGCTGACAGATGCAGGTCTGCAACGTGCAGTTTATTGGGGACTAGCTGATGGAAGTTTGGTCCTAGGTGGACACAAGATCGGGTGTAACTCTACAATCTGGATTAAGGCGAAAGAGGCTTATGAAGTGGCCACTTTATCCAAGTGGAATGTACCAGGCTAACCTCAAGTGGACAGTCCAAAGTCAGGTACCGTCCTGCACCAAGGCATGCTTTCCGTGTACTTACAGGAAGGACACCAGGAAACTGCAGAGGGAACTGATCAGGGCAGTCATGCTGGCCATGGCTCAAGATGGCTCTTGTGACTCCAAGCTGGGTCCGTGGAAGTAGGTGGGCTACAAATCCTAAGTCTTATTGATGACTGTCTTTAAATTTTAAGATATCTTAATTATTTCACTTAAAATATTCATTTTATGGGTCAGGCTCTCTAGAATGAATTCACATTAATAAATGTACTTTGTTAATTTATGAATCAGAATTGCAATTTAATAAAATTCAGAAAGGGGGGAGTTCTATCTTAGATTCATCAGACTGTTCATATCTAAAGATTTTATTATTTTATTTTAATATTTATTTTTATTTATTTGACAGAGAAAGAGGGAGGGGGAGAGAGAGAGAGAATGGGTGCACCAGGGCCTCCAGCCACTGCAAACATTCGGCAGATGCATGTGTCCCCTTGTGCAACTGGCTAATGCGGGTCCTGAGGAATCGAACCTGGGTCCTTTGGCTTTACAGGCAAACACCTTTAACTTCTAAGCCATCCCTCTAACCTTTTTTTTAATTTTAGATAGAGGGAGAGAGAGAGAGAATTGGAGCACCAAGGCCTCAGCCCCTGCGATCAAACTCCAGACACTGGCGCCACCTAGTGGGCATGTGCGTCGTGCTTGCTTCACCTTCGTGCATCTGGATTACGTGTGATCTGGAGAGTCAAACATGGCTCCTTAGGCTTCACAGGGCAACCGCCTTAATGGCTAAGCCATCTCTCTAGCCCCATATCTACTTTATAAGGTACTCCCACCTGAGACAAACCAAGTGAGTAATGGAGATTTAGCTAAGAGTATATACAGGAATGCTCCATCTGGTATGCATTAGAATTAGGAGGATCATCTCACTTTTTCTTCTAGGGACACCTGTTGAGTAACTATGGAAATATACCAAATTGCCTAACTGGATTCTTCATGTAAGCATCCTTACCCACCAGCATAGCCTGCCTTGAGCTGTCTGGCTTTGCTACCCACCAACACAGTCTGGACTTTCTGAAGTACAGTGCAGATCAATTCCCTGCTCCACTAGTCTCTTCACCTGCAGTTTAAGAAGTGTAATGATTCCTCATTGTTTACCTCCCCAGTCATACTCGTAGAACATGTGGTATAGGAGTCAAGTGTACTGTGTAATTTTGTCAACTTCTGGATTGCTAAAATCTTAGCTAGGGGCTGGAGAAATGGCTTAGTGGCTAAGGCGCTTGCCTGCGAAACCTAAGGAGCCATGTTCAACTCTTCAGATCCACGTAAGCCAGACGCACAAAGGTGAGGCAAGCGCAAGGTCACAGACACCCACTAGGTGGCGCAAGTATCAGGCATTCAGTTTCAGTGGCCGAGGTGCTGGCAAGCCAATTCTCTCTCTCCCTCCCCTCTCTGTCTCTCTCAATCCTTCTCTCTCTAAAAAAATAAATAAATAAATAAGAAAAGGAAACAAATCTTAGCTAGCATAGTTAAAAGTCATCTATCGGAACAGTTATGAATAGATTTGTGTTACTCAAGGTTTTATACAGAAGGAGGACACATTGAAGATCAGCAAGAGGACATTCTGAAAATAAACATCATTTCTGAGTATGTACATGTGGAAAAGAAAATTTTGAATTTCCATCCTGCAAATATTAGTAGTTGGAAAATTCCTGGGATCCTTAAAAGAAGGAGTCTACTGAAAAGCAGGAAGGCAACTCTAGGAGAGAGACACGAAGATGAGAAGACCGTGAGGTTTCTGGCGTAGAAAGTTGACAGGGCAGAGCTGGAAAGTCTTCAGAAGTAGTGGGCGAGAAAGGGTTGAGAAAGTCGCTGGCGGATACAACGCGTCTCAGAGGAGGAGCAGACGCGACCTGGGGAGGTTTTCATGAACAGTTCAGGCAAAATACAAGATAGGATTCTCCTCTTCTTTATCTCTGCAGTCTTCAGTTAAGCTTCCAACTTTCCCTAAAGTCTTAGGTGATTGATTTCCCTACTGCAAAGCATGAGAAATATGAACGTGGCTTCAACAAAGAGGTCAGGAACAGAGAGGGGTTCTGCAGCAGAGATGCATCTCCTCTTTTCATTTATATATATATACACATATATAATAAATGAATATAATATATATATATATTTCATATATAGACCATAAACCTGGGTCATAATTACTCCTACCATACTCCCTTCTTCCCCTTCCCTTTCCAACTAGTGCCTCTTCTAGTGTGATGTCTTCATTTTTCCCTCCCATCATGCAAGTCCTAATGGAGGTAGTGTCGGCCACTATGAGGTCACTAATGCAATGGCCACTTTGCGTCTGGAAGACAGTATCGCAAAGCCTTCCTTCCCTTCTTTCGGCTCTCGTTTTCTTTGTGCCACCTCTTCTGCAATGGTCTCTGAGCCTCAGAGCGTGTGACAGCAATGTCTCAGATGGTGCTGACCACTTCGTTGTCACTTCTTCTCAGCACGTGGATGAGTTTCAAGTCTGCCTAGCAGTCACCACCACCTGAAAAGAGAAACTTCTCCCACCGAACACAAGAGTAGCATTAGTAAATGGACACAAACCTAAGAGCTTCGAGGGCAGCTTGGCAGGCATAATATATCCATATAGCCAGACAGTAGTAGTTTCCCCCTTAGGGCTTATGACCTCCCCAGCCACATAGGCTTTTGATTCGACTCTCGGAATTTTTAGAACTCCCCACTGTCGAGGAAGCCTTAATCTAATCAGATAGTTGATTTACCCCCACTGTGAAGCTGCCACATTGGGCCTGGCTGGCCAGCTGTAGAATGTTCAGGGTCCAATGCCGGTTTAAGACTGTTGATGACTTTCCTGACGCTCTTCCCAGCATCGTGAGAGCTTGTCAACAGGGAGGAGGTTTTCAGCTGAACTCTAGCTTGACTTCTCAATGTCCTCTGACCAAAGCGTGTGGTATCTTCAGCAATACGGTCTTACCATCTAGTTCTGGTGGACAACCAAGAGCTTTGGCAATAGCCTGTAGTGTTTGGCGGGGACATCAGGGACCTCCCTGGCCAACAACTCACCGGGTGGTATCTCCCCCACGGCAATGAAATTTTCTCATAACAATCTATGGCTTCTGGGCACAGCATGAAGCCATGTCTTCTTTCAACACATAAGCTACAGTTAAGTGCAGCAGGCCTTGGCCCCTGTTGAAGTTCCTTCACAGGAAGAAACCACAGATTAAGTCAGGAGCTCAGCACTTGCTAATAACCTGAATCACGGCAGATTTTCTTTTGTGTGCGCTCTGTTCTGTTTTTGACCAGCAAAACTCATTCTGCATCCCAAGGTACAACCATTTCTGAGAGGCTTTGGTCTCTTCTTAGACACTTCCTCGTAGAGAAACTTGCCTTCGGAAGTAGATATGATGTGACTTCTATGGAAAGGCATTTTGTCTCATGGTGGCTTTCAGATGCTGGCTGGTCTCAGAGAGATCAGCCTCGCGATCAGATGATATCTGATATATTCAGGGTGGTAGGACATAGACATAACTGTTGTCATTCTCTGTTGATGTAGCATAACAGATCGGATTTGTACACTTTACCATTTATACCATATTTACTATTTTTATTTCAGTTTATACTATATTGACTACACTATATTTTTACTATATTTGCTATACTATATTTTATACTGTATCTACTATTTGTGCTATATTTAGGTTACCTTGTAATTTGATTGCTATTGCAATCATGACTCTCCTACTAGCTCATCCTAACACTTCACATTTGAGAATGAAGTATGCCCTTAAGTTTGTTGAAAATGTATACGTGCGTGTGTGTGTGTGTGTGTGTGTGTGTGTGTGCATGCATATGTGAGTGCAACTCTGGGCATAGCCATATTCCTCCTTTACTCTTCCATTGTTTAAAATATCCATCATGTACTATATCACTGTTAAAACATTGAAGGCAATAGTAAATGCCTTTGGTCAGAAGTTCTAATCATTTATTGTTTCCTTTGCCAAGAGTACTGCAAGCACTTTGTTCACAGGATTCTCTCAAGGGAGAAGAAAGAACGCTCAAAGATCACTTACTGTCTATGGCTAGCTGCTGGAGTGGTGGAATCTCCTTGTTCACATCACTGACGGACCCCAGGAGCGCCAGCTCAAGTGGAACTCAGACTGTTTCTCCCCACAGAATTCTATTTTCAAGTGAACTCTTAAATGCAAACTTCATCCTTAAAATAAGTCGCAGCACTACTCAGGTCCCTCGGATAGTCTTGAAGCTTTAGCAACTGCAGAGTACGAAACCCATGAGGCGCCTTCGTAGAGTATTGGGGTGACACAGTCCAACTTCTCAAGTTCCCGGAGGGGGGAAAAAAAGCCCCGAAACACAGAAAGGCTACGGTAACCTGTCCAAATCAACTCAGCCAGTACTTAAACACATTTTCTGTGTCAGGTTTCTGGTTCTTACACTGACTGAGTACTTGTCTGTAAATATTACAGGACATTACATTTCTCTCATCTAATTCTGGTCTGTTACATCTGACTAATCGAGTCCAAAAGCCTCGGCTCTGCTAATGTCTTCATCTTCAATGTCTTCCATCCCCACAGATGACTTCCCTGCAGAATGTCTCTGTCACCCAGTAGCTAAGTTCCTCATGTCCCCAGGGCTTGTCCTCAATGCCTGGTCTACTATTTTCCCATCTGATCACCATCTACATTTTTCTTTTGTTATACTTCAGATTTTGAAAAGTTCCCCCAACGATCTATATCTTCCAAGCTTGGACATCAGCATGAGGGGCTACTGGGAAATGGTGGAACCTTCAGGAGGTGGTGCTCTGATGGAAGCTTGATCATTGGGGGGGGTATGTCCCTGATTGGATATTGGGAACCCTAGCCCCTTCATCTCCTCCTTCTCTATTTGCTCCCAGGCCTCCATGAAGTATGTAGTCTTGTCCCGCTGTGTCCGTGATGTTCTGTGTGACCACAGGCCCATAGCAGTGAGGCCAAGTGAGCAGGGACTAAAAGCTCTGAAACAAACGACGAGACGGAATAAACCTTTCCCTCTGAGATGTGTTTGTCTCCAGGATTTTCTGATAGCAACGGAACACTGACAAATGCACCCTCCTTGACACGCACACTACAGATTCTGTGAATCTACAGGTGCTTGTATATTTGTGTCTATTGCACACTCGGCCTGATTGCCCAGTTGACTGCATCCCAGTGTGCACGTGTCTGCCTCTAAATGTAGCACCCTAAGCTGAACATCAGACTCAGACTCTCCTTCTACAGTCCTGCCTTCTCTTCCTTCCTTAGCCCACAGGGAATAGGGCTTATGTTGATGCCATCTTAATTCTCTAAGAATTAGTCAAGATGATGTAGTTCTCTGCTTTTCTTTCTCTTTCATGCTCAGTATCTACCACGAATGAGAAAGCAAATCACTAAACATAAGAACAAAAAGCTATATACCAATTTCAATGGTTCAGAAAAAAAGTCATTATTGGGCTGGAGAGATGGTTTAGCAGCTAAGGCTCTGGCCTGCAAAGCCAAAGGACCCAGGTTTGATTCCCCAAGGACCCACATAAGCCAACTGCACAAGATGGTGCATGCGTCTGGAGTTCATTTGCAGTGGCTGGAGGCTCTGACATGCCCGTTCTCTCTCTATCTTCCTCTCTGTCTCTCAAATAAATAAATAAATTCAAAGAAAATATATTTTAAAAAGGAAAGAAAAAAGTCATTATTAGTGAAATGAATAGAAAAAATGTTATTGGAAGCCTTCTTGGTACCATTTAATGGACAGTTAACAGGGGGACAATATAAGCAAAATAATAATCAGAAACACAAAGACCCTGACCTGGATTGAAAAAAAAAAAGATGTGAGAATTTTTGCATAGAGGAGGCATTCAAGATTATTTTTCACTAGAGCATGGGAATAATTATTTTGTAGTGTGCAATAAGATAACTTCGGTCCCACATACTTCAAGGCTTCTAGTTTTGCTGGAACTGATTATGGCCTTGCCATTCTCTTTATTTGCTAGCCATTAGATGGGCCTTAGGCAAAACCATGAAGTAGGTAATCATTTTTCTGGCAGAAAAGGTCAGCTGAGCTTTCCCCTGCACTAGGAAAACACGAAAACGTCTGTAGTTATACCCTGGGTCTGTCCAGTCATCAGATGCCATGGGTTTTTTCATAAAAGAGTGGGGCAGCGCCCCGTAGTGCAAGGCTGCCTGTCAGAGCCGGCCTCCTTCCCCATCTGTCATCTCTGCACCTGCAGTTGGAACTCCCTATGCAGCCAGTGTGAGGCGACCAAAGTCAAACTCAGCGAAGAGTTTCATGACTCACTTAACTGTCTCTGTCAGGGCTTGAACTGAGTTTCATGAGCTGGAATTAGGATGCCTCTCCATTTCTTTTCTTTTTCTTTTTTTTTTTTCCAAATTTATTTTTTATTAACAATTTCCATGATTATAAAAAATATCGCATGGTAATACCCTCCCTCCCACCACTTTCCCCTTTGAAACTCCATGCTCCATCATATCCCCTCCCCCATCTCAATCAGTCTCTCTTTTATTTTGATGTCATGATCTTTTCCTCCTATTATGATGGTCTTGTGTAGGTAGTGTCAGGCACTGTGGGGTCATGGATATCCAGGCCATTTTGTGTCTGGGGGGAGCACATTGTAAGGAGTTCTATCCTTCCTTTGTCTCTTACATTCTTTCCGCCACCTCTTCTGCAATGGACTCTGAGCCTTGGAAGGTGTGATAGAGATATTGCAGTACTGACCACTTGTGTCACTTCTTTCCAGTACCATGATGCCTTCTGAGTCATCCCATGGTCACTGTCATCTGAAAAGAGAAGATTCTCTACCCAAAGTGAGAGTAGCATTGATATAAAGGTGTGAACATTAAGAGAAGTGCTTACTGGGCAGTTTGATAAGCATAGTATATACATTTAGCCAGACAGCAGCAGACGTTACACCCCTAGGGCTCATGACTACCCCTGTTTTAAGTTTTCAGTATCAGGGATGTATGTATTCCCTCCCATGGAGCGGGCCTCCAGTCCAATTAGAGAGCAGTTGGTTTCCACCATGACAGACGTGCCACTATTGCACACGTTGACTCATTTGGCCTGGCTGGCCAAATATAAGGTTTGCGGTGTCCACTGGGGAGTATCTCCACTGGTGATTTCTCTCTCTCCCATTGAACTGCATGCAGCATGGCTTCTTCCAGCTTTCTGTCAGCTGGTCTACATGGGGGAGGTTATCAGCTCAGTTCCACAGGATTTCTCAGTGGCCTTGCAGCCCAAGTATGTGGAGTCTTCAGCAATATCCATTCCTTTTCTTTGCTTCCTCAGGGTCAGCCCTAACCCAGGAAACATATCCCCTAATGCTCATAAGCTAGGGGTGTCCCTGAAAGTCTATCACATCATGGCCATATCGGACCTCATCTGTTCTAATTAGGTGAGGCGGGCATCTCTGCAATGAGCTAGATCAAATACACTTGAGCTCCTTGTACTGGCTGGGAATACACCTCATCCAACACATGCAGTTTAAGGAGTGGAATAGGGTGTGTTGCCATTTAATACAGTAGCTTCCAAAGTAAGGTATGCTAAAAACTCAATCTATTCTATTGGAGGAAAAATGTATTAAAATTGACATTTTTTTTCACTTCTTAGTATAAACTTTAAGAAAATGAGATACCCAAGTGTGGATTTAAAATAGTATGCAGAGGGCTGCAGAGACGTTTCAGCAGTTAGAGGTGCTTACCTGCTTGCCAAGCCTGAAAACCTTATGATCCGGGTTCAGTTCCCCAGTACTCATGTAAAGCCAGATGCACAAAGGGGCACATGTGTCTGGAGTTCATTTGCAGTGGTATGAGGCCCTGTCACAAACACACTCTCTTTTTATCTGCCTTTTCTCTCTCTCTCTCTCTCTCTCTCTCTCTCTCTGTCTCTCAAATAATATAAAATAATAAAAATAATAGAATTTAAAAAAAATAGTATGCAGATATGCCACTAGCTGGTACATGTACAATGACTTGTTAAGCTATTGAAAGAAATATATATTGAGCCTGGTGGCATAGGTCTGTAATCCCAGTGGCTTGGGGCAACTTACTAACACTTTGTCTCAAAATAAACAGTAAACCAGGAGATACATCTCAGGGGTAGAAGGTTTGTCTAGCATGTTCCCTAGGTACAAATCCCAGTATTGCCAAAAACAAGGTATAATCAGAAAATTCAGAAAACTTGTGATGTCATTGACCCCTGTTACTTGGTGTTGTAGTCAGGTTTGTATTGCTGGTAGAAATCACCCAACCAAGAGAAGCTTTGGGAAAAAGAGGTTTATTTTGGCTTACAGGCTCGAGGGGAAGCTCCATGATGGCAGGGAAAATGATGGCATGGGCAGAGGGTGGACATCATCCCCTGGCCAACACAACAGCAACAGGAAAGTGTGTCACACACTGGCAAGGGGAAACTGGCTGTAACACCCGTAAGCCTGCCCCCAACAATACACCACCTTCAGGAGGCATTAATTCCCAAATCTCCATCAGCTGGGAACCTAGCATTCAGAGCACCTAAGTTTATGGGGACACCTGAATCAAACCACCACATTCCACCCCTGGCCCCCATAAACTGATAACCATACATGATGTACAATTCAATGCATTCATCCAACTTTAAAAGTCCCCATAGTTTTTATCAATTCCAATGGTGTTTGTACATCCCCATAGCCCAAGATTTTTTAACTGAGCCATAATACCAAAAAAATCCCCCCAAAAAAACCCATAATGGCACAGAATAAACATACACACTGCAAAAGATGGCATTGGACATAACAAAGAAATATTCAAGCAATATATGATTTAAACAGGGCAAACACCAAACTCTACACCTCCAAGTCAACAACTCTAGCCAGTGACAATTCTCTAAGTCCAGTAATTATAACTACAACAAACCTCTGGCATTCCAATTCTGCCCCTCCAGCTAGGCTACTCACAGTCCTAGAAAACTTCATCGGGGCCGGCAGCTTTCCTTAACAGCCATCTCATGTTCCTGGCATCTCCACTGGGTCCCCACTGCAACCCACGGTTCATCCACATGGCCCCATGGAGTCTCCATGCAGGCATCCAGCAAACCTGCTTCACACTGCCCATGGCCATTTCCAAAACACAAGACCGTGTTGCAAACTCAATAACCCTCTCTTTCCTGCATTTCTTACACTCCACAATACCAAGTGGGGTGCCAATTTGTTAATCCATGGAGGAATAAAGCAGACTTTGAAGAACAAGACACTCCTTGAGCACTCAGGTCCCTTCAAAAGAGTCTATATTCTTCCTGTTGCCCAGCTAGCTCAATCTGAAAGGTTATAATCTCTCAAACAATTTGCATGTGAATGGGCAGCAATTCAGACCCACAGATTTCATTTTTTCTGTGCCATATCCCTCTGCAACACCAGTTCATTTCTACAGCAAAGCAACACTGCACAACTTCTCAGGACCTGGGCATAACAGCAAGCTTCCCACACAAACTGCTTCTAGCCCAGTACAGGCAAAGCTCTTTCTTACCCTCATAAGTCAAACCTCACAGTCCATAGTTCATACTGCATTCAGGTCTTTTGACTCTGACCAGAATAGTCATCAAGCTGTACTTACAGCACTGCATGGCGTCTCTTAGGCCAAAGTTTCAAATCCTTTCACAATCATCTTGAAAATCAGCTCCAAAACTCAAAGCCACACAGTCAGGTGTCTAGCAGCAATCCTACTCTTCAATACCATTTTACTGCAGTCAAGTTCACATTGCTGGTAGAAATCACCCAACCAAGAGAAGCCTCTGGGAAAAAGAGGTTTATTTTGGCTTACAGGCTCGAGGGGAAGCTCCATGATGGCAGGGGAAAATGATGGCATGAGCAGAGGGTGGACATCACCCCCTGGCCAACATAAGGTGGACAATAGCAACAGGAGAATGTGCCAAACACTGGCAAGGGGAAACTGGCTATAACACCCATAAGCCTGCCCCCAACAATACACTCCCTCCAAGAGGCTTTAATTTCCAATTGCTACCAGCTGGGAACCTAGCATTCAGAACATCTAAGCTTATGGGGGACACCTGAATCAAACCCTCACACTTGGTATTGTAGTCAGCTCCACCCTGCTGGGATGAACCTCCACACCAGACACAGTTCATGGGAGCAAGGGGTTTATTTGAAGCTTACAGATAGATCCAGGGGATGTGCCCCTGATGGTGGAAGAAGTTGGTCCCCCTTTCACAGTTTCAAGCAGAGGACACAACCCCACAGCCAGCAGCACAAGCAAGAGCCAGAACCTGAAGCTAAACAGTGGGGAACAAGCCCAGGCAGAGCACTCTGCATTCCTTCAGGCTGGAAATCAGACCCGAGCTCCCAAACACACCTTTGGGCTGAACTGTGGGATCTATCCCCCAGTGACATCTCTTCCAGCCAGGTGGCTGGAAATCCAAGTTACAAGCTTTAATCAAACTCATGAGTCTACTGGGGCACATCATTCAAACTACCCCACTTGGCAGAGGAGGAAGTGATCCAGAGAAAGGAGACAATTGCTCAGAGCTCTCGAACGTGAGTGGTAGATCCTGACTTTGAAAGGTGGACCTGTGTCAAACAACCACAGTGAGGTGTTAGCTGGCTCTACTTGTTTCCTTATCTCTTTAATAAATATTATTTATTTATTTAAGAGAGAAAGAGGCAGACAAAGAAAAAAATGGGCTCGCTAGGGCCTCCAGACACTGCAAACGAGCTCCAGACACATGCACCACTTTGTGCATCTGGCTGACATGGGTACTGGGGAATTGAACCTGTGTCCTCAGGCTTCACAGGCAAGCACCTTAGCTGCTAAGCCATCTCTCCAGCCCCATTGTTTCCTTATCTGAAAGGAGGAAGTAATAAGCCCTATTAAATTGGAGTGTTATGAGTCTTACATTAAATGAAAATATACTGATACACATAATGATGCAGTGCTTGCTTCAACTAATCATGTTAGTTCCCATCCCTTTCCAGCTTTCCATCGAATGTTGCCTTTCAAACCCCAGAGTAAATACCACCAAGAGACTTGGTGCTACATATCAGCATTGCTGTGCATGCCTAAGTAAGATCTCTGCATTGTAAGGTATTTGTGAAAGCAGACAGACAAACTCAACTGTCACAGGAGACTTTTGACCGACATGACACGCAGGAGATACGTGTGTTTTCTTTCACACTCCCCGCTAAACCAGCACTGGTGTTGGTCCCAGAATGTTCTATGGTAGTGATGTGTTTACAAAGGAAAAGAGAGAGAGAGAGAGAAGAGAGGCTGGTCCTAATGTATAGCAGATCTCTGTTGGCTGAGACGTTTACTCTTATGTGGAATGCTTCTGGTGGGGGGCCGAATTTCTGTTGTTCCCCTTTCCCGCTCCCAGCCATTTATTGGTCACCACCACTGTCACATGTATCGGTATGTATAGCCTAGCAGCCTTTGAATTCCTTTACAAAATCCTATGCAAACAAAACATAAATCTCCTGCCTATGTGTGCTCTAAATAGCCACTGTACTGTGGGTACGGTTTGCTTTCAACTTAATAAGTCTTCCCATGCCTACATCCAAACTAATTAGCTTTGTTTTTCAAATTGCTGACACTGGGGGTCTTCCCTCTCGCAAACCTGTGTGTGATTAGTAATCTAACGACTGGTGCTGAGCTTGGGCAAATATTTATAGAGTAATCATATTGGATAGGGTTGAATAACCTCTTGGATTAAGTGTGAGCTTCTGCCAGGCAGGGCTGCAGAACTGTGCTAATTTAATGGTCCAGCCCATTGTTCCGTCTGCAGACCTAACCTCTGCAGACATGGGTACAAATAAAACCGGGGGTGTTAGGTACACCGGATGGCTCCTTTATTGGCACTCATGGTGGTAGCATGCCAGAAGACTACAAATCATCACTCTGCAAATGTGTGTTCCGTGATCGGTAAGTGGAAGTGCTCACGCGGGGAGAAGATTAAATACACACACACAGGGCTGACCCTAAAGTCAGTGGTCACTGGATAAAAAGTCGTTAGGTTATTAGCATATTATATATGAGAGGAACAATTTTGCTTTCTTATTTACTTTTTAGGAAACGCATTTCAACTGGGAAAATCGGTTTGAGCATTAAGGGTGGAGTGTTTTCCGACATTAAGCTATACTGATATTAACTATGCTTTCTTGGGGACACGCCACACTAGGCTGCAAGTGTACAGTTAGTTATGTGTTTGCGAGGTGCTGGCAATAGGACCCGTGATCTCGGACATGAGCCACACCTGAGCCCTACCCCGAGTCCCCAGATAGCCTCTGTTTTTAAAGAAGACATTTTATCTAGTTACTTACGTATTTTGAGAGAGAAAGAAAGAGAAGCATATATATAGAAAGAATGGGCACATCAGACCCTGGTGCCACTGTAAACGAACTCCAGATGCATGCACCACCTTGTGCATCTGGCTTACGTGGGTATAGGGGAATCAAACCTGGGTACTTAGGCTTTGCAGGCAAGCGCCTTAACCACTAAGCAATTTCTCCAGCTCACAGATAATTCTTTTTTTTTTTTTTAAAGCAAGCCCAACAGACTGGCCTTTTTTAAAAAAAAATTATTTATTTATTTAATTATTTGACAGAGGGAGAGAGAGAGACAGAGACAGAGAGAGAATGGGCATGCCAGGGCCTCCAGCCACTGCAAACGAACTCCAGAAGCATGCTCCCCCTTGTGCATTTGGCTAATGTGGGTCCTGGGGAATTGAACCTGGGTCCTTTGGCCTTACAGGCAAACGCCTTAGCCACTAAGTCAACCCTCCAGTCCCTCCTTTTAAAAAAAATGAGAGATCAAAAGTAAGAAAGAGAGAGAGATAGGAAATTGGCATGCTAGGGCCTCCAGCCACTGCAATTGAATTCCAGATGTGTGTGTCCCCTTGTGCCTCTCTCTCTGTATATCTCTCTGCTTGCAAAATAAAATAAATATAATATTGTTTAAAATATATTGTATTTATTTGCAAGCATAGAAGAACAGAGAGAGAGAGAAAAAAAATGGGTGCACCAAGGCTTTTTGCCACTACAAACGAACTCCACATGCATGCTCACCACTTCATGCATCTGGCTTTACCTGGGTCCCGGGGAATGGGGCCTGGGCCTGCGGGCTTTGCAAACAAGCTGCTTAACTGCTGAGCCATCTCTCCAGTCCCCCGCCTCCGCCGCCGCCACGCCTCAGGTAATCTTTAATATTTAGTTTTTAACTTGGAGACTTTGGAAAGAAGAGATGAAAACAGCGCAGACTTTACTTTTATTATTTTGTAAGCTGCTCATTTGATTGATGGGTTAACTAGCTTAACCAGCTATCTGCACATTTTGGAAGTAGAGGCAGGACAATCCGAACTTCAAGGTCATCCTCTTGAAAGAAGTACATTTAAGGTGAGCCTGAAATACATGGGACTCTGCTTAAAAAAAAAAAAAAAAAAAAAAAAAAGAAAGCCGGGCGTGGTGGTACATGCCTTTAATCCCAGCACTCAGGAGGCAGAGATAGGAGGATTGCTGTGAGTTCAAGGCCACCCTGAGACTACATAGTGAATTCCAGGTCAGCCTGAGCTCTTAGAGTGAGATCCTACCTCAAAAAAAAAAAAGAGAGAGAGAGAGAGAAAATATCAAACAGATGATGTGGTTAAGTAATGGCCAGATTGCCAATAGAAATCTTATCTTCCAACACCCTGCCCAATCTTTTCTCTCCCAGAGCATGAGGATTGCTGGGCATGCTGGCGCAGGCCTTTAATCCCAACACTGGAAAGCCTGAGTCAAGAGGACTGTTGTAAGTTCGAGGCCACCCTGAGACTACAGAGTGAGTTCCAGGTCAGCCTGGGCTAGAGCAAGAACCTATCTCAAACCAGGCCTTGTGTGGTGTCACACGCCTTTAATCCCAGCACTCAGGTGGTAAGGTAGGGGGAGAATCACAGTGAGTTCGAGGCCCCACTGAGACTACAGAGTGAATTCCAGGTCAGCCTAGGCTACAGCAAGAGCCTATCTTGAAAAAACAAAAACAAAAACAAACAAACAAAAGCCCAGAGTATAGGAATCTATAAAAGCAAATTATGGCGTTAATGATATGCAAGTGACTTTTAAGAGCTGTGTCGTCTCCCCACATGCATTTTACTTATAATTTCCAATCTAATAAAGACTACATATTTGATATATACGGATAAGGCCTTGATCTTTTATTTGCCCTGATCCATCGAGATGGCACCATTTTTTAAGTGCAGCTCAGCTATCTTTCTTAGACATGCCAACCGGTTAGCTATATTTAGATGTGAGGAGGAGGCAGAGTAATTCTTAAAGAGTTCTATGTTTCTTACAACTGACTTGACTGACAGTCCTTAAGTGCTATTTCTTTCAAAGCAAATATGATTCACAGCCCTTAGGTAGAGTTGTGTCCAGGCTAGAAATATTGATCTGTCCACATCCGAGAAACATTAAAACACAATAAAAAAGAATTTTTAACTTAATCCTGAATAATGCAATAGCAAAAAAAAAAAAAAAAAAAAATTTTAACCCAGCACAGTACACAATCGACAATGGTAATGTACCTGGGATGCTTTCTAATGTCAAGGATTTAATTGAAACTTGAGAAACAGAAACTGTCTTCCCACTGAGAGCTAACCATCTCCGGCTTCGCCTGTGACAGCTCTCGGAACAGAAGGAACCTAAGGAGCTATTTAAAGATACAAATAACTACGCATTATTTAAGTCACAGGGTACAAGGTACCCACCTTGTAAGTTACTCTAGCAACTAGTGCAAAATTTAAAAGTGAAAAAGACTGGGGGGCACTTCGGTAAGACTTCCTGGACAGGCATGAAGACTCGCTCCTCGTTACACCACAACATGGCCCAGAGTCCACGAGGCAAAAAGGCGCCCTGAGACCCAGAGTGCCCAGTCATTAAATGCCCGTTCCCTTGCCATTGTCACTACCAGGAAGCCCCTTTATCTACCTGCCCCTGGCCAGGCTTCTTGCTACAATTATTTCTGGCTCCCACAGAAGGCAGCAGAAAAAAAAAAGCCAATACTGTTATGGGTTATAAAACATGAAGTTTTCTCAGATTTGGGGCTGGTGGTTCACAGACACCGTCCCCCAAGAGGAGCCACTAGCCGAGTACTGTTTCCTTCGGGCAATGCTTCTGCGACAGGTCTCCCACCATGAGAGTAATGTATTCTGTCTCTCTCTCCCCCCTCTCCTTCTTTCTCTGTCAAATAAATAAATAAAAGTATTTAAAAAATAGGGCTGGAGGGATGGCTTAGCAGTTAAGGCCAAAGGATCCAGGTTCGATTCCCCAGGACCCATGTTAGCCAGATGCACAAGGGGGCACAAGCGTCTGGAATTCGTTTGCAGTGGCTGAAGGCCCTGGCATGCCCATTCTGTCTTTCTCTCTCTCTCTTTCTCTGTCAAATAAATTAATTTTATATAAATATATATATATATATGAAGTTTTCATGTTTAACTCTCCAGATCCCACGTTATCCAGGCACACAAAGACGAGGCAAGTGCAAGGTCACACATGCCATTAGGTGGTGCAAACATCTGGCATTCAATTACTGAGGCCCTGGCATGCCAATTCTCACTCTCTCTCTAAAAAATAAAAAAATTAAAAAAATTCCGTGAAACTTAGCAAGGAGGCAATGAGGTAACTAAAGAGAATGTTCTCTTTTTCAAATTATATTTTATTTGTATGTATTTATTTGTGAGCAAGATGGAGACCAAAAGAGAGAGAATGTCTGTGCCAGGGCCTCCAGCCACTGCAAAAAAACTCCAGATACACACACCACCTTGTGCATCTGGCTTATGTGGGTCCTGGGGATTAGAACCTGAGTCCTTTGTCCTTAACTGCTAAGCCATCTCTCCAGCCCAAGAGAATATTCTAAAAAAAAAAAAAAAAAATAGAGCAAGAGAGAGCGAATATTCTGACTGTGAACACCGTGTATTGCCCACGGAACACTCTTGGGTATGCTGTGCAGAGCAGTAAACTGGGAGAACAGAACTTTGGGGGAGTTGAGTGCATGCTGTGAACTGGGAAGCTCCGGTGCTTCCCACCCTGCAAACAGCTGCGGTTCCTGTTGCACTTGCAATATGGTGTGCGACATAAAGCCCTCTCCATAGCTCTTCTCTCCCGACATTCCCCCCACTCCTGATGTTAGTAAGTGCTGATCATGTGGCACAAAAAAAAGAAAAGAAAAGAAAAGAAGATTCCAGAAAAAGGCAAGCATCACATGTACGGGCACACAGCAGGCTTTCATATGACTCTCTTTCACATGAAAGATCATAGAGGGAGAAAAAACAGGGAGAGAAGAAGAGTAACATAGAAAAGCAATCGTTTCTCATCTGTTCTTTCAATAGGGACTGATTGATTTAATATTTCTGAGGGCGCCGGTCATCTGAAGCAACAGAACCTCCTGCATGCTCTTGCTGACATCTAAGTCACCAACGAGCAGGTGAAACCCACAGAGAAGCTCAGATGTATGGTGACAGGACTCGGGCCAAGCTGGGGTTGGCCCTCTTCCAAGAGATAAGGCCTTCCAAAAGCACGTACAGCTGCTGCAGTTCTCAGTGCACGTATCCCTTAGACAGTCGGGGAGCAACTGTCTGGATATAGCAGTAAGCAAAACCAAGTGTCAAATACGCCCTCAGCAGAGGCTGACGAAACACGACGTCCAGAGGAGTTTAGCTGAGTCCTTGCAAGCGGCACATCTGACCCAGCCGAGAGCGTGGAGCAGCGGGAGTTCTTCATCTGTGAATGGTGTGGCCTCCTAACTCCAGCAGGAGAAACCAAGTCAAAATAAAACAACAGGGCTGGAGAGATGGCTTAGCGGTTAAGCGCTTGCCTGTGAAGCCTAAGGTCCCCAGTTCGAGGCTCGATTCCCAGGACCCACGTTAGCCAGATGCACAAGGGGGCGCACGCGTCTGGAGTTTGTTTGCAGTGGCTGGAGGCCCTGGCGCACCCACTCTCTCTCTCTCTCTCTATCTGCCTCTTTCTCTCTCTCTCTCTGTAGCTCTCAAATAAATTAATTAATTAATTTAAAAAATAAATAAAACAACAGCCCCGACAGCAACCAAACCAGGGACTCAGAATAAGAAACCATGCTCTCTTACTTACTCAGATGAAAACTGAAGTCATTCTTCCGTTCCTCATGAGGTTTTCTTCTTTCCTTACAGTGCTTAACTGATCTGATATGGCTTAAAAGGTGGGGTGCAGTTAATGATGAGCGTCAACACCACCGGAAGCCGGTTTCTAAAGGAACGTCGCCAGGTGCGGTGAGCGCAATCGAGGTAGGTTGAAGAGAGCATTTGCAAAGCAGCAAGGGTCTACGGCGTACCACGACTGGGGGAGACAGGCTGCCCCAGAGCTGTGGGCTAGCGCGATAACTCCCTGCCATCTCCAGGTTCCCTCCGCAGATAGACTGACAACATTCTTTCCCTAATTTGTGAAGCCTCACAGGCCTAATTATATTCCCATTTACCCCAGATACTAAAAAAAAAAAAAAAAAAAAAGAAAAGAAAAACAGGCTTTCTGTTTGCTAATTCCTCTTCTTCATGGTTTTATGACTCCAGAGGAGGCTTTGGGGAGTATGAATTGAAAAGCAGGGCTGTGAGTTAGTTCCACATAGACGTTAACTATGGAAAAGTAATGACACGAGGGAGGAAAAGGGGTAGAAAGCATAGTCTTGGGGTTACATCCTAGACCGATCTCAGTGAGGACGGGAGGAGTGTAAGTAACTTTAAGCCAGGCCCAGCAAAACTGGGGTGGGAGTCAGAATGCACCCCGGGTTACAGCCGTGCAGGCTGATCCCTAATCTACGTAGCTGAGTCATTCTGCAATCAGCCCACGCCCCTTGGCTTCTGAATGCCTCTCATCTTTTCCCTAGTTCACATGGAAGATTTGTGTGTTTGCTGAGTGGTGGTTTTTTTGTTTTTTTTTTTCTTCAGGGTGTGTATGTGGGTGGGTGCATATGAGCAAGTGTGCGCATGCATATGGAGGCCAGAGGTCAGCATTGGGTGTCCTCCCGTTTTGTCAGAGACGCTCACTGAACTCAGAACGCCTTGAGTCAGCTCAACAAGTAAGTCCCAGGAGTCCTCCTGCCTCCCCCCTCTCTCCAGCACTGGGACGATAGACCACCATGTCTACTCTGTTACGTACTTCCCAGGGATCTGAACGCACGCTATATAGCATTTGCATGGCAAGCAGTTAACCAGCTGAGCCAACACCCTTGTGCCCATATTTTATTTTGCTATATATACACATTATATATTTTTACATATCATATAAATGTATGTATTATATATCATATATGTTTTGTTTTGAGACTGAGTTTTACTATGTAATCAGGCTGGTTTCAAATTCAGAAACTTCCTACTACCTCTGCTTCTTTTTTTTTTTTTTTTTTTGGTTTTTCGAGGTAGGGTCTCACTCTAGCCCAGGCTGACCTGGAATTCACTATGGAGTCTCAGGGTGGCCTCAAACTCAAGGCGATCCTCCTACCTCTGCCTCCCGAGTGCTGGGATTAAAGGCGTGCGCCACCACGCCCGGCTCTACCTCTGCTTCTTAAGTGAGTCTTGGGATTATAGGTATTACCCACCATGCCATGCTGTGTTTTTTTTAATATTTCATTTTATTTTTATTTATTTATTTATTTGAGAGAGGGAGAGCAAGAAAGAGGCAGAGAGAAAGAATGGGTGCACCCGGGGCCTCCAGCCACTGCAAACGAAGTCCAGACGCACGCGCCACCTTGTGCATGTGGCTTACGTGGGTCCTGGGGAATCGAACCTTGGTCCTTTGGCTTTCAGACAAGTGCTTAACCACTAAGCCATCTCTCCAGCCCCATGTTGGTTTTATGTCACTTTATAAAACTGACCCTGAGGAGACCTACCCAAGGAAGGTTACTGAGTGATAGTATGAGTTAGGAGAAAAGCAACATGGAAGATTATATACTGAGATGTGAGAAGGAAGCAGTGCACCTGCATGCATGTGGATACGTTTGTGTGTGAAGCAGCATAAGAAAGTGATATCAAACCCCACCACCGTGGGGCTGGGGAGACGGCTCAGTGGGTGAAAGTCCTTGCCGTACAAAACTGATGACTTGAGTTTGGATCCCCAGAACCCATGTAAAATCAAACATGGCAGTATGTGCCTGCAATCTTGAGTGTGAGATGAGAGGTGGAGACAGGAGCATGCTCAGAAGCTCATGGGCCTGCTAGCAGTAGGTGTCAAAAATCAAGGTGGAAGGCAAGGGACCAATGCCCAAAGACCCATTTCCCAGGCTCTCTAGAACTCCCCCTTTTTTGAAGTATTTTATGGTCTATTTTTTTTCCTTGGGAAAACATCTCATTATGTAGCCTAAGTTGGCTTCAAATAAGCCTCCTACCTCAGGAGACATGCGCACGCACACACACACACACACACACACACACACACACACACCATAGAAAATGAATGCTCTTGATATAGGCTCAACACACTTTGCTTTTCTGTGGCTTTTCAGTGTAAGTAACTAAAATCTTAATTAGGCTATCGCTAAGTGTAAGGCTCAGGAGCGACCAAGACCACGGAGACCACTCTGAGGCAAAGATAGAAGCTTTTATTTGGGAAAAACACGAGCTGCCAGGACTGGGCTCTCAAGAGCGGGAGCACAGTCAACTTCGTGATTACAGACAGTGGGCTGTATATAGAGCTCTTCAGTTGGGGGAAGGTGAGGAAGGGAAATAGCTAGGGTGTGAGACCAGAACAGTGACCGGGTGGGAGATAAGGGGGCAGGAAACCTAGACGTGGGGCATTGTTAGGAAGGGATGTTGGCTGGGTGGTTCCCTGAGGAATGTGGATGACCCTCTTCCTTGTGTCTCTGTCACCCTCTTGCTATCCTCAGTGACTCCATTTTTGTCCTGACTTAACACTAAGATCATACAAGTTTTCTCTCTGAAATTATCCCAAGGCCAAAACATTAAAAAAAAAAAAAAAAAAGGACTATGGTACCAACATTACAAGAGATTATCACGGAAGACCAGACATTCTCTCAAGTCCTTAGTGGGAAAACTGTCCATTCTTGCCAGGCGGGTGCAAACTCACAAAACAGGGGAGATATAGAGACGGAGACAGAGCCAGCGTGGGGTGAGCAGCGTGCCCACAGAGAAATCCATGACCGGCTGGATGCACGGGCAGGTGGAGGAACAGTTCTTCCAGATGAAACCGACATTTTACAATTTGTCAGTGTGATGGATTGAATGTAAAGTGTGTTCCATAGATTCCCGTGTCTGGACATAAATATTTGGATATCTATGCCCAGCTGGTGGTGCTCTTTTAAGAGGTTGTGGGAACTTTAGGTGGGTAGAGACTTGCTGGAGGAGGAAGCACGTCAGCGGGCACAGGCCTTGGGGTTTTATCGTCCAACCTGTCCTGCTCTTATTTGTCTTTTTCTGTTTCCACCCTGCTGATGCAACAGTGTGACACTGGCTTCCTGTTCCTGCCATGCATTTCCCCCACGATGGACTCTACCCTCTGGAACCGTAACTGAATTGAAGTCTTCTCCTTCCATGAGCTGCTGGGAGTTGTCCAGACTTGTCCTAGCAATGGGATGATGAGCTGGGAAGGAGCTTCTCGGACACCCGAAATCCTGACACCGCATCGCTTGGATTGACAGCACAGAGCAAATTCAGTAATTTTTCCATGAAAATTCTCACTTTAAAGCAGATGGGTTATTTGTATTTTTTTTTTTTGAGTATTTTTGTTTGTTTCTTTCTTTCTAGCATTTCCTTTATCGAGGTCAGAGAACATTGAGAAATTGAATTTAAATTTGAAGGCTGCTTGGCAAATACGGAATCAGAGAAATGGAAAATGCGTGGCCTCAAGAGATGATACTCTCGCTGAGTCACTCCTCTTCAGTGAAGGGTTACCTTTCCCAATTCAATCATGTCTGTGCTCCCTGACTGAGTTACCCTCTTGCTTTTGAACATGACTCTTGCCCTAGAAACACTCATTTGAACCCTACATTTTTTTTTCTTTTATGGTATAAAAACAATAGTTTTTCTATTTATCAGCATGCTCCCCATCTTCATTCATTTTTTTTTTTTTTCATCCTGTTAATCTCTAGAACATTCCCTCAGCTAACTGGCCTTTCTTTTTTTTTTTTTTTTTTTTCTGTTTAGCCTAGGCCTAACCTGTCCTGCTAACACTCTCAGAGACTTAAACATCATACAGGCTAATACACAACGGTCACAGATGAGGCCATGAATGAAATGCTAAGTGGATCCTAACATTTCTTTATTTTAAATGTTATTTATTTATTTACTTATTTGAAGGTGGAGCAGATAGAGAGAATGGGCACGTTAGGGCTTCCAGCCACTGCAAACAAACTCCAGATGCATGCACCACCTTGTATTGTTGTGCCAAATCCCCTGACCAGGAGCCAAGACCCCGGGTCACCCAGGAGTCACCCAGAGAACCGCCACAGAAGTCGAGACACCTCGAATGTAAAAGCAACAGGTTTCTTTATTGCAAGCCTAGGCCTGTGCTCCATCCCTAGAGTCCGGCACAACGGTAGTAAGGGAGAGAGCCCCTTCCTTTTGGGGGAAGGGGTTCATATAGGAATTTGAACAAAGAAGTAGGGGACAGATACATGATTGGTTGATTTAAACAGTTTTGATTGGCTTGGGGTTTCAGCAGGCAAAGTTGGGGGCAGGAGCTAGGGGCACTCCAGGCAGATGAGGTAATCTCCATTGTGATGGGCCAAGTAAACAGTGGTATTTTATGACTTCCTTGAAGTGGAGATTCCTCAGTTTCTTATCTAAGCAGGTCATTGGAGGCCAGAGGCCTCTGCAGTGGAGTGTTTCTGCAATGTCCTTGAAATGGAGATTCCCCAGAAACTTTAGGGAGAAAGGCAGCAATTGAGCAAGCAAGCAAAGTTTACAGAAGCAGAGGTCAGCACATTAGCGGGCTAGTTCTTTATCTAAGTCAGGCCTGGGCCTTTTTACTTAAAATGGTTATATTTGGCCTTTCAGTATATCTGACTTATGTGGGTAGTGGGGAATTGAAACTGGATCCTTAGGCTTTACAAGCGCCTTAACCACTAAGCCATCCCTCCAGGCCAGATGCAGACATTTCTAAGACATGGTCCTTGCCTTTACAGTACCAAGAACCACATTAACAATCCGGTTACAGTAATCCAGAGGAGGGTGGTCAAGTTCACAGGCTGTGCAACCAGACCACGGGCACTCATACCTGCCCTGACACTGGGATAGCCGTGTGGTCCTGAGCAACAACTTACTCTCTCCTTTGGGAAATTTACCTCATCTGTAAAATGGCTATGTTTAGCAATTGCTTTGATGGGCTGGAGAGACGGCTTAGCAGCTAGGGCGTCTGCCTGCAAAGCCAAAGAACCGAGGTTCAACTCCCCAGAACCCATGTAAGCCAGATGCACAAGGGGGCACATGCATCTGGAGTTCATTTGCAGTGGCTGGAGGCCCTGATGCACCCATTCTCTCTCTCTGCCTCTTTCTCTTTCTCTCGCTCCCTCCCTCTCTTTCTCAAATAAATAAATAAAAATAAAATATTTTTTTAAAAAACAATTGCTTTGATATCTTACAGTTGGAGTAAAAATTAAGTGAATCAATATGCTTTTTTTAAAAAAAAATAATATTTTTGTTTACTAATGCTGTGGTTTGAATGTAATAATTCCCCCATGGCCTCAAATGTTTGTAATTACCCTTCCTTACTTAGTCCCTAGCTGGCCGACCATTTGGTAAGTGGAGTTTTCCCAGAAGAAGTGTGTCACTAGCAGAGGACCGTGAGGTCCAGCCGTCCTGGGTGTCCGGAGCCAGATCACGCATGCTGCCGTCTCCCTGCAGTCTCTCTGCTAAGGACATACAAGGCTGTGAGCAGTTGCCCTGCTGAATTCTGCCCTGATGGGACTTCTCTTCAAACAATGGAGATGAATTCTTTTCCTCTGATAAGGAAGCCCAGCGATGAGAAGCAGACTGCTTCAGTATACACTGCTTTGTCAGGTGTTAAAAAAAAGAGCCGGGGGCGGGGGGCTGTGAGGGGTACTTCCTTTGTCAGAGTACTTGCCTAGCAAGCATGAAGCCCTGGGTTTGATGGCCATCACCACATCAAACAGGCTTGGAGGCTCGTGCCTGTAATCACGACCACTGGGAGGCAGAGGCATGAGGATCAGAAGTTCAAGGTCACCCTTAGCTACCAAGCAAGTTCAAGTCCTGTCTGGGATACATGAGACCCTGTTACATTTTTTTTTCTTTATATTTACCTCTTATTCAGTTTTCTATAGGCAGACAAACATCTTCTACACCATCGTTGTGAGCGTAGGTGATCTTTGTCACCTTATCCTGTGACTCCATTCATCGCATTCATGTAGACACACAATAGCATTTGTGCTAGTTCACTCAATGAACAGATACTCACTGAGCGCCGACTCTATGGCAGGCTCTTAGAACATTCGGAATATAAAAAATAAACAAGATAGGCCTCATGAAGCTTACGGAATAGAGAAGCACACACACAAATATAATAATAAAAGAGACCATTAACAATGGTACCAACTTGACTATATTCACTGAGTACAAAACTAATTAATAAAAAAAGTAAAGAAGAAAAATAAATAAATAAATAATATATTTTTTAAAATGTGATGGTGAGGCCGGGCGTGGTGGCGCACGCCTTTAATCCCAGCACTGGGGAGGCAGACGTAGGAAAATCACCGTGAGTACAAGGCCACCCTGAGACTACATAGTGAATTCCAGGTCAGCCTGAGCTAGAGTGAGACCCTGCCTCAAAAACACAAACAAACAGGGCTGGAGAGATGGCTTAGCGGTTAAGCACTTGCCTGTGAAGCCTAAGGACCCTGGTTCGAGGCTCAATTCCCCAGGACCCACGTTGGCCAGATGCACAAGGGGATGCACCTGTCTGGAGTTCATTTGCAGTGCTTGGAGGCCCTGGAGTACCCATTCTACCTCTCTCTCTCTATCTGCCTCTTTCTCTCTCTTTCTGTCACTCTCAAATAAATAAATAAAAATGAACAAAGAATATTAAAACAAACAAACAAACAAACAAAATCTGATAGCACTGGGGCTGGAGAGATGGCTTAGTGGTTAAGGCACTTGCCTGCCAAGCTTAAGGACCCATGCTCTACTCTCTAGGTCCCGCGTAAGCCAGCCGCTCAAGGTAACACAAGTGCACGAGGTTGCACACGTGTCTGGAGTCCAACTGCAGTGGCTGGAAGCCCTGGTGCGCCAATTCCCTCTCTCTAGTGCTCTCTCTCTCTCTGTCTCTCTCATAAAAAATAAAAGAAATGGAATAAATTATTATAGTGAAAACCAAGTGCCTTCCATTCGTTTTCTCACTTTCTGCACCCAGCAGGCCTACAGACATCTGCTCTGACTCCACCCACTGTGGGTTTTCCAAGGTGACGGAGGAGGGAGCCAACACGGCTGGGATGAGCCCGGGCCACTGACACACGGGCCTGAGCTTGCCTCTGCTACTGGGTCACTTGCTTTGCACTCCCCTCCCCCCACCTCCATTTCTCCTTTTACAATCAATTCCTTTTTCCTAGAAGAACAGTAGCCTCATTCCCTCCATTCCCATTAAATAGCTACAGAATTGTTGAGCCCTTTCAACAACAGACCTGCTCATTCTGGAAAGCGAGCTGACACAAGGCAGAAGAGATTCTCCCAGAGACAGGGCCACTGTGCCGGCACCTCTGACAGCTTATCATAGCCAGGCCTGTGGATAAATGTGGCCTTA
Organism: Dipus sagitta; assembly: GCA_036346955.1. Classification (NCBI taxonomy): domain Eukaryota; kingdom Metazoa; phylum Chordata; class Mammalia; order Rodentia; family Dipodidae; genus Dipus; species Dipus sagitta. Next base: position 11,546,640 of record CM070789.1, on the reverse strand, counting down.
GCCAGGAGAGGATAAATGATAGATGATTTGGAAGAAATAAATGACAGGGTTGTTAAAATGTTTTAAGGCAAGGGACATTCAAATAAATGCTATTGGGTGATTTATTTTCCAAAAGGTGTTCTACTCGCTGCTGAAACACACCTACATGTCTGCCAGAAATGGGGCTGTAAAAAAAAATCTGTGTATAAAAAATTTACACCGTAGCAAACTGACCTGCACCTTTCATTTACTGAAGACACTGCCTTAGCTCCAAGCACGTATTCCCAACTTCCTCCTAGACCTCATCACCTGGACGTTCCGCGGCTACCCCAGGCAGGATGCAGTCAACACTCACATCATTTCTCCAGATGTTTAATATTTGAAGTCCTGGTTAATGTATCATTGCACTACGTGCTGCATTGTGTTCAGTAAGCCTTTCCCACCCTGGCTCGGCTCTCCTCTTCCAGTGCCTCTCCAAATCCGATGCAGGAGAATCTTCTCCCACAGTAGGCCGCACATCTCTCCACCTCTTCGTTGCCATGGGCATGGAAGGATGAATCCTGTAACTCGAGTTTTCAACATGACTCCGGTATAGTCTCTTAGCATATGTGCCCTGAGAACCAACATTTAAGGAAAGCATACACGCTAACAATTTCTTGAGGAGAAAGGAAAATGAAGCAGAGAAGTGAAATCTAGGGTGATCTGTCACTTCACCAGTTCTAGGATTTCAAGCAAAGCAAGCAATGGCCCAGTTCTATGGGCAGAAGCAGGGCACTGCTAGGAGAAACCTAGGGGTACAAGAGCTCTGCTCATCCTGCCTCTGAGTCTCATCGGGGAAGTTGGAGCACCCAGGTGTCCCTTCAAGCAGACCCTGATCACTGAACTACCATGGCTTTCCTGCGGCAACACAATGGAGATCACTCTGCTGCCCAGAGCTAAACTCCTGGGGAAGCCTGGAGAACTTCTGGGAAACAACTGGGGGGGAGGGGGGTACCAGGACACGATTGCCAAAATCTACAGCCCAGCAAGCGAGGAGCCGTTGCTGGGACCAACCTGGGCAGAAAGCTAGACAAACGGCAGAGTGTCATGTGGACAAGCAGGGTGGGGGGGGGGGCTGATGTGGGTGACACATGAGGTTCACTCCGTTCCGCTTGTGGCCTCGAATAATAAAGGCTCTTCTGTGCCAGCAGAATATCTTCACTTCTGTCCCATGGGACAGGTGCAAATCCAATCTTCCACAATTGTGCCTGTGGACATCTATAACACATACGAAAGGAAAGCATGGAGCGGTGGTGCAAGCTTGTAATGCCGGTGCTAGGGACGCAGAGACAGGCAGGTCCTTGGGGCTCACTGACCGGCCAGCGTAGCCTACTTAGCAAGCCTAGGCCAGTGACAGAGCTTGTGTCATCGTAGGTGGGCAGTGCCTGGGAGGAATAGCATCCAAGGCTGTCCCCCGGACCCCACACGCACACGTGTGCGTGCATACACATCACACACACAAACAAAGATCAACAAACAGACGTGTTGCATTGTTACTTCACTGCCTAAATATCTAAGACGGGAGCATCATGGAGGAAAGATTTGTTTTCTCTCAAAAGTTCCAGAGGGGGGCTGGAGATATGGCTTAGCGGTTAAGGCGCTTGCCTGCAAAGCCAAAGTACGTCAGTTCAATACCCCAGGACCCACGGAAGCCAGATGCACAAGGTGGAGCACGCGTCTGGAGTTCGTTTGCAGTGGTTGGAGGCCCTGGTGCGCCCATTCTCCCTCCCTACCTCTCTCTTCCTCTCTCAAATAAACAAATAATAACAATAATAAATCTTTTTTTTTTTTAAGTTCCAGAGGGTTCGGTCCATGTTCGCTTGGCTCCGTGTGCTTTGGGAAGATGGGGGTGTGATGGAAGACCTCAGCACCTCATGACAGAGCAAGCAGCGAGCAGGGCAGGCCGGGGCCAGGGAGGACTTTCAAAGGCACAGCGCCGGCGGCTGCCTCCTCCACGTCAGCCCCGTCTCCTGGTGCTTCTCCTATTATCACAAACAGCGCCGTCCTCCAGGCACCAATCACACAGACCCGTGAGCCCACGGGGGACAGCTCGTATTCAAAGCATTACAGAAGGGGCTTAGCAGTTAACAGCAGTTGCTTGCAAGCCTGCCAAGCTTCCCATCTTCCTCACATAAAGCACGCTGTAACGTGGCGCAAGTGTCTGTGATCCCAACGTGCCTTCGGAAACCTGAGCACTCCTCCAGACACAATGGCCTGGATGCCCATCACCTCACAGTGCCTGGCACTACCTACCCAAGACCATCACAACGGGAGGAAAAGATCATGACATCAAAATAAAAGAGAGACTGAGCCGGGCGTGGTGGCGCACGCCTTTAATCCCAGCACTCGGGAGGCAGAGGTAGGAGGATCGCCGTGAGTTCGAGGCCACCCTGAGACTCCATAGTGAATTCCAGGTCAGCCTGAGCTAGAGTGAGACCCTACCTCTAAAAATCGAAAAAAAAAAAAAAAAAAAGAGAGAGAGAGACTGATTGGGAGGGGGAGGGGATATGATGGGGAGTGGAGTTGTGAAGGAGAAAGTGGGGGTAGGGAGGGAATTACCATGGGATATTGTTTACAGTCACGGAAGTTGTCAAGAAAAATTTTTTTAAAAAGAGAGAAAGAAATGTAAGGCACGGCCAGAAGACTCCAGTAGCTTGCAAGCAACAGCACCGATAGCCCTGTCAAACGAGGGTGTCCTGTGACCTCCACACACACACTGTGGCAAGTGTGCACCCATACACACACGCATCACACACACACACATACACGTATACCTACACACAGGATAATGAAACAGTAATAAAAAAATATCACGGGCGGTTAGCCACCCACATCACGTGTGCGAGCGTGTGGCTGACCTCCAGGTCCTCCTGGCAGCAGTGACCCCTCTCCCCCTGCTCCTCACGGTGTTCCTCATCTTCGCCCATCGCTGCAGCGGCCTGGGGCTTCTGCCGCCGTGGGACGGTCCAGATTTTCACTCTGGAGGGCTCGGAGCTCGCTCTTCTTGCTCTCCTCAGGCTGGGTTGCTATAAATTCTTGTTCAAAGCTCCCACAGCCCACCGGGGCACCAGGAGAGAGTCAGTGGGTCCCCTCTTTCTACACGTTCTCCTTCCATGTTGAGTCCTAGAAGCTGAAGTCCCTTAGGGGCTCCAGGGTCCCTGCCTCTGGACTCTGGGGCTCCCCTCCTTCCTGATTGCTAAGCTGGCTGCATGGAAATCCCAAAGGAGACAAGCCGTGTTTACAGCTTTCGGTCTAACCTGCCAAAGCCTGTGTTTTCTAGGTATATCAGTTATTTTCTCATCGCTGGGACAAGATACCCGGCCAGATGCAGTTTATGGAAGGAAAAGGGTTCTCTTCGGCTTATAGTTCCAGAAGGTGGGGTCCATGTTGGAGCCAGAAGCCAGCGTTACATCCTGACATCAGCAGGGAGGAAGGACAAAGTGAACAGCATGCCCGGGGCCCCGCTGTAACCTCGAGGCCCACCTCCCAGTGACCGACTTCCTCCAGCAGGGCTCCGCGTCCTAAAGGTTCCACAACCTTCACAGACAGGGCCACCAGCTGGCGATAAAATATTCAAGGGCTGGAGAGATAGCTTAGTGGTTGTCTGCAAAGCATAAGGACTCATGCTCCACTCTCCAGGTCCCATGAAAGCCAGACACACAAAGTGATGCAAGTGCACAATTTTTGCTCATGCTCACAAGGGGGCGCACGCCTCTGGAGTTCAATTGCAGTGGCCGGAGGCCCTGGTGTGCCAGTTCTCTCTCTCTCTCTCTCTCTCTCTCACTCTTGCTCTTTAGCATAAAAGGCCAATCTGTTGGGCTTGCCTCAAAAAAAAAAGTATTTAAATACATAACCCTAAGGGGCATAGTTTATATTCAATCCCATGGAATTCATCCCGTGAGGTAAGAAGTAATTGGGAGAATGGAAGTTTAGGGAGAAGTAACCAACACTACATGTAGCCCGTCATTCTACACCTTCCATAGTCTCTCTATAGGAACACTTCTCCATACACCTACCTGACGCCAGCAGAACTGGTGGCTCAGCTGAGGCTGTAGAAAGGACATTCCACTTCGTATCAGGCCGTCTGCTGCTAAGTGAGAAGGACTGTCTATGAATTCCATGGACTAAGACTCACGTAAAAAATGGAGGTCTTTGGGGCTGGAGAGATGGCTTAGCGGTTAAGCGCTTGCCTGTGAAGCCTAAGGACCCTGGTTCAAGGCTAGATTCCCCAGGACCCACGTTAGCCAGATGCACAAGGGGACACACGCGTCTGGAGTTCGTTTGCAGTGGCTGGAGGCCCTGGCGTGCCCTTTCTCTCTCTCTCTCTCTATCTCTCTTTCTCTCTGCCTCTTTCTCTCTCTGTCTGTTGCTCTCAAATAAATAAATAAAAATAAATTTAAAAAAATTTTTAAAAACGGAGCTCTTGACCCAAGTCAAAGTTGTATGGGATGTCATGTCAATGCAAAGGGCTTGACATTAGTTATAAAATGTAACACAGCCATGGGCATTGAAGGCAGGACACCAAATCAACTATATATTCTATTACACTTACGAAAAAGTTACTATGATCCAGTGGCAATTAATACAACCGAAATTAACTATCTAAAAGTTCTCTAGATCAAAAGCCCAACACAGATTTCACTGACCTAATATCAAGGCACGGGCACTTCTCCAGTTTGCTGGCCTCTTCTGGACTCTCAAGGCTGCCCACATTCCTGGGCTCAGGCCCCTCCCTTCCCCTTCAGAGCCATTAATGTTCAGCTGAGCCCTCCTCACACGGCCATCTCCTCTGCTTTCTCTTCTAATTCTCCCTGTTTAACATCAGATCCAGCTGTTAAAAAAAAAAAAAAAAAAAAAACCCAAGATACTCTGTCTATCTTAAGGTAAGCAGATGAGCAGCTCACATTCCACCAATAAACTGCTCAGGTGAGAACACAGACGTGGTCACTTAGGTAGCGTTTGGTTGCCTGGGACCCTGAGGCCATCAGAATTATGGCCTTAAATCTTATCTAATGCCTTCCTGACCCAAGCCCCACCCCTACCCAGTTTCTCTGTGGCTCCAGCACGTAGGCTGGCTCACATAGTGCGGAACTTTCCCTGTAGCCAAAAAAAATTAAATAAGAAGGGTCACTTCTCTGCTCCTCAGACTAGAAACTTCTCTCTGTCTCTTTCCTTCTCTCTCCCTCCACCTCCCCCCTTTGTCTGTCTCTCCTACCTCTAACTTCAGAACCTTATAATACAGTACGATATGTGGTAATAGCCCCCCCCCCCAAAAAAAGACCCATCTCAGCAACTGTTTATCCACCCTGAACAATATCTTTCTTTTCAAGTCTCACAGTTACCTTGACAGGGATGAGAGAAGCACCTTGAGTGGTCAACCACATAGAGCCAGAAACATTTAAGCAAATACAGACCAGCCCTGTTGATTGGAAATGATGTGCATTTTTATTTCAAGCTCACCTTTCTTTCTTTTTTTAATGCTCATCTTTCATGATAGTAGAACAAATTCAAACATTCTACCTGAATTCACAGATACTCTCTTATTGTCAAATAACCTTGTTTTAAAATGTATTTCATTAAAAAAAAATTAGAGTGAAGTAAAGGACAAAAGTCTTTAGGATCCCACTGGTTCTCAGAGTGTGCTCTGTTGGAAGCATGTCATGTTTATCCATTGAAACTGTTGGAAAAACTATCTGTCGGAATCCCCAGGGAAGGCATTTGTATTATTGTTTAAAGGGTGCTGCTGATTTTATTACACAATAAGTTAGAACATTATCATAGGCTTGCCTACTCATAGCTATCAATACATTGAGCACAGACTACCTGAGCTCAACTTAAATAGCAAGAATAGCAAGATTTCCACTTAAATAGCCCTCAACACACACACACACACACACACACACACATGCACGCACGCACATGCAGTGTGGGAAAAAGAGTTCTCCAATCAGGTCTCTGCAAGATCATACTCAATGCCCCTTCTGCACTTCTGCCTTGAGTCTTCAAGTCTCTCTATCAACTCCATCAATAATGAATGTTTGGGGCTGGAGAGATGGCTTAGCGGTTCACGTGCTTGCCTGCAAAGCCAAAGGACCCAGGTTCAATTCCTCAGGACCCATGTAAGCCAGATGCACAAGGGGGCGCACGCGTCTGGAGTTCCTTTGCAGTGGCTGGAGGCCCGGACATGTCCATTCTCTCTCTCTCTCTCTCTTTCTCCCTGTCCATTTCTCTCTGTCTCTCAAATAAATAAGTAAATAAAATATTTTTCAAAGACTCATGCTTGTCCTTTATAACCTTACAGCATTGTTGTTAGTTGCTATGACTATGAGGAGTGAAAGTCAAGATCAGAAGTTGAGTACAAGCCAGGAATGGTGGCACACGCCTTTAATCTCCACACTCAAGAGGCTGTGAGTTCAAGGCCAGCCTGAGAGACTGCATAGTGAATTCCAGGTCAGCCTGGGCTAGAGTGAGACTCTACCTCAAAAAACTAAAAAAATAAAAATAAAAATAAAAAATGAGAAGTTGAGTACAGAGACAACACCTTATCATCAAGGAGGCCTCAGAAGACATAGCTGTGAATAAGTAAAGACAGACTGTAGCAGAGAAGTCGTGGTGTGGCTGAAGAACGCCTAGTAGAGACTTCATAAGTGAACAGTATTAGGAAAATTATTTTAGGGCTGGAGAGATGGCTTAACGGTTAAGGGGCTTGTCTGTAAAGCCAAAGAAACCTGGTTCGATTCCCCCGGACCCACATAAGCCAGACGCACAAGGTGGCACATGTGTCTGAAGTTTGTTTGCAGTGGCTGGAGGCCCTAGTGTGCCCATTCTCTCTTTCACTCTCTCTCTCTCTAGCTTCCTCTTTCACTCACGCTCTCTTAAATGAATAAGTAAATATATATATATATATATATATATATATATATATATATGTATGTATATATATATATATGTATGTATATATATATATATTTTTTTAAATGCTTTCAGAGTTACCAACAATTTGTGAGAAAATAAAGTACAGCCACAATGAAAAAGTCAGGGGTGGCTGAAGTTAACTGTGCTGGCTGAGGAGGAGGCGCGGACGAGATGAAGCGTCAGGAAGTGCTATGTTTGCAAGTCAAAGTCCCGTGCGGCAGAGGCTCTTTGATGGGTGTGCCTCTGAAGTGATTAATGCTGGCTCTCAGGGGCCTTCGCGTGAGGGGCCCACACGGGCTATTTTCCAAGCGTCACTCAGTCATCCTGGGCTCAGGCTGGAAGCAGGAAACACCAGTGGAAGCTCCTGCAGTATTGGGCAATAACCAAATCCCCGAATTGTCATTCAAACAAGCATCTTCTCTTCTGGTCACGTCCGGTCCCCTGTGTCTTCCCTTTACTCAACGTCCTTCACCAACTGCACCAACTGCTTAGATCTCATCTGCTACCCTTGTCTAGCACCACCGACATGGGCAAAGTCCAGCTCAGCTGGTGGACAGAGCCCTCCCCCTGAACCTCTGGGTGACAGCAGCTGTGTGGCCGGCACCGCTCTATCTCACCCGCTTGTCTCACTCTTCCTCCCTTTGACCAAGCGCCTCTGAGGGCCCTTTGGAATGCTTTATCAATGTGCCTCCGGCCATCAGGACATCGGGCACGTCTCAGGTGCTCAACAAACCTTAGCGCAATGAATAGAACTCCTACCACAGCAACTCATGAAAAACTGAAAACCGGGGGCTGGAGAGATGGCTTAGCGGTTAAGCGCTTGCCTGTGAAGCCTAAGGACCCCGGTTCAAGGCTCCATTCCCCAGGACCCACGTCAGCCAGATGCACAAGGGGGCGCACGTGTCTAGAGTTCATTTCCAGTGGTGGGAGGCCCTGGCGCGCCCATTCTCTCTCTGTGTCTCTCTCAAATAACTAAATAAAAATAATAAAAAGAAAAAAAAAAGAAAAACTGAAAACCGGGACTGGAGAGGTGGCTTAGTGGTTAAGGCATTTTCCTGCAAAGCCAAAGGATCCCCGTTCAATTCTCCAGGACCCACATAAGCCAGATGCACAAGGGGGTGCATGCATCTGGAATTCGTTTGCAGTGTCTGGAAGCCCTGACACACCCATTCTCTCTCTCTCTCTCTCTCTCTCTCTCTCTCTCTCTTTCTCTCTCTCAAATAAGTAAGTAAAATATATTTTTAAAAAATAAAAACCAGGCACTGGGGAAGTAGTTCAACAAGAAGAGTGCTTGTCTTGTAAGCATGGGTGTCTGAATCAGTACCCAGAAGGCCCTGACTATGGTGACATATTCTTGTGATCCCAGTGCTCCGGAAGCAGACACAAGAGGACCCCGGGGGTTTGCTGGCCAGCCAATTTAGCTTAACTGGTGAGCTCTAAGCCGAGGAGAGATCTGTTTCAAAAAGAGGCGGATGGTTGGGCTGGAGGGATGGCTTAGAGGTTAAGGAGCTCGCCTGTAAAGCCAAAGGACCTCAGCTCAATTCTCCAAGACCCGTGTAAGCCAGATGCACAAGGTGGTGCATACATCTGGAGTTCATTTGTAGTGGCGGGAAGCCCGGGTGCACCCATTCTCTCTCTCTCTCTTTCTCTCTCTTCCTCTTTCCCTCTCTCAAATAAATAAATAAAAATAAAATAAAAAATTAAAAAGGGGCGGATGGTTCTGCAATATATACACCTGAGGATGGCAACTGTTGTCCTCTAGCTTACACAGACACATGCACACATACATAAAAGTATACACCCACACGTATGAACATGCATGCACACACATACATGCACACATACGTAAAAGTATACACCCACACGTATGAACATGCATGCACACACATTCATGCACACATACATAAAAGTATACACCCACACGTATGAACATGCATGCACACACATACATGCACACATACGTAAAAGTATACACCCACACGTATGAACATGCATGCACACACATACATGCACCCACATAGAATATACACACACACACGAACATGCATGCACACACCATGCCATACACACACGCACACACACACACACACACAAGCATACAACCTCTCATATGAACATGCACACACACACACATACCCTACATACTGTTGCAGTCAGGTTCTCATTGCTGGTAGAGATCTCCCCACCAAGAGCAGCTTGTGGGGGAAAAGAGGTTTATTTTGGCTTACAGACTTGAGGGGAAGCTCCACGATGGCAGGGGAAAACGATGGCATGAGCAGAAGGTGGACATCACCTCCCGATCAACATAAGGTGGACAATGGCAACAGGAGAGTGTGTCAAACACTGGCCAGGGGAAACTGGCTATAACACCCATAAGCCCGCCCCCAACAATACACTCCCTCCAGGAGGTCTTAATTGCCAAATCTCCGTCAGTTGGGAACGTAGCATTTAAAACACCTAAGTTTATGGGGGACACCTGAATCAAACCCCCCACATATTCATACACCTTCCATGACTTCTGAGTCATCTTCCTCATAGCATACAATTAATATGTCTATGGCCTGAATTTTCTGGGATAGATGCAAGCTAAAATGTAAAATTATCTCATCTCTATGCAATTTATTTCAAAAAGACACGTTCAACCTATATCTCCAGTTTCCTACCCAGCCTGGTGGCACAAGCTTATAATCCCAGCTACTCAGGGAGTTGTGGCAGGAAGATCACAAGTTCAGGGCCTGGCAGCTCTTCAGAGTGAGCGCAAAGCCAGCCTAGACAACATAGTGAAACGCTGCCTCGAAATAAAAGTGAAGAAAAAGAAAATAAAACAAAAAAGAGTGATGGCAGTAGCCCAAGAGTTGGGAAGGTGAAGACTCTTTGCTCAGTCTCCAATAGTATGTGTGTGTGGGGGGGTGGAGAATCTATAATGTTTCAGAAATTTTAATTACCAGGGAAACCTGTCATGGTGAAGTTCACAGGCTTTTCCTCAGTTGCTCGTGTCAAGAATGTTAGAAGTCACCTTCTAGGTGGCAAAATGACAGGTGAAGAGTCCATTAGCTTTGCTGCAGATTACCCTCTGGTGAAGGCAGCACGGTGGTCATGGTTGTCCTGGAACCTGGAGGGAGTTCAAATGGGTTTGCAACCACTGATCCTCCATTTGGACCAGTGGTGTGTCCGTGGGAGAACCTCTGGACGCCAGAGGGCCCAAGCGCCACCCACCTAATATCCCACCGCTGCTGCTTGCAGCACGCATGCGCCATGAGGAGCCCTGAAACTTGATCACAGACCACCTTTTCCGATCACCTTTCCCCACACCTCCCACCACCACCTTTTCTCTTTGTCTCATGAAAACCGCTGGGCTCTGCCTCAGGTAGGAGCAGTTGAGGCACACATCTCATGAACAACCTTTCTCCTTTGCAGATCCCGTCACAGTGACTGGCCCGCTGGGTAAGCTAGGCCCGCGGCTGTAACAAGAGTCACGCCAAAGTATTTTGCAACATCAGTGTAATGAACTCGTGAAATGTCTGCTATGTATGACACTGTACTGGATGCCAAGGGACCCACAGAGCCTCGGATAGGATGAGGAAGTGTTCCGGAATCCAAAAGGAGTTCCTATTGCACTTGCCTATTTGCGTATCCAAATAAAACTTGTAAGCTGACCCGATGAGGTGATGTAAATGTCCCTTTAGGCCCATCATTCTCCGAGGCTCATTATACAATTTCACGTTAGAGTTTTCAACTCTTTCAATCAAAAAGTAATAGACCAAAAACAAACTAAAAACATAAGCGATATTTAGACTACTGTAGGAAAACTCAACCTCCCCCCCCCCCCAGCTAATTGACTGAACCAGAAAGCTTAATTAGAGCTACAATCACCGTGCACCAGAAAGCACTCACTGTACATTAGCAGAGATCCTCATGTTAACTAGCACTGTGCATTAAGGCTAGATCATGTTCACTAGCAGGGAAATCATTTTTAATGGAAAGAACTCAGTTTTAATGTTCTGTAATGGGCCATTTATTAGTATACAAGAAGGTCAGAAGAACTAATTAGAGACTACCCGAGCAAGTGTAAGTAGCACGGTTCTCCCAGGTTGCCAATTGGAATTCTAAATCCCAGAGCAGAAAACTTGCATGCGGATGAGTTATCCGACTTTACGCGCCTATGGGATTATTTGAGTGCCCCCAAGCTCAATTTAAATACCAGGCTGTGAAAATTTGCTTCAGTAAAGCAAGTTTCAGTCACATTTGTCCTTTTGATTTTTATGGGACCTCAGCAGCTAAAAGCCTGCTTAGTTTTTAAAAAATTAGCTCCCCAGCATTCTTTTTTCATTTTATGTATTTCACTATAAACACAGAAAAGTAAAAATTTGCCTCTGTTTTTGTTGTTTTTAACACAACCACCTCCATGATAATAATTCTCTGGATTAATTTTTATTTTCTAACTGTTTGCATGTAACGTACTCTATCAAAATTTGAGGCCATCCTAACTTTATTTTTTTTTCCAGCAGTTGTGAGGAAAGTTGTCTAAGGAGAGGCAGTAATTTTGGAATTTGATAGCCAGGCCCCTGAGGATATGAAAACTAGCTCCAAATGCATTGTACAACTGCCTCGGGCACAGAGGGTTTATCCCAGCTATGAACATCTGGCTTGCAACTACTATTTACATAATGAACTCACTCTCTCCCACCCTCAGCATTTACCTCCAGATCCGCTGCTCTCTCCTTCAGGGGAGGCGCCAGGATATAGCTGTGCCATCCGCAGCCAATGTGGGAATGTGGGCCAGCCGATGGCCGCCTCATACCTTACTGGAGACCGGGACTCTTGTTAGTTCCTCACAACCATCTGTCATGACTGCCACATTCATTTTTTCCTTCTAAAATCCTTTCTTCCTTCAGTGCACAGAATACCTGTTTCCTTTAAATGACAATTGCCCGCCCCCCCCCCCATTCTTAATTTTTCTTTTAGTGCTGAGGATCAAATGCAGGGTCTTGCATATGCCAGGCAAGGGCTCTATCACTGAGCAATATCCTTAGTCCACTTCTTTTGTTGAATAGGTCTTGGGCTGGAGAGTTGGCTTAGCCATTACGGTGCTGCCCTGCAAAGCTAAAGATCCCAAGTTCGATTCCCCAGGACTCATGTAGGCCAGATGCACAAGGTGGTGCATGTGCCAGGAGTTTAATTGCAATGGCTAGAGATCCTGGCGTGCCCATTCTCTCTCTCTCTCTCTCTCTCTCTCTCTCTCTCTGTGTGTGTGTGTGTGTGTGTGTCTGTCTGTCCTCCTCTTTCTCTCTCTCACAAATAAATAAAAATAAATTTTAAAAATGTTCTTCCCTGATTACCTCTTTCTTTTACTAACTCTGTTTAACTTTAAACCAAAATTACAACCTATATGAAAACAGAAAGGTATGAAAATAAGACTTATGAAGATCATATAAGAGAAGTTTGCTTAAATAGATTTTTTTGTCTTTGTTTTTGATTTTTCGAGGTAGGGTCTCACTCTCATCCAGGCTGACCTGGAATTCACTATGTAGTCTCAGGGTGGCCTCAATCTCACTGCGATCCTCCTACCTCTGCCTCCCAAGTGCTGGGATTAAAGGCGTGCTCCACCACGCCCGGCTCGCTTAAATAGATTTAAAAGCCAATTAAAAATAAAACGAGAGCCAAAATTCTCCCCCAAATAAGGGCAAAAGTGTGCCAGCCACAAATGTAGACAACAACATGCCCATGTAATTGTGAGGCTAAAACAGAGCAGCAATGACAAGGCACATCTTCCATTGTCTCCAGCAAGATCAGGAGCGGGAGCATGGCCCCACCTGCCCCTGTACATCGTAGCCACACAGCGTGCCATTTCACGGGCTCAGGTAATAGATGACGGTCAGAGCTGAATCACAAAGTGAACCCGCAGGAGGAGTTTAGAGCAGGAATTAGAGACTAGTGAGGGAATAATGATGGCTCAGTCCCCTTAGCCCATCCCCACTCCCCCTTCCTCTCTCCTCTTCTCCATTCCTCTCCTTGTCCCTTCTAATTTCCTCCCCTCGCCTGCCCCCTTATCCCTTCTTATATCCCTCCCCCCCCCCTCCTTCATTCCCCACTCCCTTTCCTAAAGGGATAATTGGTTATCTACAAGGAAATAGATATTCTCACCCAAACCTAAAACAAATATGAAAGGTAAAACTATAGAAACTATAGAACACATATAAGATAGAGAATGCCCTTGTAACCTCAAAGTACAGAAAATTTCTTCAACAATACTGAAACCTGGGCACAAGAAAGTGAAAGGTATATCGTGACATTAAAATTAAAAACTGTATTCAGAGCTGGAGAGATGGCTTAGCAGTTAAGGCATTTGCCTGCAAAGCCAAGGATTCCGGATTGACTCCCCAGGACCCACGTAAGCCAGATGCACAAGAGGGCGCATGTATCTGGAGGTCATTTGCAATGGCAGGAGGCCCTGGTGCACCCATTCTCTCTTTCTCTCTCTCCCTAATAAATAAAATATATTTTTAAAAAATCTGTATTCATCACAGCATACAAGCAGTTACAAAGATAATTCACAGAACGAGAGAGTTTGGCTATATGTATTTCTGACAAAAGATTCATATGGAAGAATCAATTAGAAAAAAGACAACCTAGTAAGAAAACGAAGAAGAATGGATGTGTCATAGTTGAGACAAAACAAGCAAGCCTATCTATGAAAAGATGCCTATCCCAAGCCGGGAATGGTGGCACATGCCTTTAATCCCAGCACTTGTGGGGGGGGGGCAGAGGTTGGAGGATCACCATGAGTTCGAGGCCACCCTGAGACCACATAGTGAATTCCAGGTCAGCCTGGGCCAGAGTGAAACCCTACCTATAAAAGAAAAAAAAAAAGATGCCTATCCCAATGGTGATTGGAAAAAAGTAAAAACCTCAGTGAGAAACAACTAGTTTTTATGAGCATTAAAATGACAATAAATTTCAAAACTAAAAATTCATTCAAAAATGCGACTACTTCATGCACACTACTTGTAATTGTAGAAGTTGTAATAGCCACTTAAGGGGAAAAAAACAGTGTATCTTGAAGTTATTAAGGACAACTTGTGCATAAGATTATCCATGCTCCAACAATTCCATTTCTAAGTCCTTACCATCCCATTAGCTTTCCTGGGTAGAATGAACAACATCTATTCACCCTATATTGGGCATCAGCAGCAGACCAAGTGAACCAGTGAGCTCCCTGTTGTTTACAGGAGTGTGGGTGGGAGGTCACTTACAGGAACGTGCAGGACTCAGAGACAGGGGCATCACGCACGAAAAACCCACACCAGCATTAGTGACACCTTGCAGAAGCCGCATCTCTCTCTGGACCTCACAACACACAGCTCCACAGGTGGGAAAATCCCTTCTCCCAAGCAGGTCTCACTCTGTATATAACCCTGAGGGAGGACTCGTGAATCTTGTAAGGTGTTTGTATCCTGAGCCTGGTTACTCCCTGAGTCTTCAAGAGCTTCCGATTCAATTTGGAACTTCTTTCATATATATATAATTTCATATATATATATATAATTTTCATATATATATATAATTTATTTATTTATTTGAGAGAGAGAAAGAGTGAGAGAGGGAGAGAATGGGCACACCAGGGCCTCCAGCCACTGCAAACGAACTCCAGTGGCATGAGCCACCTTGTTCATCTAGCTTACACGGGTCAGTCCTGAGGAATCGAACCTGGGTCCTTTGGCTTTGCAGGCAAGCACTTAAGCACTAAGTCATCTCTCCAGCCCCCCTGAAACTTCTTAATGAGCTTCTTTCCATGGTGGAATGTTTCAAACAACACTTGCCTTAAGGCAATTCTAATCTCTGATGGAAGGGTTCTCAGACAAGGTTTTACTCCATGGCCTTAAATAGGAAATGGCCTCATTGTCTATCAGCAGGGCAATGAAACAAAAAAGAAATTATGATATATTCACATAATGAAAGAAGACACGGGGGAAGGAGCTCATGAAACCTTACCCGTCCTTGAGGAGCTACTTGGCAGCTAAGAACTGCTGCAGGATGGAGGCACATTTTCTTCACCGGACAAAAAATAACAGTAGGGGCTGGAGGGGTGGCTTAGCGGTTAACACGTTTGCCTGCAAAGCCAAAGGACCCAGGTTCAATTCCCCAGGACCCACGTTAACCAGATGCATAACGGGGTGCATGCATGTGGAGTTCATTTGCAGTGGCTGGAGGCCCTGGCGTGCCCATTCTCTCTCTCTGTCTCTATCTATTTGCCTCTTTATCTCTCTCTCTCAAATAAATAACTACAAATAACATTAAATTATAAAAAATCATAGCTAGCTGGGAAGAAGGGATTCAGCAGTAGGGGAGATGAATAAGAGAAGGTAACTGGGATGAATATGATCAAAATGTGTTACATACAAGCATGAAATTATTTTTTTAAAAAATTTTAAAAAGAAGGCATAAGAGTGAAAATTAATAAATTCCTACCATACATGCATAAAGTGGCATCGATTAGTGGTAGGGTAATGTGGGAGTGTGAGGTGTGAGAACAATCCAATAAAGATGAGGCCACGAGGGGATTCGAAGGCACTCACAACATATCATTTCTTATTCTGCATCATGGTCCCTGGGGTGTTCATTTTTATTATGATTCCTTAAACTATTCAGATGAGTTTTATGCGCTTTCATTTGTGTGATCTATTTCATAATAATCAAATTCCTTTTTTTTTTTTTAAAGAGCTAGAAGAGTCAAACATTAGAACTGTTGAAAAACAAAATCCCAAAAGTCCTCTTCACAAACCTTACTTCAAATTGTTTTAATTGGGTTGAGAATCATACAAAACTACTGCCCAGCTACGGTATCCTTTTCAATTCAAATAAAGTGTCACATAGAAACAGAAGCCACTCATTGGCAGGTTCAGATCCAAAGACACTTCATCAAGATCACTCCACATCCATTTTACTTACCCTTGTGCCCTAACACTTGGCCTAGCTTCTGACACAAGGCAGATTCTCAATAAATATTCATTAAGTGAACCGATGAAAAGTGACAAATCATGGAACAAGAGAAGATGGACACTTAAATTCTATTTGAGTGACCTTCAAGAGGTGAGGGTGGAGACGGGGCTTCCTGAAACTCATCCATATGCTACCATAGAGCAGAAGGGAACGAAAAGACAAATGATTCCTCTGAACAAGAAGTGGGAAGCCACATACATCACTTTAAATTTTTCTTTTATTTTTATTATTTTTTTTATATTTAGAGAGATCGAGAAAGAGGGGGGGGGGATTGGCGCACCAGGGCCTCAGCCACTGAAATCCAACTCCCCACGATTGTGCCACCTAGTGGGCATGTGCAACCTTGCGCTTGCCTCACCTTTGTGCATCTGGCTTAGGTGGGATCTGGAGAGTCGAACATGTGTCTTTAGGCTTCGCAGGCAAGCGCCTTAACCGCTGAGCCATCTCTCCAAGTCCCTGGCTTTCTAACTTTCCAGTGCATAGTATCATGTGAGGATGTGTCATCCTGCATGGGTTTTTTTTTCCCCCTCTGTTCAACCTTTTGAAGCTTTTTTCTCTGTGCTAATCTGTGCATCCAGTTCACCCGATTTTGCTGCTGTTCAGGGTTCATTATGTTAATGTCATACAAGCTGCTGATCAGTTGCTGCTGAGTTTTCTCCAAAGCACTAAGCTCAGAGAGAAGGCATTAGAGCAATTTCAGGATGGAGAGAGCCATGCTCTGAGCTGAAGCCTCTGCCACGAACATTAAGAAGACGTCAGACTTAGGAGAAGAAAAGCTTGTTTTTGATCTCTTCTACTGACGTGACTTCCCATTAAATTTTTATTTTCCCCAAAGTTTGGTGCTTTTCTTCCTCTGACTTTCTATGTCATGTCACCAACTCAGGTGACTCACAGCATATAGCCAACCAGTGTGTCAACTGGCAGTTCAGATCTGTCTTCTGTCAATATTTAGATAGCCTGTTGGTCCCACATTCCCGCCTCCTGTTTAACTTGTCCTGTGGATTTCTTACAAAACGAATCTGCTGCCTCCTCACCACATGATTTACTCACAAGAGCCATTCAGCTCTTTCTACTGTCTACCTCCACAGTGAATTCTTCATCTTGTTATTTTTTAATATTTTATTTTTAAAATTTTATTTATTTATTCGAGGGAAAGAAAGAGCCAGGGAGACAGAGAGAGAGAGAGAATGGGCATACAAGGGCCTCCAGCCACTGCAAACAAACTCTAGACGCATATGACACCATATACATCTGACTTATGTAGGTACTGGGGAATCGACCCTGGGTCCTTAGGCTTCACAGACAAGTGCCTTAACCACTCAGCAATCTTTCCAGCCCCAACATTTTGTTTTTCTGATGCTAGGGCATATCTTAAACCTGACCATAATTTTAAATAACAATATATAGAGGTCTGATTGAGTTCTGTACCTCTGGGATCTGTGTTGATTGGTATTTATAATAGGGTGTTTTTCTTAGGGGGGGGGATCAAAGAGGTCATGTTTCCAGTTCCAAACATGAGCATGTGTATAGGTGACACATCTTTTGTGCGTGTAGCTGAACACTTCCCTTGTGTGTCTATCACCTCTAAGCAGGAATCCACCTTGATTGAGTTAAGCACTTATGTTTCATCCACTTTTCCTGCTTTGAATCATTCAGGCTGGAATATAGTTGACAGAGATAGCAGAAATTAATTAATGATACTTAATTTTGCATACCTGGAGTAGGGCCTCATGGATATTAATGCAGATTTATGTAAAAATAACCAAATTAATATTGCTCGACACTTTTTTATTTTTTTAATTTCCTTTTTATTTTAGAGCAAGCAAGAGAGAGAGAGGGGGGGGGGGGAGAAAGAGAGAATTGGCACACCAGGGCCTCAGCTACTATAGTCTAACTCCAGACACTTGTACCACCTGATGGGCACGTGCAACCTTGTGCTTGTCTCACCTTTGTGTCTGGCTTATGTGGGATCTGGAGAGAGATCAAACATGGGTCCTTAGGCTTCTGAGGCAAATGCCATAACCACTAAACCATCTCCCCAGCCCTGCTCTGACACTTTTAATGGGACCAGAGCCCCATTCTAAATGGAAACAGGTTAAAGTATTCGCCTGCCTATAGGAACTTCTTCGATTCAACCAGAATTAATTTTGATAGGTTTCACTGACTGTGATGATGTACACCTGTAATCCTAGCACTTGGAAAGCTGAGACAGGAGGATTGCTATGAGTTCGAGGGCAGCCCTACACAAATAACAAGTTCTAGGCCAGTTATGGGATATAGAGTACTACCTGGTCTCAAAAAAATCTGTGTTCTGTTACATAGAATTGTTTAAAATATAATATCCAATGAAAATGCTAAGGCAGTAAGACTTTTTTCTTTATTTATTTATTTGAAAGAGAGAGAGAGAGAGAGACAGGAAGAAGGATGCAAATAGAAAGAGACAGAGAGAGAGAGAGAGTATGGGTGTTCCAGGGCCTCCTTCCACTGCAAACGAATTCCAAACACATACACCATTTTGTGCATCTGGCCTTATGTGGGTACTAGGGAATCAAACCTGGGCTGCCAGACCCTACAAACAAGTGCCTTTAGCCACTGAGTCATCTCTCCAGGCATTTTCTTTTTCATTATTGAGAAAACAAATTAGCAAAAGAAAAGCACTGGGGTCTTGCCATTGAATCCCAACACAGCCTGAAACATATAGACCTTCTTGTTACTTCCAGCCTCTCTACAAGCAAAGTCTACACAGGACTACGATGCAGGAAGCTCTTCCTCTCCTTGGTTTCCCACAAGACCTTGATCAAGCTGACTTCCTATAGGCTTGACTAGTAGTAGCAGCAAGATATTCAGCAGACTGTGGCTTGGGAGCCTCCTACCCATACCACATACCCACACCTGCACCCTAAATCCTAAAACTCCATTCCCTTGTATTGTTTGGGCAGCAAAGTATATAAAGAAATATAAAACAAATAATAAAGCTTTGGAGACCTCAAAAATCAATTTGGATCATTTATACCTCACATGGGATTGAATTGAAATATAGTCTTCTTGGGGCTGGAGAGATGGCTTAGCGGTTAAGCGCTTGCCTGTGAAGCCTAAGGACCCCGGTTCGAGGCTCAATTCCCCAGGATCCACGTTAGCCAGATGCACAAGGGGGCGCACACATCTGGAGTTCGTTTACAGAGGCTGGAACCTCTGGCGCACCCATTGTCTCTCTCTCTCTCTGCCTCCTTCTCTCTGTTGCTCTCAAATAAATAAACAAAAAAAAATTAAAAAAAAAAAAGAAATATAGTCTTCTTGCTGGACAAATTATTTTCAGGGTTTATAGTACAAGAATAATACAATGCGCTCACGTAAGCACATTGCTTATCTAATAAACTGTTAAGTTGCAAGAAAAAAAGTCTGCATGGAGAACAATGGGAGTTTGGAAGACTGGATATCATCAGGTAGAATTATGCCTCGGTGACATTTTTGCTCCTCTTCCACCACATGCACTCTGCTTGCTCTGAAAATCTTAATATTATTGATCAGTTAGTTACAAGTAAGAGGGGAGAAAGAGCCCTGAGAACATCTGAAATAAGTTTTCTAGTACACCACATTTACATACTATTCATATATTCAAGATCAAGTTGCCCCAGTAATATTTGAGAATATACTTGCATACATTGGAGGAAGAAAAAGTTGAAAGGGCTTTATAGGTCAAGCGGTTATTGAGAGGATATAACACATCAGTAAGTGGATAATGACGTTAGCAGCAGCAGTAGTGTCTTGAACTTAATGTGGAACTTCCCATGTAATGTCATTGATGGTAATTTATTAATAATTAACTAAATATAAAGTATGCCTTAGCTTCCTGCTTCTATAAAATGCTCCTTACATTCATCCCAGGTGTTCATCTACATTTACCAACAAGCCCTCATCAGCTTGTTCAATTGAATAGGAAAGAGACAGCTAAATTTTATTGTCTATTGTATATCAAAACATATGTCATACGTTACATCAGTTAATCCTGTCAACAATCACATGAGTTATATTACTGTTTCCCATTAATCAGAAATTTGGAAATACAAAATTACATCATCAATGTTTTACAACTAGAAGTCAGGAGACTCAGTATTTGAACTGTAGTCCATATGGCTTCAAATTCCAGCAAGTTTTCTTTCCTTTGTACTAAAAGAAGAAAAAGAAAAGGCAAAAATCCTCCCTAGTGAATGTTGAATATAACTGTGAAGATGTTGAATGGGAAAATTTTCCTGGGAGCCTTAGTCCAACTTCGAAGAGTTATTTCAATGGAGAATACTGACATCAACCCAGGTTGCAAAAGGTGCTGGTGATGGAAGCCTCTGGGAAACGTTCTTGGACTACCAGTATCAGGCAACACGGCTTTCGCCCCCTCCTCCTACAAAGTCATTCTCGGGCAAAGCCTTTCACCAGAGTGCTGCTGATTACAAATGACTTCCAAACCCAAACAAACATTTTAAGTCTATTTAATAGATCAATACAGTAATTCGTTCCAGTGCCCCAGAAATCATTTGTTTGGACCTGATGTCTATATAGTCAGAGTGAGGTGTATGCATTAACACGGGCAGGGAATTACACAAATAACTTGCATCAAAAGATGTTAGGCCAATTTAGATTGTGTGAGGAAAGAGTAGTTAACTCGTTTCCAAGTGACTGGGATTAAATGGGTCATTATAAAAGCAATGTCTTCAAGAGGCAGGCAAACAGAGCTTTTCCTCTCAAGTATAAACCCCATCACGTATGGACGCCTCAGAACTCCACTGAGCACAGGCTGCAGAGGAAACTGGCACAGAAAACCTAATATAAGTGAAAGGTTTGTTGTTGTTGTTTTTTTTCTTTCTTCTTCATCTAAAGAAGAAAAAAGAAAAACCCACTTCTATTTGACAGGGAAAGACTCTCCCAAAGGAAATAGTAGACGGCCTCTTGCTTCATTCACATAAACTCAGTGGGCAAAACACCCTGAGGAGAACAATTTTGCCCTAACTCCGTAGAGAAACAGACCCGATGTGAAACTAATAATTCTCCATCTCTAATTTTGATGACATGAAAACTGGAGTTATGTACTTATTTGATCGAGTATTGGACTGCGTTCCACAGTAGCACTTCATACCGACTGAAGTCTGTTAATTACGTGTGCTGGGACAACAGCCAAGGGTCCATTACAATAGTCCAAAGGGAATCAAATAAACAAAAGTTTTCACATGGATCTTACCATGAGCAATGGAGACTTGGAAGTACAGGGAAGGTTTCGTTGTAACGGGGGTATGACTCATTAACCAGCTGTTGAAGTAGGACAGGGTTCTCCCTAAAAAAAGAAAAGGATGTGGGTGACAAGAATGAAAGGAAGTGCTTTGCTGAGCAGGACAATAAATGCTGTAATGTTGATCAGAGAGAAATCCTGCAACCAGTCATTTGAGTTTATGTATTCAATCATCCAGCCAACAGCAGTTTGTCATGCATTGCTTTGCTTGACGCCATCCCTAGGAGGAGGAGTTAAGACACAGTGCATGTGTGCAAGACAGAAGGAACAGGTAAGAAAAAGAGACACAAACAGGCCTTTGCAACGTGGATCTTGGAGCACGGCGTTACAGGAACAGAGAGGAAGTCACTGCGTGAGGCATGGGAACATCTCCCTGAAGGGCAGGACACTGGAAATTAATCTTGAGGTGTGACTAAAACTTAGTGAGCTGGTGTGGTAGTTTGAATGCGAACGTGTGTCCCCCATAACCTGAGGTGTTTGTTTTGTTTTGTTTTGTTTTGTTTTTTACTATTAATCTTGCAACTCGAGTCTCGAGCAGTCTGCATCTATGGAAGCGAGCCAGCTTCTCCCACCACTGATGACACTTCCCCTGGGTTTCGTAAGCTTGAAATAAACCCTTTCTTCCCATAAGCTGTTTTGCTTGGGTGTTTGCCCATCAACAGGCAGGCAACTACAACAGCTGGGAAGGGCACTCTTCGTGAGTTCGAAGACAGCACAGGCCAGGGGAGGGAACTCGGTCACACATACCGCGAGGATTTCATGTCAACGGAGCTCAAAATGTTGGAGGATGAGAAACGGGAGAGGACAGATGAGGTGGGCAAGGTGAGTCTTCTCCAGGAGCATGGGCTTCTCTGGAGAGCGACGTGGTAGGTAAGAGACCGTGGTCGTAGAGCAGAGAAGGGATTGCGATGACCAAATGAGGAGGGGTAGGTGAACCGTATTATGACCGTCACGGCAAGACACGCTGAAACCCAAGTAAAGAGCCCAGGGTAGAGGAAGCAATAGTGTGCAAAAGACTTCAAGTAAAACGGACAGGGTCTGAGGATTGGTTGGAAATAGAGCATGTCAAGGAGGCCCAACTGTCTGCTGAACATAAAGTAAGCGACCAAGGAGGTGGCTCTGTGGGTAGAGCACTTCCTGCATGAGTGGGAGGACAGGAGTTCAGACCCCACACCTGTTGGGTGTGCGTGACAGCCCACTTGTATCTCAGTGCTCGGGAGGCAGACAGAGGTATCCCCGGGGCAATTCCTGGCTAGCTAGACGAGCTGAATTGGCAAGCTCTGGGATGATGTGAGAGGCCTTTCCTCAGTAAAAACAATCATCATCATAATACATGGAGAGCTGGGCTGGAGACATGGCTTAGTGGTGAAGGCATTTGCCTGCAAAGCCAAAGGACCCAGGTTTGATTCCCAGGAACCACGTAAGCCAGATGCACAAGGTGACGCATGCATCTGGGATTTGTTTTCAGTGACTGCAGGCCCTGGTATGCCCATTCTCTCTCTCTCTCTCTCTCTCTCTTCTGTCTTTCTAGCTGATTATTTCTCTCTCAATAATTAATAAAATTTAAAAAATTAAAGTGGAGAGCTATTGAGAAAGACAGTGTCAGCCTATGACTTCCACACATGCATACACACACCCACATACGCACGCAAAACAAATGGAAAGGAAGGGGACATAATAGACGGTAACAGCACTCAGCCGTAGTGCCAGGATCTAACTCAAAACAAGCTGTGATCATGACATGGAGAGTGACAGGCTCTATGTAAGGGGTCAGTCACGCCCCTTCCCTCAATACAAATGGCCTCATTTCCACGGCACCCATAGCATAGCCAGTCTATTACATTTATTTCCTGGCTTTACTCTCTTAGGGGTATGTATGGATGCTTGGGTATATATGGACGCCATACACAAAAGTACCTAAGCACATTTTGGTTGATGAAATTCAATCTAAATCTCCCAGTGCTGGCTGCGCTTGCCTCCTTTAAAGTCAGAAGTCACACTCGCTCTGGAACGTTCTCTCAAGCCCATCGCTTCCTTCCCTTTATTTTCCCATCAGTGTCTCCGACAGGCTGAGGCGCAGCTGCAAGTTTCTGTCCAATCTGATCATCGCGCAGCGCGATTCTGATATGAATTTTCAGTCCCCACTACGAGTGCACACGACATCGCATGCCTGCCATTTAGAATCTCCAACTCCCGTTTGCCTGCTAGTGTGAGTCAAGTTTTGATAAGGATCAAGACATTATTTTGGCAACTGTTTTGATGGAGCATTGCCAATGTGGTCTTTCTGTCCCCACGTGTATGAATCTGCTCTGACACACAGATTTCCTTCCACTCATTTAACGTATATTCATTGGGACATCTTCTGCGGCCCTGGGAACAATTCTCTTGTTGGGAGGATAACAAAAATATTTGCCATTGTGAAAGTTGATGCAGTGTAACAAAATATTCAATTAAATGGGGGGGGGGTTTGAATGTATAGATGGATGGATGGACAGATGACTAGAAGGGCAAATGATAGATAGATGGGTGTATGATTGATGGATAGAAGATAAATAGATGATAGATAGAAACCTTGAGCAGACTAAGAGACACTAGATTTCAATGAAGTTCCTAGGCTAGTGGAAATGTTGAAATAAGAAAAGTCCCAGCAAATCAACGCAAGTTGGTGTTCCTTGATTATGGAATAGGGACATGACATGATATTTTAAAGGGAAGTTCAATGTAAACTTAATTGAGAAGATGGTCTCTCAGTAAGTTATTGACGGAAATAAAAAATAGTTGGACATGTAGATATCTTGGAGAAAGGCATTCTAGACAGAAAAAAGTGCTAAGTAGGAACGTTGGTTTTTTTTTGTTTTGTTTTTGTTTTCTGAAGTAGGGTCGCACTCTAGCTCAGGCTGACCTGGAATTCGTTATGTATTCTCAGGGTGGCCTTGAACTCACAGTGATCCTCCTACCTCTGCCTCCCTAGTGCTGGGATTAAAGGCATGCGCCACCATGCCCGGCTTAGGAATGTTTGATCTGAAAATGCATAGTGTGTGTACAGTCAGACCACCTTGCACATGCCCAGTCTCGTCTGTATATTGATGGCGAAGTCATGTATTAGCATCTGCCTGCAAGACACAAGATAAAGAGTAAGGTGTGAATTCAAAACAACCCACTCCCCAATTCTCTTACAGTGGACATCTCCAAACTCTGCTTTACCCATATACAGTAAGAAAAAATAATTAAAATATCAACTTTAAATAGTGGAGAGGGATTAAATAAAATTATGTTGGTAAATGAACATCCAAAGAAATCAGTGATTGAAGACCCACAACCCAGAACTGGGACTTCGGATTGATTTTACTCTTTCTTCAATATACTTTGAGCCATTTTGCTTTGAGAATAACATATAAACCTAACATGAAGCCAACAGATCGGTGCCATTTTCCTTCTACACATTTCTGACATTCAGTTTCTGCTTTACCTAAAGAAGACTAAACCATGGGGGATGGAGAAACTGCTCAGTGGTTAGAGGCACTTGTTTGCAAAGAATGGTGGCCGAGGATCAGCGCACAGAGTGGCACATGTGTCTAGAGTTCTGCAGGAGGCCCTGGCATGCCCATCCTCTTTCTCTCCCTCCCTGTCTCTGTCTCTCTCTCAAGTTAATTAATTAATTTATTTATTTATTAATTATTAATAAAGAAGACTAGAACACTCAGTGACTACTGGTATGACCTTAATAATTAGCACAATGTCTAAATCAACATTTCATGGGAAAAATAAAGACTAACATTTCCTCATTATTTTAATTCTTTCTTTTTTAACTCCTTATTGACAATTTGCATACATATCGACATTATACCATGTCAATAATCCCCTCCATCGCCTTCCCTTTCCTCTTCCAACTCCCCCCTCCACTGAATCCCTTTCTTTCCAACTAGTCTCTCTTCTATTTTGGTGTCATCAATTTTTCCCCTGACATGCAGGTCTTGTGTAGGTAGCATCAGCCACTGGGGATTATAAATACTATGGCCGCTTTGTGTCTGGAAGACAGCATTGTAAGCATTCGTCCCATTTTCTTGGCTCTTACATTCTTTTTGCTGTCTCTGCTGCAATGATCCCTGCGTGTTGGGGGGTGTTTGAGACAGATATCTCACTTAGTGCTGAACACTACTCGGTTTCTTCCTTTCAGCACTCTGGTGAGTTTTTAATCATCCCACCGTCTGAAAGAGAAGCCTCTCTAAACAAAGGTGAGAACAGCCTTAACCTATGGGCATGAGCATAAATATTTAGAAGGCAGTTTTGTGGGCATGCTGTATCCACTCAGCCAGACAACATCTAGCCACTTCTCCCTCTAGGGCTTATAACCTTCCCAGCCATAGGTGCTGATCAGGTTTTCAGTACCAACCAGGCAGGAATTCCCGACGGTGGAGCAGGTCTCAAGCCCAGTGAGAGAACAGTTGGTTTCTACCATAATGGACATGCCACCATTGCACCAGTTGACACATTTGGCCTGACTGACCAGCCATAAAGCTCGGAGGGTCCACTATTGGTTAACACCATTGGTGACGTTTCTCCCCCAAAGGGCTGCACGGCTCTTCCCAGCATCCTGGCAGCCAGCCAACAGAGAGGAGGCTTCTCCTCAGCTCCAGCTTGGTTTCTCAGTAACCTGCAGCCCAAGCATTGGGGTCTTTGGTAATAGGGTCTTACCATCTAGTTCTGGTGGGAAACCAACAGCCTTGACACTGGCTGGAATGTTTGGGAGGCATCAGGGGTCCCCCTGGCCAATAACTCATTGGAAGGCATTCCACCCCTGCCACTGAAATCTTTTCTAATAACAAACTGGCTTCTGGGCACAACGTTATCCATCCCCACAGGATACTTCTGCCTAAACTTCCTTATTTTAATTATTATTAACCACTTGTCTGGGTAATTAAAAACAAAGAAAATGTCTAACTGAAAAGGATGCTGTATGAATTTATTAGAACTATTGTTCCAACAATCCAGACAAATTTCATATTTATTTTGCATGTTGAGAAAAGAGTCTACCTGTTCACACTAGTCTGAGTACTTCAAAGCAAGGCAGGTTTTCAAGGTCCAGACCTTTCTTTTCTTGGATCCTTTTCTACTCAAGGATACAGTTTGGCCTAACATGTTCCAAGTAACAACAGTTCCTTTCTTTTCACCTTTTTTTTTTTTTTTAACCACATCCTAAGCAATTCCTCCAAGGACTTTCTCAGAGTTATCTGCAGATGGGAAAGGCAATTCACAATGCAATAAAATTTATAGCTCATAAAATTATGAATAAGCCAAACGTTAAAAAAGAAAAGTTAAACTAGGTTTAAAATGATTTCTATAATATCAACCACATGAGTTGACACAGAAAATGAATTGCAAAAGTAGGGAATGCAGCAACTGACTGCCCCATGCTCTGTGGATGTTCAGTGGAGACGCAGCACAGCACAGAGACATTGGCGAGAGATAGTCATTGATTTCTCTCGGAAGAGACGGACAAAGTGAGGCCCCAACATTGACCTTTTCAATCACATCAAGCCCATATGACTACAAGTATGCCAGCAAAAGTAAATAAATAAATAGACACATAGAGAGATGATAGACAGCCAGACAGATAGATGATAGATAGATAGATAGATAGATGATAGATAGATAGATAGATAGATAGATAGATAGATAGACAGATAGATAGATATGATAGATAGATAGATACAGATGATAGATAGATATAGATGATAGATAATAGATAGATATACATGATAGATAGATAGATAGATAGTTAGATATAGATGATAGATAGATAGATATAGATGATAGATAGATATAGATGATAGATAGATAGATAGATATGATATGATAGATAGATGATAGATAGATAGATAGATAGATAGATAGATAGATAGATAGATAGATGATAGATAGATAGATAGAGAGATAGACAGACAGATAGATAGATATGATAGATAGATAGATACAGATGATAGATAGATAGATATAGATGATAGATAATAGATAGATATAGATGATAGATAGATAGATAGATATAGATGATAGATAGATAGATATAGATGATAGATAGATAGATATAGATGATAGATAATAGATAGATATAGATGATAGATAGATAGATAGATATAGATGATAGATAGATAGATATAGATGATAGATAGATAGATATAGATGATAGATAATAGATAGATATAGATGATAGATAGATAGATAGATATAGATGATAGATAGATATGGATGATAGATAGATAGATAGATGATAGATAGATAGATAGATAGATAGATAGATAGATAGATAGATTGATAGATAGATAGATAGAAATATCTCGAAGCTCAGTGATGAAATTTAAATGAGGTGAATCAGCCCAAATCCTCACTTTGGTCCACATTATGTCAGAAAAATAAAACATATCAAATGAAGAATTAAAAAGTATAAAACAACGTTAGAATAGCTTCACTTTTCCATGTTACTCATTGTCACAGTCAACGTCCCATTGCCGGGACAACAACCAACAGAAGCACCTTGGGGAAGGAGGGGCTTGTCTCGGGCTTACGAAATCCAGGGGAACGCCATCAGTGGCAGAAGAAGCTGGCTGGTGTGCGTTTCCATAGATCAGTAATGGAGAGACACCATCAAACAGCCAGGAAACACCAGCAGGCACTAACAACCAGAGAGCTCCAAACTTGTTCTCCACACACGCTACGGCTAGACTCCAAAGTCCACCCCAGAGACACGACCCTGCTAGAAGGGATCTGCCTCCTAGGGGCTCAACTAGGAAGTTTAATCAAAAACTGCCTTAGTCTGTGGGGCCATACATTCAACCTACCACACTTACCAGGTGTCTGAGCTAGTCAGTTTTCTATGACTGTGGGCTCTATACCTGAGAAAACAACTTAAAGGAGGAAACATTTATTTTGCCTCACGGTTTCTCAGAGGTCTCAGTGCACAGTCAGCTGTCTGCATTGCTCTGGGCATGAGATACAACAGAGGTCATGGCGAAGGAGTATATGTCAGGGGAAGTTGCTGACCTCAGCACACATAGGAGGCAGAGAGTGGGAGAGCGGCGTAGGATAAGCTATGCCCTTCGGAGGAGTTCTCCCTTTGACCTCTTTCTTCTCACCTCTTTATAACCCAACGAGCTGTGAATTTATCAGTGGCACTGATGGGGTCAGTGTCCTCTTGAATCTGATCCCTTCTCGGCAGTGCTACCAGCTGGAGACCAACCCTCCGATACATGAGCTTATAGAGGAACACCTCATGGCTAAAGCATTTTTAAAACCACGGATACAGGCTGGAGAGATGGCTTAGCAGTTAAGCATCTGCCTGTGAAGCCTAAGGACCCTGGTTCGAGCCTTGACTCCCCAGGACCCACGTAAGCCAGATGCACAAGGTGGCACATGCATCTGGAGTTCATTTGCAGTGGCTGGAGGCCCTGGCGCTCTCTCTTCTCTCTCTCTCTCTCTCTCTTTCTCTCTCTCAGTGTCTGTCACTCTCAAAAAAAAAAAAAAAACATGGATACTGTTAGTCACAATGTTTTCAGAATCTAGAAGGGTGAATAATAAAAACCTAAGATGCAGGTTGACTCTAGAACCTTGGGACTCCCGCCACGTTTCTCTGGAATGGTCTTTTTGTCCTACTGTACATACTTTTCCAGGATGACCACAAGTGTTTCATTACCTGTAATAACTCTTGGCACATGAATGATTTCCAAGTCCAGATCATGACCACTTGTATCCTTGGGCCCCAGGTCCATATTTCTATCATCTGAATTTGCTCTGTAACTTTAGTCAGCATATCCATGGTAGTTTGAATGACGGTCCCCCCAGTAGATTCAGGAGTTTTGTTCAAGCTTGTAGCTTGTTGTCACTGTGGGTGGATCCCAGAGTACACCACCAAGGAGTGCTTGGGGGCAGATCTGAATTCCAGCCTAAAGATACGTAGAGTGTTGGAGCTCAACCTGGGGTTCCTGGAGTGTGCTTGCTTATGGTGGCTTTTGCTCTTCCTACGTGGATCTGGTAAAGAGGGCCAGCTCCTTTCGCCACCGGTGGGGCTTCCCCTGGATCTGTATGCTTCACTAAATCCCTTCCTCCCACGCCGCGTGCCTGGTTTGGAAGTTCATTGCAGCATCGTGAAGCTGACTGTGACAATGATGTCCAAAGCAAAGCAAATATGTCACCCCAACCTTTTCCTCCAAATTCTCGAACCCAGTTAAATACCATTCACACAAGTCTGTGTGGCGGTGAGGGCGAGGCCATCAGGAAAATGAATTCACAGTTTTTAAGTCGCGTTGATCCCTTTCCAGTCAATTGGCCATATTGAGACATCCACACTGGTGACATGTCTGCTGACCTTGTATCTTTCTGTTCTTTTCCAATATTCCTGAGCCTCACAAGTCCACCCTTGGGATTTCCTACTTCCCTTTCTACGTTGGGAGTGGGGAGGAGGGCTGACCTCTATGAAATCTGGTTCTGATGCCTCTTTTCTGGTCAGTTTCTGCTTGACTCTGATCAATGGATATTCATGTGGGAGTCGATGACCTGAGGTATCTGGTTATTTTCAACCACAATATCACCTGAATATCCCAAAGTTATCAAGCCACTAAGTTTGGCTCAGGATGTCTGTCTAACTGGAATTCATGTTTGTTTGTTTTTAACATTTTATAATTTTATTTTTATTTATTTATTAGATACAGAGGGAGAGAGAGAGAATGGGCATGCCAGGGCCTCCAGCCACTGCAAACGAACTCCAGATGCATGTGCTTATGTGGGTACTGGGGAATCAAGCCTCAAACCGGGGTCCTTAGACTTCACAGACAAGCACTTAACCACTAAGCCATCTCTCCAGCCCCTGTTTTTAACTTTTCCTATGTGACAGATGTGCAATTTCTTCAGGCCCACGTCACATATCACTGGAGTGTCTCCTCATCTCAGAGGAAGTAATCCTTCCCTGTTCTGAAGCACTCTGAAAACACTTCATTACAACACCTAATGTGCCAAGCAACTTGTCCCTCACTAAAGATATCAGTGTCTTGGTGATTCTGAAATTCAACCCACTCTGTAAAAAAGATTCTCTGACTAAAGGTGAGAGAAGCAATAATAGATGAGGGAAAACATAAATAATATTGCTGGAGAGAGTGCTTAGTGGTTAAGGCACTTGCTTGCCAAGCCTAAGGACCCAGGTTCAATTCCCCTGTATCCACATAAGTCAGATGTACAAGGTGGGGCATGTTTGTTTGCAGTCGCTGGAGGCCCTGGAGCACCCATTCCCTCTCTGCCTCTTTCTCTCCTTCTCTCTCTCAAATAAAAAAATATATATATATTAAAAATATAAATATTAGGGCTGGAGGGATGACTTAGTGGTTAAGGTGTTTGCCTGCAAAGCCAAAGGACCCAGGTTTGATTTCTCAGGACCCACGTTAGTCAGATGCACAAGAGGGTACACTTGTCTGGAGCTCGTTTGCAGTGGTTGGAGGCCCTAGTGCACCCATCTCCTCCCCCCTCTCTCTCCCTCTTCCTCTTCCTCTGTCTAATAAGTAAATAAATAAAATATTATATATATATATATATATATATATATATATATATATATATATATATATACTGTGTGTGTGTATTAGAAGTTAATTTTATGGGCACAGCACATCTATTTAGCCAAACAATAGTAGTAGGTTCCCTCCTAGAGCCTGTGACCTTCCTAGCCATAGATTTTGACTAAATGTTCAGTAACAGGCATGAATTACCTCCTGTGGAGTGGTTTAAATACAGACAGAGAACGGCTGGTTACTCCTGTAACAGTCATGCCACTATTGTACCCATGAGTGCATCTTGCCTGGCTGGCTGGTTGTATAGAAATTTTTGTAAACTTTCCCCCCTCTTAATGATTAGTCTGGCTCTATTTCCTGCCCCACAATGAAATTTCCATTGATAGTCTCTCATCACTTATGGCAAGGATTAGGTCTATAATTTGATCTGTCTCTGCCCTCAAGTAATGAATCTCTTGAAGGTCAAGGTCTTCCATAGTTAGTACAGTTTCCTAGTGCACAATAGGTCTTAAATAAATAATTCTTCAACAAGTGAAATAATCTTAGCACAACTACTTGTATACATATAACATTTCCAAAATAGCTGATACACTTAATGGAATAAGGTGAAAGTTAAATTTTTACTATCAGACAGGCGCCTGACATGTAACGGATGCTCAAAAATGTTGGATTTTGATTGTTTCCAACTGGTCCAAATGTATGAGTTTATGAGATATCTGTAGCACCCCTCCGCCATCTTACCTTACACCAAATGACTACGTAAGTAACTAGAAGACTTATTTTGGGCAAAGCTCTATGAAAAGCTTAAAAGTGGTATAAGGTGTGGTCTTTTTTTCTCTTGGAGTTTTTCATTCTAAATATGCGCATAAATGCCTATAGACACTCACCATCAGAATCTGTCATGTGTCCCAGACAGACACAATGTTACCATTCCGATTAGACAGTTCACCATGCCCTTGGCGCTCTGGACACAGAGAAGACATTGTTCTCATACGTACACACTGCTTTACGATACAAAACCCCTTCCCGAAATCTGTGTCAGGAGCCAGGAAATGAGTTAGGAAAAAGACATCTTGCTCTGTGGGATAACTTGCTCTAATTTCCTCATTAGCGAGAGCGACATCTTCACAAAGCATCTCTGCCAACAGTCTGATGTAAAAATGTACGTGCATCATGAAAAATAATTGCTGTTCAATTATGGCTGAATTATAAAGCTGGCGTACAGGTGCAATAATTCCAGCGTCCTGAAAACTATGAAAAAATCACCTAGCTTGGGCAATTGCAGGTGCTTGAGGTAAGTCTCAAGAATGAAATTTGCAGAGCGTAAAGAAGCAATGAGATCAGGACTAAAGAGCTATTTATAGCGATGTATTTTTAAAATATCTTTTCTTTCTGTGGTATATATTTTGAGAATCCAGGCATAATTTTTTAACTCTGGAGTCCAGGTAGAGAGAGAGACAGTAGCTTTTCCTCTGCTTTCTTTTGTCCCCACAGGGACAGTTCTGCAAAGACAGAAATCTAAACATAACCACGATAATGGCTTTTTAAAAGTAGTCAAATCTGGGCTGGAGAGATGGCTTAGCAGTTAAGTTGCTTGCTTGTGAAGCCTAAGAACTCATGTTTGAATCTTCAGGTCCCATGTAAGCCAGACACACAGTGACACAAGCACGCAATGTTGCACATGTGCACAAGGCAGCACATGCGTCTGGACTTTGTTCGCAGTGGCTGAAGGCCCTGGCATGCCCATTCTCTCGCATTCTCACTCTCTCTCTTTTTGCCGTTCTCTCTCTCTCAAAGTAAAAAACATAGTTAAATCTTATTTCTGCCCCATGCTTCGTTTACATATATAAAAGGTAAAATTTATGGGTGGGGGGACGTGATTCCATTACCACTGTGGAGAAGATGTATTTCTCATCAATTTCTAGTCATTACCAAGGGAAATTAGACTCAGAAAACTAGAAAGAGTTTTAAATATGATCTTATCCACAACTCTTAGTCACTGCAAGAAATGAATGTCCTATGAAGTTAAATTTATGGTTCAAATTTGTGTTCATGGGAGAATCGAGTCTAAAACAAATTCCACAACATTTCAAATTTGACAAGGCATGAGCTCAGTTGGCTCACCCCATCCAACTTCTACTTTTCTTTGATGTATTGTGCTGTGTATGTTTGTATGTGAGTATACCTATGCATGTAGGTACACATGTGTGTGCACTCATGTGGAGGTCAGAGGATTGACAGAGAGTGTCTTCAAATACTCTCCAGCTTATTTCTCAAGACAGCCTCTCACTGAATACAGAGCTCACCAGTGCTGAAGGACACAGAGGCAGGAGGACCCCTGGGACACGCTAGCCAGCGGTCTAGCCAAATTAGTGAGCTCCAGGTTCAATGAGAGACTTCATATCAAAAATAAATAAATACAAGGTGAAGAGAGATTAAAGAAGATACCAGACATCAAGCTCTGGTCTTCATATATATGCATCCACATGTGTATGCACACTTACACACACACACACACACACACACACATGCACATACATGAATACCTACACACATACACACACTCGCATACTCCACCTTCAGGAGAGAGGAGAACCTTTACTAAAAATGTCATAATGGGGATGGAGAGATGGCTTAGTGGGTAAAGTGTTTGCTACTGCAAACCTGAAAACCTGAATTTGCCGCAGCAGCCACATAAAAGACTGGCATTGTGGTGCGTTCCTGTACTCCCAGTGTTGGGGAGGCAGAGATAAGAGGATCACTCGAACTTGCTGGCTAGCTTGTCTAATCCATTTGGAAAGTTCCGGGCAGAGTGAGAGACCATGTCTCAAAAAGCAAGGTAGACCCATGCACGGTGGCAAAAACGTTAATCCCAGCACTCGGAAGGCAGAGGTAGGAGGATCGCTACGAGTTCAAGGCCAGCCTGGAACTAAAGTGTGTGTGCCAGTAAACACTGATTGAATAAGACATTCAATATCAACCTCTGTCCCTCCCACCCACACACATGCAGGCATGCACTCCCCCCACACACACATAACTACACTCGCACACATATGAACATGCATACACACACATTAGAATATTAATTTAGGGCTAAAGAGATGGTTCAGCTGCTAAGGCGCTTGCCTGACAACTGGAATTCAATGCCCCAGTACCCACATAAAGCCAGATGCACAAGCTGGCACAAGCATCTGGCGCTCATTTACAGTGGTTAGAGACCCTGGTGCACCAATTCTCTCTCTCTAAAAAAAAAAAAAAAAAAAATAGGGCTGGAGAGCTGGCTTAGTGGTTAAGTGCTTGCCTGTGAAGCCTAAGGACCCCGGTTCGAGGCTTGATTCTCCAGGACCCACATTAGCCAGATGCACAAGGGGCGCACGCATCTGGAATTCGTTTGCAGTGGCTGGAAGCCCTGGCGCACCCATTTTCTCTCTCTCTATCTGCCTGTTTCTGTCTCTGTCACTCTGAAATAAATAAATAAAAATGAACAAAAAAAAATTTTAAATGAATGAATGAATGAAAATACAGCTGAATAAATAATAAGAAGTTCACAGAGTAAAAGAAGAGGAAAAATTCAACAAATTCCTGCTTTAAAAAAAAACACATATATCTCTGGGTGTTTAGGGACAATTACAAAGAATGTTTCCTAGTTGAAACTGGAAATATTTTTAGGTGACATGTGGTATGGGCGTTAGGTAACATAGAATCCTATAGTGAAAGTGGTTGTCTATGGACTAACCTTTTAATAGATTTTTGTTGTTGTTGTTGTTGTTGTTTTTAATCATGGGAAGGAAAAATCCTTTGTTAGCCAGACATGGTGGCACGCTCCTTTAATCCTAGCACTTGGAGACAGAGGTAGGAGGATCACTGTGAGTTCAAGGCCACCCTGAGGCTACATAGTGAATTTCAGGTCAACCTGGGCTAAAATAAGACCCTACCTTGAACACCAAAAAAAAAAAAAAAAGTACTCCTTTGCTCCTTTGTTGACTACAAACTCTGGAATCAATCCACCTAACTATAAGTCCCTGATCTGCTCCGTACTAATGACGTTAGATGACTATTACTTGTTTAACAGTGCCTCAGTTTCTAGAAGAGCAAAACAGTGCTCATAAAAATAGTATCTTTCTCCTAAGATGATTGCAAATGCAATGACTTCCTACTTAGAATGAAACTTGAACGCCACCAAAGCACTTAAAGTTAAGTGTTATTTTTAGCTCGCTTCATTATACTTGCTTCACCTTTGATCCTGGACCTGTGATTCCAGCCATGGTGGTCATTGAAAGTTTCATTGTAAATACACTTCACTGATTTCCAAAAGTAAAGCATTTTAAGTAAGGCTATAAATTAAGGATAACCAGAGGGTCGAGGGAGCATGTGGCTGGGGGAAGAAATGACGAAAATGACATGCAAATGACTGATATAAGACAGGAGAGCGAGCCTGGCGGCAGTAGTGCGAGACAGAAATGTCAAGGGGCTCAAACTCTTCCACCTGTCACCCAGTGTTGAGTGACATTTCTTCATATCACACAGGACTATTAATAAAACCATACGAAGATTCATACCTTATTGAAATGCTTACAACATGGGCTGGAGAGATGGCTTAGTGGTTTAGGGATTTGCCTGCACACCCAAGGGACCTTGGTTCGATTCCTCAGGACCCACATAAGGCAGATGCACAAGGTGGTCCATGCATCTGGAGTTTTGTTTGCAGTGGCTGGAGACCCTGGCATGCCCATTCATTCTCTCTCTCTCTCTCTCTGTCTCCCTCTTTCTTTCTCATTTTCCCAAATAAATAAATATAATTTTTTTTGATTTTTCGAGGTAGGGTTTCACTCCAGCTCAGGCTGACCTGGAATTTACTATGTAATCTCAGGGTGGCCTCGAACTCACGGCAATCCTCTGCCTCCCAAGTGCTGGGATTAAAGGCGTGTGCCACCACACCCGGCATAAATAAATATAATTTAAAAAAGAAATGCTTACAACAGAATTAACATATGAAGTATAAATATATTACATAATAATTATATGCTATTAAACAATGTATTATAAATCTAATAAAAATAACTATGAGGCTACTTAATTTTTTTTCTTATAGGTACATGTCATATATTGAACACACTGTGTTTGATCCCTTGTCCCCATCTCTCTTTTCTTGCCTTTCCTTCTCCCTTTCATTCTCTTTGTTCCTCTAGACAAAATTTTTATTTAGTATATACATACATGATTTTATGTGACTATATAAAATCTAGGAACTGGGCTGGAGAGATGGCTTAGCAGTTAAGGTGCTTGCCTACAAAGCCAAAGGACCCAAGTTCAATTCCCCACATGTACAAAGTGGCACATGTGTCTGGAGTTTGTTTGCAGTGGCTAGAGGCCCTGGTGTGCCCATTCTTTCTCTCTCTCTCTCTTTCTCTCTCTCCCTCTCTCTCTTTCTCTACCCCAGATTAATTATTAATTAATAAAAAATCTAGGAGCCATAAATTAAGCACAATATGTCTTTCTGAGACTGGCATCACTCACTATGATTTTCTCTAATGGCATCCTTTCTAAAGGTTATTTGTTGATGATCATTTCGATATTCTAGAACAACGAAATGAAATGCTGCAGGGCTGCAGAGAAGGTTCAGTAGGTAAAACACTTGTTGAGCAAGCATGAGGACTGGACTCCATATCCTCAGCACTACATAACGCTGGCTGGGTGTGGAGGCCACCTGGACACAGAAGCTCTCTGGGGCATGCTAGCTAGCTCCTGAAATGAAGAAAATGGGGCTGGAGAGATGGCTTAGCGGTTAAGCGCTTGTCTGTGAAGCCTAAGGACCCTGGTGTGAGGCTCGATTTCCCAGGACCCACGTTAGCCAGATGCACAAGGGGGAGCATGCATTTGGAGTTCGTTTGCAGTGGCTGGAGGCCCTGGTGGGCTCATTCTCTCTCTCTCTCTCTCTCTCTCTGTCACTCTCAAATAAAAGATAAAAATAAAAATGGAGAAAATGTAACACTTGATTACAGGCAGACAAGGAACGTAGAAAAAGGGAGCTGGGATGTTGGAGAGAATTGTATAAAATTAAAGTATGCCCATATCCCCACTCAGAGACTGAGGTGAACTGACAAGGACGATGTCATCCCTGGCCAGGTGGACGCCCAGGTGCAGTTCAGACTTTGACCTTGGATCTCCCTCTGGGCTTGGCACCGGAATTGGAAAGAAAGAAACAAACGAAGGAGATGTTTCCCTATTGCTTCAGCTCCACGTCACATAATCCCACCCTCCTAACTTCGGTCCTGTTCAAGCTGCAGTTGTGAGATGGTTCCGTATGGTCCGTATTTTCCAGTGATTTATTCGGTAGGGGAGCTGGAAAATAGAGACGTGCTGGAGCAGGTGATGAGGAGGGCATTTGTGTGTGAGATCCTTGACATTTCCTCAGTCTGCTCCACACTGAGCCTCCGTCCGACGCTCCTGTATAGGCTTTGCAGTTTATGACGGGCTCACAGACTCAAAGAAATTGGCCACAAGCAGCAAGCAAGTAGGTCTATCATTAGTTCTTCTTACAATTCAGTAAAAGATCCTCTTTTTTTTTTTTTTTTTTGCTAATTTTTGTCCTTATCATAACACTAAACACTATTGTCACAATACCCCAATACTCCAATAAGCTTTACTTTTGAGGCTTTTTTTTGTTTGAAGGGTTATCAAAAAGTTCCTTCAAAGTTGGCAAATATTGCTGCTCTCCCTCACACAAATTCTTCCAAGACACATCTTCCCACCACGCACAACCTCTTTGGGGCAGGGAGGGAAGAAAAGAATTCAAACAGGCTTATCATGTGACCTTGGAAAAGGGACAGGACTGCTCTACTTGGGGAAGGACTCAGAGAAGCACCTTAGAGGGGCAAACTGTATCACCCAGTGAGTAGCCCCTTACATATGGGGTAAGCCAAAAATCAAGTATATCTTAAGCCACAGAAGCCAAATTGGTTAGCCTAAGCAAACTAAAGGTTGATTCAAATGACTGAAGTCTTTTTTTATTTTATTTTAATTTATTTTATTTATTGGAGAAAGAGAGAGCATGAGCATGTCAGGGCCTTCAGCAGCTGCAAACAAACTCCAGACACATGCATCACCTTGTGCATCTGGCTGACATGGGTCCTGGGGAATCGAACCTGCGTCCTTTGGCTTTGCCGGCAAATTCCTTAACCACTAAGCCATCTCTCCAGCTCATGGAGTCTTTTCTACTGAAGGACAAACTCACCATGGGTCCCAAAGGATATGAACCAGGAAGTCCTGCTTGCTGTCAGGGCCTCGTTGGACAGTCTCTCCCAGGTACTGTCATCTGCATGGCTAGGCTTCCAGCATGCCAGTCCACCCATGATTAAAGTTGTAAAGGAGAAACGTAAAGGGGCGATTCGGGGGCCATGTGTCATCCTTTCAGAGAGAATTTTCAAAAGTATCATATCAGGGGCTGGAGAGCTGGCTTAGCGGTTAAGGCCTTTGCCTGCAATGCTAAAGGACCTAGGTTCAATTCCCCAGGACCCACATAAGCCAGATGCACAAGGGGGCGCACGCATCTGGAGTTCGTTTGCAGTGGCTGGAGGCCCTGGCGTGCCCATTCTCTCTCTCTCTCTCTCTCCCTCTTTATCTCTCACTCTCTCAAATAAATAAATAAATAATTTTTTTAAAAAAAGTATTATATCAATTACTGTTCTTGTCCCTATGACAAGATGCCTGAAACAACTTCAGGAACGGGTCAAGTCATTCCATTTGGCTCATGGTGTCAGAGTTCAGCTCACCACTGAGGAGCGCGGCTGGAGGAGCAGAACCATTCACATCACGGTAGCCAAGAAGCAGGAGAAAAGGGACTCTCAGAAGGGGCCAGGGTGATATTTAGCTCTTGAGGACGCATTCCTAACGACCTACTTCCTCTGTGTAGACACCACCCCCTCCTTTCACAGAGATGCTTCAACAGCCCCGCCACCTGCTCATGTAATAGAACAGAGTGGTTTGACCACAGGTTTGGAATTTCCTGTGGAAAGTCATTTTCCAAGCATAGCAACTAGATGTAACACCCCTTTGAGTTCACAAAGGTGCCTGTGGCAGCCAGCTTCAGGTTCGCTGAGATGAACTTCCAGATGGAGGAAGGGATGTTTATTGAAGCTTACAGATCCAGGGGAAGTTCCTTAATGGCAGGAGAAGCTGGCCTGTCTTCACAGGTCCAAGCAGAGAGAGAGAGAGAGAGAGAGAGAGAGAGAGAGAGAGAAGCACAAGCCAAAAGCCACAGAGCACAGCCCACTTCAGGAATTCCAGGTGGAACTAGGCACTTTGCATATCTTTAGGTTGGAATTTCAAACCCACCACCACACTTTAAGATCCACCCAGTCTTCTCCAGCCAGGTGGCTGCAGATCCAAACTACAAACTAATAAAACACTGAATATATCTACAGTGCCCAAGTTTAATAATAGATCATATGATCACTCAGCCCAAAGGAATGTAGGACATGGTTATCACAGAAGAGTGATGAACAGCCACCCATGCAGTAGGACAGTGAGGAGGGCCCCAAAGCACAGGGCTTTGCTTCCTACCTCAGAAGACAAATGATAAAAATCAGAGTCGAGGGCTAGAGAGATGGCTTGATCGTTAAACCAAAAGGTCCCAAGTTTGATTCCACAGGACCCACATAAGCCAGGAGCAGAAGGTGGCGCATAGAGTCTGGAGTTCGTCTGCAGTGGCTGGAGGCCCTGGCATGCCCATTTGTTTTCTCATTCTCTCTCCCTTGCAAATAAATAAAAATAAAATATAATTTTTTTTAGAAAAAGGGATCAGAGTCCAAAGCCTTTATCAGTCTTTGGGTCTTGATTCCAATATGAAAATATTAGAATATTTTCCCTTGCTTGTGTGTTCACTTACTAGTACTCAATCCAACAAGCCCATTCCCTTCTCCTATATTCTTCCGTCTAAACCCTGTAGGGTTGGGATGTTCTCTGGCATGGCTATTTTTGTGAACTTCACTGGTGACCTCCTACCTTCAAAAAGAGAGTGCTAGGGGCTGGAGAGATGACTTAGTGGTGAAGCACTTGCCTGTGAAGCCTAAGGACTCTGGTTCGAGGCTCAATTCGCCAGGACCCAAGTAAGCCAGATGCACAAGGTGGCTCATGCATTTGGAGTTCATTTGCAGTGGCTGGCTCGCTCCTCTCTCTCTCTCTCTCTCTCTCTCTCTCTCTGTCTGTCACTCTCAAATAAATAAATAAAAATAAACAACAAAAAAAGAGAGTGCTAGAATCCATTCACCCAGCCAGAGGGTCTGGATGATATCAAACTCAATATCTCCCAAAGTGCGTGCGTGCGTGCGTGTGTGTGTGTGTGTGTGTGTGTGTGTGTGTGGTGGCTTGAATCAGGAGGACACCATAAAGGTACATGTTCTGAATGCTAGCTCCCCAGCTAGTGGGAATTTGGGAGGTGGAGCCTTGCTGGAGGAGGAGTGTCGCCAGGGGTAGACCTTGAGGTTTGTTAACCCCTAGCTTGCCAGTGTTAGTCAGCTCACTCTGGGGCTCCTGTTGTCCGCGGAGGTTGGCAAGGAGGTGATGTCTAGCCTCTGTTCTACCACCTCCCCCACCGTCATAAAGGTTGAGGGTGTGAGGCAAAACAAACAACTTTCCTTCCATCAGCTATCTTAGGCTGGGTGCTTTATTGCAGCCTGGTGTGTAAGTTGGCTGCTGTTTTCTGGCTGCCAATTAATAATGAGCAAGTCAAAGGGCGCCTTTTATTCCGAGTTCCTTTGAGGGGCTGCTTTACAAGCGTGAGGTCAATTTACAGGAAACGGGCTTTATTTAATATTTTCTCCCTTTCATTAGTGCATTTAAATTACTTTCTTGTAAACTCTGCTTGTTACCTAAATGTAAGAGCACTCTTGTTACCTAATTAACTTTCTTATCAGAATTTCAACTAAAAATAACAAGAAATGTAATAACGATAAGGTTTCCTGCCCCCTCAAAAACAGATTTCCTTTTGCGCTTTATCTCTTGGTACTGTTCTGGCTTGTTTAATTAAAATATCAGAAATTATTAGACTCAAATTATTTCTTGATCTAGTGCTCAAATTCCCCTGAAAAATTGTTTCTCCTGCCTCAGTATTTAAACCTTTATCAGCGGGAGGCAGATGAGCTTCCCAACGAATGCAACTGGATTCATGCAGTTCGAGATGATTTTTGGAGGAAACACCTAATTTAGTCTCTAAGTAATTAAACAAACAAATCAGATGTGGCTACACGGAGCCATGAATGTTCCCTTACTCATGGCTGCTCTTGCCAGAAGATCATCAAAATGAATAGCATTAATGTGCAAAAACCCTTAAGAACTTTTAGCATGGAGACGCGACATTCAAAGCACAAATCTTAGGGTTTTTTTTTTTTTTTTCCATTAAAGGGATAGGGGTGGGGGAAAAAAAAAAAACACCAAGTCCAAGCCACTAGCATAAGCTATATTCAAGGACAGTAGTCATGTCTGTTGCAGACTTCATAATAAATGATGTGAAACCAAGTCACGGCTTTGAGGGGACACCTATAAGACGCTTTGAGGATTTTTTGCCATGGAGCTCTGTGACGAGGCTTCGGGTTGGAATGTCCTTTCTTGTGGTGGAGTTGTGTGAGAGGCTGGCCTTCTTTGAAGTGGTCTGTAACCTGCTCCCCTTTTGCATGGTGAAGCTGGGCTATTGCAGTCACCAGGCAGCTGCTCTGAACTTGTGTTTCATTGGAACCTCCGTCCTTACCCCCGTGTTTGTGGGATGGCTTGCTGATGTCTACCTAGGAAGAAACAGGCTGGTATATATTTGCTTATTTCTGCATTTCCTAGGTGAGTGACTCCACCTTACTGACTTCTGCCACTTATCTGTTGGAATTTTTACATTATCTTATTCCCACATTGTTCTTGACATGAAATGTGAGAAATGCAACAAGAAAGTTGTTTCAACTTTCATTCTGCATAATGTTTAGGGTGCTAGTAAGTTGATGTAAGTCTTGTTTCATGATTTCTTTAATTCCTATATCATCACTCTTTCTATGGTAATTATTTTTTGCATGTCAGTCTTCTGTACTCCTCAAAATGCCCTTGTTTTAATCCCTCTACCCCTTATATAAATTTGTGACAAATTGTATGTGAAATGTGAAATTCATTTGCTTCACAGCTAAGATGAAATGTGTTAAAAAGGTTTTTGAAGTTCATGAAGAATAATTAAGAAATGTTTCTACCAAAGGGTGGTTATGTAATTAATAATATAGTTATTAAAGATTTCATACAAAGGCATGACTTCTATATTTTTAACTACAGTTACATGCTTAAAGATGAGTGAATTCAGACACTATGTTCTGTTTATTTACATAGGGAAAAGTAAATACACTATAAAAGTTTGGAAGTAAAGTGATTGTAAAAAAATGTTGTATAAGTACTGAGACAGTTTGGTGGGGTGTAGAGAGCGAGTTGATGGAATGTCAAAACATTCTGTTCTTTCTCCTAGGCAAGAATCCAGTGAAGGTAGGATGGATAACAGCTGAGAGGAGGTTTTCTTCCATGCACAGGACAGAAACCACAGTTTCAGGGCTAGAGGGATGGCTTAGCAGTTAAGGCATTTGCCTGCAAAGCCAAAGGACACAGGTTCGATTCCCCAGGACCCACGTTAGCCAGATGCACAAGGGGGCGCACATGTCTGGAGTTCATTTGCAGTGGCTGGAGGCCCTGGCGTGCCCATATCTCTCTCTCTTTCTCCCTCTTTCTCTGTCAAATAAATAAATGAATAAAAATTAAATAATTTTTTAAAAAACAATTTCAGCATACATGCAGTGCAAAAAACGGTCTCAGGATGATGGTCTTGGCAATGAAGAATTACTAATTCAGCAGAAAACATATAATAACTCAGCAACTATTTGGATAAGTGTATAGATATGATCTTTAAAAATAAAACAGGTCTAGGTTCTGTGGCAAGAAATCTGGGATGATAGAGTGCTGTCAGTGACTAGTGAGAAGTTAGCTGGATGCATGTTGGGTAGGAGACAAAGGAGGAAACACGTGCCACTAGGAATCACAAGATTCCAAGCAATTTACTAATTATCAACTTCCTGAATAGCAATTCCAGAAGGTAACTAAGCAGGATTCAAACTTATAAATGTCACTGTTTAAGTACTCTGGGTGGATATAGTACATCAACGTCCAGCAAGTGTTTGTGGCTCACTACCATGTAGCAGA
Source organism: Dipus sagitta (assembly GCA_036346955.1). NCBI lineage: Eukaryota > Metazoa > Chordata > Mammalia > Rodentia > Dipodidae > Dipus > Dipus sagitta. Next base: position 11,503,665 of record CM070789.1, on the reverse strand, counting down.
TAGTGTCCCGAGTGTGGGGACAACACCAGGGGAAGGTACTGTGTTCCTGTTGACATGGGCTTGCAGGTGTGAGAAGAGAGAGAAAAAACTGGTAAATAGGTACCATGCCAGGTGCCAGTGAGTGTTATGATGAACAGCAGAGCTGGATAAGGGCATGGACGGATCCATAGCGGCGTTGCTATTTTGTGTGAGAGAATGCTTTCTGGTGAGGAGGTATTTAAGCAAACACATGAAAAAAAACAAAAAAAAAAAAAACACATACTCTCCTTTATTTTGTAACATTGCCACACTGGAAATACCTTGGTAACTTTCTTACTAAACGTCCTCATTTCCATCATTCAAAATTCCAGGGTAAGTTACCAGACCCGGACAAAAATATTAACTTTGGAACTGTCCCAACAAAAAGAACTAAATCAGGGCTGGAGAGATGGCTTAGCAGTTAAGGCCCCTGCCTCTGAAGCCTAAGGACCCAGGTTCGATTCCCCCAGGACCCACGGAAGCCTGAGGCACAAGTTGGCACATGCATCTGCAGCTCGTTTGCAGTGGCTGGAGGCCCTGGTGTGCCCATTCTTTCTCTCTCTATCTGCCGCTTTCTTTCTCCCTTCCTCTCCCTCAAATATATAAATTAATTAATTAAAATGAATTAAATCAATTTAATATCTGTTCTTCTCTCACCCTTCCCTCTTTTCTGGCAACATGATGATTGAACCCGTTAGTTTGCACACACTGGGTAAGTGCTCTCCAATCTGGCCACACTTCTATCCCTTGGTTTTGCTTTTTGTTTTGAGATAGGGGCTCACGAAGTTGCCCACACTGGCCTTGAAGTCACTCAATAACCTCCACAGAGCTTGAACTTTTAATCCTCCTACCTTGGCCTCCCCAGTAGTTGGAATTACAAGCCTGGGCCAGTGTGCCAAGTTTCATTTTCTTAACACAAGCTCTTTTCTTAGATCTTCACTTGCAACGGCGAGTAAATTAGACCTATCACTAGGCATCAGGGATCCTTGCAAAAGCATGACTTCCATCCGAATTGCTATAAGTAGTTCAAACATGGGTCTTTTCTCTTGACCACAGCTCATACTGGGATACAGACCACATACCAGTGAGCAACATTGACTTTCCCCACCCCCCAGATAAAATCCATATATTGACTCTATTACTTTAAAAATAAAAACTAAATATGTTGGTTTGTATAATAATTATAGTAAATGTACTTCTGCTGAGTTTTCCCTCCGTGTGTACCTTCCAACCATGCTGGACTTCTCCTGGGCCGCTCCCTTGCTCGTCTCCTCTTACCCACGCCTTTCTCTTCACCTGAGACTGTCACCTTCATTGTGTTTCCATTCTGTCTTCAAGAGCTGGAAGTTTCTGCTCCAAACCTGGGAAGTGTTTCTGTGAGCTTCTCTGGGTTTGGTCACGATGAGATCCTATCTGGGTAGTGCTGACTGCTGGCTTCTCTCGCTCTGGTCACCATGAGCTCATATCTGACCACATCTAGACAACGGTGCTTGTCTCTCTGTCATATGATTGTCCACTTGCATGCCTGTGTCTCTGACCCGCTCCTGCCTTGAAGGGCCAGTGCACCCCGCCCCCCCCCCCCCCCCACCGGACAGCAGCTCTGACATACCATGGCGCTCGACACGGAGCTGATAAATGCAGGCCGACTGTTAATTGTGGCGCATGACGGCGCAGTACATCACACAGAGGAGAATTTTTTTTATCAAATGTGTCATATATTTGTATTTTTATTACATCAATTTTACAGCAGATAGGAATGAAATTTTGATGCAATAAAATCAATGTATTATGACATTTTCACCAAAAAATGGAAGTAAAATGCCTTTGTAATTTACACAGTGACATCATATGACCTAAAAGTGGGTTGTCCTGAAGCAAGAGGCTGCAGCACCGAGTCAGTGATCTGACCGCTCTGCTTGGATGGCCTTTTGCCTAGCCGGGCCGCACAGCACTTGCAGGGAGAGGATTAGTTAATTAGTTAGTCGAAGGAGAACAAGTATTTCCACATCTGCCTGATGTGGAAACATCCCAAACTCAGCCATTTAAAGGGGCCACCCCCAAGGTCAATCTGCCTGTTGCTGAGTAACAACCGGTGCAATAAGATGGAGACATCATACTCAATTTTCATCTATATGGAACTTCTGACCTAGCTGAGAAAACTAAACACCTAAAACTACTACATTGAAATTCAAACCAAAAAAAAAGTTAATGTAACACTAATAGAACAAAATAAAACTAACGTGAAATATCCATTTTGGAGGTGACTGGAGAGATGGCTTAGTGGTTAAGGTGCTTGCCTGTGAAGCCTATGGATCCAGGTTTGATTCCCTAGGACCCACATAAGTCAGATGCACAAGGTGGTGCAAGTGTCTGGAATTTGTTTGCAATGGCTGGAGGCCCTGGCATACCCATTCTCTCTCTCTCTCTCTCTCTCTCATTGTTTCTCTCTTAAATAAATAAATAAATAAATATTTTAAAAAGAAATAGCCAGTTTTATAAGCAGTAATTTTATTTATTTATTTATTCGTTCATTTTTTTTTTTAACAGATTATACTCTTTTGTTCCCTCTCCCCTGTTCCATTTCTCTGGGGCCCTACTCTGTGGGGTTACGGGATTTACTGTTGGGTCATAAAGGCCTCAGTCAGTCCCAGTGGGATAGTTGGGGGACCGTACCTCAGGGAATTCCTACCTACTCTGTTGGCCCTTACAGTCTTTCTGCGCTCTCTTCCACAGTGGTCCCTGGGTCATGGCACGCTTTTTGGTGGTCTGATTTAGCACTGAGTTCTTTGCGGCCTGTGCATTTCTTCTTTGATAGTGATTGCTTGATCACTGTGTCTGTCACCATCACCCTGGAGCTGGTTGTCAGTCCAGCAGCAAGGGCAGCGTTCACGGCGCCACCTCCACAGCAGGTTCTCCTGGGCCCCGGCAGATGTGGAAGGGGTGGCAAGTCTCGTGGTGGGCAGTCACTTACCTTATTGTCCTATCGATGGACCTCGACTCTCCTCCATTTTCTCTGCCATCTGTAAAATAAAAGCAGATTCTCCTACTGAGAGTGAGAGCGGTGTGGGTTATGGGGAACATGCAGAGTTATTTGAGAGACTTTTGGTGTGCAAGTGATGAAACTCATAGTTCAGAGCAAATCCCCCACTGCTCTCTCTGGAGAAAAAGCCATTTTTTTTTTCACTAACCAAACATACACACACACACACACACACACAAAAAAAAAAAAATCATGGTCCTGGGGACATACCTTAATGATGAAGCACACAGGTCAAGCATGGGTGAGGCCCTGGGTTCAATCCTCAATGTCAAAAGGAAGGAGGGAGAGAGGAAGGGAAGGAAGGAGGGAGGAAAGGGGACAGAAGGAAGGAAGAAGGGTGGGAGCGAAAAAGATTAATGAAGCTAGTGATCATAAGTAGTACTCATGAAAACCGCCTTACGCAACGAGCATGGGAGATTAATTTTTTTTTTTTTTTCTGGCTAAAGAGCATTTGTCAGTGCCATCAGCAGTCAAAGGAGAGGCTGCAGAGATGGCTCAGTGGGTAAGATCACTTGCTGCGTACGGATGAGGACCAGCGTTGGGATTACCAGCGCCCCCGGAGAAGGGCTGCACTTAGGTCTCTCTACCTAAAACCCCAGGACTACAGGGCATGGAAACATGGTCTCTTAGGCTGCTGGCAAACTCTAGCTTTAGGGAAGAACTCTGTGTCAAGGAAATAAGGCAAAAGAGTGATAGAGGAACCCCAAAGTCTTCCTCTGGCCTCTGCGCATGTGTGCATGGGGTATGCACATGTCCACAGTCACACACACCCCTCACAGAACACATACACATCAAAGAAGCCATAAAAACACAAATGCCTTTGACTAGAATGCGGGGCATGATGACGCATGCTTTTAATCCCAGCACTCGGGAGGCAGAGGTAGGAGGATCACTGTGAGTTTGAGGCCAGCCTGGTGCGACAGAATGAATTCCAGGTCAGCCTGGGCTAGAGTGAGACCCTACTTCAAAACAAACAAACAAACAAAAAGCAGTCTAAGGAAATATTTAAGAATATATATATAGAGAGAGAAAGAGCATTTATGTGAAAGAATATTCTTTCACAAGACTTAAAAGAGATTTTGAAGCCGGGCATGGAGGTACACACCTTTAATCCCAGCACTCAAGAGGCAGAGGTAGGAGGATTGCAGAGAGTTCGAGGCCACCCTGAGACTACATAGTGAATTCCAGGTCAGTCTGAGCTAGTGTGAGACCCTACTTCAGAAAAACAAAAACAAACAAACAAACAAAAAAACCAGAGAGATTTTGACACAAATAATGGTTAAAATTACAGCTCATCACTAGAAATGTTGAAAAAGTACATATGCATAAATATGTAAGATAATACATGATCATATATATAAATACAGATAAATTAAAACTTGTTCATATTATTTACTAATTTTAAAAATATAATCTTAATTTTTAAATAAAATATAATCATAAAACTGTAAGTAATGGTAAAAAATTATCTCTGCATCAGGAGAGTATAGTTTTGGTTTTGGGGGGATTTTGTTCTGTTTTATTTTTCAACGCAGAGTCACAGTCTAATCCAGGCTGACCTGGAACTTACTCTGTAGTCTCAGGGTAGCCTTGAACTCACAGTGATCCTTCTACCTCTACTTCTGGAGTGCTGGGATTAAAGGCGTGCACGACCACACCCAGCTTAGATTATAGTTTTATATTTAGATCCCTTTCCTGTAGTTCTCAAATTTTCAGAAGAATGATTGCTTTGATCATGTATCGGTGGGGGAGATAATTTTAAGGAACACTGATGTGACCATTTACTAAGAAATTCAAATGAGAGGTGCCATCTGGGCTACTCTGCAATGTTGGGCGTTACATTATTATTATTATTTTATATTATTATTTTATTACATGATTTATCTTTTGAAAAAATCGGAGCAAGAAACTCTGCTCGAACACACCAAGGTTCTCACAAGCAGGAACACTGCCTCAGGTGAGAACGCTTTGCAAAGCGAACCAGACGTGTGTAGACGAGGAAGTCATCAAGCACGGTCCCTGCGAGGCACAAGCCGAAGGTGCGGCCTTCCTCTGTCACCTGATGCCTTACCTGTTCTAGCTGGTCTACGTGACCCCGTCATGCTCCTATCTCCCACGGCTTCCCACCTCTGTGTGGGTGTGGGGGTCGGGTATCAAGGGAGTTCCTTCCAGCTGCTGTCCAAGGCTCAGGGTCTAATGCAAAAGAGATGGCGGAAAGAATGTGAGAGCGAAAGGAAGGATAGGACTCCTTACAACGTGCTCCCTCCAGACACAAAATGGCCTGGATATCCATGACCTCACAGTGCCTGACACTACCTACACAAGGCCATCATAAGAGTAGGGAAAGATCATGACATCAAAATCAAAGAGAGACTGATTGAGATGGAGAGGGGATATGATGGAGAGTGGAGTTTCAAAGGGGAAAGTGGGGGGAGGGAGGGGATTACCATGGGATGTTGTTTACAATCATGGAAGTTGTCAATAAAATAAAAAATAAAAGTAAAAAGAGTAAGAAGGACATGAAGGGGGGGGGAGAAGTAGAAATGGAGAAAGCAGGCTGTGTTTTCATCTGTTACAAAGTTCTTTCTAAAAGCTTTGAACAGCCAGGTGTGGTGGTGCACGCCTTTGATCTCAGTACTAAGAAGGCAGAGTTAGGAGGACTGATGTGAGTTCAAGCCTACTACATGGTGAATTCCAAGTCAGCTTGGGCTAGAGTGAGACCCTCCCTCAACAACAACAAAAGCTTTTTAACAGATCTGAGATCATCCTGTTTCCACCACTGTACTAAGAACAGTTAATCTGCACTAAAGTGTTTTTTTTAATTCCAAGGCCAGGTAGGAGTGATACAGATAACAGATATCTTCATTTGCATATGTGTGTGTTTTCTGTTTGAAGGGATTCTTTAAAAAAAAAAAAAAAAACAAAAAAAAAAAATCATGATCTCATGTAGCCTAGGCTGAACTCAAACCCACCATGTAGCTGAAGATGACCTTGAATCCCTGATCCTCCTACCCCCCAACCCCTTCCAAGTGCTGGGATACAGGCCACACCCAGTAAATACACATAATTTTTTCCCACGTGACACATTTCTGAATTATTTAAAAGTTGTAGCCGGGCATGGTGGCGCACGCCTTTAATCCCAGGACTGGGGAGGCAGAGGTAGGAGGATCGCCGTGAGTTCAAGGCCACCCTGAGACTCCATAGTGAATTCCAGGTCAGCCTGGGCTAGAGTGAGACCCTACCTCGAAAAACAAACAAAAAATAAAATAAAATAAAATAAAAAATAAAAGTTGTGAAAATAGGCCTCCTTGGCTCCTACATTCTGAAAGAAAAGATAGCTTAAGCTTGAGAGGAAATAAACTCCAGGATTTTGGATTAGTTAAGAGATATCACGAAGGGTGTTTTCACGCTTAGGAAAATCGGGCTACCTCTGAAATTGCAGGGATGAACATACCCTGATGTGACGTTCAGAGGAAAGCCCCTATTTATGATGGGATTTGGTGTTCCAAGGGGACTGTGCTCTGTGTGTGTGTGTGTGTGTGTGTGTATATATATATATATATATATATGTATATATATATATACATATATATGTAATTATATATACTCTTCTTTTTTCTCTACCGACAGGCACTGTTTTGTTATCTGTGATTGCATTTCCCTTGGAAGACTTCCACATAGGCGCTCACCACGTGGCTAACGGCATTCCCAGAGAGGAGCGCGGCGAGCTCTTCCACACGGCCCTGCTGGCCATCTCTCTGGGCGCAGGAGGAGTAAGGGCCCTCATCTGTCCACCGAGTGCTTACGGTCTCCAGGAGGACGGAGGAAAGAAACCATTGTCCTTTTTTCACTGGTAGGTGGCACTGTTAGGAAGAGTGATGATTTTTTTTTTGTGGGGGGCGGGATTTTCTCATTGTTTGCTTGTAGGTCCTATTTTGTTAGCATCTGTTTGGCCTTTTGTCATCGGCTGGGCTGGGTGAGTGACAACGTGATGACATCTGGGACAGTGACTCCCTTGTAGCAGACAGCTTCAGGTTCACTGAGATGAGCTTCCAGACCAGGCACAGTGATGGAGGAAGGGATATTTATTGAAGCCTACAGATCCAGGGGAAGTTCCATAATTGCAGAAGAAGCTGGCCTGCTTTCATAGAATGCAAACACACAGAGAGAAGCACAAGCCACAAAAACCACACACACTTCAGGAACTCCAGCTAGGCACACTTTGCATATCTTTAGACTGAAATCTGAAACCCACCACCACAGCTTAAGATCCACCCAGTGACACTGCCTCCAGCCAGGTGGCTGCAGATCCAAACTACAAACAAATAAAAAACTGAATATATTGGGGGCCATCTATTCTATTCAAACCACCACACTCAGCCCCTGGCCCCCAATAGATTTATAACCATCACACATTGTAAATTGTACTCAATTCAATTTCAAAGTTCCCCACGGTCTTGACCAATTTAAGGTAGTAAGTCCTGTAAAATCAAACAAGTTAAATACTTCCAACATATAAAGGTGCAGAGTAAACATTTTCAACTGGTATAAGGCATAGCAGAGAGACGAAAACAATGCAAACTCCACCACCATCATACAAACATCAAAATTCTGCAGTTCAAGTCCAATACAACCAGAGACTGACAGTCTCCAGATTTTTTAATTCTGCCCCTCCAGCTGGGCAGAGTAGCCAGGGAACACTTCCATCTTAGGCCAACAATGTGCTCAGTGGTAGCCCTTGCATAGTCTCCTAGACACACTGATCTTTGTCGCCTTCCAGTGAAAAGATGCAAAAATGGTTTGACTTGTTGAATAGACTATGCTAGAGCCAAACAGGCTGGGCAGAAGTCTCACCTCTGTTAGGTCAGGACAAAAGTGGAGTCACAGCAGGAGGGTGACAGAGACACAAGGAAGTGGGTCATCCACATTCCTCAAGGAACCACCCAGCCAACATCCCTTCCTTGCCTATCAATGCCCCAGGTCATAATTTCCTGCCCCCTTATCTCCTAAGTCCCTACTCACTGTTCTGGTCTCAAACCCTAGCTATCTGAAAAGGCTAATGTAAAGAACAGAGGAGTTTCTTTCCTTCCTCACCTTCGCCCCAACTGAAGAGCTCTACATAGCCCACTATCTGTGATCCCAAGTCCACTGCTCTGATCTTGAGGGTCAGTCCTGGCAGCTCGTGTCCCCAGCCCCCCACCGAATAAAAGCTTCCATCTTTGCCTCAGAGTGGTCTCCACGGTCTTGGTCACTCCCAAACCTTACAACCTCTACTTGACACAGGCTGACTGGCCTTCTTGGCCAAGCCATGTTGCCTCTAGTTTCCGTGTATTATTTCTGAAATCAGTTATGGTACTTCTCGGGTGTGACGATTGGTGGCAGGGAACCTGGCACACCCGGCTGAGGTGATGGGGAAGTGGGAGCTGTATTACCTGCATCTCACTGTCGTAGATGAACTAGAGAAGGGATTGACTATCCATCGGCCAATGCGAAGAGGGGGTGACAAAGATCAGCAGGTACTGCGTGACGTGTTAAACGTTCACCAGCGTAGCGCTCTCACATCCACATCACCCCAACACCACAGACAACTTACATTTCGTGAAAGCCACGCTGCCTTTCTCTAAATCTTTGTCCCTCCAGTCAGTTCTCTGCACTCGTCCCTTTACTTGTGTATCAGTCAGGGTTCCCTAGAGGAACAGAACAGATAGAATGAACTGGTATTAAAAGGGGACTTGCCGGATTAGTTTATGGCAGCCCAACAGTAGCCGTCTGCAGACTTGAGAGTCAAGGAACCCCGTTGCTCTTCAGTCCACATGGCTCGATGCGTCCGCTGTCCCAATCCAGAACTGAAGGCCTGGAAGATTCCCCGCAAGCTACTGGTCAGCAGGCCACTCTGGAAGGCTGGGGAAACTTGGTTTCAAGGCCAAGGAAGGATTCGGGGTGAGGAGGGAAGTCGGATAAAAGGCACTCGCCAGCAAGTAGCAAGGCAGCCAGCGAGAAATGAAGAGACCGTGTCCTCTCAGAACTCCCTGTGACATGCAGCCCACCGCCAGGGACTTCCTCTCTCAGTCAATCCTTCCTGAAAGCAACCTCAGAGACTCCTAAGGACGCCTGTGGATCTCTAGTCTGATCAGGCTGACAACGGAATTTAACCATCACATGTGTTTTGGAAGGAATGGGTTTCTGTGATGAGGTCAAGTTCAAGCAGGAAAAAAGAAAAGAAAAGAAAAGAAATTCAGAACTTAAGAAAGAGAAGCTCATGGGCTGGAGAGACGGCTTAGCGGTTAAGCGTTTGCCTGTGAAGCCTGAGGACCCTGGTTCGAAGCACGATTCCCCAGGAGCCACGTTAGCCAGATGCACAAGGGGGCGCATGCGTCTGGAGTTCGTTTGCAGTGGCTGGAGGCCCTGGAGCGCCCATCTCCTCTCTGTCCTGCCTCTTTCTCTGTCTGTCGCTCTCAAATAAACCAATAAAAATAAAATAAATAAATAAATAAAAGAGAAGCTCAGAGTTTACACTTGATCTTAGCCAAAAGACTGAGACGTGATAGAGGAGATCAGAATTTAGCACTGTGAACTAAGGTTCCCAGAAAACAGCTCTGTCTGCTGCACCCACTTCCAGCGAGGCCGAGTGGACTGATGAAGCTCCTGTGGTCAGAGAGAGACGGAATGTTGCAAGTCACAGCCAAGTCACCTTGGGCTACACTCAGCCCTCTAATAGCCACTTATTGCCCACCTCTATGTCTGAACTAACATCCTGGTGACTATCAGTTGATCAGGTGTAATCCTTTTTGGAATGCAAGAACAGACCCCAGCTCCCACCAACCCAAGGGCTAAGATGTCATCAGATAGCATCTGAGGCCCATGGCAGAGATTTCTCCACTGTGCTAGAACAGGCCTACCTGACGGTCAGCCAGTGTATTTGAAAAGTGCCTTGATTTATGGCTTTCTTTTTGTTCTGTATCTATAAAACCTTCATGAGACTGTTAACACGTTGGAACATGGAATTTGGGGTAACCTAAGTCTGTGTTCCTGGGGCATGGTCACTCATGTTGGCTCCAGAATAAGCTACCTCTTAACCTCTTTTGAGGTGAGAGCTGCATCTTTTGTGTCCACAGTACTGAATTCGTTTTTGGTTTTCGTTATTCATCAGTGGATGTCAAATAGACGAGAGACACTGTTCTGTTCAAGCCGAGGAGCCTCTTCCCGTCTGTTTACGTGTTTCAGGAAGGTGCTATGTGGATCTGAAATATTCCACAAAAGGCTTATCCCCCAGCCTAGGGTACTAAGAGGGAGGAACAACTGGAAGGTAGGGGCTAGTGGGAAGTTAGGTCATTGTGAGTCACGCCCTTGAAGGGGACGTTGGCTCTTTCCTTTCATTCTGTTTGCTTTTTGGCCATCGGGAGGTGAGCAGCTGAGCCTCAGCCCAGGTTCTCCACCATAAGGTACATCAACTAAGGCCCAAAATAATGAGACGGTGAACCAGCCCACCAAGAACGAAACAAAAGAAGTCTTTCCTCTTTCTTTTTTCTTTTTAATTTAATTTATTTGTGTGAGGGGAAAAAGGCAGATAGAGAGAAAGAAAATGGGCATGCCAGGGCCTCCAGCCACTGCAAACAAACTCCAGACGCGTGCGCCCCCTTGTGCATCTGGCTTTATGTGCATCCTGGGGTCCTTTGGCTTTTCAGCAAAGCGCCTTAACCGCTAAGCCATCTCCCATCCCTCTTTTTCTTTTTTATAATACGTGTATGTGCGTGTGGTGCGTGCACATGCATATGTGTTTGCACACATGTGGGCACGTGTATATCTGTGCAGCTGCACATGTGCATGTGGAGGCCAGAGGTCAAGGTCAAGGTCAAGGTCAAGTTTCCTCCTCAAATGCCCACCACCTTTTTTTTTTTTTTTTTTTTTTACTGAGGCAGGATCTCTCACTGAACTCAAGACTCAAATGATTTGGCTAGTCTTAGCTAGGCAGTTTGCACCAGAATCAACGGCCTCATCTCGGGAGAGCTGGAACTACGAGCAAATGGCACCAAGCCCAGCATGTTTACTGGGGTACTGGGGATCCTTCCACGCTTGAGTGGCAGCATTTCATCAACTGAGCCATCAGCTCAGGCTCTAAGACTTTCTTGGTTCTAAGTTGATTATTTCAGGCATTTTTATCACAACAACTGACCGCTAACACAGAAGCAGTGTCTGTTATTACGTTTTCTGTTTGTTTTTTTGTTTTTGCTTCTTGGGATTTTTTTGTGTGTGAAATGGGTTGCAAACAATGCTCTCCAGCACCAAAAAAAAAAAAAAAAAAAAGTTTTTGTTTAAATAAAATTAATCTTACAAACATTAAATAGGGCTGGAGAGATGGCTTAGCGGGTTAAGGTGCTTGCCTACAAAGCCTAACGACCTATGTTTGACTCTCCAGGTCCCACATAAGCCAGACACACACAGTGATGTGAACACAAAAGGTCACACATGCCCACTAGGTGGCGCAAGTGTCTGGAGTTCGATTTCAGTGGCTGGAGTCCCTGGCGCAACAATTCTCTCTCTTTCTCGCTCTCTCACTCTCATTCTCTCACACAAAAAGCGGGGGGGGGGGGGTCAGTCTATTGGGCTTGCCTCAAAAAAAAATTAAATAAAGTCAGGCATGGTGGTGTACACCTTTAATCCTAGCACTTGGGAGGCAGAGGCAGGAGAAGCCCTCTGAGTTCAAGGCCAGTGTGAGACTACATAGTGAATTCCAGAACAGCCTGAACTACAGTGAGAGCCTATCTCAAAATAAGTTAATTAATTAATTAAAACAAGCTTAGAATCAATATTGCTTGCATTATCTATAGCTATTCAAATCAATTCCTTCTCTACCTTTCTTTCTCACTCTTGTTCTCTCTCTCTCTCTCTCTCTCATATTACAAAACACTCAAGTCTATATTGGATGAAGTCCTGTGTTAGGAAATAATGCAGTTTATCAAAGGTGAAGGGGCTCTCAACTTCCTTATAAGCAAATGTTGCCTCCCTGACCCGCCCAAAGGAAAAAGAAAAATCTTTCTTTTTCAAGAGAAAAAAGAAATCTCATCAGGGGCCTCACTCCTTAATTAGTGGCATCATTGTGATGAAATAAGACTCGGGAGGATTAAGACTGGAGAGCAGTCAGTTGTTCTGAAAGATAGCTCTGGAGAATTTATTGTACTGTGGTCTGAGTCATTCAGAGGTATGTTTAATCAAAATGACATTTTTCAGTGTTGATTACAAAGGAGACAGTATATGAATGAAATGTTTCCTGTGGGAAACTGGAGGGTCTCCCGGTGGGCTTGCGCTTTAGGGCTTTGGGAAGGAGAATGGGGAATGGGGTGAAATGAATTTCTGTAGTTGCCGCCAGCCAGGGCGAATTTCGAAGGAACACATTTAGTGAATGCTTCTTATTATTCCTTAATTTCATTAAACTCTCTGATAAGAGCAATCATGTGGTCCTTTTGAAGCCTAATGATAAAGGTATCTAGAAAGGTATGGGAAGGCAGACTCCCATTTTTCAATGTGATTAAAGTGTGGGCAGTTGGTTCCTTGAAGGCTGGACATTTTGTTCTCTTTCTCGGTTTAAATTCTAAACGACAGGGCAATAAACATCCATTTCTTTCTTTTTTTTAAATTTTTTTTCCTCCAGCTGCTACAAACGTACTCCAGATGCATGCACTACCTTGTGCATCTGCTTACGTGGGTCCTGGAGAATCAAACCTGGGTCCTTTGGCTTTGCAGGCAAGTGCCTTAGCCACTAAGCCATTTCTCCATTTCTCCAGGATGCCCCCCCCCATTTCTGTTTTTAAAAAATTCTTATTGATTGTGAATTTTCCTGTATGAACATGTAGGTAATATTCCCATCAGTTACACTTTTACTGTATGTAAAAAGGAATGATGTGAGTGACAGGTCTATTCTAGAACACGCTGCAGCTGTTAGCGGCAAGAGATGCCACTGGGCTACCAGATACCTAGGCAGGGAAAATTCCTTAGAAGGGCTGTGACCTCCAGCAAGTTTCCTAACCCCTTCAAAGACCCAGGTTCCTCAACTGCCCAGTGGAAAACGTCAGAGGGCCATTGTCCTGCTTGTACACAAAGGACCCTAACACAATCTAGGAAATCAATTCTGATAGCTGTGATTATTACTGAATGATGAACAAATCATCATCTTCAGGTGGGGAAAGAAGGAACCCATTTAACGGGAGGGGGCATCTTTAAAATGGGCCATCGATTAACTTGATGGCTTCAAGTCAAAAAATGTCCTAATGGAAGCCCGGCATGGTGGTGCACACCTTTAATCCCACTACTCAGGAAGCAGAGGTAGGAGGATCACCCTGAGTTCGAGGCCACCCTGAGACAACACAGCGAATTCCAGGTCAGCCTGAGCTAAAGTTAGACCCTACCTCAGGGAAAAATTGTGTGTGTGTGTGTGTGTGTGTGTGTGTGTGTGTGTATGTGTGTGTGTATGTGTGTGTGCCCTAATGGGCAAGAACATAATTCATGCAGTGGTAGAATTGTTTGCCGAGCACTCGTGAGATCCTAAATTGAATCCCCAGTCTGTCTTCTCTGTCTCTCTCTCTCTCTGTCATGTGCAACAAGTCCTAAAAATTACAAGCCTGGAAAATGTGACATATTTCAGTAGTGCTTTTAAAAGACAAGGTAGGGCTAGAGGGATGGCTTAGCAGTTAAGGCATTTGCCTGCAAAGACAAAGGTCCTCGGTTCAATTCCCCATGACCCAGTAAGCCAGAAGCACAAGGTGGCTGGAGGCTCTGGTGCATTCTCTTTCTCTCTCTCTCTCTCTTTCTGTCTACCTGTCTGCCTCTCTCTCTCTCTCTCTGTCTGTCTCCCCCCCCCTCTAGTAAATAGAATAAAAAGTAAATTAAAAAATAAAAGACAAGGCATCACTTAAGTCTGCGCCCACTGAAGCCTGGTTTCGGCACAGGTGGCAGATGTTCCAAGCTGTGGGACTTTTAAGGAGGTTTGTCATGTCATCTGCGTCACCCGAAAGTTTCCAGTGGTGCCGTTATGAAGTTTCCAGACTGAAGTAGCATGTGGCACAGCAAGCGTGGCATCTAGTGAAGGCTACCAAGAGTAGGTGAGAAAACCACTCCTAGCCACCCCTGCCATCTGGAACAGTCTCCCCCGGACTTCTGCGCACCTCGTGGAAAGAATAAAGCTGAACTCCCAGAGACCGCGCCCCGTGTCATGACCCAGATCAGAACCCACAGCTTGCGGTGCTTCCCAAAGTCTTAGGTGTTGGAGATAACTCTAGGTACCTACATCGTCTGTTGATCCTTTTCTGGAAGCGAAAAGATGGAGAATTAAGTCTGCTCACGGCCACAGTTTTAACTTCTACCAACCACTCAGTTCAGATCTTGCTTTACAATCTGTGCTCACTCCCCCATGGTAATTCACATCCCCTCTACATACCGTAGTCTGTTGCTAGGGGATTCCTAGAAGTGAATTATGCAGGATCAAAAGCCAAATCAAATATTGGCAAAGTTCTTGAAGAGGGAGAGAGCTAGGGAGAGACTCAGTGGCCACATGTGTTTACTATGCAAACGTGACAACCAGTGTTCGGCTCTCCAAAACCCACATAAAAAGCCGGACATGGGCTGGAGAGATGGCTTAGCAGTTAAGCGCTTGCCTGTGAAGCCTAAGGACCCTGGTTCGAGGCTCAATTTCCCAGGACCCACATTAGCCAGATGCACAAGGGGGCGCACACATCTGGAGTTCTTTTGCAATGGCTGGAGGCCCTGGCACGCCCATTCTCTCTCTCTCTATCTGCCTCTTTCTCTCTCTGTCGCTCTCAACTAAATAAATAAAAATGAACAACAACAACAACAAAAAGCCGGACATGAGGCCGGGCATGGTGGCACACAAGGCTTTGATCCCAGCACTCTGGAGGAAGAGGTAGGAGGATCACCGTGAGTTCGAAGCTAGCCTGGACTACATAGAGAATTCCAATTCCAGGTGAGCCTGGGCCAGATTGAGACCCTACCTAGAGAGGAAGAAATAAAAGCAGCACATAGTAGTGCCTGTCAGTTTCCCCGGTGCACCGACAGCAAGATGGGAGAAAGGACAGTCTCCTGAAACCATGAGCCAGCTGGTGGACATGCCAGTGGACAAGACATCCTGAGTCAGTAGAAGGTGAGGATGGACACTTGAAGTTGTCCTCCGACCTCCACGAGCATGCCATGTCACATGTTCAGACACACACACACACATACACAGAGAGAGAGAGAGAGAGAGAGAGAGAGAGAATAAAAAAAGATGAACTTACTCCATCCCAGAAATTTTGGATATGTGGACCTAAATTGACCCTACATTGTATCTGTCTCATACTGAAATGTTCTGATTTGCATATTGACTCAAATATAACATCTTTTGCTTCAGACTGATAATCCCAATACTATTTTTAACACACGTGGTATCCATAGTCACCTAAGCATTTAAAGTGCAGTCATTCTCTATAGGCACATTAAAACCTGCTGAATGGTCTTTTTGTTGTTGTTGTTTTGTTTTGTTTTTGTTTTTCGAGGTAAGGTCTCACTTTAGCCCAGGCTGGCCTGGAATTCACTCTGTAGTCTCAGGGTGGCCTCGAACTCAAGGCAATTCTCCTACCTCTGCCTCCCAAGTGCTGGGATTAAAGACGTGCGCCACCACGCCCGGCCTGAACATTCTTTGAAAGTAAACACACTGATGCCTGAAACCTGCCCCTGGGGAGCTTTTGATTATGTTGGCTGGATGTGGGCCTCAGGGAAGGGAAACACACTCTTTTTCAAGCTGCTGTTTTTAGTGCTGCTTAATATGCATAATCCCTAGAAGGTTTTGTTAAATGTCGATGAGGTGGAGGCAGAACAATCAGGAGTTCACAGTCAACCTTGGCTAATAGTGAGTTTGAGACCATTCCTGGCTGCATGAAACCCTGTCTTAGCAGCACCACCTACCAGAATAGGAATTCCCAAACACCCACCAAACTACACCTGCAAGTCTGAGGAGTGTGTGTGTGTGTGTGTGTGTGTATGTGTGTGTGTGTAGGCGTGCACCTTCATGGCCCTGTGACTTCCCATAGCTGCTCCATTGCCTTCTCTGATTTCTCAGTTAAACTGTAAGTTCAGCTCAGCATAGGCTGGAGAGATGGCTCAGCAGTTAAAGGGGTTTGCTTGCAAAGACCGATGCCCCAGGTTCAATTCCTCAGCACCCATATAAACCCTGATACATAGGTGTCTGGAGTTCATTTGTGGTAGTAGGAGGCCTTGGTATACCCATTCTTTCTCTACCTAAATAAATAATTTAAAAAGTATCATCAAATAAATTAAGTAAATGTTTGAAATAATCTCAAAAGGAATTTTTTTTTTGTTTGTAGTGATAATTTTTTTTCTCCTATTTTTAGTCAACACCATAGAATCAGCAAAACGATCATCTCCACTGTGTACTTGCTGTTTCTAGCCTATACTTAAAAGCAACGAAAGAAACATCTTTTTACTGCTGCTTTCAATTTTCCTTAATCACTGGTATTTGTTTTGCTTTAGTGCATTGCTCTCTGACTTTCTGTGTGAGAGGTGCTTTATGTATGCAATTTGCTAGTGAGCTATGAGACAAATGGAGTCTTAATGGTAAGCTCGAAAACCGGGGATATTTCATGCCATTTATTTTTTTTTAACAGATGATACCTATGTAATTTCATTCTTAATTATCTGTGGCTTGTCCTGTCCATGGATCAGCAAAGACATATATAAAACATGTCTGCACTTGGTAATTCCTTCAGAAAACTACACAATCAAATAGGCAGGACGGCATTTGTTAAAGCACATCTAAACCTTTATGTGAAACCTCCTCCTATACATAGATATTCGGCGCCATCGTTCTCTGGCTGCTAACGAGCTTTCCCAAGATTTAAGTCTTGGAGTGATTGTAATTTTCCTTGACCCTCTTTCAAGCAGTTCGGTCTACATCACCCTGTGATGCACTGAAGAGTCACCTCATGGCATCTTGGGTTTCCTCAGTGGTGCTTGACGTGAAAAGCAGGGGAAGGAATCATAACGAGGGAAAGGAAAATTACATTGTTTCCAGCTTCTGCTTCTCAGCTGCTCCAGCCGCAATTTGAAAGTCCAGCTTGAAAGGATATCCCGAGGCTGAACCCAGGGACTCTACCCCTGTTGTCCTAGAAAATTCTCACTTTGTACCTCCCCTGCGTAATGATAAATAATTTTTTTTTTTGAGGCAAGCTCAACAGACTGGCCTTTTTTATGAGCGAGAGAGAGAGAATTGGCATGCCAGAGCCTTCAGCCACTGTAATGGAACTCCAGATGCATGGACCACCTTGTGCACATGTTTGAATAATTAAATTTTTTTTAAATCTCTTAATGATTGACACCCGGAAGTAATAGAGTGTCCAATATATTCATGCTGAACAAACTGAGTTAATGTAGCCTACTCATAGTAATTTTTTTTTTATCACTGAGCTGGAGAGATTAGCAGTTAAGGTGTTTGCCTGCAAAGCCTAAGGACTCGTGCTTGACTCCCCAGGTCCCATGTAAGCCAGACACACAAGGTGGCACATGCATATAGAGTTCATTTGCAGTGCCTAGAGGACTTGATGAGCCCATTCTCTCCCCTTTTTCTATTTGCCTCTCACTCTCTCTCTCTCTCAAAATAAATTAATAAAAATTGAAAAAGAAAAAAAAAGTGAAATAATTGGAGAGTGACCATTTGCTTTAGAAGTTCAGGGGCCAGAGGACATACAATACTTGAAAGTAGAGATGTGATGTGGGCTCTGGAGGTGACACAGGGTAAGCCAAGAAACACAAAAACTTACAGGGACAAAAGTTATATATAAACATGTTTCTGGGGCGGTGAGATGATCCTAAATGTGATTGGCCACCTTTCCAAACATACACCTCTTTTTTTTTTTCAAGGTCTCACTCTCTCACAGGCTGACCTGGAATTCACTCTATAGTATCAGGGTGTCCTCGAACTCATGGTGATCCTCCTACCTCTGCCTCCCAAGTGCTGGGATTAAAGGCACGTGCCACCATGCCCAAACATACATCTCCTGTCTAGCACTTTTACCCCTTACCCTATGGTACCTGGTCCAGTTCTGTCTTAAGTGTCATGTAGACTATTACAACGGCTGTGAGCCTTTCCGGTGCCTAATCAACTCTTCCTGGAGACGACAAAATGATCATTTTTATCATTTTGCGCTTAGAGTTGATCAGTCGCCTGCTCACTTTCCTCCCAATGGCTTCCCGATGCTGTGAGAATAAAATCCAGGCTCTCTACCATAGAGGACCAGGCAGAGCAGCTCGATCTCCAAACATGTGAAACTCCTTGTTCATGAGAATCCACCTCCACTGCTTTTTTTAAAAAATTATTTTTGAATTTAGGATTAGAGGGGAATAAATGAACAGTAGCATTTGCTTAGTGCTATAGAGCTGAAGTCTATTTTTCACGCAACTCTTACAAAAACAAAACAAAACTTTGTTTAGAAGGCATGATTCCCCCACGTTAAAAATTACTGTTGAGGGCTGGAGAGCTGGCTTAGCAGTTAAGCACTTGCCTGTGAAGCCTGAGGACCCCGGTTCAAGACTTGATTCCCCAGGACACACGTTAGCCAGATGCACAAGGGGGCGCACGCGTCTGGAGTTCATTTGCAGTGGCTGGAGGCCCTGGCAAGCCCATTCTCCCTCTCTCTATCTGCCTCTTTCTCTCTCTGTCTGTCGCTCTCAACCAAACAAATAAGTAATTAATTAATTTTTTTTAATGTCATTGTAGAAGAACAATTTGAAATCTAAGAATATTTTTTAAAAAATTACTGTTGAGTTACAGAGAGTGTGAAGTCACAATTTGGGTGATTATCAGAGTTGTAACTCAAACTCCTGTCTTCTGACCATCATTTCAAGGCAGAAGGACGGTATTTATAATTAATGATAAATGAACCATGATGGGGAAGAAGAGTGAAAGGTAATTTCAAATGTTAAAGCCTGGATTAATAAGGAAATAATAGTGTAATAAAATTGATAACTGTAAAGTCCAAGAAAGATGTACAAGAAGGACACTGGGCCCTCTTAGTCCCTCCTTGTAGACAGAAGTTTCTGCTCCTGGCCTACATAACACAGTGGTGTGAGATTAGACCAGTCACTTCAGTTAACCAAGTTCAGACTGCTTCTCTGGAAAAAATTAAAAAGAGGGAGAAAAATTGTATGAGCTTGACTTGGGCAAAGATTTCTTAGAAACAGCACTAAAAGCATGCTCTGTAAAAGACAAGAAACATAACTGGTTGTCATCAAAATTAACATTATTAAGAGAATGAGAAGACAAGCTTAGACAGGGAGGGAATGTTTGTGAATCACATAACTGAAAAAAGGACTGGTATATTTTTATATGATATGTCACATTATCAAAGCTTGTAACTGGTTGTCATTAGAAAACGTAAAGAACTTTTAAAATACTTAGAATTCAATCAACTACTTTGTTTTTAAATGGTTGAAACATTGGAACAGAAACTCCACCAGAAAAAAAGATATACAGGTGGCCAATATATATAAAAGAATGCTGAGAGTCATTAGTACTTAGAGGGTTGCAAAATTTAAGCACAATGAAATACTAGCAAGTCTCTAACTCTCAGAGTTAAGCAAGATATGGAAGGGTTAGAATGTTCACTTACATGCGGCTGCAGTACAAAATGTATGACTTGAAGTTAGAAATTTCTTAAAATGTTATTTATGCATAAATTTCTTAAAATCTTAAGATGTAAAACTAGAAGAAAAATAACAACCTGATTTTAAATATTGTAGGGTAAAAAATTTGTGACCTTGGTTTAGAAACTATTCTTTACCTGGGACATAAAAAACATGAAACCAGGGCTGGAGAGATGGCTTAGCGGTTAAGCGCTTGCCTGTGGAGCCTAAGGACCCCGGTTCAAGGCTTGATTCTCCAGGACCCACGTTAGCCAGATGCACAAGGGGGCGCACGTGTCTGGAGTTCGTTTGCAGTGGCTGGAGGCCCTGGCACGCCTGTTCTCTCTCTTTCTCTCTATCTGCCTCTTCCTCTCTCTGTCATTCTCAAATAAATAAATAAAACTGAACAAAAAAAAAATTAAAAAAAAAACATGAAACCAGGCCGGGTGTGGTGGGGCACACCTTTTTAATCCTAGCACTTGGGAGGCAGAGGTAGGAGGATCACCATGAGCTGGAGACCACCCTGAGACTACATAGTGAATTCCAATTCAGCCTGGACTGGAATGAAACCTTACTTGCAAAAAAGAAAAAAAAAAAAAAAACAGAAAAAAGTATAAACTGAAATTTATTAAAATTTAGAACTTAAAAAAACCTTTTTTACTTATTTATTGAGTGTGTGTGTGTGTGTGTGTGTGTGTGTGTGTATGCATGCACGCACACTCACTCACACACATGCATGCACGTACCAGGATCTCATGCCACTGCAAATGAACATATGTCTGTGTGTCTGACTTTACATGGGTACTGGGGAATTGAACCTTGGCCAGCATGCTTTGCAAGCAATTGCCTTTAATCATTGAACCATCTCTCCAGCCCCCCTAATTTAAAACTTTCTCTTTGACAAATATAGGTGGATGGTGGAACAGATGAGGGAGTTGATTGGGGGGGTGGTGGATGAAAGAGAATGGATAGTGGGTGATGGGGATGGATGAGGGAGTAGATGGTGGGTGATGGGGTGCATGAGGGAGTGGATGGTGGGTGATGGGGTGCATGAGGGAGTGGATGGTGGGTGATGGGGTGCATGAGGGAGTGGATAGTGGGTGATAGGGATGGATGGTGTGGGTGATGTGGGTGGGTGGATGGTGGGTGATGGGGGTGGATATGCCTGTGAATGAGGGAGTAAATAGGCATTCATGGGTGAGAGACCGGCTGAGGGAGTGATAGATAGGGGTGGATAGGGGTGGGTGGAAGTGGACGGGCTGCTGAGGGAGCAGATGGGTGTGTGTGAGGAGTCGATGGAAGTGTGTGGGGGGTGTATGGTTGGGTAGATGGGGAATGAATAATAGAGTGCATGAGGTGGACACCTAGGTTGAATAAGGTGACAACTTGTGACCTGTGACCCATGGCAAGAATGGCAGGCTATCACTCCCCCAGTTATAGAGAAAAGGCAAAGTGACTCTGCGCAGGTAACTAGAATCCCTAATCAGGTGAAACAGAGTTGATCAAAGAGGCAATTGTTCAAGTAAGCCTTTAAACATTTAGTGCCTTAAAAAGCACAACTGAAATACCAAAACTCACATTTAGGTAAGTACATTCTATTATATTTAATTTTATCTCAATAAAAAATTTAATGTCATATAAGATTATGCAAATGATTCCTAATCATAGATCTAGACCCAGTGAAAGGTGGAGGTGTAAGGAGTAGTCTCCCCAAACCTGCACCCCAGGCTACTAGTGGTAGAAGTACTTATTGGTGATACTGACCACTGGGAGAAACAGAAGGTTTGTATATTTTTTAAGGTTTTTTTTTTTTTTATTTACTTATTAGGGACAGAGAGAGGGAGGAGAGAGAGAGAGATTGTGAGAGAGAGAGAGAATGGGCACACCAGGGTCTCCACCCACTGCAAATGAACTCCAGATGTATGCATCACTTTGTACATCTGGCTTACGTGGGACCTGGAGACTCGAACCTGGGTCCTTAGGCTTTGCAAGCAAATGCCTTAACTGCTAAGCCATCTCTGAAGCCCTGAAGGTCTTATTCAAATTTCATTCACTTCTTTTATTTAATGCCTACCGTAGAATTAAGCTAGCTATTTCTGAGTTTTCTAATATTTAGAAAATTTGGAGGGGCTGGAGAGATGGCTCAGAGGTCAAAGGCACTAGCTTGCAAAAGCAAAAGGCTTGGTCAATTCTCCAGTACCCACATAAAGACAGATGCACAGGGGCAGGAGAGATGGATTAGTGGTTAAGGCATTTATTTGCCTGTGAAACCAAAGGACCCAGGTCTGATTCCCCAGGTCCCACTTAAGGCAGATGCACAAAGGGCACATATGTCTGGAGTTCATCTGTAGTAGCTAGAGGCCCTGGCATGCCCATTCTCTGTCTGTCTCTCTTCTCTCTCTCTCCCTCTCTCTCTCTCTCTCTCTCTATTTGCAAATAAATAAATAATTTTTTTTAAAAAAACAGATGCACAAAGTGGCTCATGCATCTGGAGTTTGTTTACAGTGGCAAGAGGTCCTGGACTCCCATTCATATTCTTTCTCTCTCCTTGAAAATAAATAAACTTATTTTAATAATAACAACAAAAAGAAAAGTGGAATATGTAGGTATGTCCAACTCTTTAACACTAGGCCTTTTCCAGGTTCCCAAAGGGCAGATGTATGGTTGTTGAAATTAGCAATTGTTATGCAGAGTAATCAATGTTTTTTCTTTTTTTTTCTTTTTTCTTGCCTCTCAATATACCCCAGGGTTCACTGGTTCCTGAACCTAAATGCAGCTGTTGTCTTTCTGGCAATCTCTTACATACAGCACTCAGCGGCCTGGGCCCTTGTTATATTAATTCCTTTCATGTCTACACTTATGGTGCTTGTAACTCTACATACGATGTCCTATAACCTGCTTGATCAGCCAGAGACACGTAAGTCAACCACACTTTACATTAGGGTTTGGGGATTTGGTTTCTCTTGATATATCTCCTTCGTGCAGATCTCTACAGTGCTACTACGTTTAGATGCTAAATTTACTTAGTTTTTAAGGATATTTTATTTATTTGAGAGAGAGGCAGAGAGAGAAAGAATGGCCTCTAGTGCGTCTGGCTTTACCTGGGTACTGGAGATCTGAACCTGGGTCCTTTGGCTTTGCTGGAAGATGCCTTAACTGTTAAGCCATCTCTCCAGCCCCTGAATTAATTTTTTAACTGCTACATAGAGGCATAAAAATTATATCTATTTATAGGACAACACATGGTGTTTGATATAAATATAAATTTTGTAATATTTAAAGAAGGTTAAACATATCTGTGTTTGTTTACTTATGGTAAATACACTCAAAATCCCTCCTTCTAGCTTTTTTAAATACATGCCACAGATCCAGGGTGGTGGTACACACCAGGACTTGGGAGGTGGAAGACTTTGAACAGAAGTTCAAAGCTAGCCTCAATTATGTAGTAGTGAGCTCAAGACCAACTTGAGCTGCATAAAACCCTATCTAAAAAATAAAGTAAGCTGGGCGTGGTGGGGCATGCCTTTAATCCCAGCACTGGGGAGGCAGAGGTAGGAGGATCGCTGTGAGTTCAAGGCCACCCTGAGACTACATGGTGAATTCCAGGTCAGCCTGAGCTAGAGTGAGACCCTACCTTGATAAAACCAAAAAAATAAAAATAAAATAAAATTAATAATAATAAATAATGAAAATAAATAAAATAACACAGTGTATTACTGCTACCTGAAATGACCCTGCTATGTGATAGTGCATCAGAACTTCTACGCCCTTTGCTACGGTGGAGGAGCAAGCCATGTGTGTGCGGAGCAGATTTTCTTCATCTACGCATTAGTGGATGGGCCCTTAGGTTGTTTCCACTTGCAAATCGTGAATGTAGCGCAACAGTCAATACCAGACTGCAGAGGGAGAATTCCTTTTTAACCCAGGTTGCTTTGGAACTCAGTCGCTCAAGCCGACCCTGAACTCATGCAGTCTTTCTGTCTCAGCCTCCCGAGTGCTGGGATTACAGGCATAAGCCACCACAATTGGAGAGAGAATTTAATACCATCAACTTTCTGGTCACTGTTAAAATCTCCTTGATTGTCTTTTTTTTTTAATTTCATGATTTGTTAAATAAAAAAAAAAAGACATATGAGCAAACCCACATATTCCAAACGGCACATTTAGTCCATAAGCTATCTCTCCCTCTTCCTCTCTGTCTCTATCTAGAGCCCTTTCTCTCTCTCTCTCTCTCTCTCTCTCTCTGTCCGTACTTATTTCTCTCCCTTCTTCTATCTCCCCATTCTTCTCTCTCTCCCTTCCTATCCATGTCTATCTCCCCATTCCTCTTTATCTATCTATCTATCTATCTATCTATCTATCTATCTATCTGTCTGTCTATCTATCTATCTCTATCATCTATCTATCTATCATCTATCTATCTGTCCTTTTCTTTCCATCACCTATCTATCCTTTTTCTTTCTATCTATGCTTTTTTTTAATATATTTATCTATCATCTATCTATCCTTTTCTTTCTATCAGCTATCTTCTATCTATCTATCTATCTATCTATCTATCTATCTATCTATCTATCTATCTCCCCCTTCCTATCTGTCTCTTTTTATCTTCTTCCTCACTGTATGAAAGGTTTTTTTTTTTTTTTGGTTTTTCGAGGTAGGGTCTCCCTCTAGCCCTCAAACTCACAGTGATCCTCCTACCACTGCCTCCTGAGTGCTGGGATTAAAGATGAGCGCCCCCACGCCCAGCTATGAAGGCGTTTTGAAGAAGTCTGAGCACACCACAACCTTTGCTGTGGCCTGGGCTTGCCAGCTGCCTCCAAGCCTCTGCAGCCACTTGGCTCGCTGAGCATCTTCTCCCTGGGCCATCTTCTCCCTGAGCATCTTCTCCCTGAGCATCTTCTCCCTGAGCATATTCTCCCTGAGCATATTCTCCTTCTGTATCCCTTGTCAGTTTCCTAATAAACCTGGGCAATGAGTCAGACTCTAAATATTTTTTTAGTAAAATCCTTCAAAGACGCCATTAGTTAATGAAGAGTAACAATGTCCTTTTGTTTTTGTACTGGAAGTGACTACTTGACGTCTTTTGCCCATATTCAACTAAGGGAAAAAAAATTAGATCTGTATTCCACGTGCTTAGATAACTTATTCATGTCACATTACACAGTTTCATGTGATTGTTTTCACCTTGAAACACTGAATTTTTATATCCATTAAAAACTAATTCCATTGCTCTGCCATCACAGATCTTACTGACAGCCTTTCCGTTGCGGGTTTCTATGACTTCAGACACTGTAGGTTCTTCATGGGAGTTCTTATAAGCTTAATGTAATCTCATTTATTTAGTTTTTATTCTGTTGTGTTTGGTTTCATGTTCACATACAGTATTTATCACTTCATGACTAACTTATTTCATTTAGCTACTATCCTCAAATTTCACCCATATTGTGGCATGTGTCAGTGTTAAGGCTGCATCATTGCTCCATTGTACGTATACAGCACAATTTACTTTTATTTCCATTTTTTCTTATTTTTGTTGTTGTTTGTTTTAGACAGAAGCTCATGTAGTCCAGGTTAGCCTGGAACTCACTATGTGGCTGAGGATGACCTTGAACACCTGCTTTTTCCAGCCTTCCCCTCCCAAGTGTTAAGATTACTGTCATGGCCCACCATGCCCATGATGCGTTCTTTCCTTCCATTCAACTGTTGTTAGACATTTAATATGACTACGTCTCTCGGCTAATGTAAATACTGCTGTGAGGAATATAACTATGCAAATACTTCTTCAGAATCCTGCCTTGAATTCTTTTAGGTAATATGCCCAGAAGTAGACTTGATATTTTTATTCTTTCCTTTATTTTTTTCAATGATTTGAGGGAACTTCATACTACTCTCCATAATGTCTGTACCATTTTACATCACCATTAATGCAAGAGTTCCTTACAATTTATCAACATCTTCACTAACACTTGCTGTTTTTTTTTTTTAATACTTTATTTATTTATTTATTTCACAGAGAGAGAAAGAGGCAGATTGATAGAGAGAGAATGGGCACTCCAAGGCCTGTAGCCACTACAAACAAACTCCAAACACATGCACCACCTTGTACATCTGGCTTTACATTGGTACTGAGGAACTGAACCCTGGTCCCTAGGCTTTTCAAGGAAGCACCTTATCCGCTGAGCCATCTCTCCAGCCCTTGTCATTGCTTTTTTGATTTCAGCCACCCTGATGAGTGTACAGTGATGTATCACTGAGGGTATGATTTATATTTCTCTAATGGTCAGTGCTGATCATTTTTTTCATGTATTTATCAGCCACTTGTATACATGCATTGATAAGTGATGTGTTAAAGTTCCTGTCCACTTTGAGAATCAGGATTTTTGCTATAGCTGTTAAGTTATAGAAGTTCATTATATATTCTGAATATTAATCCTATGTCAAATATATGATTTATTCTTCCATTCCACACATTGCTTTTTCACTCCATTCATCATTCCCTTTGGCATGTGGAAGATTGTATGCTTAATGTAGGCTCATTTGTTTATCGTTTCATTTTGTTAGCTATGCTTTTGAAATCATGACCAAATGCACGGTGATTCTCTAAAAGATTAAGAGTTCTAGGCTTTGCTTTGGGCTGTTTAATCCACTTTAGGTTATGGTTTTTCACATAGTGTAAGAGAAAAGTCCAACTTAATCTTTTGCATGTGGATATCCATTTTCACAACTCATTTCCTCATTATAGAATCTTGGCATCCTGTTGAAAATTATTTGGGTTTGTGTGTGTGTGTGTGTTTTTCTGAGATTTGGGTGGGGGAGGTTCTATAAGTGTATATTTCTTATATTAAGTTTTAAATTTTTGTTGGCAACCTCCGTACATATGGACAATGTACTTTAATCATAATTCTTTCCCATCATCCTTAATTTCCCCTATCAAATCCCCCCTCCACTGAACCCATTATTCTTTTTTTGAATATTTTATTTATTTATTTATTTTTATGAGAGAGAGAGGCAGGGTGAGGGAGAGAGAAAGAGAGAGAGAATGAGTGTTTCAGGGCCTCCAGCCACTGCAGACGAACTGCAGATGCATGCACCACCTTGTGCATCTGGCTTACATGGGTCCTAGGGAATCAAACCTGAGTCCCTTGGTTTTGCAGGCAAGCGCCTTAACCACTAAACCAGCTCTCCAGCCCCAAATCCCTATTTCTTTCAAACTGGTCTCTCTTATATTTTGATGTCATAAAGGATACAATTCTGCAAGTAATTCAGGTCTCTATAATCACCTGTGCTTACTGGCGGTCTAGTGAGTCAAGAATTCCATACTTTCTCTCTGGTTATTAACAGGAAAAAGAAATCTTATTAGCTGTAAATAAACTGAGCATTTTTACAGTAGGATTTCTGTAGGATGACTATTTCGGCATGGGTACTTTTTGTTTTCATTTTGATTGCTTTGCTTACAGTTTCCAAATTACTAGATGAGGTGCCGTGTGTGAGAGTGATATCAGAGCGAGCATAGTTGCTTTGCAAATTCCTAGAGCACCCAACGATGATAGAAGTAAGGCTCTGTCTTTCCTCCAGCAAAGTACATAACCCTTATTTTGGCTTCTTTCTGTCTGATGACTAAATTGGAAAATCCTCAAAGCTGTAATTCAAAGCCATAGGTGACCTTAAAGAAATGATTTTTTTTATATGCTACCTTTTATTTTAAGGCAACTTTTCAAATGTAGACCATGCATTCCATTATGTTTAGCTGTCAAGCACAGTCTTCATTTGCATTTCTTCCCACTGCTATAATTTTGAGAACTGGCAGGTGACCAAAGGAGAAAAAAAAGTACATTTACCATCTAGAGTGCAATGTAGGCTTTTTTTTTTTATTATAATTAAGCACCAAAGATATTCATGATTAGACCAAGGTCAGAGGAGAACATCAGAGCCAAGGACTTACAGGCACAAAGAAGAGAAAAATCTCTTTCTAAAGGTTTTTTTTTTTAGTAGTAATAGCGACATTGTTTAAGTTTTGCAATAAAACATTTAAAATAGCTCATCTGTATTATTTTAAACTGTGCACGCCTGATGTGTCTGCTGTGCACTCTTAAGCTGGGGCTTGAAGCCTCAGCGAAATTTTTCATTCTACCTTTTTTTCCCCCTTAAATCCAACTTCCTATTTCCGCTCTGGATGCACAGAAGTAATTTGAGAATTATAGTGACAATGAGTTTAAAAATAAAAATAAAAATAAACCAACAAAACTAGTCTACACGATGCCTAAAATTATCTGCATGAAAGCTTTATTTTCTATTAAGTCTAAAGGATTAACCCAGGAAGATGGGGTGATTTGTAGATGTAGATAATTTCAAGAGACTATCCGCGTGAACATTCAGTGGTAACTACAGTTTGGGGGGCACCTCTCCCTCCCCTTGGCAGGTACATTATTCTCTGACTGGCTCACAGGTTTGGGTTCAGTTTATCTTCAGTGTCCTCCTGCCCTCGTCGACTCATCTCCAGCTCTTCTGAGGTTCCTTCTGGGAGCAGTATCTTCTCTCTCTCTCTCTCTCTCTCTCTCTCTCTCTCTCTCTCTCTCTCTCTGCATGCCCTTCTTCTATAGTGTTTCTAAGCTCATGGCTTTAGTGTCACCCACATGCCAAACACTCAGTTTCATATTGACCTTCTCCCCATATGGCAAAGCACATGCTCGATGTTTCTTTTGACATTTTGACACTCCCTTTATCCCCCTTCTGCTTTAGTGCCCTGAGTCTTTCATGGAACCTGGAACTTCCCATTTCCAGTTAGACTGGTTTACCAGGGAGCCCCAGTAATCCTCCTGTCTCTCTGCCTCCTTCAGTCAATAGTTTCTCCAATATAATACAACTCAACTCTGGCTGCAACAACCGGTTGTTTAAGAGGAAATGTAGCCATGGTCGAGTTTTCTCATTTCCCCCACCCTTTGTACTTCAGAACATTTATATATGTTCTGATGGGTTCTATTTTAAATTTATATATATATATGTTCTGATGGGTTCTATTTTAAATTTATATATATATATATATATATATATATATAAATTTATATATATATGTATATAATTTAAAATAGAACCCATCTTGCTCACTTGCTTGCTGCTAATCCCACCCTGTTTTTGTCACCATTATCCCACACCTCACTCCCAGCTTCTTTCTTGTCCCCTGAAATCCAACATCCACATAGCGACCAGGTTCAAGAGTTTATTATTCTTTCTTCAGTGCTGGGTTTCACACAGGTCGGGAAAGGTCCCTACCACTGAGCTACATCCTGGGCTCCCGAGTTGCGTTGTGGAAATGCGCACGTTGGCTCTCCTCTATGGTTTCTCATACGGCTGACGGTGAGCTGTGAGCCCCGGCTGTCTGGTCTGAGCCCGGCAGGCTCCTCACGTTGCCTCTCACCATCTTCCCTGCAGCCGGGCAATGCTGCCCCCGCGCGTGACTGTTGGCGAGGCTCTCAGGTACACTTCCGCTTCCTGAAAAGGGCTGATATCTACTTACTCTGGACTGTCGCCTCCTTCCTGCCACTCAATCCCAGTTGCTATGCCAACTCCTTACAAGAGCTCCTCTACACTCTTCCATAATGAATCTTTGCCATTTCAGTCCATTTTGTCTTCACCGTAGAATATGCCCAATATTTTCTTTTTTTTGCAATGTCTCCCCACTACACAAAAAGGCTCAGGAACACCTGTAAGAGTAGTTCACTGCTGTAATGCCAGGAAGAAGACCCCGTAAGGATGTTGAATGAATGAGTGAATGAGTGAGTGAGTGAGTGAATACGCTCACATTTCTTTGCCATTCATTATGTGTCCCTGCTGGTCTAGCTGGAATTTTGGATCCCATTCATATTCTATCAACTCTTGTTTGCCGACCATCTTGGTTTTGTTGCTTCGTCTCACTCTATCAGGTACAATTCTGTTTTGATAAACGTATTTTCCCAAGTGTCTACTAAATCAGCTTCAGTGCTACTCACAGCCTGGTCCTTGGGGTAATGCTAGCTGACCTACGACATCTTTGTTACTGGTCTACAACAAAATAAATATAAACCCTAAAAGCATATGTATGGAAATATCTGTGGATATTTACATTTGTTGTCTGTTGGATCTAATAAGAAACTATCAGGGACTGATGTTTTTATGCAGTTTTATTTTTTAGACACTTCATTGTTACTTCATCCCACAAACATATTGACAGCCATTCTTGAAAATTTCTTTTTGTCATCTTGAGGTAGCATCTCATTTAGCTCAGAATAGCCTCAGACTTTCCATGTAGCTGAGACAGGACTTTGAACTCCTGATCCGCTTATCGCCCGAGAGTGAGAATTATGGGCTGGTGAGGTGGCTTAGCGGTTAAGATGCTTACCTGCAAAGCCTAACGACACAGGTTCAATTCCCCAGGACCCACATAACCCAGATGCACGTGGTGTCGCATGCATCTGCAGTTCATTTGCAGTGCCTGGAGGCCCTGGTGCACTAGTTCTCTCCTTCTCTTTCCCTCTCTTTCTCTGACTCCCTCTCTCTCTCTCTCTCTCTCAAATAAATAAAACATTTTTTAAAAGAAGAATGAAGCCAGGCGTGGTGGCACACGCCTTTAATCCCAGCACTCAGGAGGCCATGAGTTCGAGGCCACCCTGAGAATACATAGTTAATTCCAGGACAGCCTGAGCTAGAGTGAGACCCTACCTCGAAAAACAAAAAAAGAAAACGAGAGAGAGAAAGAGAGAATTACAGACACCTGGGAGACATTTTTTAAAACCCGATCTTTTTGGAATGTGTATGTTTGTGTGTGTGTGTGTGTGTGTGTGTGTGTGTGTGTGTGTGCATCCTGTACACACAAATGCAGATGCCAGGGGAAGATGTTGGGCACCTTCTGTCACTTATCCACTTTTCTTTCTTTGTTAAAATACATTTTATTTATTTATTTATTTATTTATTTGTTAGAGAGAGAGAGATTGGGATGGGCACACCAGGGCATCTAGCTGCTGTAAACAACCTCCAGATGCACGCACCCCCTTGTGCATCTGGCTCACGTGGGTCCTGGAGAACTAAACTGGGATCTTTTGGCTTTGCAGGCAAACGCCTTAACCGCTAAGTCATCCCTCCAGCTCCACTTTACTTTCTTAATCAGTCTTTCCCTGAGGCTGGAGCTCCCCGTCTTCCCGTTAGACTGGTTGGCTGACCAACAAGCCTTAGAAATCCTCCTGTCCCTGCCTCGCTCAGCGCTGGGGTGACTGGTGTGTGTGACCAGAGCTGGCTTCTGACCTGAGGGCTGCGGCCGAGGCTCAGGTCCCTGCGCTTATCCAGCAAGTGCTCTTGCCCACTGAGCGCCGTCTCTCAGCCCCTAAACCTGATTTCTTTTAAGTAAAGCATCAGAAGCATCAAGCTAACTTACCTTTCTTCAGAAAAAATACAGTGCCAGGACTGAATTGTTTAACAATACCACTCAAGCACCAGCTTTTTCCGGTATTAGAAGCAGATTTAACTTTACCTTGAAACAAATTGTGACAGTTCAAAAAGGTTAGGCAGCGAGTGATGGCACACACCTTTAATCCCAGCACTAGGGAAATTTATATCCTTGCTTGACTCTAGATTCAATCAGGTTGACAATATTAACTAGCACAGCCCGGGGTAAAGGCACACGCCTTTAATCCCAGCACTCGGGAGGCAGAGGTAGGAGGATCACCGTGAGTTCAAGGCCACCCTGAGACTACACAGTGAATTTCAGGTCAGCCAGGGCTAGAGCGAGACCCTACCTTGCAAAACAAACAAAAAAAAAAAAAAAAAAAAAAAAACTTTAGTGAATTTAAAACATACACTTAATGTAAGTCACTGAATTTTAAAACTTGGGGAAAACTGAAGAAAATTTCTTTAGACATAGACTTAGAGAAGGAAATCCTCAAATAATTATCACTTGATAACAAAGCATATTTGAAAGTAAGGGGTAATGTGGGTTGATGCAATCATTGCTCTGTCTACACTACTGGCTTTGGAAGAGGATCAGAAAGCACACTGATGAATAGCAGAGATGAGATTATCAGACAGTGCCCTAAGTAAAGCCACCTAGCCTGGCCTGACCGCTCACATCCAGTCTCTAGAGGGGTCATCAATGCGTGCTCAGTTCTCATTTTACCTAAACCTCAGGGAATCCAACTGAATAGTTACGGACACCTCAAGACAGCAGCTCTTTCTTCAATAGTCCAGAGCTTTCCCCTCGTGCTTCTTTGTTTTCTGACATGCATCTGGTCCCTCACACACACTTCTGTCACTTTGGCCTCATCCACTCTTGGGCCTTCATCTGTGTTTGGCACTAGTGACAGAGAAGAGGTGACCATGACTGGGGAGCTGAGCCCGATCGCCTGTCAGCAATTATCCTGACACACTTCCACAGGTCCTACACACACTTCACAAAGGCCACCGAGGAGCCACAACTGTAATCGCTCTTGGTCGCTACCAATTTGGGCTGGACTTGATCCAGTGACTCAGAGGTGAGAGGCTCCATATTCAATTACCAGGCCCCACCACTTTTTCAATTAATCAAAGGCCGACATAATGGGCCTATTACAAGTCTTAAAGAAAAGATCAGTACAAATCAATATAACCAACTTTATAGCTACAGGAAGAAATACTGATAAATTCAAGTACAAAAGCCAGTACTGGGTGGCATTTAAATGAGTTTGATTAAAATTTATTTTTTTTCCTTTTGGTTTTTCAAGGCAGGGTCTTGCTCTAGCCCAGGCTAACCTGGAATTCACTATGTAGTATCAGGGTGGCCTCGAACTCACAGCAATCCTCCTACCTCTGCTTCCCAAGTGCTGGGATTAAAGGCGTGTGCCACCACGCCTGGCTTAAAATTTATTTTATTTAACATGTCCTCAGAGGAAATTTGAACACAGTCAAAATCACATTCAAACTATAATTTGAGCTCACACAGCAGACTCATTGGGAAAACCCTCAAGTGTTTTGTTTTGTTTTCTGAATATATATGAGAAAGAGGCAAAGAGCAAGAGGGAGGAAGGAACTACAGATGCGATGCATGCACCACCACGTGGGTCCTGGAGAATCGAACCTGGGTCCTTTGGCTTTGCAGGCAAATGTCTTAACCGCTAAGCCATTTCTCCAGCCCCCCTCAAGTGTTTTCATGTGTATTCCACCATTGATCCTACAGCCAAGATTTTGGTGTCTGTAATTTGTGGTGGGATTTTTTTTTTTTTTTCTGGAAAACGTCCCATTCAAGATGGCACAGCTGAACTGGCCCCTCCCAAGGGTGTCTTTCCTGTTACCATCTCAGGAAATTCTCACAGAGGCATGGAGAAAAGGTGTGATCCAAAAGATCATACAAGGAGCAAGCTTAGGGTTGAAATCAGTAACCTCACTAAAAGCTGGCAAGTGACTGCCAACCTCTGGGGTGATCAAGTCCTCTGATGCTAAGGTGGCAGCCGCAGACACCCAGAGAAAGCCATGGGGCAAAGTCAGAAGCCCACTCAACCAGGGCGAACCTCAGTAACACTGCCAGCATTCATAGAGTCATCTCAGCAGCTCAAAGTTGAACCTTGGCAGAGGTAGGAGGATCGCCATGAGTTCGAGGCCACCCTGAGACTCCATAGTGAATTCCAGGTCAGCCTGGGCTAGAGTGAGACCCTACCTCAAAAAAAAAAAAAAAAAAAGTTGAAGCTTGTGTCTGAAATTCAAGGGTAAAATCAAAGCAAAGAATAGCTGTGCCTTCATCTCTCTGTCAAAATTAGATACCTCCCTCCACCTGCCAAGTCAAATGAGGAATGAATATATATATATGATGGATTCCTGTGTCAAGGAGGTAAAAGAAAGTTCAAGTTGTTATGTTGGTTGATGAGTGAAAGTGGGAGTTCTAAGGGCTGCTGAAATCTTTTACTTTGCTGCTGTATTTTATCACCTTTCTTCCTTTTCTAATATGCGCCCATTGATGGTACCTTGTTCTTTTCATTCTTCCTTGTTCTTTTCATTCTTCACATCAGCTGTCAGGCACCGCCCTGGGCTGGTCATCGGGGATGTCATGCCTGTCGAGACCTTTTCCCCGCGACTCCCGCCTCTTGGGTCTGCAAACCCTTCACAGCCACTTCCCTGCCCTTCCTCCCTAGCGCTGGTCACCGTCTCCACCCACGTCCGGGAAGACTGAAGAGCCGTTCCTGCACTAACACGTGTTACCTCCGATTATCTGCAGAGTTCTCGCTCCTGACCACCCTTGGAGTGCTGGCTAACGCGCTGAAAACACGCTGCCTGCGGCTTTACCGTCTTGGCGGCGACGGGCCAAGCTGGATAGACCACGCCAAGAAGAAGCACGGTGGCCGCTACAGCGGGCCCCACGTAGAAGCCGCCAAATTTGTCCTCTTCTCCCTTCTCCCTCTCTTCCTTTCCCAGCTCTTGTACAGAGTGTGCGTCATGCAGGTGAGACGGACAGTGGGCACGTCCCCATCAGCAACAAAGTAACTGCGTGCGGACGGGGCGCAATGCAGCCTGCAGGGGAGGTTTCCTTGTGCTTTTGTTTCTTTAACCTGGTAATGGTTACTTTCCTCACTGCTAGGATGAAAATACCTGGGGAAAAGCAACTTAAGGAAGAAGGGTTTCCTCTCCTTTGTAGTTTGAGGGTGCAGTTCATCGTGGTGGGGAAGGACGGTGGGGTAGCTGGCCACCTTGTGTCTGCAGTCAGGAAACAGAGGACAGGGAGTTGGGCTGGACTCTACCACCTCAAAGCGTACCCCCACTAACCCCCTGGCCTCCAGCGAAGCCCTCGTCCTAAAAGGACCACAACCCTCCAAGCTAGTGCCATCCGCCCGGGAGCCACCCGTTCAGACACACTCAAATCACCGAGCATTCCAGAAAGCACTTTTCATGCACTTTTTGGGGAGAGCTATTGTCCCAGCTCATCACCGCTACAGTAATGGCCAGGGTCCTTTAGAAGCACAGGGATGATGAAATCATTACGTATGGTACCAAGGGGATTATTGATGGGATTGCCTTTCGTGATACGGGCTCCGTGCCCGGGCACTGTCCGCACACTGGAGGGGCACAGAGTCCAGCAGCTGCTCAGTCCACGGGGTTGGAGACTTCAGCCGTCTCCGTCCGGGGCTGAAGGCCTGGAGGACTCCGCGGAGCTGCTGGTCTTCAGCTGCGGTTGGAAGCCTGAGGCAGCTGGGACCTGGCGGCGGTGCAGGCTCACGGTGGCTTCAGGAGGGATGCGCCTGCCACTGGAGGTGGGCAGGCAAAAAGCGTTGCTTTTCCCTCTGTCTAACCTTTCTTTTTTTTTTAATGTTTTTATTTTTATTTATTTATTTGACAGAGAAAGAGGGAGAGAGAGAATAGGAGCACCAGGGCCTCTAGTCACTGCAAACGAACTCCAGACGCGTGCACCCCCTTGTGCATTTGGCTAACGTGCATCCTGGGAAATCGAACCTGGGCCCTTTGGCTTTGCAGGCAAACGCCTTAACTGCTCAGCCATCCCTCCAGCCGTGACGTTTTTTTTTTTCTATTATTATTATTAGTTATGGACATAATCAGTATGTAAACAACATGTTGGTACCACCCTTTCCTTCAGCATCCCTGTCCCCCCCCCCAAAGGGACCCTCCTCGTTGGAGATGCAGGTCATCCCCAGGAGGATTGTGGGTCATGCATTGTGGGGGCAGCCGTCAGTTATGGGGGAGAGGCAATGCCTTTGTGCGTAATGTCCCAACTCGTGGTTCTAACAACCTTTCTGCCCCCTGTTCTGCAAAATTCCTTGAGCCATGTTGGGTGCATTTTAAGTCTACTTCAGTGATGGGCTCTTAGGAGCCTCTGGATTTTTTTATCTGGGGTGATCATTCTGGAGAGCAGTCATCCTCCCTCAATAAAATCCCTCCTGGATATGACCACACAAACCAGCCCAAAAGGTTCCCTCTGAGTTGTTTCTCAATCCAATGTAGCCATCATGCTGGTTTCAAGGTCAAGATGAAACCTCCCTGAGGACCCCCTGGGGACGCACATCTCCGTAAGACTAAATTCCTGGCACTAGGAGCAGACAGCATCTCAGGGTGCACAGTCCTGAGGCATGGGAACAGTTTATGACAACACCAGATCCACAGGCAATTACCAAACTGCCCCTTTGGTCAAAGTGTCTGCCTTCCTCCCTCGTTAAGCCTTTAGGACGTGGCGCTAACGAACTGATTTGAGTTCCTCCTCCATCAACTCCTTAATGAGTGAGTGATTCTCTTCCACCCACTCTGATATTCCTTCTAGAATCAGTCCTTACGCTGTGAGAAAAATTAAGGAGAAAATGTGAATCCCAGTGTATATTTTATAGCAATATGTGATTTTAGAAAAACCACAATAGATGTGACTGTGGTCAAAGACCAAGTTATTTATGGAGAAGAGAGAGAGATTAAATCACACAGGGCTTTCTTCGGTGTTCAAGGAACGAACCCCCAACTTGGAATTTAGAAGGCGAATGAGTGAGATGTCCACACAGTCACAGAACATCAGAGCTGGGAAGGGACTGACAGGCTAACTTACTCACAGCTTCGTTCGTTCTAGAGGAAGGACCTCAGAAAGTTGATGTGATGGGGAAGTGATGAGATGGGGCTCCAATTAGCAGTGGTGGTGCTCGTAAAAGCAGAAGAGACCCCTGATTCTAAGGACAACCAATTCCTGCCCTTCTAACCTTGGGTTTGCAAGCTAAAGTCAGTCCACGGCCCATTTAATTGTTTTATTTTGTTATTTGTATTTATTTGCATGCAAGTGTGCATGGGCATGCACATGCCGTGGCACACGTGTGGGAGGCAGAGGACGATCTTAAGGTGCCTGTGTCCTTCTTCCAACTTCTTTGAGACAGGAGCTCCTGCCCCTGGAATGAATGCCAGTCTAGCTGGCTGGCAAGCTTTGGATTCTCCTGGCTCTACTTTCAGTTGCCATAGGTACTTTGGGGATATATGTGCCCCATTTGTGTCTACTTTATGTGGGTGCTGACTCAAGTCAGCAGGCTTTGCAAGCACACAGAGTCACCTCCCCAGCTCCCATTTACTATTCCTTTTAGGCATGAGACTACATAGTGAATTCCAGATCAGCCTGGGCTACAGCAAGACCCTACCTTGCAAAAACTGTATATATGTATATATTTGAGAGAGGGAGAGAGAAAGAGAGGCAGATAGAGAGAATGGGCGTGACAGGGCCTCCAGCCTCTGAAAACAAATTCTAGACACATGTTCCACCTTGTATATCTGGCTTAAGTGGGTGCTAGGGAATCAAATCTGGGTCCTTAGGTTTCACAAGCATCTTAACCTCTAAGCCATCTCTCCAGCCCTTTTTGTTTAATTGCTTTCATGTGTACTGATGTTCATATGCGTGTGGGTACACATGTACCTGCAGGTGTGATGGTTAATCTCTGGTTGTCAACCTGAAAGGATTTTAAATCACTATGGAAACAAATTTCATATCATGTCTGTGAGGGATTGTTCTAGAGTAGGTTAGTTGAGATAGAAGGACTGTATTAGTCAAGGTTCTCTAGAGGAACAGGACCTATAGAATGAACTGTATTAAAAGGGAATTTATTGGATTAGTTTACGACAGTCCAACAATAGCAGTTTGCAGGCCTGAGAGTCAAGGAACCCAGTAGCTGCTCAGTCCACGAGGCTGGAGGCCTCAGCAGTCCCAATCCAGCACTGAAGGCCTGGAGGCGTCCTGGAGAGCTGCTGCTCCTCAGTCCACACTGGAAAGCAGCAAGCAGCACGGGTAGCCACGTGGGAGGAGGGGGTCCTTTCCTTCCCACAGCTTCCCTAGATAAAGCCCCCCTCCCTCCGAGAGGGGCCGCCCGCTCTGGGGGAAGGGCTCACCCTGGGGGAAGGATTCCTCCTTTAGTTAATCCTTCCTGGAAGCAACTTCAGAGACCCATTTACGAAGAATGTCTGTGGATTCCTAAAGAGATCAGGTTGACACAAAACTTAACCATCACAAGGACCCAGCCCAATTATAGTCTGGGCTCTTGGTTTGCATAAAAAGGGGAAATGTAGATGAGCATACAGCATCCTTACTTTCTACTTCCTCTCCACTGATGTGCTGATGGAAGCTTCTAGAACTGTGAGGTGAAAATAAACCCTTCCTCCTTTCAACTGGTTATTGCCAGGCGTTGTGTGCCAGGAACAAGACCGGTAATTGATACGGTGAGTGAGTGAATGTGTGTGTGTGTGTGTGTGTGTGTGTGTGCACATGTGTGTGAACTGATTATTATCAGGCATTTTGTGCCAGCAACAAGATGGTAAGTGATACAGTGAGTGTGTATGTGTGTGTGTGCATGCGTGTGTATGTGCATATGTGTGTGTGCATGCGTGTGTGTGTTTATGTGAGTGTGTGTTGTGTGTGTATGCATGTGTGAGTGTATGTTCATGTATGTGAGTGTGTTTATGTGAATGTATATGTGTGTATGTATGTGTGTATGGGTCTGTATGTATGTGTGTGTATGACTGTGTGAGTGTATGTGTGTATGGTGTATGTGTGTGTATGAGTGTATGTGTGTATGAGTGTGTGAGTATATATGTATATGTGTGTGTGTATGTGTGTGAGTGTATGTCTGTATGAGTATATATGTGTATGTGTGTGTATGAGTATATGCATGTGTATGTGTGTCCGTATGTGAGTGTATGTGTGTGTGAGTGTATGTCTGTGTGTGTATATATGTGTATGTGTGTGTATGAGTATATGCATGTGTATGTGTGTCTGTATGTGAGTGTTGTGTATGTGTGTGCACGCACATGCATGTGCACTTGTGCATGGAGAGGTTGAGCATCTCTATCAATCTCCACCTGATGTTTTTGAAACAGGGTCTTTCACTGAACCTAGAAGCCACAAGTTCACCCAGACTAGCTAGACGTCAGTCCCCAGGGATCCCCTGGTCTCTGCTTCCGCAGCACTGGGATGGCAGATGCGCTCTGTGGCACCTGGCTTTCTGTTTCAGATGTGAACACTGGGGATCTGACCTCAGAGCTTCACGTTGGTGCGGAAAGCACTTTACTCACTGAGCCATCTCCACAGTCTCTAATTTTTAAATATATTTTATTTGTTTATTTGAGAGAAAGAGGCAGAGAGAGAGAGAATGTGTATGCCAGGGCATCCAGCCACTGGAAACGAACTCTAGATGCATGTGCCACCTTGTGCATCTGGCTTACATGGGTCCTGGGGAATTGAACCGGGGTCATTTGGCTTTGCAGACAAACGCGTTAACTGCTAAACCATCTCCCCAGCCCCACAGTTTCTATTTTTTAAAAATTATTTATTTGCGAGGGAAACAGAGAGAGAAAGAGAGAGAGAGAGAATGGTCACACTAGAGCCTCTAGCTGCTGCAAACAATTCTAGATGCATGTGCCACTTGGTGCATCTGGCTTTATGTGGGAACTAGGGAATCAAACCTGGGTCTTTAGGCTTTGCAGGCAAGTGCCTTAACTGTTGAGCCATCTCTCCATTCCTCCTACCTTTGTTTGTTTGTTTGGTGGGTTTTGTTTTTGTTTTTTCAAGGTAGGGTCTCACTTTAGCTCAGGCTGACCTGGAATTCTCTATGTAGTCTCAGGGTGGCCTCAAACTCACGGTGATCCTCCTACCTCTGCCTCCCGAGTGCTGAGACTAAAGGTGTACGCCACCACGCCCGCCACCCTACTTTTATGTTGAACAAAATGAGAAGGTTTTAATATTTTACATGTTTGGAAAAAAAAAACAAAAACGGAATATTTTGTAGCATATTAAAACTATATGCAATTTAACTTTCAGGGTCCATAAATAAAGTTTAATCAGGACACTGCCATGCTCATTGGTTTGCTGTACCTATTGTTGCTTGGGTACAAGAACAGCAGAACGGAGTAGCTGCCAAGGAGTCCATATGTGACTGTGTGTGCCATCTGCTCTGTTACAGAAAAGTTTGCTGACCCTGGGTCCAGACGAGGCACGGAAGCTAGTGGAATGTAGGAGATCCCGCCTCCCTCCTAATTCCACCAATAGTAGCAGGCGCAAAACCCAAATGCAACAGAAGTATGATCCGCTTGTGTTAGCACTGATCTGAAGGCATCCCAGAAGTGAGAAGTTAATAATGAGACCACATTACTAAGTCGTCCATAGCCAGCCTGAAAACCTTCTGTTCAGATAGCACACATTGCTAGCCAGATCCTTCCTCTGTAACTGATTCTTTTTTGTTTGTTTGCTTTATGAGATGGAAAGAGCAAGAGAGAGAGAGAATTGGCATGCCAGGGCCTCTAGCCACTGCAATCGAACTCCAGGCACTTGTGCCACCTTGTGCACATATGCCACCTTGTGCGTCTGGCTTACATGGGTTCTGGAGAGTCAAATCTCAGTCCTTAGGTTTCACAGGCAAATGTCTTAACTGCTAAGCCATCTCTCCAGTCCAATTTTTTAAATTTTATTTTTTTATTGATGTGTTTTTTTCTACTTGGTTTGAGCTTTCTCTGCAAACTGTGATGTAGTCTTCTATTTGATATAAATATAGTACATTTTGATAAACATATTTTTTTAAGGAGCCAGATGCCTAGTTTATTGTACAGAATTAACTCCTAGCAGTTATCAGTCAGTTATTTGAGGCAAGGTCTCGCTCTAGCCCAGACTGACCTGGAATTCACTATGTAGTCAAAGAGTGGTCTTGAACTCATGGTGATCCTCCTACCTCTGCCTCCCAAGTGCTGGGATTAAAGGCGTGCGCCATCACACCTGCTCTAGGTACCTAATTTAATACTCACAGCCAGCCTACCTAGCTGATATGATTATCATACACTTAACCCTCAGAAGCTGGGCACCTTTGTTTACTCCTATACTCTCAGCACTTGTATGGCTAAGGCAGGAGGACTGTTATGAGTTCAAGGCCAGCCTTGGTGGTGACCAAATGATTGAGACCCAGTCTCAAAAAAAAAGAAACCATTAAGTAATTGTAATCTGCTAGCAAATAACAGACTCGCGGCTGGTATAAAGTCTGCTTCTTGCAATGCCTCACTCACAGCGGATTAGATAGCCTTGATACAAACTATTCAGGACCTACCATTATTTACAGTAATTTTATGCTAGAAACTTCAAAGGAAATGTTAGGCCTACTTCACCAAGGGAGACAGAAGAAAACTTTCGTCAGGAAAGATTAAGTGTAAGTTTTGCCCCCAGATGAAATAATCACCATTATGAAGGCAATCAAAGTACCAGGAATAAAACATCCTAGAATTCCATATTTTAAATTTAGTAGCCATTATTGACCTTCAGGTCCAAGACATACATTTAAAATATGTTGATATTCAGGCCAATGAGGCTGTCGTTTGACATTACGGCAACTCAAAGGTGAACATGAATCTCTATTGACAGCAATTATTTCTGAACACTCACAGGCTTGTATGAAATAAAAAGTATTTAAAATTTTAAAAGGAGATGATTTCAGAACTTGAGGCAGAAGCAGAAATGATTTCAAGCTTTCACGACAGTGCAGCCTTTCCTTAGATTAGGCAATATATTAATATTGCTTCACTAAAGATTAATAGTACATTTGCCACATTATTAAGTTAACACGTTTCTGTGTCTATGATTCATGCCGATAATAACTTTATTCCTATTAACAATAATTCTCATTTCAAATCAGTAACAGAAACTTACAAGTGATGCTGGGAGCCTCTCGGGGGTAGCGTTGTTCAGGTGCCAGCACTTTTTTCTAAGGGACATCATTCATTTCCCTCTGATCAGGGGATACGTGCTTAATCATTTCCTGAGGCGCCACTAGCTGAGGTGCCCTTCACTCTTACCATCTGGATCCAAACAAGCCTGGTTTATTATCACAAGGATCAATTAAAGACTGGAGAGTAAGCCATCACCAGGAAATGTTTTACGTCGATAGAAAGAAGCTCGGTGAAGACGTGGACCAGCCCCCCGTGCATGGGCAGTTACCAGAGCAAGAGATTTGGGTTGTAGAACTGGTGGAGTTTGTTGACAGCCAGACTCGCTCTGTTCATTCTCCTTACGGCCTCTCAAGTTGTCCAACTGATCGTAGAGAGGAGGAGCTCGGGAAGGCTCCCGGGGAGGAGTTAAGTGGTGCATGTTGGGGCAGGCAGCTCTCTTCAGGACCATGGCAAGCAGGGTCCCCAGGGCAGTTGTGCCACTGTAGGGAAACCACCTCACAGAGGCCTTCCTTAACGAAAGCTCCTGCACGACAACCCTCACTAGCCTGAGGTACCACTGGGCTTTGTAGATGAGCTACGTGCTGCTAATGATGTGATGGGAACGCGATGATTATGACCGGGAACAGGGAAGAGAAGGCCTTCCCGGTGCCATGGGCTTTGTTCTGGTGTCATAACTCCCCAGAGGCTTGATTTTTCGAGGTAGGGTCTCACTCTAGCTCAGGTTGACCTGCAATTCATTATGTAGTCTCAGGGTGGCCTCGAACTCACAGCGATCCTCCTACCTCTGCCTCCCGAGTGCTGGGATCAAAGGCATGAGCCACCACACCCGGCTTGGGATTGTTTTCAACGCCTGTGTGTATGTGGTATGCTTACATGTGTGTTAGAGTGTTCATATGCCCATGTGTGGAGACCACAGGTCAATATTGGGTGTCTTCTCTGCCAATCTCTACCTATTTTTTTTAAAAAAATATTTGATTGATTGATTTATTTGAGAGACAGAGAGAAAGAGAGAGAGGGGGAGAGGGAGAGAGGCAGAGAGAGTGAGAAAGAGAATGGGCGCTCTGGGGCCTTCAGCCACTGCAAATGAACTCCATTTGCGCCACCTTGGGTATCTGGTGAATTGAACCTGGATCCTTTGGCTTTGCAAGCAAGTGCCTTAACTGCTAAACCATCCTGCCAGCCCATTTTTTTTAAAAAATATTTATTTCATGTTACTGTGCTCACATTACAAAGAGGACAAACCTAAGGAGTTCAAAAATTGTAACCTACAGCTAGTAATGTATGTCCATACTGTTCCCTTCTTAGAAAGCAACCATTCTAATCTATTTTGCCATCAAACTAAATTGTCTTTAAACTGTCTATTCTTAACCCCCAACCTTCTTTCTCTCATCAGGATGAAACTACACATCCTCATCACTTTCAACTGGTTTTTGCTTTAATGTTCACAAAAAGAATAAAGAAGTCAGTTTACCTGTGTGTAGAACTCAAACGATTTGTTTCTTAGTTTTTTGTTGTTGTTGTTGTTTGTTTGTTTGTTTTTCGAAGTAGGGTCTCACCCTAGCCCAGGCTGATCTGGAATTCACTATTTAGTCTCAAGGTGGCCTCGAACTCACGGTGATCCTCTTACCTCTGCCTCCCAAATGCTGGGATTAAAGGCGTGCGTCACCATGCCAGGCGGTGATTTGATTTCTTATATGTGACCGTGGTAGCAAAATTAGGGCCACCAAGACTATCCAGGGGGGAAATGAAACTGTAAAGGGTTCTCCATAAAGAACTGGCATCTCTGTCAGTGGGCTGAGCAGAGTCTCTAAGTCATAGCTGAGACTAAAAATTTGGGTAATGTCCAGGACATCTATTGCAGATAGTGTGCAAGGGGGAAGGCATCTGCCAGTGTACGCTTTCTCCAAAGTTAAACCGCTGTCTTAACGCCCTGATTCCTTAAATGCAGATTCCTTCAGGATATTATCTACAGACCATGAATTCCAACTTGAATTTGGGTGGATTTCTCCTGCCCATCTCCCTAATGAATGCTGTCAGCATTCTGCCGTTACTAATTCTGACCCCCTTTATGGATTACCTCAGCACCTGCCTGCTCCCTTCTAGGAGAGACGGACCATTTCTGTCGGCATGCATCAGTAAGTACAACTTATCATTTCAAGTGAACGTTTGGCAACTTGAAAAGAAAAAGAAGAAACTTGCTGCTGAGATCTAAACTAGCTATCTGCTCCTGAGTAGGCTTCCCAGTCGTCACAAATCAGAAAGCTGGATTTGTGAGTGGTAACATCCAGGTCCCCAGAGCGCCGCCCACAAATCAGCTTCCCATCTTCTAAGCATCCTTTAGGGTCTCCTCAGAAATCACATCCGAACTGAGGTGGAGTCACGTTCAGCACCGCTAAATGGCTCATCCAGCAGTAGTCAGTTGTTACCCTTAAATCAATGTCTGAAACATTCTTTTTTTAAAAAAAAATATTTTATTTATTTATTTGCAAGCAGAGACAGAGAGAGAGAGAGAGAGAGAGAGGGAGAGAGAATGGACAAGCCAGGATGAGCACGCCAGCACCTCCAGCCACTGCAAATGAACTCCAATTACATGTGTAATTTTGTGCATCTGGCTTTATGTGTGAACTGGGGAATCAAACCCAGGTTGTTAGGCTTTGCAGGCAAATGCCTTGACCGCTGAGCCATGTCCCCAGCCAGATATGCTCTTAAAAAGCAGTTAGTGGGGCTGGAGAGATGGCTTAGCAGTTAAGCACTGCCTGTGAAGCCCAAGGACCCCGGTTCGAGGCTCGATTCCCCGAGACATGATGCACAAGGGGGGACGCATGCATCTGGAGTTGGT
Source organism: Dipus sagitta (assembly GCA_036346955.1). Classification (NCBI taxonomy): domain Eukaryota; kingdom Metazoa; phylum Chordata; class Mammalia; order Rodentia; family Dipodidae; genus Dipus; species Dipus sagitta. Next base: position 11,459,425 of record CM070789.1, on the reverse strand, counting down.
TTGCAGTGGCTGGAGGCCCTGGCGCACCCATTCTCTATCTATCTGCCTCTTTCTCTCTCTGTCTGTCTGTTGCTCTCAAATAAATAATAAATTAAAATAAACAAAAAAAGTAATGCATCTTCAAAACATATATGTAATTTCTGAGCCAGTAGCAAGCTTTATTAAAACTTAGTACTGTTGGCACGAAGATACAGCTCAGTGGTAAAGTTCTTGCTTCACAAATGAGGTCCTGTGCTACATCCCCAACACTGAAAACAAACAAACAAAAAAATTGCTGTTATGATTAATAGCTTCTGAATAGTATTTCTTCAAATAGTAAGGAGTATAGAAATGATTTTCAAATGTATTATTTATTTATTTGAGAGGGAGAGAAGAATATAGAAAGAGAGAGAATGGGTGTGCCCAGGGCCTCTAGACACTTCAAATGAACTCCAGACGCATGTGCCAACTTGTAATCTGGCATGACATGGGTCCTGAGGAATCAAACTCAGGTCCTTAGAGTTTGCAAGCAAGCACCTTAACCACAGAGCAGTCTCTCCAGTCCTCAAATGTAGTTTTTAAAGGGACACAGTTTAGGATAGCTTATTTAAGGCACAGCAATAAATCCTAAAATAAAATTCATCTGCTTGCAATGGAAGAAAAGGAAGAGCGTCCATTCTGATAATTCTGTTCTCTAAGTGTGTCCTTTACACTCTCCGGGGAACCAGAGGACAAAGTGTGGGCAGAGCAAAGCAGGAATCAAAGACCCATGCCTCCACTCCTGCTCTGCCCCTAGACTGCTACTGTGTGACTTTGTAAAAAAAAAAAGACCCAACCTCTCCTTTCTGCAGCTGCCTTTATCTATTTATTTATTTTTAATTTTGTAGCCATAGGTCATGTTGGGTCCCTTTGTTCTGTAGAACTTGAAAGCATTCGCCATGACTTCATTCCTGATACACAGTGAAGTACTTGGGTGTTAGCTTTCATTGGAAGTCATCAGGTCTCATAGTTTTGTTGTTGTTGTTTGGTTTTTAGAGGTAAGGTCTTGCTGTATCCCAGGGTGACCTGGAATTTGCTATGTAGTCTCAGGGTGACCTCGAACTCTCTCTGCAATCCACCTACCTGTGCTTCCTGAATGCTGGGATTAAAGGTGTGCACCACCATGCCCCGCTAGGTGTCATTGCTTGTTGATAGGAAAGCAGGGTTGGAAACCGCAGGGAAATGCAGGCAAGGTAAGCGAATGCAGAAGCCTCTGCTGGAGACAGGATTCCACTGAGATCTTTGAGGTCAGCATGTTCTACCTGTGGCTGAAACTTCCTCAGTCTCTCCTTAAAGATGAGTGGAGGCCATTAGCTTCTGACCACACAGACTTCCTGCGTTCCTTTGCCACAGACTTTACAGTGTGGTGCTTGTTTCCCAGCCTTTGTTAGAGCCACTGGGCAAGATTATTCCAGATCAGACCACAGGCTGGGTTGGTTTTGGTTAGAACTCAGACTATCCTCATCATAGTATATTTGGTTATCTTCCGCTGGACAGAACTGTGGTACATAACTCTTCAAAATTTATTTCTCATCAGGTAACCCTGTCTTTATTGATTATAGAAAGGTTTAGCAAACTGCAAATCCTAATGAGTTTCGAGAATCCTTAAATTTTAGAATGTGCTTTTTATGTCTGCCAATGTGAAAATTATGAAAAAGAAAACAAAAGGTTATTTAGTGACTACCCAGAATTGTCTTGGGCACTGGAAGATTCAAATGAAAGTAAGACTGGGTGTGGAAAGGAAATGAAGGGAAGCTGGGTGTGGTGGCTCACGCAGAGATAAGAGGATCGCCATGAGTTCAAGGCCACAATGAGACTGCATAGTGAATTCCAGGTCAGCCTGAGCTAGAGCTAAACCCTACCTCAAGAAACCGAAAAAGCCAAAAAAATTTAAAAAAGACTGTATGTCCTTACCAAATTCACTATTGAAACAGAATGAAGTACAAAATGGGTGTATTTATGTTACAAAATGTCAAAAAAAAAAAAAATTAAACCATCTTGGCAGCCTTTTACAATATCACGACGCATCCCAGACAGAGCACCCAAAGTTGTGCATAAGTGTTTTTAAACTGGGATTCTTTAAGGAAATACACCATGCCACATGGCTATACGGACTGCATTAGAATTCCTTCCTAAGAATAAAATACAAATTCACTTCAAATTTAAGCAACTTCCTCTATGACATATTCCGAAATCTTGTCTCTCCTGAAAGAAAGGGATATTTTTTTGGATAGTCAGGCAGAATTATCTAGAAGTTTTGTTTTTTGTCATTGATCAATTAAATATTTCCCTTCAAAATTGATAACAAGACCTGTTGCTCAGGAGAAAAAGAGAAACTAGACTCACTTCAAAAGATATGAAGCTATGTTCCACTGTGCACCATACACTGAGCGCGGTAACTTCTAAGCAAAACTCCATTCATTCAGCCATTTGCATACTTGTTCATTTATTTGCATAATATTTTGCTCTGGGAATATAAAAGTGTGATGATATGCATCTTTTAAACTAGATATTTGCGTAAATTTCCCATATTGTGGTTATGATTATGGAAGATTAACAAGTTTTATCAGGACATGAAAGTCAACCAAGGGTGCTTTTTGATACTAATTTACATAATTGAATTAGTCTAATATTAAAATTTCCTTTCATTTTAATCTCAAGTGCCTGAAAATGTGAGTGAAGTATGTAGATTCAGAAGCTAAGTATGGACATATCATATTTATGAGTTCCTCGTGTGAACCTAGGCACCTCCGTGCACGTGGCACAATGACATGCATGGTAAACTGACAGTGAATGTACCAGAGGTCATCAAGGTGGCGTCATTTATATTCAGGTGTTTTGACGCTATGGCATTTCTTATTATCATTATTGTTATTACTATTATTCCCCTGATCTATACATAGCTGTTAGATTATAGGTGTTCAATTATCAGTGTTAACTTCGAATCTACCGTTTCCTCCAACTAGCAGTATGAAGGAAATGAGAGATTTCTTATGTCACCACCATGAGCAGTTATGGGTTTATAAGTTGTCCTTATACACTCTGTCTCCTTCCACACTCAGTCAGTCCGTCTCCAGGAACTGTCACCTGTAAAGGAGGCAGATGGTGGAGACAATGTCAATATTTTGTTGTCGTTGTTTTTTGAGGTAGGGTCTCACTCTCGCCCAGGCTGACCTGGAATTCACTACGTAGTGTCAGGGTGGCCTCGAACTCACGGCGATCCTCCTACCTCTGCCTCCCGAGTGCTGGGATTAAAGGTGTGCGCCACCGTGCCCAGCTACAATGTCAATGTGTTATATGCAGTTTCTTCTGCCCCAGACCACTCCTAAGAGATGGGGAAATCTCAGCCAGTTGGTCAAACTTGAAATGTAATGAGGTCAAACACACAGCATGGTTTCTCCACCCAGTTCATAAACAGTGCAAGGGAAGGAGGGGTTTGGGATTCAAGATACGGCAGTGCTGAGCTGTCAGTAATGAAATCAAGCAGGATGCTCAAAGCGTACCAAGGCACAGATCCAGAAGCTGCTGAGACTCAGCACTAAAGCAGTCTTTTAACACACCCACCAAGACTCAGGGAATTTTGCAGAACAGCGGGAGGAGAGAGTGCAAGAGTCAAAGAGTGGGAGGGAATATGCAGAGGCATTGCCCCTGCACTCAGTGAGTGACCGCTGCTCTCATGTCTCATAACCCACAGCCCGTGGTGAATACCAGCAATCCCACCGAGGACGGTCCTCAGTGGCGTGGGGACAGAGAGGAGGGAAACATGCTTCCAACACATGATGTGTCCGTACAAAGATTCTAATTAGCGCACAAGGAAGAAGGAGATATGTCGTTTATTGACAGCCGGGCTGTGTCGTGCAGCTTTAATCCCAGCACTCGGGAGGCTGAGGCAGGAGGATCTCTGTGGGTTAGGAGCCAGCCGGGAGCTATGCATTGTGTTACAGGTCAGCCTGGGCTAGAGTGAGACCCTGCCTTGACAAAAACAAACAATTAACAAAACAAATTATGTCAGCTGTTGAAAATATCTCTAGGCCTGGGGATGTAGATCAATCAGGAGAGTGCTTGTATAGTATGCATGAAATTCTGGGTTCAGTCCCAGAACTGGAGCAGACAGGAGGCACGGGCCCTTAGTCCCAGCACTTAGAAGGTACAGGCAAGAGGATCAGAAGCGCAAAGGTCCTCCTTGGCTACATGATGAGTTTGAATTCCAGGCCAGCCTAGACTCCATGAGACCGACCCTGTCTAAAACAACACAGAAAGAAAAGCTCTGAACTTCCCAGGATTAGGACAAAGGCTTGATGTGCTTTGGGTGTTTACCCAGACCACATTTCTCTTCCATTACATTTGTACAGCTGCATCTATTTGAAGGTCAACTTTAATTCACCAGAATTCTAGGATGAGAGATATCATTGTGATTTATCCTGTCATAATTAGCATGCTTCACTTGAGCCTTTCACAGCTCAAAAATCTTTACACCATATTTCCTTTCTTTCTTCTATTTTTTTATTTATTTATCTGAGAAAGAGAGAGAGGCAGAGAGAAAGTGAATAATGGGAGCAGCAGGGCCTCCTGCCACTGCAAACGAATCCCAGACTCATGCACCACTTTGCGCATCTGGTTTTATGTGGGTGCTGGGAAATCATACCAGGGCCAACAGGCTTTGCAAACAAGTACCTTTAACCACTGAGCCATCTCTCCAACCCCAACACCATATTTCTTTTCTTTAGCATGGATTGAAATCCTGTCACATGTGACATTCAGGAGTGAGTTCTGACACACCCAAGGCTTAATCTGATTAGAATTGGCCAAGTTAAGATTTCTAACACAAAGCAGTTATCTTGACTTTATCATTTAAATTAAAATGCAGGTGAATTAGGTCGCACATGCACACAAGGTGACATATGCATCTGGAGTTTGATTGCAGTGGCTGGAGGCCAATTTTCTCTCTCTCTATCTCTCTCTCTCAAAAACAGAACCTAAAAAAAAAAAAGGTTGGTAACTCCAGCTAAATATAGAAACACACAACAAATAAGAAAAACAATGAAAAATTTAAAACATTTTAATCGTGACGGGGAAATACCTTCCTCACAGGCAAGAAATGTACATGATTTAAATACATGATTTAAATACATGATCTGTAGAATGGTGTGGACACAAAAATGTACCCACATGAGTACCTTCCCTATTGTGTAAATTTGCCAAAAATATAGATCGAAAGGGTAATTTCTAAGGACTCAATAGAACGCCATAGTTACCGTTGTGCGCTCACACATCAGAGGCCACCGTCGCAGCGCCATAGAAACCCCTGGTTTCCTCAGTGAGTAAATGCAGCCAATGCCTTAAAAGCCTTAATGTATCCGTTATGCGGAATTAAATCTTGCTTCAATACAAAATGGTATATGACACCTGAATGTTCAAATGAGTTCTGACTTTTTTTTTATTTCACTGTGGTCTAATTTGGACAAGCAATGAACGAAGGATAGTAGAATAAATTATAAGATCTTCAAAACTCTTCAAGACTTGTCTACAGCCACACAGCCAATATTAAAACATACATTATTTACCCAAATATGGTATCGCCCTCAGAACCATTGTGCTTTATCTCATAACTGTGAGTCTGCACATGGTCTAAAATGTGTGCATTCTGATGCAGAGAAGTCTGCTCTAGATGTGGTGTGATCTCATATAAGTTACAAATTTTAAATGGAGTAGATTAAGTGAAAGTTGGAATCAAACTTTGAATTTTAAAACAGTCATGTTTCATTGACACCAGCCCGTGGTAGCAAGTTAAAAAAAAAAAAAAAAAAACAGGGCTGGACAGATGGCTTAGCTGTTAAGGCATTTACCTGCAAAGCCAAAGGATCCTCATTCAATTCGAGTTTGTTTGCAGTGACTGGAGGCCCTGGCATGCCCATTCTCTCTCTCTCTCATAAATAAATTATATATATACACACATATATATGTATGTATACACACACACATACACACACTCACAGATGCTGGGTGTGGTAGCACACACCTTTAATCCCAGCACTCAGGAGGCAGAGGTAGGATGGGTTGTCATGAGTTCAAGGCCATCCTGAGAGTACATAGTGAATTCCAGGTCAGCCTGGACTAGAGTGAGACCCTACCTTAAAAAACCAAAAAAGAGGAAAGAAAAAACCCACAAGCAAACAGAGCTATCAATATCGTTCAGGTACAATATAGTTTGTTCTAAAACATCTAGGTAAATGAGTATTGTGAGTTGAATGTCTTTGGTGCCCCTCTAAACATTCATGTCGAAACCTAGTCTCTAATGCAACAGTTCTGGGAAGTGGCTGGGTCATGAATGGGATTGAATTTCTTTGAAAAAGGGCTTGATGGAAGATGTTTGTTCCTTTTCCCTCCACTGTCTGTCATGTGAGGACATAGCATTCCTCCTGTGTGCAGGAAGCAGGGTCAGAGGCACCATATTGAGTCACAGAATAGCCTGTACCAAGCATGTGAACAGGCCAAGTGGAGGAAAATACATTTCATTATTTTAAAATTGTATTTATTTATTTATTTGCAAGGAGAGAGAGGGGGAAAGAGAGAGAGAGAGTGGGAGCACCAGGTTTCTAGCCCCGCCAAAGACTCTCAGGTGCATGTGCCACCTTGTGCACCTGGCTTATGTGGGTAGCTGGGGAATCAAACCTGGGTCCTTAGGCTTCACAGGCAAGTGCCTTAACCGCTAAGCCACCTCTCCAGCCCCCCTGTTCTTTTCAAAGCCCCTGTTGCAGGTGTTTCATTTTAGTACCACAAACGGACGTTTTAAAACAATGAGTTAAGTGTGTGGTTTGCCTGTAGTCACGTGGAGAACTACCTTTCCTTGGATCATGCTAGAGCAGGTTTGACATTGCTGTGAGCTAACGGGGTGCTTCTCGGGTGGATGGAAGCACCTCTGGGTCCAACCTCGATACAGGTTCTCATTCGCTTGCTCTGGGGCGAGGAGCCAGGTGTCGCATGTCTAACATGCATAGTACTGAGCAGTCACACCACAGTGAATGTTATGGATGGGACAAAAGGCCACACTCTCTCAGGTTTCATACGTGTGTATGACAGCCATGGCCCAAGTGAAGAGCAGTAATTTGTTATCTGGCCAGAGCCAAAATTCAGGCACAGGCAGTAAAAGCTGATGACTGAACCAAAGATTAGAGGATCAATCGCCACAGCTCACAAGCCACACCTATGCCAGCATCTGTCTTTACGTGACATCGAAGCTGAGAGCCTTCCCCCCACCCCATTGCAAATGAGCTGCTAAGAAATGTTACCTGTGAACTCCAGTTAAGTACAATTGCATAAATCCTTCAAAAATTATTACCTTGGGCTGAAGAGATGGCTTAGCGGTTAAGGCGCTTGCCCGTAAAGCCAAAGGACCCAGGTTCAATTCCCCAGGACCCACATAAAGCCAGCTGCACAGGGAGACACATGCGTCTAGAGTTTGTTTGCAGAGGCTGGAGGCCCTGGCATGCCCATTCTTTTTTTCTCCCTGCCTCTTTTTTTCTCTGTCTCAAAAATAAATAAATAAATAATTTTAAAAGCATGGTTATCTTGAAAGTAATTCATTAAACACTTGGATAAATGTATATTCTCTCTTATTAGACAAGTGCCTGCATTTCTTTAATTTTTCCTTTCGGCCTACAAGGGACATGTTGATTATGAGTCACTTGCAGAAAACAACTATCGCACACCCTGGTCTAAACCAATGCCTCAAAGCCATGAAGAACCCTGGATAAAATATAAACTTTTTAACGTAATAGAAGTAATAGCCAAATCGCAAAAGTTCATGATATGCCTGGCCAAGATGACTTTGGCAAGGACGGGAGGCATCTAGAAGGTTTTCAGAATTCAGAGTGTACAAGGGGTGCCTCCTCGCAGTGGGGGTTGAACCCAGGCCCTCACATATGCTAAGTATGTGCTCTGCCATTGAGATACAGCTGGGGTCCTCAAATGCTGGAAAGAAAAGAACCCTAAAAAAGCAATCTGAATCACCACTGAGAATCCAGGATTCTGGAGCTCACTGTGTATCTGACCTGCTTTCCTAACTAAAGTCTCTTCTATGTTTTTAACTCAAGACTCCATACTTCACCAAGATCGTTCTTAAAAATTTCCTGTCTCCCACCTCCAATGTCATTCCCATTCTATCAATCAGCATGTGACCTTGACGGTAATCATCCTAAATGACCACGTTAATCATTTCACTTGTGTCCAAAATCTTCAATGATTCTATTATCTTCAGAGTAATTTCCAAATGTCTTCAAAGTGTATTAAATGCCTCTTAGCACCTGACCCCAATCTATCTTCTCGGATTCCCACGGAACTTGAGCTCCCCGCCATTCTGAAAACGCGATGCTTTCTCAGCTCTGTGGTTTCGCCAGTGCCATGCCATTTGGGGTAACATCACCTTTTCATACTGAAATCCTCTTTTCCTTAATGCAAAAAATGATATTTTTAACCTCTTAAGCTAGAAATAAGTTCTTTTCATGTTCCCTGATAAAATGTGAGTCTACTATCAATGAAAACATATTCATCTTACATTCTACTACCTTTGGCATAGTAGGGACCAAGTAAGGATTTAATTGAATTAATGTATTAATAGTTTGTGAATTTAGAATGCGCTAAGGAATCTAGAAAAATGCAATTTGTGATGAATTTTACATGCAAGTTTCATATTTTGATGAGATGTTTATAAACCAAAAGCTCAACTGGACTGTGAATGTGCATAAATTTAAATAAAATGTTTTAAATTAAAAATAATAAACTGGGGGCTGGAGAAATGGCTTAGTGGTTAAGGTACTTACTTCCAAAGCTGAAGGATCCCGGTTCAATTCTCCAAGAATCCATGCAAACCAGATGCACAAGGGGGCGCATGCACCTGGAGTTCATCTGCAGTGGCTGGAGGCCCCGGCACACCCATTCTCTCTCTCTCTCTCTCTCTCTCTCTCTCTCTCCCTCTTTCTCCCTCTCAAACAAATAAATAAATAAATAAAAACTAATAATAATAATAATAAACTAAAATTTTCCTCCAAGTTTCAAATGATTACTCAGGTTTCTTTCTCTTTTTATGTTCACCTTCCATTTCTTGAGAACCTATTCAAGAGCAGTGTTCATAGACAATTCTAAATGCTGAGATATAACCAAAAAAAAAATCACTTATACCCTTTTCCATCAACCAAAACAAACAGGAAACTATTCAAGCATCAAACTGATTTCTATTAATTGAAAGCTTTGTCTTATCTCAAATTTTATGCCAGTTAGCAAAATAAGACTATGTCTAATTTCAAAAAAATTCTATGAAACTAAAGGTTAACTCTTAATATAGGATTACGTCCAGATATGAATGATAAACTAAGAAAAGGAGCAGTTATAGTAGATGTAAACTCTATAACAAAATTTGTGGGTTTTTTTAACAGAATTATCCTCAATAATTGCTAAAAGGTTAAGGGAATACCTTGAATAATTGCCTACATTTATACTCTTCACCTTGCTGATTTACCTTGTTAATTTTATCTTAAATAAAAGCTTTCATTCTGGAATTTTCTAACAACCACAGAGATTGGGGAAATGACAAAAAAAATCTTAATGTTTTCATGTATTCCCTAACTTATTTAAAATTATAATTGAAACTATAATAATTATGTCTTAAATTTTTCCCAAATTATTTTTGATTCAAATATATCTCTTTTTTAAAAAAAAAAGAAGTATTTATTTATTTTTGAGAGAGAGTGAGGCAGAGAGAGAGAGAGACAGAGAATGGGCACACCAGAGCCTCCAGCCACTGCAAATGAACTCCAGATACATGTGCCACCTTGTGCTTCTGGCTAACTGTTTTTTGAAGAAGTTACCTACAGCACGCTGAGGAGGGAGGTTCTCCACAAGATTGAGGCTTGGATGGGGCACAGTGTGGAACCAGCTCTCTATGTGTGTGTGTCTGTGTGACTGTCTCTCTCTCTCTCTCTCTCTCTCTCTCTCTCTCACACACACACACACACACACAAAGAACAAAAGTATGTTATCTACAATGGTAATGTTTTTCTCTTTTTTTACTATTTTATTTTTATTTATTTATTTATTTGACAGAAAAAAGAGGGAGAGAGAGAGAATGGGAGTGTCAGGGCTTCCAGCCACTGCAAACGAACTCCAGACATGTGTGCATCTGGCTAACATGGGTCCTGGGAATCGAACCCGGGTCCTTTGGCTTTGCAGGCAAATGCCTTAACCATTAAGCCATCCCTCCAGCCCAGTATTTTGTTGTTATTGTTGTTGTTGTTTTTGTTTTTTCCTGTCCGGGAAGGTAAAAGTTAAATTTATGGCCTTCAATAACAATCGCTATTGGCCTCCAGCAATTTTTATAACAATAACCAAATATTATCTTATTTCAATCCCACAGCCACATTGTACAAAGTTAGCATGGTTACCAGGACTCAGAGCCCAAGAAAGTGGTAGTGAGCTTGTAACTGCCATGAGACCACATAAGCCAAGGTCAAGTACAAAGCCACTTGCTCAGCACTGAGTGGGGGGTCCCACACTTTACTGGCCTCTGGTTATTGAGAGAACAAAAGAACATTTCTTGTGGAAATGTACCCAAAAGTCATGGTGTCTGAAATGCTTTGGCCTATTTCATTGGTTTCTAGTTCTTTCTTTAAAAAAATATTTTATTTATCTGTTTACGAGAGAGAGAGAGAAGGAGAGAGAGAGAGAGGGAATGGACACACCAGGGCCTCCAGCCACTGCAAACAAACTGCAGGCACATGCTCAACATTGTGCATCCGGCTTACGAGGGTTCTGGGGAATTGAATCTGGGTCCTTAGGCTTCTCAGGCAAGCACCTTACCTGCTAAGCCATCTCTCCAGCCCACTAGTTCTTTCGTTCATATGTTTTTTTCTTTTGCATTTCCCCTCCAGTGGCCGGACACGTTTGTGCAGCATTGTCCGTGATGGTGGCTGGCTTCCTTGAAGTGCACAGAAAACGTTTCCCCTCAGTGGAACAACCTCTTTCAGGCACAAGCCACCTCGTTTCCTCTATGACCTGCTTCCACCTGATTCCTGCCTACGTTTTACTCGGAGTGGCTGAAACTCTGGTCAACCCGGCCTGTGAGTACCAAGACTGTCAATGAATGCTCTGCACAGGACACACGGCTGTGACAGGAAGAAGTGATTGGTGTGACCCCAAGGCATTTCCCACAATGCTTCCAACAAGACCGCTTTCGCCTCTTTTGTCTAATGCTTCATCTCTCTTTATTCTACTACCGCCTATGTACAAGTTATTCATGCTGTCTAGATAGACATGGAAAGGGTTCGCTAACTGATCAGTGGCAGTAGCCATTTGGTCAAACACTCAGAACAAGAAGAAACTTGCTAAAATCTAGAAGACAGCTTCAACACACTCAGAGGAAAGTTCACTCTCCATCTTCCCTTCCCTATTTCTGCCCCCTTCCAAAATTTAATGTGCCTTGAGAATATATATATATATATATATATATATATATATATATATATATATAGAGAGAGAGAGAGAGAGAGAGAGAGAGAGAGAGGCAAATAAAATGAAAATTTGATGCAATTGATAACTCAATGTCATTAAGTTACCAAGATTAAAAGTGATCACTAGAATCTCATAAGACATGTTCAAATTATCTTTATTAAATATCAAAGGTTTCTGGATTACCTCCATTGATTATACTGATTAAACTTGTCACTTCATAACATAGCACAATATTTCAATTATTTCCTATAATGCAGTAATACGTGTGTATTTGTGTTTATACACATTGATTAGTATAACCTATCATAGCTTGTGTTCCTTCTCTCCTCATATTTTGCTTCAATGAGATCCTTAATTATAACTCAACTTGCATTAGATTTTACTGAGAATATTTTTTAACATTTTTATTGACAACTTCCATAATTATAGACAATAAGCCATGATAATTACCTCCCCTGCTTTCCCCTTCACATAGCCACTCTCCATCATATCTCCTCCCTTCTCAGTCTCTTTTTTAATTTTTGTATCATCTTTTCCTCCTGTCATGAGGGTCTTGTGAAGGTGGTACCGGGCACTGGGAGGTCATGGATACCCACTCTTTGCTGTGGTTTCTGAATGTTACAAAGGCTTGTATGCTGGAACAGCTGATGGCACCATTTGGGGAGACTATGGGACCTTTAGGAGGTGGAGCCTTGATGCAGTGTGTTCTTGGGGGGGCAGCCCTGAGGTCTCATAGCCTGACACAACTTCCTGTTCATCCTCTGCTTTCTGCCTGTGGATGTAATGTGGCCGACTGCCCCCCCCCCACTCCTGCTGCCTACCATGAAAGAAAGTATCCCCCAAAACTATAAGCCAAAATAATTCTTTCATCTGCTTCTTGTCAGGTCACAGAAATGAGGAAAGTGACTAATACGCCCTCTATCCTCATCTCTCCAACATCTCTTCTATTCTATGAACCAGCTCAAAAGCATCCTAAATGAAAACTCTAATCATTTCATTTGTGTCAAAAATCTTCAATGATTTCATTACCTTCAAAGTTAGTTCCAAATTCTTTAAATATACACTTAATAGGGCTGGAGAGATGGCTTAGCAGTTAAGGTACTTGCCTGAGAAGCCTAAGGACCCATGTTGGACTCTCTAGGTCCCACGTAAGCCAGATGCACAAAGTGACACAAGCCTGCAAAGTCACACGTGCTCACTAGGTGGCGCAAGCATCTGGAGTTCAGTTGCAGTGGCTGGAGGCCCTGGTGTGCCAATTCTCTCCCCCCTCCCTCTTTCTTTCTCTTGCACTAAAAAATATGTATGTACTTAATAAATATATGTACACACACAGGCACACATGTATGAGAGCAGAGCAATTCATTTAAAAAGTCAAAATAAATTAACTTAATTTGTGGAAATATAGTCATTCATATATACAACATATCACATTTCTTTTTGGTTGTGTTAAATCATTTCATTCCATATGTTTTGCATGAGTGGTTTATTTTATGAGAGTCTACAATCATCACCATATAGCATAGCAAAGAATCCAAAGGTAGTGTGAAGGAAGGCCATTACACCAGCATGCCTGATCGCCCATGTTGTGTCTAGAAAATTCTTGGAAGTAGTCAGTCAGAATTTTCTGGACTACAATGTGGGAGAAGGTAATGCGTGATTACAGAGAAAGACTCCTAGCCAGCTGGGCAGTAGTGAGTGAACATACTGAAGCCAGAGGGTAACTACAACCACCAGCTGTTAAAAAGGTAGAGAGTCCAAAAAAAAAAAAAAAAAAAAACAACCTTTTTGGGCTGGAGGGATGGCTTAGCAGTTAAGGCAAAAGGACTCAGGTTCAATTCCCCAGGACCCATGTTATCCAGAGGCACAAGGGGGCGCATGCATCTGGAGTTTGTTTGTGGTAGCTGGAGGCCCTGGTACACCTCTTCTCTCTCTCAATCTTTCTCTCTCTCTCTCTCTCCCCCTCCTCTTTCTCTGTCAAATAAATTAATTAAAATTTTAACAAAACACTTTTTGACTATGCATTAGGAAATGGAATCAACCAACTTAAACATTTAGCTTCTAGAGGGTCCATGGGCCAGACACCAGAAGACTTTGTCTGTATTTCCAGCCTTTCATTTTGTACTCATGGAGCCTGGGGGACTCATTCAACTCCCTAGCTTCCTGCACTTCCAAAATGCAAATACTCACCCTCCCTTATGTCACAGCATTACGATACGAGTCAATGGAATGAGAGGCCATTCCTTGAAAAATGAAATGATATAAAAACATAATTAAATGTGTAGACCATAGAATAAGCATTACTACCTTGGGAGACAATATAGTATATTGTTTGAGCCTTTTGATCTTACAGTTGGGCCAACCTGAGTTCAACCCATTTCTACCACTGACAAGCAATATGATTTGGATTCAATTATCCTGCATTTCTGGAACTTTCTCGTTCTACCCAATGTGAAGGCGAGTTGTTCACAGAATCTAGTGAAGTATTTGATGTAAAGTGAAAGGCCCGGTGTTCAGTGTGCAAAGCAGGCTGACTGGGTGTTATTATTTTCCTTACATCTCCTGCATGAATTAGTGTTGCCACACCCAGGTGCTATGCCTCTTGAGTCATAAATGACTGAAACACGTGAGGCGTAATCGTGGGAGAGAACTGTCTCACGTGAGCCATCCCAGATCCTTTCCTACCCCTTACATATCTTCCAGTCCAACAGCAGGAGTAAGAATTTACTTGGAAATAGAACCTAAATCTGGCCTGTTCTTTTCTATTCCACTAGAGCCTCCTCACTTGTACCCTTTGCTGCATCTGTCCATCCTCTTCAAAACAGTTCTCGGGGTCTTTCCTACACACACATCTTAGTAATTTAACAATAGAAATATAGAGATAAGTGGCATCTTACTTTGCCATGGTGAATGACACTCCACACAATTTGCCTTCTATGTATTATCCCGAGAATATCCCATGACATTTTGACCCCCTCCCCATTGCTCCTTTGGCTTTGCCAGTAAGCACCTTAACTGCTAAGCCATCTCTCCAGAGTTCTCTCCTCTGTTTTGAAACGCTAGCCTCTGGTTGGGTTTTCATTTTTTTATTTTAGAGAGAAAGAGAGAGAGAGGAGAGAGAGAGAATTGGTGCACCAGGGCCTCAGCCACTGCAATCGAACTCCAGACCCTTTCGCCACCTAGTGGGCGTGTTTGACCTTGCGCTTGCCTCACCTTTGTGCATCTGGCTTACGTGGGATCTGGAGAGTCGAAGTTAGGTCCATAGGCTTCTCAGGCAAGCACCTTAACTGCTAAGCAATTTGTCTAGGCCTCTTGTTGGGTTTTCTAAAAAGTCATCTCCTCAGAGAGACTGCCACTTTTCATCACATTGCTCCACATGCCCTGCCCCACACTACCTTATCCGTTAGTGTTCTTAAATCTCTCCATCTATGTTTATACATGTATTGCCTGCTTCTCAGCAGATAACCCATCTCCAGAAGTAAGGGTGTTTACCTTTTTGGTCCACCCTCATATACCTCCTGTGTTCTTCCATCTGGACAAGTATATGGACACAATAGGTTACCTGTACATACATCTTGATTGAATAAACAAATGAACAATGGACGTCTACAGTTATTTCCACATGGAACAATGAAAGTACATGAAAAATACTCTCGACATATCACTGTCAATGTCCTGTGCTGATGGCAGTAAACAGAGAAGCACAATGGGTCAAGGAAGAGCCAGCGTTGAGGATTTCATCTGCTTGATGAAGCTGTGTTGAGCACTGGAGATGAGCGATCAGTAAAACATGGGAAAAGCAGAAAACTTTTTCTAACTGTTTTAATTACAGCAGTGTATTCTCCAGCTGTCTTATGTGTGTCATGCTGTTGTGGGAGCTTTAGACATTATCAGTTAACAACAACATCAAAAAGGCAAATAAAGAAAGGGATAAAAATGTGTCATTAGAGAACTTACAACTTTTTCATGGTTAAGTAGTAGAGAGAAGCCAGGAAAGAGAGAACGTGGGAGAGAGAGCACACAGAGTTCAGATTAAGAGCCTTAATGCTTGTGGGTTAGGAGCTGCTCAGCAAACCTTTAATGAGGTGTCAGATAGGAAATAGACTTTTGTAGTCCAGTTCCATTATAATTATTCAACTATGTCATGGTGCAAACCAAGCCAAAGACAGCGTATAGTGAGTGGGTGTGGCTGTTTTCCAATAAAGATTTATGAAAATTGATGGTGAGCTAGACATGTTCTACATGTCTACATGCTACAGTTGTCCTACCTTTCACCGGGGGGAGAAGGTACAAGCTGTGATCACAGTGTGAATGGAGTGGAGACACCATTAGCATGGAAGACAAGGACATAGGAGTCCAAAGGACTGAGAAGCCAAGATTTGGATGGGTGGAAGGGTACACAGATGATCTCCGTGGATGTTCAAAACTCCCAGACTTTAGTGCAGGAAGGGGCACTGTGTGATGATGAGAAACAGCCCCATCACTTGTGAGAGTCAGAGAAAACTGTCCTAGACGGGCAGACAACAGAACAGAAGGGTGGAAGTGGATCACTTCCGGACACGAGATTCAAAGCTGGAGTGTCAGGAGATGGTTATTGGGAGAGAAGGCTCAAGAAATGTAACAGGGTGGAGTTTCATTTTCTGGGGTTATGGTACTTCTCTGCATGTTCAAAATGGCTTCTCACCAAACACAATACACACGCTTTAACTGTTTAAGAACAACTGGAGTGAAAAAGAATTGCGCTGATGCGTCCTCAGCATCGGGTGCTGTGGGAAGCCGTTATGTCTCTATATTTCGTAGCTTCTACACATGCTGTAATGTGGGATCCTTGCAAACTGTAACCAGCTACTATCTGGGGACACATCTTTAGCTTTCACTGATACACACACACACACACACACACACACACACTTTCAGTATTATTTGTGTGTGTGACTTTGTGATATAATGGGAATTTTAGAATAGTGACTGACTTATTGATAATATCTGTCCCCTGATGGGCTACAAGGATACCTCAGAGCCTGAAGTCAGGTTGATGATCATTACACTGACAAAAGATCAGAACATACAATTAGGTGCCTGAAATATGGAGATTTGAAGACTTGAAAAGCCAAGTTCTATAACAGGGAACTTGGAGGCTTTCAAAAAAAAAAAAAAAAAAAAAACTACTAAAATGACACCAAAGAGAGATTAACCAGCAGGCAGAGAGCTGGCAAAGTGTGTTCATGAATTATACACTGTACCAGAGGATCTAGCAAGAGAAAAGCATGGATTAATAATTCAGTAGCAGAGTAATAATGGGCTTATACATTCTGCTTTCTTCTTTGGGAAAGAAATAGTCCCACGCACTCTTTCTGCCCATTGTCTCTGTATTTATGGAGAGGAAAGTTCTTAGGCCGAATGCCTTCTCCAAGTGTGAATCCGTTCTTCCCAAAGCCTCTTCCGGGTGAGCCTGGTAGTCTCATGTGAACCTTCAAGAAAATATTGGAAAGCGTGGCCTCAAGCTCCTGCCGGCGATGTCCACTGCACAGAGGAGCTGTGGTGCGTGGTACCCCGCTGCTAGACACCCTCCTCCACAGCAGCTTCCCATCACCGCCATTATCTTCACCCTGGTCAGCATGCGCACAGCGAAGAACCTGTTTAGGACGCCCCCCCAAGCAGTGTCCATGTGTGCCTTCATCCTTCCCGAGCTTTCGGTCTGGAGAAGATAAGCAGTCACCTCTTTCTGTCCCCTGCCCCAAAACTCCACACCTTACCTGGAGCACAAGCAGGACCTCCCTTAAATGTTCATTGTGCAAATACATGAAATATATGGAGGACACCCAGGAAACAAAACAGAACGTTACACCGTGTAGGAAGGAAAGCCAATAATACCTCTGCATTATGTATCAGTGCTGAACAAATGCAGGTTTTTTGTTTTTTTTCTGGAATGAAGTACAAGATGAGAAAGAAACTTTCCTCAGAGGAAGGAGAGGTTGGTGGTTTGAAGTAGGTGTCCTCCGTAAACTCATGTGTCTGGAATGCTCGGTTCCTGGCCCACGGAAATGTGGGAGGTGGACTCTTGTTGGAGAAGGCGTGTTGTTAGGGTGGACTGATGCGTGTACAGCCAGCTCCCCTTTGCTGTGGCAGAGGTGACGTCCAGCCTCTGGTCATGCTGTGCTGTCCCCATGCCATCATGGAGCTTATCCTTGAGACTGTAAGCCAGAATAAAAGATAAATGAATAAATAAATAAACTTTCCTCCCATCAGCTGTTTTTGGTCAGGTGCTTTGTCTCAGCAATGAGCAGGTAACTATAAGAGGTGACAGAAACGTTTCTAATTATAATTTTTGTCTATTTTTATTTATTTATTTAAGAGAGACAGACAGAGAGAGAAAGAGGCAGAGAGAGAGAGAGAATGGGCATGCCAGGGCCTCCAGCCACTGAAAATGAACTCCAGACGCATGCACCACCTTGTGCATCTGGCTTACATGTGTCCTGGGGAATCGAGCCTTGAACCTGGGTCCTTAGGCTCCACAGGCAAGCGCTTAACTGCTAAGCCATCTCTCCAGCCCTCTTTTTAAATTATAGCCAAAAACCCCGAAAGGTTTATTGTTTATAGTACATCTAATTCCTACTATCTAGATTTTTCAATAACCTCTGATATTTAGTTATGATCTCATTATAAAAAAAAATTACAAAGTGCCAAACAAGAAGAAAATGAGAAATCTAAGAATTCAACCACTCAGAACCAAAACTGTTAATGTTATTTAATGACTTTAAAAAAAAAATTCTGCACATAGCACAGCTTGTTATTAACTCATGCAAAACATGTCCCATGGGGTGCATGGCTTAGTGGTTAAGCGCTTGCCTGTGAAGCCTAAGGACTCTGGTTCGAGGCTCGATTCCCCAGGACCCACGTAAGCCAGATGCACAAGGGGGCACATGCATCTAGAGTTTGTTTGCAGTGGCTGGAGGCCCTGGTGTGCCCATTTTCTCTCTCTCTCTCTCTGTCTGCCTCTTTCTCTCTGTCGTTCTCACATAAAAATAAAAAAAAATTTAAATCATGCCCCATCTTTGCCATTATTTTAATGCTTTTTCTCCCTCCCTGTTACATCATTTGGAAGTAACACTCAGATATCACAGTAAATATCAAATATCATAACAAGTATTCTGAAAGTTGTCATGCATATTTTAATATGGTCTTGTTAATATGACATACGTAGAATTCTATGTACTTATTTTTAATTTTAAAAAAACTTCATTTAAAAAATTACATAGGGCTGGGGAGATTGCTCAGTGGTTAAGGTGCTTTCCTTAAAAGCCTAAGGACTCTTGTTCAAGTCTACAGCACCCACGTAAAGCCAGATGCACAATGGCACATGCATCTGGAGTTCGTTTGCAGCTGCTGGAGGCCCTGGTGCGCCCATGCTCTCTATCCCTCTTCACTCTATCTCTCTCTCTGCTTATAAACAAATAAAGATAGTTTTTTTTTTTAATTACATAATCCGGGCTGGAGGGATGCCTTAGCAGTTGAGGTGTTTGCCTGCAAAGCCAAAGGACCCAGGTTCGATTCCCCAGGACCCACGTTAGCCAGATGCACAAGGGGGTGCACCCATCTGGAGTTCATTTGCAGTGGTTGGAGACCTTGGCACACCCATTCTCTCTCTCTCTCCCCCTCTCTATGTCAAATAAATAAATAAATAAAAATAAAATATTTTAAAAAATACATAATCCCCCTGCTTATGTTCCACTCCCCCATAGCCCTACACTGAACCTCCACTTTTGTCCCTGCTATTCCTTCTACATTGATGTCTCTCTTTTTTTTTCCCCCCACCTCCATCAGCCTTACCAGCCTATTGGTGGACCCAATATTATGCAGGTCTTACGCAGTTAATGACAGCCAATATGAGGCCATGAGTACAACAGCCACTTTATGTCTGGGAGACAGCATTGCAAAGTACACCTCCCCATCCTTTGGCTCTCACATCCTTTCTGCCACTTCTTCCTCCTTAGTCACTGAGCCTCGAGGGTGGTGTTTGAGACGTCTCATTAAGTGCTGAACACTCCTCTGTCTGTCACCTCTTCTCAGCACTTCAACGAGTTTTATGTCTCTCCGGCAGCCACTGTCTTCTGAAATGAGAGACTTCTCCACTCAAGAGGGAGAGTGGCACTGATATGTAGCATCAGCATAAGTGCTTAGAGGGCAACATGGTGAGCCTGACACATCTGTGTAGCCAAACAACAGGACTAACTTTCCCTCTAAGGTTTGTGACCCTCCCAGCCATCAGCTTCTAAGCAGGTTTTCAGTATCATGCATGAACTCCCCCATGGAGCAGATTTCAAATAGAAATAGAGAGCAGTTGGTTACCCCCATAACAGACACACCGCTATTGCACCAGTAGGGACATCTTGCCTGGCTAGCCAGTTGTGTAATTCATCAAGGTCCACTGCTAGTTAAGACTGTTGAAGACTTTTTTTTTTTCTCCAGCAGGCCACGTAGTACTTTCTAGCACTTATGACCACTAGCCAGCAGGGAAGAGGCTTCCAGTTCAGTTCTAGCTTGATTTCTCAGGGTCCTGCAACTGAGGCCTTGTGGTATCCTTGGCAATAGGTTCCTTACCATTTAGTTTTGGTGGGCAACCAAGAACTTTGGCAATTGGCTATATTGTTTTGGGAACCTTGGGGGCCTTACTGACCAACACATCACCGGGAGGTGTCCCAGCCCAGCACTGAAAATGTTCTGTGACAACCTATAGCTTCTAGACATAGCATTTATATCCCTGCAGGATATTTTGGTCAAAAGTCTCTATTTTTAACATATATATATATATATATATATATATATATATATATATATATCATATATCATATATCATATATATGACATACATGTGTTAAAAAGTACATATATGTGTATATATATATAATATATATGTATATATATATATATGCTACTAAAGAAGTTTCCATATGACTTACTCATATCCTCTTTAGTTTTTATCAACTCTCCTGCCATGCCCTCCTCTCCTCAGTCCATCTCCTCTTACCCCCCTTATACCATTCCAGCCCCAGTGTGTACTTATTTTCATTCATTTATGATTTTTTTAAAAAAGATTATCTTAGTTACTTTTTTTTTAATTTGAGTGAGTGAGAGAGAGAAAGAGGCGATAGAGAGAATGGACATACCAGGGCCTCCAGCCACTGCAAACAGACTTCAGACACATGTGCCACCTGTGCATCTGGCTTATGTGGGTACTAGGGAATTAAACATGGGTCCTTAGGCTTCACAGGCAAATGCCTTAACTGCTAAGCCATCTCTCCAGCCCCAGTTACTTTTCTTTCGAATTACCTTATAATATTTGCTCCACCTGTGGCCACCGTCATTTCTAGAACCCCACTCATGACTTAGAAAGACAACATTTTAGACATCCAGTGCTTCAGCAATGCGACTACATAGCCGGGCGTGGTGGCGCACGCCTTTAATCCCAGCACTCAGGAGGCAGAGGTAGAGGATCGCCATGAGTTCAAGGCCACCCTGAGGCTACATAGTTAATTCCATGTCAGCCTGAACCAGAGTGAGACCCTACCTTGAAAAACCAAAAACTAAAAATAAAAATGGAGCTACATATATAAAGGGCTTTGCGTAGTGCCTTGCACACACAGTACGTATTTGACTTGGTGAAGCACATACTGGGCAAGGGAGCAAGCCTTTGTTAATACCTGCAGTAGGCAGGGCTCTAAGCGCTTCAGCATGCTATAGCAGGTTAGTGTCACAGCAGCCTCTGTAATATATATCACAGAGGAGGATAGTGAGGGTCAATCAGCCTACTTAAGTCTACAGAGACGGCAAGTGCTTGTCACAAGATTGTACTAGGTTCTTGGTTAACTCCAGGGTCCATTTGGACTTCTGTGCAAATTTCTTAGGATAAATTCAAGTTTTGCATATGGAACCTAACGATTTACAGAGTCACCGAATGGACCATGTATCTCATGGATAGTCATGGTAATACCTGGTGCAGACTTCACCTCAGTCCAAAATTTATCAGAAATATTCAATCTTGAATTTAATTTTTATTTATGTATCTATTTATAAGAGAGAGAGAAAATGGGTGTGCTAGGGCCTCCAGCCACTGCAATTGAAATCCAGGCACACGCACCACCACGTGCATCTGGCTTACGTGAGTTCTGGGGAGTCGAACCTGGGTCCTTAGGATTTGCAGGAAAGTGACTTAAAAAGCAAGCCATCTCTCCACCCAAGAAATATTCATATATTTGGGTGAATATATTAGGACATTCACTGGCAAAGTAATCTAGTTTTTCTTACAGCTACATAGGTTGCTATTTTACCAGATTTTTTCCGTTGTTGAAGGTACCTGTAACTTACATAACTGTCTTATCTGTAGAGTGACCTTGACAAGGTCCAACCCAAATATTGGCTGTGTTAATGAATGTTCTTTTAATTTTAATCTAATTACTTAATTTTTGACAATTTCTAGTCAATTTTCTTTGATGCTCGATCAACATTCATTTAAATGTTGTCAGCTGTGAAAGCGACTTAGGGAGAAGGTTAAAAGCTGACATCTTCTCTTTCTTCCAGTTTCTGCACTAGCCCAAAGGTTTGTTCCCAGCACCCTCAGAGGAGCGTCTATGAACCTGTTGGCCCTGTTCCACGGACTCGCTGGTTTCACAGGGGCGCTGCTGGTGGAGCTGGCTTATCTGATCTCAGAAGGTAACCGGAGGTCCATCGTTTGCTTCCACCAGTAGAACTGATGACTAGGGAACTGGGAGGCAAAACCTTAAGAGAGGGGCTTTGCCAGTGTAGTCTTTTTTTTTTTTTTCCCTTTTAATTGATCCACTTTTGCAATTAAGATAGAATTAAGATAGGAAATAGACTCTTGCTGTATTCATTAATTTCGGGGAATTGTTTTTCTTTTGATAGGAGGAGGTAATTACAGAATGTCACTTCTCATGAGACTCTTACCTGCTGTCTTTTTAAGTGCTTTAAAGGGAAATGGTCATCATATTCACACCAGGTCTTTTTGTTTGGTTCGGTTTGGTTGGTTTTTTTGTTTTGTTTTGTTTTGTTTTTGTTTTTGTTTTTTCAAGGTAGAATCTCACTCTGGCCCAAGCTGACCTGGAATTCACTATGTAAGTCTCAGGATGGCCTCGAACTCATGGCGATCCTCCTACCTCTGCCTCCCGAGTGCTGGGATTAAAGGTGTGTGCCAACACGCCCAGCCACATCAGGTCTTTTGGTGACCTTTTAATGTTCAGTAGTGGTTGGCAGCCGGCGTGGACACCGTGTAGAAGGGTTGGCATCTACACTCACATAGGTCTGCGGGAAACCTATATAGTCCGTTTTCCTCTCGAGTCACTCCAAATTTGTCTATAAAACCAAAGAGACATCGTGAGTTAAATGTCAAATGATTTGGAAAATTTTCCCAACAGAGATTTTGGACAGAAATATGTGCAATCTGAAAAATTCACATGCATTAATCTTGTTAAGCATGTGGGTGGGAAAAAAATCAGACAGGATGGTAATCTTGATGAGTGGTTACCGTGAAATGCCTTTGGTTCTCTTTTTAAAATTCACAAGCTTGATTTTTACAGGTTTTAAAAAACTGTACTTGTGCATGTATATGATGATGTGTGCACGTGTGTATATGTCTGCGTGTATGTGGCATGGCACGGTGTGGATGTCAGAGGACAAACTTGTCATGTTTCTTCTCTTCTTCCACCTTCTCTTGAGAAAGGGTCTCTTGTTTGGCCACTGCTGCTTGTGACCTTCCAGATTGTCCCAACTCCACTTCCCATTGCTGTGGGTGTGTTGGGATTACAGACACGTGTGCCACTTTGCAGCCAGCTTTATGGGTACTGAAAGGATCAAACTCTGCTTAGCAGACTTACAAGCAAGTCCCCTTACCTGCTGAGTCATCTATTCAGTCCGTAATCCACAAGCTTTAAGAAAAAATATTCAGGGGCTAGAGAAATGACTTAGCAGTTAAGCAGCTTGCTTGCGAAGCCTAGCCTAGGTTTGATTCCCCAGATCCCATGTAAGGCAGATGCACAAGGTGGCACATGCATCTGGAGTTCATTTGCAGTGACTGAAGGTCCTGGCTTGCCCATTCTCTCTCTCTCTCTCTCTACCTCTCTCTCTCTCTACCTCTCTCTCTCTCTTTCTTTCTCTCTCTCTCTCATAAATAAATAAATAAATAAATATAGGGCTGGAGGGATGGCTTAGTGGTTAAAGCATTTGTCTGCAAAGCCAAAGGACCCATGTCCGATTCCCCAGGACCCATGTTAGCCAGATGCACAAGGGGGGCACATACATCTGGAGTTCATTTGCAGTGGCTGGAGGCCCTGGTGTGCCCATTCTCTCTCTCTCTCTCTCTCTCCCTCCCTTTTCCCCTCTGTCAAAGAAATAAATAAAAATATAAATAAATAAATATAAAATATATTTTTAAATGTTCATCCTGAAAGACTCTTGACGTGGTTCCAACTATTAGGAGGAGACGAGACGGTTGAGGGTGTGATTGCATCAGTCCTGGAGGAGGAGAGAGGCCAGGGGCGCACCTTCTACTTTGAGTGACGGACAAGGGCGGTGGGTCGAGGGGTCTCTGGCTTCTTCTGTTAAAGGGCAGCCACACGTGGGGCTGCACCTGAACTGCCCTCACTGAACCTGAGCCTGCAGCGCATCTGACAATCTGGCTGTAAACTTGGGCTTCTCCTACAGACTCACTCGGGGCTGGTAATTTGTTAGAGTAATCACAGAGCTCGGAAAGTACTGCACATTTTCTCTTCACCCAAACAGGTTCTCATAGAGTCAAGGCCAGCCTTCAACTCACTTGATAAGCAATGATGATTTTGAACATATGACCCTCCTGTCTCCACCTCCTAAGTGCTTAAATTACAGGCATGCACCACCACGACCAGTTTTATACTGAACTATACTATACTATACTAGGAACTGAACCCAAGGCTTTGCCCATGCCAGGCAAGCACCCTATCCCCTGAGCTATATCCTGGCCCCAGTAATTTTGATTATTGTTTTGTTTAAACCAAAGAATGCAAATTGGAATGAGCCACAGCGAGAAGCACAAAAGGTAACACATTGGCCATAGTCTCCATCTTCCCTCCCTAGGATTTAGGCTAGTACCCCATGGCTCAAAGCCCTAGCTCTAATCATGTCTGGTGTCCATGAATGGCCAATCCCCATTCTGAGTCACCTCATTTACATAAACAGTGACCTCCTATTAGCACAAATCAGCATGTGAGCTCTAAGGTGCCTACCACGCATAACAAAGACTCTCCAACATCTCCAAGATATTTAGAAAAAAAAAGTAGCATTTATCTCTTAGGAACCAGGTCTGACAAATTCCTCATTAGATATAATTGCACCTGGAAAAACATTTCATTAAAAACTTATTTTTTATTGAAAATCTGTATAGTATTGCAAGAGCTTTCATATCCATTATCTTACATTATATTACAACATTTTCTGAAGATAATAATCATTATCCTTGTTTTTTGAAATGTAATAATTAAGGCAGAAAAAAATAATAAAGTACTGCAGTCATCACAATTCCACAACTTGCGTCTGCAAGAAGCTCTTTCTCTAAGCATTGCAGCGCACCGAGCTACTTCAGAAGTCTGCAATGACACGTAACTTCTGTAACATAACCTTGCTACGGAGCTGGGCATAATACTGGTCATATTCTAGACATAGCAGAAGATAGAGAAACAAAAGGTTTTATAACCTTGGCAATGTTTTGGTGACCTTGAACAGGAAGTAACCAAAAACATCTTATCAAAATGGGATGTGGCATAAGGCAATTTCTAACCTTGTGCTCAAGTTAACATCACTTAAAATTGTTATTCATTTGACTTACTTCTTCAAGGTTTTTCACTTTCTATTCACAGTGCAATTATGTAACATCAAATCATGTCCCAGGAAATTAGAATCTCAGGGTTAGTTAATGCTCAGACCATATCCAGTCTAACACGGCACTATAAGGACTAAAGATGTATCATCTGTTAATGTCCAGACAAATTGTCTGCTCGGAGATAGAAGCCTAGCCTGTCCTGCGGAAGTTAACTGCATGCCACAGGGCAAATATGATGCTTTAACCACATAGCAACACTTCAGACATTTGAAAAATATTTGGAAAAATAATAGAGTCTGGAGTCAGACCACCTCCGTGAAAATCCAGAGAGTCTCACTTTGTGCTCTGTGTCCGTGTCCGTCATAATAATAAATGATTTGCCATGTTGTTCTAAAAATTAAGGAATTGGGTTGGAGAGATGGCCCAGCAGTTAAAGGTACTTGCTTGCGAAGCCTGACCAAACTCCCCCAGTTCCCATGTAAAGTAAGATGCACCAAGTGGCACAGGAACCTGGGGTTCCTTTGCAGTAGCAAGAGGTCCTGGCGTGCCTATTCTCTCCTCCTCCTCACTCTCTCTCTCTTCATCCCTCCCTCCCTCTCTCCTTCCCTCTCTACTTACATATAAATAAATAAAATATTAAAAAATAAAGAAATTAGGGCTGGAGAGATGGCTTAATGGTTAAGCGCTTGCCTGTGAAACCTAAGGACCCCTGTTTGAGGCTCGATTCCCCAGGACCCACGTTAGCCAGATGCACAAGGGGGCGCACGCGTCCGGAGTTCGTTTGCAGTGGCTGGAAGCCCTGGCATGCCCATTGTCTCTCTCTCCCTCTCTCTCTCTCTCCCTCCCTCCTTCTCTCTGCCTGTAGCTCTCAAATAAATAAATAAAACAATAAACAAAAAATAAAGAAATTGAGTAATTAGTACCCCAGTAATTGCTTAATAAAGATTTCTATCATCATCCCCTTTTATTTATTTTTTATACAATTATTTTTTAAGATTTTATTTATTTATTAGAGACAGAGAGAGGGGTGAGAAGCTACCACATTTTTTTTCATATTATGTGATCCCCTGATCTATCACTCTCATCCTTTGTCCATTAAACAAACAACAATTTAGTTAGTATCTCTCTCAAAATATGGCTTCCAAAACCAAACACAATATTCAAGATGGGTACGTGTAGGACATTTATCATGCCTCTCTCTTCTCTCCTCTTCTTCTTCCTCCTCCTTCCTCCTCGCCCACCCCTCTCTTTCTCTCCCAAGAGACGGCACTGACTTTTTCAGCAATTGCATCAAGCTTATGGTCAATTAAAACCTGAAACCTTTTGTATTGTTTTTGGCAGCTGCTCCCCATTCAGCTCCACTCATCAGCTTCTCTCTAATTACATGCAGGACCTTAACTTTCTTCTTAATAAATGTCAACCCATCATCCTAAATAATAGACGTTTTTGGAACTTGATTCTGTCATCCAGTGAATTCCTA
Source organism: Dipus sagitta (assembly GCA_036346955.1). NCBI lineage: Eukaryota > Metazoa > Chordata > Mammalia > Rodentia > Dipodidae > Dipus > Dipus sagitta. Next base: position 11,432,564 of record CM070789.1, on the reverse strand, counting down.
ACCTTTATTCTTCGTGTTGTCTGCAGATTCAGTAAGCAAGTTCCTAGATTCCTTCCAGGTAATTGATAAAAATGTGGAATTGGACAGGACTGAAAATAGAGCCTTACGGAGAGTTCCCACAGACCGCGTTGCGAGTTAATGACAATCAGCTAACCCTGTCCCCCCTTGTATGTAATCAGCTCCCAACTGTCCTAATTACTCTCATTCAGTCCACAGACATCCCGATCACTCCCTAATGACATCATAGATTTTTGTCATGTTTTCTCTGAGAGTTGGACATTTTTGGGTGATAGTCCTGTTATACATCGGAATATTATTCTTCAAGAAAGGAAACAAGGTTCTTTTAAATGATTTGTTCTTGTGATCCTATACTGGCTTATGGTGCCTAATTAGGGTCCCCCATAAAGAACGGCCCTTTGACCACAAGCATCATTTGGGGCAAGTCATCCCTGTGCGACTGTTTTTTCTTGATTAAAAGTGGAGATGATGATTTCCACTTTTCTCAAAGATGATCAGAGGACAAAACTCAATAAAGCATTTCAAAAGTTCAATGTCAGGGATTATTTTAAGTATAAAATTGTCATATATGATAGCAGTCAAACAATCTGATGAATTTATTAAATAAAACTGACCCTAATAAGATGACCATTACAAGTGTATTTTTAGGCACCTGACTCCCTACAACACTTCACTTAGCCTTTAGAATACTCTTAACCTTTCAAGATTCGTGTAAGCTGAGCATGTGAATGTATGTGAGCATAAGTGTGTGTATGTGTGTGTGTGAGAGAGAGAAAGAGACGGGGGGGGGGGAGAAGGAGAGGGAGAGAGAAAGGGGGAGACACAGAGAGCGATTGGGAAAGAAATCAGCTCTCACAGTCTCCCAGTCTCCAGGCTGCATTAGTCATTTTTAGCACTGTGATGGAGAAATGGTGTGAATGCGGTAAATTCAAAAGATTTCTCAAAACTTGACTGTGCAGACAGATAGCTGTTAGAGTGACATTTTCAGTACAAGTGAGAAAACTGATCCTTCTGGGATCTCACGCTGAGTGCTTTAAAGGAGAAGATACAAGACTAAACCCATCCTCCCACACTAATCACTTCAGGAATAGTTTATCTAAAAGTAGCAATGCTAATGTAAGGGAGCAAAGGAGTCAGTCAAACTGCTTATTTCCACTCTATCCCATTAGGAACAAGATCAATTTTTCTCACATGCATGACTTTGAACTTGCCTTTTGACAAAAATAACAAAACAGAAATCCAGTGGAAAGTGACATCTTGGTTATGGACTTACAGGTGATGCAAACAACCGAAATGCTTGAAAGGGAAGGGGTAGTCGGACAGAATCAAGAGGTCAAGGAGTGTCCTCTGTCCTCTGCTAGTGCCGCCAGCCCCCCACCATTCACGAAAGGTGCAGAGGGCAGCTGTTTAATTCAAATCAGGATCATTTTAAATTAAAAAAACGAGGTCTTCTAAAATCCTCATTTAAATATCGACGACAATCGAGGCCACTGACAGCCTTGTCAGCGTGAATCACTGAGTCGCTGGAAACAGACATTTGCAGTTACAATCAACATGAGAAGAGAAAATATTTATGCATCTGGAAAAGTATTTGACTGGATTTCACAGGCCCAAGCCTATTTTTTTTTCTTTTTTTTTAAAGAAATATGGGGCTGGAGAGATGGCTTAGCGTTTAAGCGCTTGCCTGTGAAGCCTAAGGACCCAGGTTAGAGGCTAAATTCCCCAAGACCCACGTTAGCCAGATGCACAAGGGGGCGCACGCATCTGGAGTACGTTTGCAGTGGCTGGAGGCCCTGGCGCGCCCATTCTCTCTCTATCTCTCTCTCTGCCTCTTTCTCTCTGTTACTCTCAAATAAATAAATAAATAAATAATTTTTTTTTAAAAAAAAGAAATATGTTGCTTAGGTTTCAGACCTATGACTGGGTCTCTAACTTCTCATGTGTCTTGAGTCTGTGGGTTTTCAGCTGTAGAGGTGGGCAAGCACTCGTCTGCTAAGCAGGCAGATGCCCTCTAACTCCTACAGACAAATGCCGCTCGTGGCCCATCCGAGTCAGATGCAGAGTCCTGCTCTCGCAGCGGTGAGATGGGCCCTAGCTACAGTTTGTTCTGCATTGTCAAGCAACCCTCAATGTTACGGAAATCCCTGCTTCTCTGCAAGGACATTTGGGTCCATCGCAGTGTCAACTCGAAGAAGAACTCGTATTACCCATTTAGACTATAGAAAGTTGCTAACCATTGCTGTTGACTCTCAGGAGGCAGGAAGGGCAGAGAGGCCTGTAATTTAACCCTGTTCCTCCATCTTTCTGAGCTGTGGCTGTCCCTCTAAAACGGTGTCGCAAATAACTTGCCTTCCAAGATTCTCGTGGAAACTCAAAGATACCACCAGGTAACTGATAGTATGCAAAGGTAATGGCTTCTCTAGCTATACATCAGTGTCTTCCAGGTGGACTAGGTGTGTGCTGGCTGTGATGTTTGGCTGTGGCGTTTCAATCAGCCTTCAGCAAAGAAATGCATTCTGTAAACGCCAAGCTTGGCTGTCATGCTCAGTGTCAATTTCAGGTGAGCTTTGAATACCATGAAATTAACCAGTGCCTGAGATTCTTCATGGCCTTATAGACCCATACCATTAAGAGAGCCTCCTTTAGCCGGGCGTGGTGGCGCACGCCTTTAATCCCAGCACTCGGAAGGCAGAGGTATGAGGATCGCCATGAGTTCGAGGCCACCCTGAGACTCCATAGTGAATTCCAGGTCAGCCTGAGCTAGAGTGAGACCCTACCTTGAAAAACAAAAAAAAAAAAAAAAAAAAAAAGAGAGAGAGAGCCTCCTTTGCATGGTAAATTTATAGGTGCAGGTAGAGTTAAAGACCTAGGCACAGCCACATGAAAAGTACCTGGAAATGGTGTTGAAGGCATTTACCATGATCAACAATCTATCTGTGGAAAACAGCTCCTATAACAAAACCCAGAAGAAGGGAATTGATAGGTGTGAGAGGGAGCCCGAAAACAAAAAAAGAGAGCTAACCAGCTTAAAATGTGCAGAAATGAAGAGGCTAGCACGCAATCAAGTTGGGGATTTAGTCACAGGCAAAAATCACATAGGACCTCTGGCTTACAGAGACTGCCTTTTGTTTTTCTAAGGTTTTTTGTTGTTGTTGTTGTTTTTATTTATGTATTTGAGAGTGACAGACATACAGACAGAGAAAGAGGGAGAGTGAGAGAGAGAGAATGGATGCGCCAGGGCCTCCAGCCACTGCAAACGAACTCCAGATGTGTGCGCCACCTTGTGCATCTGGTTTAGGTGGGTCCTGGGGAATCGAGCCTCAAACCAGGGTCCTTAGGCTTCACAGGCAAGCGCATAACCTCTAAGCCATCTGTCCACCCTGAGACTGCCTTTTAACTTTAATGTAAAAAGGAATCCAACAGGCATCAGGTGACAGGCAGGTTCTGCTGGCGCTTTAGGAAGGTCACTTTGGATGTTAGAAGAGAAAACGGCTTTGGGAGAAGCAGAACGAATCCGAGCCACCCAGGGAAGCTGAGGCATTGGTGGACTAGAAAGGAGGCAGGCCCATGGCAGGATGTGAATGGCCAGGAGCTCTGCTCCGGAAGTGGAATCTCACGTCTTTGTGGCGCATTTGAAAATCAGGAGGTGGGGCTGTGCGGAAGCTGTGGAATCACAGAAGCATCCCAGCCTCCACGAGCAACTGACTGGAAGGGCAGAAATTCCACTTGCTAAATGGAGAAGACTGAGAAAAAGAATGCGTCGTAGATTTTGTCACCCATTCACTTCTTAACACATTCATTTTGGCACAACCATAAGGCATCTAAATAGAACCATCTACACATCAGGGGGGAAAAAAGACCTCGGCTAGATATATAAATACAAAAATCATTGGCACAAAGATAACATTTGAAACCATACAACTGAAGGAAATCATCTCGAGTGGATATTAAGATTGTCTACAGTGAATATTAAGAATGAGGAGAGAGCTGGAGAGATGGCTTAGCGGTTAAGGCATTTGCCTGCAAAGCCAAAGGACCCAGGTTCAATTCCCCAGGATGCATGTAAGCCAGATGTACAAGGTGGCACATGCATCTGGAGTTCATTGGCAGTGGCTAGAGGCCCTGGCATGCCCAATCTCTCATTTCTCTCTCTCTCTCTCTCTCTCTCTCTCTCTCTTTCTCAAATAAATAAATGAAAATAATATATTTTTTAATGAGGAGAAAGAGACTCCCAGGGCTTACATCTGAAGTGTTCAATGTAAGAGCATGGATAGAAGAGGAAACAGTCTGCCTAAAAAAGAAAGACTCACTGTACTAGTCAGTGGGGGGGGGAGGAGCAGAATATATTCATCATGTATATGCATATATATAATGAATTATATCCAGGAGTATGTATGTGCATATACACAAATATATGTATATATATGTCCATATATATGTATATAGTCCCGTGTTAAAATTATATATAAATGTATGTACAATCATATATTTATATAAACACACACATATATATGTGTATATATATATACATACATATATATGTATATATATATTCACTGTCTGTAAGAGATGGTTTCAGGCTAGAGAGATGGCTCAGCAGTTAAGGCACTTGCCTGCAAAGTCCAACGACCTGGGTTCAATTCCCCAGTGCCCACATAAAGCCAGATGCACAAAGTAGCACATACATCTGGAGTTCATTTGCAGTGGCTAGAGACCTGGCACACCCATATTCTCTCTCTCTCTCTCTCTCTCTCTCTCTCTCTCCCTCCAGATAAAAAATTTAAGAACAAGAGATGGCTTCCAGCAGGAGAATGGTGTCAGATGTCACTCTGAACGCAAGCAGGATGAAAATACCCATAAGATTTAGCTACACTGTAGTTGGCAATCACATTAATCAGAGCCAGTTCTGGGAGCGGAACCCAGATTGTTTTAGACTGGAGAATGTTTCGTGCAGAAAGAAGTTATTCTTTTCCTAAAAAATGAGGCTCTCTGGGTTCAGTGAGATGCTTTGTCTCAGGGAAATGAGGCAGAAGAGCAATAGAGAACACTTCATACCTTCCTCTGGCCTCACATGCACACATGTACACTCCACACACACATTCCACATGTTACATACAATTTTTAAAACATTTTTAAAAATTTATTTCCAAGGAGAGAGAGAGAATGGGCACAGCAGGGCCTCTAGCTGCTGCAAACAGACTCCAAATGCATGTGCCACTCTGTATATCTGGCTTTATGTGGGCACTGGGAAATCAAACCCCAGTCATCAGTCTTTGCGGGCAAGTGCCTTAACCACTGAGATAGCATCTCTCCAACCCTGTATACATTTATTTATTCATTTATTTATTTGAGTGAAACAAAAAGAGAGAGAGACAGAGGGAGAGGATGGGCACGCCAGGGCTTCCAGCCACTGCAAACGAACTCCAGATGCATGTGCCATGTTGTACATCTGGTTTAAGTGGGTCCTGGGGAATCGAACCGAGGTCCTTTGGCTTTGCAGCCAAGCGCCTTAACTGCTAAGCCATCTCTCCAGCCCCTTGCATACATTTTTAATTTAAAAAGTTTTACATTAAAAGAGGCCCTGGAGAGATGGTTTAGCGGTTAAGGCGCTTGCCTGCAAAGCCCAAGGACCCATGTTCACCTCTCCAGATCCCACATAAGCCAGATGCACAAAGGTGAGGCAAGTGCAAGGTTGCACATGCCCACTAGGTGGTTCAAGTGTCTGGAGTTCAGTTACAGTGGCTGAGGCCCTGGTGTGCCAATTCTCTCTCTTTCTCCCTCCCTCTCTCTAAAAATAAAAGAAAAAGAAATAACGCCTTAGGGAACAGGGAGATGGTTCAGTGGGTAAAACACGTTCCGCACAAGCATGAGGACTTGAAAGTGGATCCCCAGTACCCACGTGAGTTCTGTGGGCGGGCATGGCGACCCACCTGTTATCCCAGTACTCAGAGTTTCCCCCGAGGAAGCTTGCTAGCCAATGCTGGAAGCTCTGGATCCAACTGAGAGACCCTGCCTCGGTAAACCAGGCAGAAAGTGACCAATTTAGAAAGATCGTCAGTTTCTGGCTTCCACGTGCACTTGCACACGCACACACACGCACCCACACACAGAAGAACATGCACACACACCAAAAGAGATTTAAGAGGTGAGTGACAGAGCTGGGTGTGTTGAGACAGGCATGTGATCTCAGCGTGTGGGTGGCTGATGTGGGAGGGTCAAGAGTTCAAGGCCAGTCTGGGCTAAGGAGCTTCAAGCCATCCCTCGGTTACATAAGATCTTGTCTCCAAACTCCAAAAAGTAAATAAATGAGTGATGGCTGGAAGGCTAAATTTCGGGTACAAAATTAATAATTGTTGAGCACTGACGTATGTTCAGTACAGCATCAGGGATCATACATACATAAAAAGTATTCCTGAAATATTGAAGACATGCTCATCCCAATATTTAACTCACTGAAACTCACAATGTAGCTGGTGAACCTGTGTTTAGCTGGGAACCATAGGTATGGATACAAGATCCTTTCCGGATACATGTAAGTGTATTAAAATGATAAGCATTCCTGGTGTAGTTGTAGGAGTAAAGAGAAAAAAAAGAAAAACAGACAAAGAAAACAGGGGAGAGCTGATGGAACTGAGGTCTTGGGAAAGATGGTTGGAGCTCACTTAGAGATCAACCCAAAGAGCTGGAAGCTGAGAAGACATTTATTTCCAGCCCCAAAGCAAGACAGAGGGAAGATGGACACCGATGCAGACAGATGTAGACTCTCTCTTTAAAGCCCCAACCAATTGTCATGATGGAGTACGCCACAAGCCATCCATGGATGAAGGATGTGAGATGAGAGCCAGGAGCCGGAAGGCAGGTGTGCTGGTGCACGCCTGTAATCTTAACACTGGGGAGGCTGAAGCAGGAGGATTGCTCCTCATTTGAGGACAGCCTGGGCTACATAATGAAACCCCGCCTCAACCACTCAATCTGTCACACATAACCCACCCACCCCCATCAAAAGAAAGAAAGAAAGAAAGAAAGAAAGAAAGAAAGAAAGAAAGAAAGGAAGGAAGGAAGGAAGGAAGGAAGGAAGGAAGGAAGGAAGGAAGGAAGGGAAGGAAACGAAATCACCAAAACATAGCAAGGTGACATGGACTTGTTACTGTCAGAGGAAAGGACTCCAAAGCCCAGAGGTGAGGTTGGTGCTCATGTTGAGAGCCCAGCTGGAGTTGGTGATCATGGGGAAGCAATTCCCAACGTCTGATGCATGACTGTTCTCAGTGAAGCCAAGAGGCTCCGTTTCGTGTGGGCAACATGTCTGGTAGGTTTGAAAATGGTTTCAAGATCTGGGACACAGGCTGGAAGATGGAAACTACACTTGAATGAATCTGAGGTAAAAGACTTTTTCCTCCAAATATGCAACAGACGAGAAAGGCTTCCCTCTAAAATTGTGAAATAAATCTGTTTTTACTATCTAGACTGAATTGAAAAAGAACAGGCTTTACAAACAAGGAGCTACTGGGTAAAAAGAAAGTAATTAATTCTTGTTCCCATCCATGAAATGATTTCAATTTGGGGGTTTTATTATTTTCAGGAACTCCACTTAAAGATTGACTGAGTCAATCCACAAATACATATTGGATGCCTACTATGTGCAAGAAGCGGTAGAAACTGAATTAATAATGCTAGGGCTGGTGTTTAATTAACGAGAAGAACCTTACAGAGATATTTGACACTCAAATTAATATCAGATATATTCATTTGACTAACGCTGTTACAATTACAGTTCATAGCTAATGGCATTACCGGGCTATTATCACAAAGCATTACCTCTCTTCTGAAACTCATTTCCATGATAATTCATTGAAATCATCATGAGAACACACTATCTTGATGGGTTTTCCCTCCCAATGCTCTTCAAGAGAATGAACTCACCCTTACAAGAAAGCTTGTTATGCCAAATATCCACTCCTGTTCTCTCTGCAGTTCAGGGGAACAATACCTCATGATTTCTCTACAATTCTGAAAGACACAGTGTCCCTTCCTGGAAACAGCAAGCAGACTTCATTTTTATCCACAATTCCCAAGAACTGGAAATGCAAATGAAAGTCGCAGCGGAGCATTGTGATCCTGAGCGGTGTGGAGCTACGTGGATCTGGGGCCCAATCTCAGGTCATCCATTCATTCAACAAATATTTATTCTATCTCCTTTATTTGACTTTAGGCAAATAGTTCAGCCGCTCTGCGCCTCTGTTTCCTTGTCTGCAAATTAAAGGTAATAATAATTTGAGTTCTTATTAAATAAATATAAGAAAATGATAGAAAAAGTCAAAGTTAGAATACAGTTGTTAGGTATTATTTCCTTCAGGTATCATGAAAATTAATGTGTTTTAAAAATTAACTCAGGTAGGAGAGCTATGAATCTCAAATGAAGCATTTAAATCAGGTTACTGAACAGAGGAAGGAAAGAAATTAACATTTATTAAGTGTCAGTTATATGCAGGCTTTGCTGTATGCACATGAAGATATTATTTCACTAAATCTTCGCCATCCTTTGGGGGTAAGATACATGTAGCCCCAACATATATAAGAGGAGAATGAGCTCAGAAAGTTATATAAGTTGCCACAACCCTATAGCAATGGTGGATTTCTTACTCCAAAGCTCTTTTCTCAGCCTGGGTTTTATTTCCCATGGCACAGAAGCAGATCTGCCCCCTGGAGAAGGGCGGGCACAACTTTTTAATTGCACACTTCTTTGCTCCCAAGCAAAGACGCTCACAGCGGAGGAAAACGTATACCTTAAATACAGCAGGGTAGAATACCCATTTCGGTTTCGTCTCAACAGTTCAGTCCATTTGCCAGGTCTCCGGTGCTGCCAGGTAACTTTTTAAATAATGTAATGAAGTCTAAGGGAAATAATTGCTCAGCTCAAGCTGTCATGTAAGAGCATTCTGAAAGCCGCACTTTAAGATTTTTTTTTTTCCAAAAGTTCCATTGCGCTCAGAACAAAGGAGTAGCCAGTCAAAAGGGGAAAGACTGTATCTTCCTCCAGACAGACAGATCTGTTCTGAATCAAAACCAAGAAGACGTATAGCAAAGACCAAAGCCACGCGTGCAGAGGTTGGCACATCTGTGATTTCTGGAGTTGGCACATCTCGCTGAAGGTAGTGAATTGCACAGTACGGGATAAGCTGTATGTCACCATTTAGGGCCGCAGGGCTTTCTGTAATATCTTCGGACACTGTCATGGCAAGCGCTAATACCAGGCCTCCCCTTGAGCACATCAACGGACGGCAGAGAGGTGGAGGTCAAGGAGCTATTCTGTCATTTTTCCACTAGTCACAAGTGAATTTTTTTTGCAGGTTAGACTTTTCCAGGCTCTTCAATAAAGTGGTTTCAAAATATTCTTGGGTGTTTTGGTTTTGGTTTTGGTTTTGGTATGAATGTGTGTGGACATTGTGTGTAGATGTCGTGTGACGCGTGTGTGTGCTTGGGTGTGCCTCATGAGTGTGCAGGCAGCCACACTCTCACCCCGGCTTGTGGGTGATCAGGAAGTGGCGAGGACAGCATTCACGTTGGCCTCCTTTAAGTCAGGGCCTCCTGCCATTCACAGCTACCTTTCCATCCAGCTAGCTGGCCCCAAGCTTCTGCCAGGTTCTCCTGTCTCTTCCTCCCTTCATGCCAGGGGCATAGCTGGGGTAAAGTCCTGCCACAGTGTCCAGCTTTCTTTGGGGGTGCTGGGGTTCAGAACAAAGGAGCTCGTGCTTGCAAGTGCTTTATCACTGAGCCATCTCCTCAACACCCCCCCCCAATATGTGCTTTTCTTTGCAATAAAGGCAATATGTGGATAAATAAATCTGCATGTTAAAAAAGAAGGGAGGCAGGGGTGGAAAGATGGCTCAGCAGTTGAGGCGCTTGTCCGCAAAGCTAAGTGACCTGGTTCCATTCCCCAGGACCCACATAAAGGCAGCTGCACAAGGGGGCGCACGCATCTGGAGTTCATTTGCAGCTGCTGGAGGCCCTGGCGTGCCCATTCTCTCTCTCTCTCTTTTTCTCTCTCACTATCTGCCTCTCTCTCAAATAAATGAATTCATTAAAAAAATTTTAAGAAAATTTAGAAGCTGGGCATGGTGGCACACGCCTTAAATCCCAGCACTCAGGAGGCAGAAGTAGGAGGATCACTGTGAGTTCCAGGCCACCCTGAGACTACATAGTGAATTCCAGGTCAGCCTGGGCCAGTGTGAGACCCTACCTCGAAAAACCAAAAAAGAAAATAAAATTTAGGCTAACAAACTGACCAATGTTTAATGAACAAACACGTATTGAGTTCCCATCTTTTCTTCTTCTTTTCAGTACTGCTAGTATATATCTAAGTCATTTGAAATTGCAAACGTAAATGTAAAAAAATTTAAACCTCACTTTAAACAATTGTGTAGTTAGTATATTCCACTGTGTGTGTGTGTTGTGTATGTGTAGGGGCGTGTGCCTTCCTATATTTATGAAATGTTTACACTGGTTCCAATTTTTCAGTGTTAAAATAGTATCAAGGTAAGCATGTATTCTCAGGGTGGCCTCAAACTCACGGTGATCCTCCTACCTCTGCCTCCCGAGTGTTGACATTAAATGCATGCGCCACCACGCCCAGCTGCAATGTCTTAGTTTCAACTGAGCATAATATTTTGATCTGTGCCAGCCTGATTGGCAAACATTATATTCCATTGTTATTGTAATTCAGATTATTTAGGATGAAAATTGAAACTTTTAATGCAAATAGGAACATTTTTCTGTCTGTGAACTTTTTAGTCACGTCCATTTTTGGTATCTTCTTGTTAACTTACTTATGTACTTATAAAGACAGCAATATTTTTATTACATCAATTTTTCTTTATGTCATTCATGGATGCTATTGTTTAGTCACATCATGTTTATTGCTGATGTTTTCCTAGATTTGACTTACTATTTTACTTTTATAGATATGACTACTTCATGCAAGTCTTGCTAAATTATGTGACCAAATCTATCAAATAGTTTTCATTGGGATTAATCTTATTGCACTTGTCAATGGCTGTGAAAATTTCGTGGTTGAACATTTTCAATTTAATATTTTCATCCACATGAATATCATTTTGATGCTAAAGAAAGTACGTTTTCTACTTCAAATAACTATTCATAAGATCATTTGACACGCATTGTAATTTTTGATGTAACTTTCATGTCAGTTATTACTAATCTTACTTCTACTTATGGTTATTTTTGTTTACTCAATATTCTCTGGATTTTCACTTCTAGATGAGTTTTAGAATGATCAATATTACAGAATCCTTTCTTTTAATCTTTTACCTAACTCTTTCATTTTAATAAAATGAGTAAAGCAGCAAGGCGTGGTGGCGCATGCCTTTAATCCCAGCACTTGGGAGGTCCAGGTAGGAGGATGGCAGAGGGTTTGAAACCAGCTTGAGGTTACATAGCGAATCCCAGGTCAGTCTGGGCTAAAGTGAGAGTCTACCTCAAAAAAAAAAAAAAAAAAAATTAGTAGCTTTTAAAGTTAATTTTAGAAAAAAAAAATGCTCAATTTGGATCTAAGAGCAAAACTCATTTTATCTTTTGAGCTGCTGCGGCCCAAACCCCAAGGCCTTGTGCACAATGAGCCCGGCCTTACCACGCGACCACATCCTCAGCCACGGAGCCTTTGCGTTAGTCCACTACTCGCGAATTCAGCCAGGAATATTTTCTTCACTTCCGATGTATCCTGAAATCTTTCGTGAGCGCTATCGGGAAGTCATGCGTTGTATTTTTCACTTAATCATGAATGGAATTATTACTCCACATCACCGAGGTTATTGCCGGGGTAGAGCAAAGAAGTTTTTGTTTTATCTGCATAAAGTTTCTTAAACTTGTACATTTGTCACGATAGTTTAATTGGTCTCTTTAAGTTTTCAGCAAAATAATCTCTTCAAATAAGTGCTGCTCTGACCCTTGTTTCTAGTATTTACTCTGACGGTTGGCGTAATTATCAGGATGGAACTCTCATAGAATTAGTGATGCCAGAAGACATCCAACATCCTTCCTCAGGATCTCAATGTCTTCTCATTACATATATGTATAAGTTAATAGATACAATTTTACACAACATGCTTAGGCATAAGAAACTTGCTTTGTCAACATTAAACAAATCAGGTTAAGTTCTTTGAATACTTCATAAGTGTTGGAAGTACCTTCTGATTTTTCTTCATGACTCATCATTATTGTATATTTATTTATTTTTTTAACCTTTTTTGTTCATTTTTATTTATATGAGAGTGACAGAGAGAGAGAGAGAAAGAGGCAGAGAGTGAGAGAGAGAGAATGGGTGTGTCAGGGCCTCCAGCCACTGCAAACAAACTCCAGATGCGTGTGCCCCCTTGTGCATCTGGCTAACATGGGTCCTGGGGAATCAAGCCTCGAACTGGGGTCCTTAGGCTTCACAGGCAAGCACTTAACCACTAAGCCATCTCTCCAGCCCCATTATTGTATATTTAATCCATAGGTTTTTAGATATGGAAGCATACATACACATGCACACACACGGACTAAACACTGCCTTAGTGCAATGGTGATCATTTTGCTGTATTCTGTACAAATGCACAGAAAAGATCCATTTTTTCCATGGAGATTTAGGACCTAAGTCTTTATTTTTTTTATTTTGAGGGGGGAAGGATGAAGAATGAATGGGTTCACCAGGACCTCAGCCTCTGCAAAAGAACTCCAGACACATGTGCCACCATGTGCATCTGACTTATGTGGGTTCTGGGGAGTTGAACCTGGATCCTTAGGCTTAACCAGCAAGCGCCTTAACCACTAAGCATCTCTCCAGTCCCCCTAAGTCTTTATTTCTGATTGACAAGTAATGATCGCATATATTTATGAATTTTAATGACACTGCAACACACACCAACATTGTGGGAAGATAAAATCAAGCTAATTAATAGACTCATCATCTTACATATTTATTTCTTTTCTTTTTTTTTTTTTTAGTTTTTCAAGGTAGAGTCTCACTCTGGCCCAGGCTGACCTGGAATTCACTATGTAGTCTCAGGGTGGCCTCGAACTCACGACGATCCTCCTACCTCTGCCTCCCCAGCGCTGGGATTAAAGGCGTGCGCCACCACGCCCGGCTATATTTATTTCTTTACAGCAACAGAAACGCAAAGGCTGCAGAGAACTCAACACTACAGTGAACTTAACACACCTGCAGAGGCTCAGGGAACGTTTCAGAACGGGGGTGCAGAAAGACTGTAAGAGCCTCGGGTGAGGAGAGTGTCCCAAGGCTCTGTCTCCCTCCCCCACAGAGACCGGTGCACTCCTAACCCCATGGTGGACATCAATAACCCCACAGAGGAGGACCCTCAGTGGAATGGGGGTGGGGAAGAGGGGATATAAGAGGGTAACAGGAGGAGGTGGGACCAACACACTAGATGTTCTTACAGCAAACAAAGTACATAATTAAGAAAAAGAAATTCGCTCAGCCATTTTGAAATATACAATTCACCACTAACCATGGTATTTGTTCCATGTAGCAGATTCCAGAACTTATTCTTCCTAGTGAAGAAGTCTGTCTCTGTGCCCTTGCGCCCGCATTTTCTTTTTGCTCATCTGCCCCCTCCCCCGCTGCGCCTTTGGTAGCCAGCATTCTATTTTCTGCTTCAATGATTTTGATATTTAATTTTTTATTATTTATTTATTCCAGAGAGAGAGAGAAAGAAGCAGAGAGAGAGAGAGAGAAATAGTGAGAGACAGAGAGAGAAAGAGAGAGAGAATGGGCATGCCAGGGCCTCCAGCTGCAGTAAAAGAACTCCTGATGCATGTGTTTTACGTGGGTCCTGGAGAATCGAACCTGGGTCCTTTGGCTTTGCAGGCAAGTACCTTAAGGCACTAAGCCATCTCTCCAGGCCTGATTTTGATTGATTTTTTTTAAAAGATGCTGTATAAAAGTAAGTTCATACAGAGTATATCCTTCTGCCCCCGGTTTATTTTATTTGATTTGATGTATTACCCTCTAGATTTATCCCAGTTGTTGTGATTAATAGAATTTTTTATTTTTAAAACGTTTTGACAATTTTAATAAATATAAAGAATTTTCTTATTTTTAAGGGCAGAATGATATTCCATTGTAAATGTGTGCCACATTTTTTTAAGATTTTAAAAAAATATATTTTATTTATTTATTTGAGAGAGACAAAGGCAGAGAGAAAGAAAGAGAGAGAGAATGGGTGCGCCAGGGCGTCCAGCAACTGCAAAGAAACTCCAGATGCATGCGCCCCCTTGTGCATCTGGCTTACGTGGGTCCTGGAGAGTCGAACCGGGATCCTTTGACTTTGCAGGCAAACGCCTTAACCTCTAAGCCATCTCTCCAATGCATGTGTGCCACATTTTAAGTTCATTCATCCACTTGGGTAGTTTGTCTCATGTCTTGGGCATTACAAGGAGTGTGCAGTGAGCGTGGCTGTGCAGACTGATTTCAGTTCCTTGGGGTGCATGTCTAAGTGTGTCCACACCCAAGCACGACATACCCTGCGGTAATCCAAAATGTCTTCTTGAACCTCCACACGGGATATCTCATTTCAGTTTTAAGTTGCATTTTCCTGGTGATCAGTGATTTGGGGAGATCTTTTTCAAATATCTGTTGGCCATTATGTCTTCTTTAGAAAAATGTCTTTGGGGCTGGAGAGATGGCTTAACGGTTAAGCACTTGCCTGTGAAGCCTAAGAACTCTGGTTCGAGGCTCGATTCCCCAGGACCCACATAAGCCAGGTGCCCAAGGTGGCGCACGCATCTGGAGGTCATTTGCAGTGGCTGGAGGCCCTGGCACACCCATTTTCACGCTCTCTCTCTCTCTCCCTCTCTCTCTCCCTCTTATGCCTCAAATAAATAAATACATATATAAAGACGAGTCTAGAGGTTTCTAAAGTCCCCTTGTCTCTAAAGTGTACGCAATGACTTAAGAGAAGTAGTAATGCTTTAGGGAGTGTTGCCTTTCCCTCTCCAGAGCAGCTCCCACTCGTGGGCTCCTTTCGAATCCATGGGCTTCTCTCAAGTAACTTGGAGCACCCACAACTGGTGCGTAAAGGTATCTTGAAAATTATTTTTAATATTGTTATTTATTTGCAAGAAAAGAGAGAGAATGAGAGAGAAATGGGCATGCCAAAGCTTCACACCACTTCAAACAAACTCCAAATGCATGTGCCACTCTGTGCATCTGGCTTTACATGGGTACTGGGGAATTAAACCCTGGCCAACAGGCCTTGCAAGAAAGTGCCCTTGAGGAACGTGGTGGCACATGCCTTTGATCCCAGCACTCTGGAGGCAGAGGTAGGAGGATTACTGAGTGTTTGAGGCCAGCCTGAGACGCCATAGTGAGTTCCAGGTCAGCCTGGGCTAAAGGGAGACCCTACCTCGAAAAACAAAACAAAACAAAAAGCACTTAACAGCTGATCATCTTTACAGCCCAAAAATTCTTTTTTTTTTTTTTGAGATATCATCTTTTTAAAAATATTTTATTGATTGATTTGAGAGAGATTGGGTGTGTCAAGGCCTCTAGCCACTGTAAACAAACTCCAGACACATGCGCCACCTTGTACATCTGACTTACTTGGCATCTGGGGAATGGAGCCTGAGTCCTTAGGCTTTGCAGGCAAACATCTTAACCACTAAGCCATCTCTCCAGCCCGAATGGTGTTCACATTTACTTTTATGTGTGTATGTATGTATGTGTGTATATATGTGTATATGTATGTATGTATGTGTGTATGTGTGTATATTGTGTGTGGGTATACATGTGCCACTGCGTGTGTGTCAGGGTCAGAAGAGAACCTCGTGGTGTGCATTCTTTCCTTCCACCTTCTTTGAGAGAGGGACTCTAGTTGTGTCAGCCACTGTGGACCCAGCCTATCTGGTCCACTAGCATTGGGATCCTCCTGCTTCCGCACGCAGCCCTTTGCCACTGGCCCACTGGGAAGTGTTGAACTTGGGTTGGCAGGCTTGGACTCAAATACCTCTAACTGCTGAGCCTTTTCCCCAGCCCCTAAAATCATGTTCAATGAATAAATAAATCAAAGTGAACATGAGCTAACTGGGGGCAGGGGGTGGATTTCAAACAGTGTCAGATATTTTGACTGTCCTATTATGTCAGCAATGCAATGTTGAGGTAGACTCCTGGGGTGCTCAGAGCATTTGCAAATGCCACCTCATGAATGAGGTGGCAGACTCTGTATAAGGTATGTTCTTTCTCTATTTATTTATTTATTCAAGCATTTAAGAGACAGGGGAGGGAGAGGAAATGAACACTTTAGGGCCCCAGCCACTAAAAACAAACTCCAGATGCATGCATCACCTTGTGCATCTGCCTTACGTGGGTCCTGGGGAATTGAACCTGGGTCCTTAGGCTTTGCAAGCAAGTGCCTTAACCACTAAGCCATCTCTCCAGCCCCACCCTCACTCTGTTATTGTGAACTTCCTGTCTGCCTACCCCGAGTCCTAGACAAGTTTCCTCAGCCTCCTTCTCACCCTAAAGTCTTCTCTTGTCTCCTTCCGTGAGGATGCTCCTGAGTTCAATCAGCTACTAGACATGTCAGATGAAAAATGGCCCAAATGTGAATTACGACAATAAAAGTTTATAAGCTACTAAAATAAAGTTATAGTACTAAGAGCTGAGTCAACTGACAATGTTAAATGGAACATTTTACAACCAGTCTTGGGATAATGATAAAAAAAAAAAAAGAAAGTGGCACACAGAACATGAAGAAATATCTGACAGGAAACTGGCCCAAGATCGAGTTCAGAGGACCTGATTTTTCTGCGGGTTAACTCTCAGGGGCAGGAGAGGTGACACCTTTCAGAGGACCTGATTTCTTCCGTGGGTTAATTCTCAGGGAGCAGGAGAGGTGATAGCTTCATGTTGATGGAGTATTTCTTTGTATCCAACTCTGCTGTTACCTCTTTCACTTCTGATAGCAATACAGTGAAGGAGGTGTTAATGGGTTCAGGCTTATTGCATTCCAGTTATTTGCCCAATAACAAAAATATTCAATACCAGAGAAAGATTTGGCTTCGAAAGTCTGCCTCAAATCTCATGCAGTTATGCTCAATGCTCCCCTTCCTATTGAGAAAAAAAATATGAAATAAAGCATCTTGTAAGTATGTGTGGTACCAGGAACTCGTCATTAAGTCAGCTGAATAGGGATTGTTAAATTAGAGCTAAATAATGCAAAAAATGAGATTAATTAAGATTAGCATTATGAAAACAGCCAAATACTTCAATAATATTTATGAAGGAATGTAGAATCAGCATGGTAACATGGGCCTTCAATGCTGCTTACTCAGGAGGCTAAGACAGGAAGATTTCAAGTTAAAAGCCTTGCCTGGGTGACAGAGTAAGCTCAAGGCCAGCTTGAGCAACTTAGTGAGACTCTTATCTCAAAATAAAAAGGTTCAAAGTTCCTGGAGGTATCGCATGGTAGTAGAGCACTTGTCTAGCGTGGGCAAGGCCTCATGTTTAACCCTAGTACTGGGATGCGGGGAATGAGAGAGAATGTGGAAGCATTGTCAGGGTTAGAATAAGGTGTCTGGGGCTTGAGAGCTGGCTTAGTAGTTAAGGCACTTGCCTGCAAAGCCAAAGGACTGGGGTTCAATTCCCTAGGACCCACGTAAGCCATCTGCACGGGGTAGTGCATGCGTCTGGAGTTTGTTTGCAGTGGCTGGAGGCCCAGGGTCACACATTCTCTCTCTGTCTCTCTCTCTCAAATGAATAAATAAAACTATAAAAGTATTTAGATTAAGGCGTCTGTGGCAGTTTGAATGTATGTCCTCCATAGAGTCAGGGGTTTTATTAAGCTTGTAACTTGGATCTCTAGCCACCTGGCTGGGGAGGTGTCACGGGGGCAGATCCTAGGGCCCACCCCTAAGAGGTGTTTGGGGTCGATCTGATTTCCAGCCGAAAGGTACATAGTACAGTCTGAGCTGTGGTTGGGTGCCTGCTGTTTTGGGGGCTTTGTGGGATTTTTGTTTTGTTTTGTTTTTGGCTGTTTCTGTCTGTTTGGATGGACAGAAGCAGCTTCCTCTGCCGTTGATGGAACTTCCCCAGATATGTAAGCTTGAAATAAGTCCTTTCCTCCCCTGCACTATGCACGGTTTGGATGTTCATCTTAGCAACTTGAAGCTGTCTACAACAGTGTCCTTTTTTTTTTTATTATTAACAACATATTTTATATGGATGCATCATGTGCTGGTTTCCTCTTTTCCCTCGTCCCTGCCCCCATTCCACTGGGGACCCTCCTCAGTGGGGTTACATATATTCCTGTGGGGTTGTGGGACACGTACTATGGGAGCTTCAGTCAGGTGTTTTTGTTTTGTTTTGTTTTGTTTTCTTGGTTTTTGTTTTGTTTTGTTTTTTATTGGCGGGGAGGGAATGCCTCTGGGCATGGTGTTGCACCCTGTGGCTCTTACAATCTTTCTACTCCCTCTTCTACAAAATTCCCTGAACCACAGTGGGTGGGTTTTAAGTCCACTTCAGTGATGAGCTCTTAGGAGCCTCTGGATCTCTGCTTTGGTAGGTGTTGGACATCCTCAGCGGCTGCCTCCTTCGGCCAGGAGCTGATTCTCAGGTTCACCATGGAAGCAGCACTCTTGCTCGTCTCCCCAGTTCCTCTGTGGTGTCAGCTGTGGCTTGGCTGAAGTGCGAGGGGTCGTTCATCTCCTCGGGTCTCACTACCTTCTGAAAAAGGACAGATTCTCCAACGGAGACTGAGTCAGCATAGTTTAAACGGAATAAGTATTGTTAAGTTAGGGGGAATTTGATATATGTAACCCCTCTTTAAGCCAAAAACTAGATTCTTTTGTTTTGTTTTTTAAGATTTTATTTTTATTTATTTATTAGAGAGAGAGAGAGAGAGAGAGAAAGAGTGAGAATGGGCACGTCAGGGCCTCTAACCACTGCAAATGAACTCCAGATGCATGCACCACCTTGTGCAGCTGGCTTACATGGGACCTGGAGAATCGAACCAGGGTCCTTAGGCTTCGCAGGCATACATCTTAACCACTAAGCTATCTCTCCAGCCCTTGTTTTATTTTTAAATAGTTACACTTAACAAAGTGTTTGTGGTGTAGCTTGACATTTCGGCTATCTTTTCTCCAACTTTTCTAGTATGACAGCCTCCTAGCCTGTCACATTCCTATTCCAAGTCATAGTGCTTTTAATTTGTCCCTTCCACGGTGTCCCCAATGACAGATGGAAATATGCTGGGATGCCCAGGGGATCTAGTCTGTCTCCCAAATGGCTGCTATTTGCTATAATTGCAAAATCTCTTAGAAATATTATGTTTTACCTCTAAAGATCTTACAAAATTTATATTCTTCTGCCTCGTCTGACTTTGTTATAATATAAAGATAGTCTTTTCAATTACTTATTACAGACCAAAATTCATGCTCCAAGAAGAATTAATGTCATGTTAATTCTCAGGCTTCACGTACCCCGTGCAAAGTCCTCTTCCTCTAGCCAGAGAACCACAGTGATAAAATGGTATAATCGCATGACATGCAAAGTGCTGATGGGAAGTGAAAAGGACAGAAATATGACTGGGATATTAATTCAAGAGAAAAAGGAAAATAGAGCTATTTGAACAGGCTTAGTGAGATGTTTAGTTCTTCTTGAAAATAAGTGGGATGTTATCTCACCTTACCTTGACCTCCACTCTGATTTCTTCCATTCTAGTATAACCAAATGTTTAGTTCACAGAGGGAGGGGGGCAGTATACAGTATTCAATTCATAGTCATATAGAGAAATACCCAGTGAAACTATTAATCAACACCAGATGAAGACACTATGTCAATGTAGCAATGAAACTACATTTTCCTTTAGTAATACTGTACAAATTAATAAAATGGTGAAGCAGTGCTTACAAACAGCTGTGAATTCTGTAGTTTTGAAAAAAAAACTGTTTTATTTTATTTTTGTTTGGTTTTTTTTCAAGATGGGGTCTCATGTTGGCCCAGGCTGACCTGGAATTCACTATGTAGTCTCAGGGTGGCCTTGAACTCATGACGATCCTCCTACCTCTGCCTCCCAAGTGCTGGGATTAAAGGCGTGTGTCACCATGCCCAGCTAAAAAAAAAACACTTTTTTTTTTTTTTTTTTTTTTGGAGATAGAGTCTTACTGTCTAGCCTGGCCCAGGACTCTTAGTCAGTCCTGCTGCCTCAGCCTCCCCAGGGCTGGGATAACAACAGGTGTGTGTCACTTTAGTACCAACTGGTAGTTATGGCTCCAAGGCTGTAATAGACACAAGCTAATTTTCACAGCTGGTCCACAATCATGGTCACTAGGAAGTTAAGTGACAGAAGAGAAAAAGCTCTAGATGGGACAATGGCGCCATTAATCACAGCTGCCGGACTTTCGCCGACTGCCAACCTTAAACAGAACGTTTCATTCAAGTCCCACTTACAAGTAAGCAAGAGGCCGAGACGATTTCTGCTGCGAGAAGCGCTCTACGCGCCACGTGCCAAGGGCCGCACCGGAGGCTAGAGCTGCCGTGCGTAGTCTGATTCCCGTGGCTCCCTGGTCCTCTTCGCCCCCACTGTGGGTATAGTTCCTTCGAGAGGGGAGAGGGCGCCCAAACGCTGACCCCACTCAGGGGTCACTTGCTCTCACGTGCACTTCCACAGTCTACGCATTCAGAAGTGCAGGGACTGAGATATTGCTGTAGAGACAAACTCTTGTGTGTGCGCGCATGCATGTGTGTTTATGCGTATATTGGCACACAGGTGTGTGTGCGCGCGCGTGTGCTAGGGCAGATGCACATGTGCCTGTGCATGTATGGAGGCCAGAGGTCAACGCCATGCGTCTTCCTCAATCACTCTCCACTTTACAGGGGTTGAACAAGGTAGTGCTCACTGATTTGCTAGATTAGCTAGCCAGTAGATCCCAGGGATCCTTCTGTCTCTACCTCCTCAACTCTCCAACTCTGCACGACCGTACAGCTTTTCCATGAGAACCAGGGAGACAAACTCGGGTCCTCATGCTTGTGTGACAAGTTCTTTATTGGCTGAGTAATTCCTCCATGATTTTCCTTATAAACACCTCACAATACTACGTTTGTAACATATTTATTAATACTAAGTGATATTGCTGTTTTGTGGTATTGGTTAAAAATTAAGGTTGCGTATGTAATATGTATATTAGATTTTATGTAATGTGCTCAACAGTAGTACCTTAAAATCCATTGAATATTAAAGATGCACAGACTGAAACAGAAAAAAAGAATTGCAGCAAAGACTCAAAGCAATGGAATGAAGTGATTGATCAGTGGTTGGAGGCACCTGCTTGCAAAGCCTAATGGCCTGGGTCTGATTCCCCAGGGCTCATACAAAACATGATACACAAAGTGGCACATTTATCTGAAGTCCCTTTGCAGTAGCAGGAGGCCCTGACACACCCAACTTTCCCCTGTCTCTCCCTCTCTCTCTCTCTCTCTGTGTTTATCCTTTTGTCCCTCTCTCTTTATCTTTCTCATATACATAAATAAAAATGTTTTCTTTTACAAAGACTCAAAGCAAAAGTCAAAACTTAAGAGCACATTTAAGTACTTGCTTTGATGCCTGGATAATACCAGCTATACTGTTTGACACAATAAAATGAAGGCTCCTTCACTTGGGGTTATTTGACTGGGGGAGTTATCTATCAGATCCAAAGTAAATCTACATATTCATCAGAGATTCAAGCAATTTGGCCAGTGAACAGTGACCTTATCATGAGATAACCCTGGATTGATATAGATTGTTAAAATATGTAATATTTGCCATCCACATATATGCTCTCATTCACATTACATTTAGCATGTACAAAACACTATCTGATGATGGGGAAAATTAAAGTAATAAATGTGTGTACGTATGTGTGCTGGTGTGAGCACGTGTGTGCCACAGTGAAGGTGTGGAAGTCAGAGGACATTCTCAAGCTGCCTTTCGTCTCCTTCCACCGACATCTAATTTGTTGATTTTGCCTCTGTGGGCACCAGACTGCGCGGCCCATATGCTTCTGGATTCTCTCTCGTAGCTCTGCCTTTCCTCACACTGTGTGTGTTGGGACCACAGATGCTGGACTGTTCGGTGTCTGGCTTTATCTGGATGCTGGAGATGATCAAACTCAGGCTTTGCGAACAGGCAACGTTCACCACTAAGCCATCGCCCCAGCCTAGGACACATGTTTCATTCACTCAATAAGCATTTATCCCATGTGTCAGGCACTGTTCTAGAAACTAGAAACAAAAGGAGAAAAGCAGCTGGAGAAAGGGCTTAGCAGTTAAGGCACTTGCCTGCAAAGCCCAACGACCTGGGTTTGATTCTCCAGTACCCACATAAAGCCAGATACACAAAGTGGTGAATGTATCTGGAGTTTGTTTGCAGTGGCTAGAAGCCCTAGCATGCTCATTCTCTCTGCCTCTCTTCTGTCTATATCTCTTTGCTTACAAATAAATAAATTAAAAAATATATTTTTTATAGGATTTTAGAAAGGGCTGGAGAGATGGCTTAGCAGTTAAGGTGCTTCCCTACAATGCCTAAGGACCCAGGTTCAGTTCTCCAGAACCCAGATAAGCCAAATACACATGGTGGCACATGTGTCTGAAGTTCATTCGCAGTGCCTACAGGCCCTACCATGCCCATTCTCTCTTTCTCTTTATTTCTGTCTAATAAATAAGTAAATAAAAAGAAAATAATTTTTTTACAAAAGGTAAAAAATACAAAAATGGCTCCTGATCTGCTTGGCATGGTCAGGATTACCTTCACAACTCAGTTAAGCTTGATATTTTTAAAACCTGACATTTTGGGGGGTACTTCGCTTATCATTTACTATTAATTACAGAGTTAAATGAATTTTGACAGTGAAATTTTAGATGAGCCATTTTTGCTTTGGAGATATTATTGAAGCAAATAAAACTCTATGAATTGTGGAATGATAAAATATTCACAGAAACTTACCCCTCTGCAGTTGAATAACAATCACATTTGTTCCAAACAGGCAATTGGTTTCCAAACACATTAAACGAAGGCAATTTAGAAACATTCTTCTTCTTGCTGGCATCGTTAACACTGTTGAACGTCCTGGGATTCTGGAGTGTTTCACAAAGGTAAGATGAGCAATTTCCGAGTCCATGAAATATTGGCCTGAGAGCCATCGACGAGCCAACGGGAATCCCATATGCCACGACTGGCCAAAGTAACCCGTTATAGAAATTTAACAGATTATTCAGAGCAAGAAATTTCACTGGAGACTTACCTTTTCCGCTGGTCCTCATAATAGAAGTGTTTTTTTTTTTGGTTTGTTTTGTTTTCATTTTAAAGCATGTTACAAAGCCAAAGCAGTTTTTGTTGGTGGTGGTGGTGGTGGTATTGTCATTCATTTCCTAGTACCATTTTAGAATTAGAAAATATAAGATTGAGGACTGGAAAGATGGTGTTGCAGTTAAGACACTTCTCTGCAAAGTCTAATGACCAGGGTCTGATCCCCCACAACCCACATAAAGCCAGATGCACAAAGTGCTGCATGCATCTGGAGTTTGTTTTCAGTGGCTAGATGCCTTGGCATGCCCATTTTCTTTTTCCCTGCCAAGCATGGTGGCACATTCCTTTAATCCCAGCACTCGGGAGGCTGAAGCAGAAGGATCACTGTGAGTTTGACACCAGCCTGAGACTACATAGTGAATTCCAGATCAGCGCGGACTAGAGTGAGAACTAACCTCAAAAATCCAATAAGGGCTGCAGAGACAGCTTAGTGGTTAAGGCACTTGCCTGCAAAGCCAAAGGACCCATGTTTGACTGCCCAGGACCCACGTAAGCCAGATGCACAAAGTGGTGCATGCATCTGGAGTTTGTTCACAGTAGCTGGAGTACCTGGTGCATTCTCTCTCTCTCTCTCTCTCTTTCTCCCTTCCTCCCTCCCTCCCTGTCTAGTTCTGTATCTCTCTCTCCCAAAAAAAAGTAAATAAAATAAAATAAAGTAAAAATCCAATAAGAAGAAGAAGGAGGAGGAGGACAAGGAGAAGGAAGAAGAGGAGGAGGAATGAGTCATTGCCATTAAAAGCAAATAATCATTAAGCAGTAGCTTGGAATCTAATGATCCTTGAGATTTGGATCTCATTTGGGCATTTAAATAATCAATAGCATTTCAAGGACAATGGGTGAAAAGTCCTTTAGCCAGTTAAAGTTGTCACAACAATGTACTATCTGTCATCCTCATGTATTATCACGCTTGTCTTACAGTTAGCATGTGACAAAGACTGACAAAGCATGGAAAATAGTTTTCATTCATTAAATAAATATTTACCAAACAACCTCCATGAACTGGGCACTTTGATATCATCTGTCATCTATTCATTTCCAATCAATATTATTAGACAATATTACCTACAAATCAAATACTACTTACCTCTGTACATATTCTGTCATGATACAATTCTTATGAAACAAATATTTATCTGTTCAGAGTCAAGTATTTATGGGAAAGTTATCAAACTAGGGCAGTCTCAACTTATTCTTGCTTTCCAAACCTCACAGAGTTAAATAATTGTGAGTGTCCTTCCTAACATACAGGTGACATTATGTCTGGGTTAGTACTTGTATTAGTTACTTTTCTTGTCACTGTGACAAAAGCACTTGACAGAAACAACTTTAGAAAAGCTTATTTTTTCATGTTTTATTTACTTATTTATTTACAAGCAGTGAAACTGAGAGAGAGAATGGGTGTGCCAGGGCCTCTAGCCACTGCAAACAAACTCTAGATACACGCACCATTTTATGTATCTGACTTAAAATGGGTCCTGGGGAATTGAACCTGGATTGTTAGGCTTTGCAAGTGCCTTAACTGCTGATCCATCTCTCCAGCCCACAAAGTTTATTTTGACTCAGGGTTTCAGGAGATTTTAGAGCCTTGTGGCAGGAAAGGCATGGCACAGTCATGGAGATGGAAGCATGAGACAGTGGCTGTTCACATGATAGATCAGGAAGCAGAGAGAGCAGCTGCAATCAGGGCCCAAGCTACAAACTTCAAAATTAAACTTCACCTGCCCTTGGTGACCTACTTCCACTAGCCAGACCCCACCCTCTAAAGGACACGCAATCTCCCAAAAGAGTGTCACAAACTATGCAACAAGTATTCGAAACGTGAGCTTACTGGGAGATGTTTCAGATCCAAACCATCATATTACCTAAGGGCACCCCCAAACACCGAGCTTATGTTGGTGGACTACATCCCAACATAAAAATCGAGAACCAAATTAACCTTATCAGGGTCACAGGGCATATCACTTCCATCCAGCTGAGTACAGTTGAGAATTGTTCATGCATATCAGACCGCCTTATCTCTTACATTTACCAAAATACACAAAACACCTCCCCAGTCTCTGTCTATACTGGAGTCACTTTTAATCAGATTGGAAATGATGCAATTGTGATAAGTCACACTTGAGACCTCCAGGGTATGGATGAAGTATGTAAGCAGGCAAGAAATCTGTTCTTTTCTTTTTTTTTAATTTCTAAAAGTAGGCATTGGACATTCTCTTAGATTGCTCTTTTACTTATTTATTTATCTATTTATTTATTTGATAGAAAGAGGGAGAGAATAGGCATGCCAGGGCCTCCAGCCACTGCAAACTCCAGATGCATGCACCCCCTTGTGCATCGGGCTTATGTGGGTCCTGGAGAATTGAACCAGGATCCTTTGGCTTTGCAGACAGACACCTTAACCGCTAAGCCATCTCTCTAGACCTACTTGATATTTTTTATCAAGAAATGATTTCTTGAGCTGGAGAGATGGCTTAGTGGTTAAGGTGCTTGCTGGAAAAGCCAAAGGACCCAGGATCGACTCTCCAGATTCCCCATACCCATGTAAATCCAGATGTACAACATGGCACATGTGTCTGGATTTTGTTTGCAGTGGCAAGAAGCCCTGGTACACCCATTCTCTCTCTCTCTCTCTCACACACACACACACATACACACACTCTCTTTCTGAAATTAATAAATTAAATAATTTTTTAAACTATCTATTAAAAATGTTTACGGCTGGGCATGGTGGCGCACGCCTTTAATCCCAGCTCTTGGGAGGCAGAGGTAGGAGGATCGCCGTGAGTTCAAGGCCACCCTGAGAGTACAGAGTGAATTCCAGGTCAGCCTGAGCTGGAGTGAGACCCTACCTTGAAAAAAAAAAAAAATGTTTACAGTACTTAATATAAATGTGCATTGTTGGATTCTATATTACTTACTTTTCTTTATGCCCCAACAACATACCTGATAAAAGCAAGGGCTGGAGAAGATGGCTTAGCAGTTAAGGCATTTGCCTACAATGCCAAAGGACCCTAGTTCAATTCTCCAGGTCCCGTGTAAGCCAGATGCACAAGAGGGGGCATGCATCTGGAGTTTGTTTGCAGTGGCTGGAGTCCCTGGTGCACACATTCTCTCTCTCTCTCTCTCTTCTCTCTCTCTCTCTCAAATAAATAAATATTTTTAAAAAAAAAAGCAATGTAAGGGTTGACTGTGGCTCCCAGTTCGAGGGTGCAGTCCATCATGGCATGCGGGGAAGGCTTGGCAATAGGAGTGTCAGGTGGCTAGTTATATTGCCTCTATATGATCGGGATGCAGAGATAGATGACTACGGGTGCTCAATGTGCTTCCTCCTGTTTATTCAGCCTGGCACACTAACCTGTGGAATGATGCTGTCCACATTCTGTCCTCAGATAAACCTCTAAGGAAACAAGTTCAGAGACTAGCCCAGAAGTTTGTCTCCTAGGGGATTCTAAGTCCCATCAAATTAACAATCGAGATTAATCATCACAAAAAAATATATGAAAAGAGGGGCCTGGAGAGATGGCTTAGCGGTTAAGGCACTTGACTACAAAGCCAAAGGACCTAGGTTCCATTCCCTAGGACCCACAGTAAGTCAGATGCACAAAGTGGTGCATGCATCTGGAGTTCATTTGCAATGCCTGGAGGCCTGACACACCCATTCTTTCTCTCTCTCTAGATCTCTCTCTGTGCCTCTTTCTCTCTCTCTCAAATAAATAAATAAATAAAAATATTATCACAGATTCTAAAATAAAAACAATTGATAATTATTTTAAGAGGAAGAGGCAAGAAAGTTTTTTTTAATAAGAATACCATATAGTTTGTTATACTAACATTGTAACTCTAAGTGCTATAAAACACTTAAAACCATGAAATTTATTTTTTCACAGATACCAGTAAACTCTTGTGCACTTTTGCAGGGCCCATAATAATTATTAAAATTAAGATATATCAGAGGCAAGTGACCAGGTATTTAGGCAGTATTCATCCTCATACAGTTATTTTTAGCAATATATTGAGATGAAAAAGACAGTAAAATTACTTTGTGAAACTTTCACAAACCAAAAATGAGCTTGTTGACAACATCGAACTAATAGCTCATATTCTTTTGTTCATGCATCAAATATTTCTTGAACTTCTGCTATGGGGCTAGGCTCTAAGAAGAATACTGCAATAAATAGAGTCCTATAGGATGTCCAAAAGTGTTTAAGAGATGTTCAGAGTCAGCACACAACGGAGGAGAAAGATCAGGATTTGGAGGAATCAAGATCCCAAAGCTATGCTCTGCCAAGCACAGTTTATACAAATCGTTGAAAAGCTGGTGTCGTCTTAGAACTTTCCAGTCTGTGCAATGGGAAGAATCCCATACCATGGTCCCATGGTGTCTGGGAAAGCATTCAGAAGATACTCCGGAAAAGCATTTCCTGAGTGTTGGTGGTGGAGGGGGAACATTCTAGAAATACAGTCATGGCCTCCTTCTTTGACAATGGTCTCAGCACCAAATTTATAATTCTGCAGTGTATCTGCTAAGTCTGTTGATTCCAGGCAGTTGTGAAATCCGAAGCCAGTTTCATTTCCAGTCTCTCTCTCTCTCTCTCTCTCTTGCTCCATCATGGGAGAGACAGAGGAAGTTGTCCAAAGTGTCCTGTCTCACTGGGCACAGTGGTCCATGTTTAGAATCCCAGCTCTTGGGAAAGTGAGGTAAGTTCAAGACCACTCTTGGCTATGCGGTGACATAGTGCATTCCAGGCCAGCTTGGGCTGCACAAAAAGCAAATAAAAAGCATCTAACGTTCCTTATGAAGATGTTAATATGCACTAAAACTCCTTTGTCCTTGGATCAAGACTGTTTCAGTGAATGGTGCTCTTAAATAATTGCCATATTGTTCCAATATCACTGAACCCACCGTAAAAGGTAGACAAGCACAGGGGTGGGGTGAATCAAATGATTTATCAAGTCATCTACATCTGCTCCTAAGAAAAGCTTGCTTTCTTTTTTTTTTTCAGATATTGTAATCTAAATCATTTTAATGCCCAGAACATCAGTGGAAGTAATCTTGAAGAAACATATCTCCTCCACGGAAAGTCTCTGAAATTTTATGACAGTATACAGGAAATTTCTTCAAGTATTGATCTTTGGGAGACAGCCCTGTGAAACTGTATTTGAAGCTACCTGTCTTCTGAGCAGAGTATTTATTATTTTCTTCTTCAGATGAACCCTACATTTTAGTAAGAGAACAAATATAGAAGGGAGTGATTTCATGAATATTATCTGTGTACTTTATTTACACTAACCAATCATGACCCTTCTAGTAAACTCTTATGCTTTTTCATGAATAAGTTATGCTCTCAAATTAACAAGATGATTTCAAAGCCTAGGAGATGACTTTGTGGGCAGACAATGACAATTTCCTATACACCAATCCTATTCTATAAGCTTCCACAATGATTTAGCCATTAAAAGTAACATGTAAGGTTTGGTTCTGTGTTTTTTTTTTTTTTTAAATTGAATGAGTCATTAGGACCTAAGTGACATATTAGTATTAGTTCTTTTGTATACTCATCAAATTATGGCATTCTAAGCATTGTGATGACCATAGACTGCATATGTCTGACTAAATAGTAAATATAAGTATGGCTCTGTTATGTTGTTTTTTAAATTTTAAGGAACTTTATTTATTTGAGAGAGAGAGATAGAGGCAGGTAGAGGGAGAGAGAGTGGGTGTGCCAGGGCCTTCATCCACTGAAAATGAACTCCAGACACATGTGCCACCTTGTGTATCTGGCTTACACAGGTACTAGGGAATTGAACCTGGGTCCTTTGGATTTGCAGACAAGTGCCTTAACTGCTAAGCCATCTCTCCAGCCCTGCTTCCGTTGTTTGATCTTGACTTTGCACTTAGGATATATCTAATGGAAAATTTCTCTGGATTGAGAAACAATGTTACTAAGAGGCAGATTGTTTTATTTTGCTTTGTTTGTTTTTGACACAGAGTTTCATGGAGCCTGAGCTGACCTCACATTCACCATGAAGCTTAGGAGGACTTGGCACTCCTAATCGTCCCACTTCTATTTCCCAAGTGTTGGAATTACAACCTGTGTCACCATACGTGGGTTCATTTTATTGTGCTTTGCATCGTATGTGTGCATGGTGTGGATGTGTGTGCATGTCTGCAGGTACCCACGTGTGCAGGCATATGTGCACACGTGTTCACACGTGTGCGGAAGCCCATGTTGATGCAAAGGATCTTCCTCAATAACTCCTTCACCTTACTTACTGGGACAGAATTCCCACTTCAAGCCAAAAGCCCACTGGTTGGGTTACTCAGCTTGACAGCTTGCCTGAGGGATCCCCTATCTTCACCTCCCATGAGCTCAGAATACTGGCCAGCCAGTGGGTGCTAAGAACCCAAGCTCAGGTCCACGTGCACGTATGGCAAGGGCTTTATCCACTGACCTAGTTGAGAGGGACATCACCCCGTTTCACAGTCCCCTGTTACCTGCAGCGGCTGCGGTACTACTGGAATTACCTGGGTGCGTGTGTTCGAGCCCAGCTCCTTCCCTTCCTAGACACTGCCCAGGTGTGCTGACTTCTTCTGGATTCAGCCCCAGCCCCGAAATAAAAAGACTGGCCAGGCATGGTGGCACGCACGCCTTTAATCCCAGCATTTGGGAGACAAAGGTAGGAGGATGGCTGTAACTTCAAGGCCACCCTGAGACTACAGAGTGAACTCCAGGTCAGCCTGAGCTAGAGTGAGACCCTACCTCGCAAAAACAAACAAGCAAACAAACAAACAAATAAATAAATAAAATAAACTGGCTGCTTGTGAGGATTTTGGTGGGCTTGTTCCTCTTTTCTAGCTCCTGGGTTGATCATCTCTCAGCATCTGAACCTTAGCTGCTGCCAGGTTGGGGAAGGATATACGGGGGTCCTTAGATGACGCGGGTGTTTGCACTTCTCACCCTTTGGTTCTCAGACTAAGCTCTCCTGCCATTCCCCCTTCTTTGGTCCACGGACCCTCCCTTACCCTTCCTGAATAAGTATAATAATTCACAAAAATAATCCTTTTTGGTCTTGTTTTATTCCAATCCTTTAAGTAAAGCAGAAACCAGCTCAGGCATGGGGTTTATGTTTGAACTCCCAAAGTAAGTCCTATTCCATAGCCATCTTCCCAGCATTGTTTGATTTTGTTGCTGTTGTTTTGTTTCTTCTCCGCCCCCCCCCCCCACACACACACACCCTCCCCAGGCAGTGTCTTATGCGTCCTAGGCTGCCTCCAAACTCACTATATAGTTAAGGGTGACCGTAAACTTCTGATCCTCCTAACTCTACTTCCCAAATGCTGGAATGACAGGCATGGGGCACCATGCCCAGTTTATATGGTGCTACGCATCAAACTCAGGGTTTTTATTTTTTATTTTAGAGAAAGCAAGCAAGAAAGAGACAGAAAGAAAGAGAGAGAGAAAGAGGATTGGTGTGCCAGGGCCTCAGCCATTGAAAATTGAACTCCAGACACTTGTGCCACCTAGTGGGCATGTGCGACCTTGTGCTTGGCTCACCTTTGTGCATCTGGCTTATGTGGGATCCAGACAGTCAAACATGGGTCCTTGGTCTTCGCAGGCAAGCACCTTAACCGTACGCCATCTCTCCCATCCTGAACTCAGGGTCTTATGCATTCTAGGTAGACACTCTACTCATTGTGCAATATCCTTGGCCATTTCTTTTAACTTGATATTTTTTTCCCCGCAATGTCTGTCGAAGTTTAGTTGTGAACCACTTGCTTAAGGTGACTCTTGCCCCTACACAGACTGCCTTAGCCGAACCCCAGGTTTTCTTCCAGGCTGGTGTCCACACACTGATGGTTTTGACAAATAATTCAATCATTCTTACACTCCCTGAAGTATGAGAGGTTCTGCTTTCAGAAAGGTGCACGCAGGATTGGATTGGGTAGGAGGGGCCTATCTGTTCATTGCAAATGATTCTGCAATTAAGCACCTCTCTTGTGAATACATAAACTCTTTTAGGTCTGTAGAATAAAAGATTTATTCGACTTGATTAGGTTACGATGTGCATTTTTAATTGCACAGAGGCAGCTGTAAAGCACCAGGTGTTTCTCTTGCTCAAACTACTCATGGTTTGCTTGTTTGTTTTGAGGACAAGTGAAAAGCTTGGCTCTTCCAAGCATAAATTCGCTCCCACAACTTTTTCAAATCCCTTATTTAGTAGAAGTCCCTGGCAAAGCAATGGGGCAGACCCTGCTATTCCTTATAAGCTATCCTTGCTACAGCCGGCTAAATGCCAAGCTTTCAGTTTAGGCTTAATGAACAACCCAAAGATCAAGAACCCTCAAAGCGCCTCATCTTGCTATAAATGGAAAGCTCTCACCGTCTCACGGTTAGAAAAAGGATCAGTGATGTTCCATCCCTTGCCCAGATTTGCCGTAATTTCTACATTGCAATAGTGAAAGATGTTCACGGTGCCTCCGGTCGTCCGCGGCGATGAAAATCTCCGGAATTATAAAGCTGACCCTCAGCAAACACCGCGCGCTGGCGCGTCCTCACGCTAGAGCTGCCACTTGTGATTAGCTAAATTGCACGCGCTCCCATTCGGAACTGGATGCCTTCACACAGCAGTTTCTCCTCTAGTGCCTGGCAACATCATCACTGAGCACCTGGAATAGCTTAGGCATTAAGTGTAATTGGTTTTGCTTTACATAAATCTGTAGCTTTGTAAATAAGCGGAGCATTTCAGCCTCCATATCACACCAATTAACTTAAAGGGATGTGTTGTTTGCAGAAGCCTGCTGCGATCCGTACTGTATTTCTGCACTAAAATGTTCGGCGGCGGCCAAGTCCTGCGTCCCTGCAGCGCAGCGCTGACTCCAGACACTCGGTGCCCAGGGTCCACAGCAGCCGCTCCAGTTCGCTCCAGTTTGCTGGGAAAGTGCACTCTTCCCCCGAGAAACACCTTCTGCGCTCCGTGCCTGCCCCTGATTGAGATCCGAGAGGCAAGATATTTGAAAATGTTTTCTTCGACCCACTGAGCTCCGGTCTGACCCCGTCTGATTCTGTCCGCAGCTGACAGCGACAGCTCTTTCCTCTGTCCCTTTTTCTCTTGCAATACTTCAGTGCAGTCAAAACTCAGACGTGCAGCCTGCAAGCAAAATTACAAAAACATGTTCCTACTCCATGAATTTGGGAGTGAAAATGTTTCCATCACAGTGCTTTTTTTTAATAGTTAAAAACAAACAAACAAACAAAAAAAACTCTCTGAGATCTGATCTTGGAAAGGGATCGATTATGTTTCCAAGTTCCTTGGATATTTTCCCTTATAATCTCTACTTGACTTAATCCCTTCACCCTCATATCCTTCGGGTAATCTTGATTTGTACATTCTACACTGGCCAACCTGTCGCATGGTTTCTGAAGGTGTTTTATGAACTATCGGAGTAACAGGCTCACCAAATAACAGCTCAGGATCCCATAAGTTTCCCGTGAGCGTTGGGTGATTTTACAGATAGCAGGACTGAGAAGAGCCCCCGATGAGTGGCAAGGATCCCCTTGTTCTGTGTGGACAGAGATTTTCACGGGGGACCAGGCCACCCACGGTCATGCACATCTCCGTGGCTTCTTGGTTCCCAAGCTTGTGAGTGAAACCAGGCAACAGAGCAAAGACGACCGCGCAGGTGGTGCTAGGACGCAGGTCTGCTGGTAGAAAGCGAAGGAATGACAACAGTGACGCATTTCTCTGTCACCCTTCACAGCTTACAAGTCACTGCCGCTGGTTTGATTAGCCCCGGCACTCTGGGAGGCAAGCACATTTCAGCAGGCCCGTTTCGTAAATGACAAATCGTGACTCGGACACGTGACTTGCCAACAGTTACAAAGACAGTGAGAGGCATAGGCAGGACTGGAAACTTGGACTGTTCGTCTCCAGAGTGGCAGTTCCTCCTCCGAACATCCCCAGGACTGACTCACCCCAGCCACATTGTGAAGCCCTCTCTGTCGTCCCAAAGAGAATGAGATAACAACCATGACAGGGTCAAAGATCCTGACAAAAATGAGGAACAAGGGACTTGATGGATAAGGCACATGCCAGCAAAGCCAAAGGACCCAAGTTCAGTTCCCCAGTACCTAGGTAAAACCAGATACACAAGGTGGCACATGCATCTGGAGTTCATTGGCAGCGACTAGAGGCTTGTGTCCCTCTTTCTCTCTCTCTCTCTCATATATATATATATATATATATATATATATATATATGTGTGTGTGTGTGTGTGTGTGTGTGTGTATGTGTGTGTGTGTGTGTGTGTGTGTGTGTGTGTATATATATATATATATATATATATATATATATACATATCCTGAAAGTTATAGGGAATATACACTTCGTAATAGAAGAGATGACTGTGGAGACATAGAGATGGTGGTAGAGAGATAGGCAGGTGGATGGATGTACATTGATGGATGATGGATAAATAGAAGATAGAGAAATAGAGGATAGATGAAAGATACTGGATACATACATAGAAAGACACACAGAGATGATAAATAAATGGTAGGCAGATTATACTGATATGGATGATAGGTTAGACAGATGACAGATATACGCTGCAGATATATAGAGAGGATAGATGATGGATAGATAATAGACAGATAGGTGATATCTAGATAAATAGAATCTCAGCCTGCCATTCATGCTGGCTTTCAACTAGGACAGGAGATTCTGCCTGTAGGACTCATCATCGCATCTCCACAAGCCTCTTCGGAGCTTTGTGGCTGTATCCAGGCCAAACACCCCAAGAAAGAAAGACAGCCATGGAGACTATTTACTCAATCTGTAACTCGGGGCAGCACAGTGGTGCTACCCTACAAACAGAGTGCACTGTCCAGATTTAAAGGGAAGGCAATGGACTCCATCTCTCCCTGAAAAAAAATAATAATAACAAGATTCTAAATTTTACCTGGGAACACAAATTCTGCTGTGCTTTGTTTTGAACTTTGTTTTATTTTATTTGGTTTGAGAGAGAGAATGGGCACTCCAGGACCTTCAGCCACTGCAAATGAACTCCATACGTGTGTGCCACCTTGTGCACCTGGCTTACGTGGGTCCTGGGGAATCAAACCTTGGTCCTTTGGCTTTGCAGGCAAGTGCCTTAAACACTAATCCATCTCTCCAGCCCTTCTGTGTTTTTATAACAACAGATAGACGTTAGCCAGACAAAGGGCAGGATCAGAAGAAGCATGTCAGGCGGCCTTAGGAGGCAGCTTAAGCAAAACATCCAAGTGGGAAGTAAATGAGCTCTTCCTATGGGAATGGAAGCTTGGGATTTGACCACAGGGCTCAAGACCAAGGTAGGAAGAGAGATCTATGTGTCCAAAAGATGGCTCAGTCAAAAATAAACCAGAGAATCTGGCAGAGACGAGTCAGCATTTACATAACCTACCTAGAGGTGCCTGGCTAGGATGGTAATACCAACGTGGAATCAAAAAGAAATACATATCTGGGTGTGGTGGCGCACTCCTTTAATCCCAGCATTCAGGAGGCAGAAGAAGGAGGACTGCAGTGAGTTCGAGGCCACCCTGAGACTACATAGTGAATGCCAGGTCAGCCTGATACAGAGCGAGACCCTACCTTGAAAAAAGGATAAATTAACACATAAATAAGAGATTATAAGGTAGAATAATAGAATAAGCCATCTGTTTGACTGCTCTTGTACTGAATTATAATTTTCACAGTAAATCTATGATCTTGGAGTTATTATTAGTCAGAGAGAGAGAGAGAGGTCAAGGTAATTGTCCAAGGATAGCCAGGGTTCATCTTGTACATCCAGTACAATACTGAAGCCCACATGCTTCATCACAAAACTACACTGCTCAGATGTGTGAGTGCCAAAGACAAAGGAGTCAAGGAACACCCCCTTGGGAAATTCAATAACTATTTGTGTCACTTAATTAGATTAAATAAGTGCAGGAGCATAGCAAAGTTTAAAAACACAAGAATGTATTTCCCAAGCTATCACCATTGCTTTCTCATGCTCACAGGAACTATATGGTAAGACCTTCTTGCTGAAGGCACCACACGTCTTGGCTGCAGGATAGTGAGAAATCAAGCTGGAACTGAGTTTTGGTTTTTATAATACAGTGAGGTGCTGTGCAGCCTGCTAAGGGAGAAAAATTATTAACAAGTTTACTCAGAGGTGCCTTTGCCTGGTAAGAGGAGTCCACTAGAGCAATAGTGGCATGACTGTTATGGGGGAAGTCATCCGCCTTCTGATTGGATTGGAAGCCCACTCCAAAGGAGGGAACTCATGCTTAGTACTGTAAGCCATTGTAACCCATGTCTAAAGCCCATGGCTAGAGAGATCATAGGCCCTAGGAATGAGGAAACAACGTACTTACACATAATGAATCTGAGGTATCTGTAGGAAACTGAATGTCCTATGCCCTAACAGTTATCTACACGAGGCGTAATGGTCTTTTTTCATAGAGAAATGGGTTGGGGTCATCAAGCATTTATATTTTAACAGAATGTTTATGAACATCCAGTCAAACTTTTATTTGATACATGAGAAGTCTAGGATCATAGAGGTAATGTAGATGGTCCAGAGTTAAACCTCAGTGTGCCTGGTAAATTATAAGGACTCCTAAGTATTGGTACAGCCCAGTATAATATTTACTTCCCCAGGAATTATTAGGTAAGAAGCAAGATATTAACAGTCAAATCCTGGATTTAACTATTTTAATTTACTTTTTTTTTCTATAGGACTTCTAAGAAGCTTCATTATGCACATTATAAATTGTTTTAAAATTGTAAATAAGGCAGACATGGTGGCGCACGCCTTTGTTCCCAGCACTTGGGAGGCAGAGGTGGGAGGATTGCCTAGAGTTTGAGGCCCCCCTGAGATGGCTCATGCTTTTATTCTCTCAGCACTCAGGAGATTGAGGTAAAAGGACCACTGTGAGTTTGAGGCCAGGCTGGGCTACAGAATGAGTTCTAGGTTAGCCTGGACTGGATCAAACCCTGACTCAAAAAAAAAAAAAAGAGAGAGAGAGAGAGAGAGAGAGAGAGAAAGAAAGAAAGAAAATACAGGAGAGGTGCTTAGGATATGACTGAGTTAGTAATGCTCTAACCCCACAAGCATGAGAACCTGAGTTTGATCCCCAAGCCCATGTTTCATGGAGTGGCAAGTGTGTGTCTGTACTCCTAGTGCTGAGGAGACATAGGGAGAAGGGCCCCTGTGGCTCACTGACTATTCACGCTAGCCTACTTGACATGCTTTGGGACAATAACAAATGTTTTCTCAACAACAACAATAACAATAATAATAAATACATAAATAAAAATACTATTAGTAGGTGGTGGTTTCTGAGAGAAACAACACCCAAGATTAACCTCGGGCCCTTGTCTACACACGCCATGCACACACACATACACACACACAAATACACATGTGGACACAGCATAAATAAGAAAAACATATTAGTCACTTTTCTAAAGGTCATAGGACTAGCACTGATAGTTTCCTTACTGTAGCTCTGGGAAATTCTAGGAGGGTAGAAAGTGCCCGGGCTTGAGAATCAAATAAGACTGAATTCGAACTGCAGCAGGGAGCAGCGGGAAGTACCTTGACGTGTCACTGAAATTTAATTTTTACATGTGCAAAACAGGAGTGGTCTATTCTTCACGCTGCTTTGGCCATCAGCGTGCATGCTAACATATGCAGAACAGGCCCTCAGACGTGGAGCTGGTCAGTATAAGTCAATCGCCAGCTATCTTCTCTCTTCCAGTGAGTTAACATGTACTGGATATTTCTATGCTCCCAAGTTATGTGTAGGCATGTATTAATATTTTCTCATTATTATGTCAGAAGAAAAACTAAAAGCATCTGGCTTTTCCATTTATTTTAGTCGAAATAAAAATTTGTATCCACTGATAACAATCACCTTGATATAAGACCCAACATGCATCCAAATTTCAAGAAAAGACAAAGCAGCAGCAATCTTCATTTATCATAAGAAAATGTCCCTGTTGGGCTGGAGGGATGGCTTAGCAGTCAAGGCATTTGCCTGCAAAGCCAAAGGACCCAGGTTCGATTCCCCAGGACCCACGTTAGCCAGATGCACGAGGGGGCACACGTCTGGAGTTCGTTTGCAGTGGCTGGAGGCCATTCTTTCTCTCTCTCTCTCCCTTTCTTGCTCTCTTCCCCTGTGTCTTTGTCTTTCTCTCTCTCTCTCTCTCTCTCTTTCTCTCTCAAATACATAAATAAAAATAAAAATATTTTTTAAATGACCCTGTTAATTCACCCTAATGTCTCTTCATTCCATAGAGTTTGCATATTCCCTCCAGCTACACAGTCAGCAGGTCTTCTCCTCCTACTCATAATTGGATCGTGGATAGTTATAAGATGCAATGAAACAAATGAGGTTCTTGATTGCACATTAAATGTTTGCCTAAGAGTTCTTTGAAACAGTGCAAGCCTTCATAGAGCTAGCTTAGTTTTCTTTTTAATGAAGAGCAGTTGTTAAATTCATCTCTCCTCCTGCCCTAACCGCCTTAATAAAAAGTCACCTGAGGTCTGCTTACTTGCCCTGTTGGCTCATGCTGACGCCCTACATTCTTGTTTGAACAGCAGAGAGGAGGTCGCTAAACAGTGACTCAGTCACCTGCTCAGACTCTAGCCTTGGAAAAGGAGCTTTCCAGGATATGGAAGATGCCAAACTCGCTTGAAAGACACTTGATACTTCTTGTTTGAAATGCTGGGCATTCACTCATGAATTAAATGAAGTACATGTTGTACTGTCAACTGCTAAAATAGGTTCAATACAAAGAAAGACAAAATAGTAGACATTAGGTAGCCCCTAATAGAAACACACTCTGCCTCCTGTGACATAGATCGAGCTACTAGCTCTAAGTGCCAATTTACAGAAAACACAGGGGTGTGGGGACATGTTAAATGGCACCATATTGGTGCAAT
Source organism: Dipus sagitta (assembly GCA_036346955.1). Lineage (NCBI taxonomy): Eukaryota > Metazoa > Chordata > Mammalia > Rodentia > Dipodidae > Dipus > Dipus sagitta. The sequence goes on along the minus strand of CM070789.1, from coordinate 11,394,218 downwards.
CAGCAAAACCAAGATGCAGAGAGACTGACAAAAACTCAGTTTCTGTCACAAATATACTAAAAGAAAAACTAAGAGGTGAACTTTAGATTATAAGCTAGTTAAAAAGTCATGTCAGGGCTGGAGAGATGGCTTAGTGGTTAAGCACTTGCCTGTGAAGCCTAAGGACCCCAGTTCGAGGCTCGATTCTCCAGGACCCACGTTAGCCAGATGCACAAGGGGGCGCACGCCTCTGGAGTTCGTTTGCAGTGGCTGGAAGCCCTGGCGCTCCCATTCTCTCTCTCTCTCTCTCTCTGCCTCTTTCTCTCTGTGTCACTCTCAAATAAATAAATAAAAATGAACAAAAAAAATTTTTTTTAATTATGTCAGTCAATTCCAATATTTTGGCTTATTTAGGTCACAATTCAGTAAACAAATGTTTAAATGGAGAACCAGTTGAACATTGGTGTTATTTGATAATATTAAGAAGATATTACTGATTTTAGATGTAGTAACAGTGTGCTTGTATTATTTTTAACAAGAATCTTTTTTCTTTTTAATTTTTTAAAAATGTATTTATTTATTTGTAATGAAAGACAGACACAGAAGAGAGAGAGAGATCACACCAGGGACTTCTGCTACTGAAAATAAATTCCAGACACCATGCACCACTTTGTGATTCTGGCTTTATGTGCGTCCTGGGGAATTGAACCTAGGCCAGCCATCATGCTTTTCAAGTAACTGCCTTTAACCACTAAGCCAACTCTCAAGCCCAAGAATCTTTGTCTTTTAGGATGGACATACTGATGGATGAAATGCCATGATGTTTAGAGTTTGCTTCCAGGTACTTTGGCAGCAGAGTTTAGGTGTCAGCATGGTCTTCGAGTTGACCAACATTGAAGCTGGGACTTGAGCATGTGAGTTCATCCTGCCCGTCCCTCGACTGCTGGCAGGCTCGAAGAATTCCGTAACAAAACTATCATAATGCATTGTACATGGCACATGGTGTAAGGGCTGACAAATTCTTAACCCAGGACTAACATCTAGTGTGTGAAGGTCCCGTGTAAAAAATAAGCCACGGGAAGTAAAACGCCTCGAGAAAAGACACCCTGAATCTATGCACTTGCCCCAGTGAAAGAGCACCAGAACTCAAAACTGCAGCTTTGCGGTGTGCTAAGTGTGAGGGAAAGGGGAGGCAGAGGTTTCCAACCCTTCCTCTTGACTGTCTTGCCTGCAAGGACTGTCCGCACTGGGCGAACTCCGTCTTGATTCTGAGGATGCCTGGGCAGCCGCTGTCTCTGATACCTGGTGAACAGAAGCATGGATCTGAGACACATTCCCAAGCACTAGGATCTTCCTTGGATTTTATTCTTAGTTCCTGAACAGGAAAGAATAAGCTTCTATATAAAGCTGAGTTGGGTAAGAATGGGCTTTGGACAGAGAATACACATTCTTTTCACTCTCTGTCAGCAGTTGTAAGTACAATTTCATTACTTCTGTGGAAATCTAGTTAATCCAGTTGGAGGCTGTTGCAGTCAGGTTCTCATTGCTGGTAGAAATCACCCAACCAAGAGCAGCTTGTGGGGGGAAAAAAAAGAGGTTTATTTTGGGTTACAGACTCGAGGGGAAGCCCCATGATGGCAGGGGGAAACGATGGCATGAGCAGAGAGTGGAATCACCCCTGGCCAACATAAGGTGGGCAGTAGCAATAGGAGAGTGTGCCAAACACTGGCATGGGGAAACTGGCTATAACACCCATAAGCCCACCCCCAGCAATACACTGCCTCCAGGAGGCGTTAATTCCCAAATCTCCATCAGCTGGGAACCTAGCATTCAGAACACCTAAGTTTATGGGGACACCTGAATCAAACCACCACAGAGTCATGCTGCTGAAAAATGTACTAAGGAAAAAAGAAGGACAGAGAGCAAGAAAGAAAGGAAGGAAGGAAGGAAGGAAGGAAGGAAGGAAGGGAGGGAGGGAGAGAGGGAGGGAGGGAGGGAAGGAGGGAGGGAGGGAAGGAGGGAGGGAGGAAAGAAAGAAAGGAAGGAAGGAAGGAGGAAGGGAAGAAGGAAGAAAGGGAAGAAGGAAGGAAGAGAAGAGAGGGAGGGAAGAAGGAAAGGAAAAAAGCATAGAAGGAAGGAAGCATAGGAGGAAGGAAGGAAGAAGAGGGAGGGAGGAAGGAGAGGGAGGTAGGAAAGAAAGGAAAAAAGGATAGAATGAAGAAAGGAAGAAAGGAAAGAGAGGGAGGGAGGGAGAAGAAGAAAAGACCTCATCAGAATAGAAAACATTTCGGTTTTGTAGGCTTGGTGCAGCTGTTCTTATAAACCCAAGAAGAATGAGCCAACTGTCCACCAAAGATTTACCAGCCATTCCTAATCTCCACTGCACATTGGACGTGTCCCTGCGCCCGCCGTGAGGAGCACTCTTTCTTTGCGTCACTTACGGTCACTGAGGAATCTGAACTGTAAGAAATGAATTGTTAGTTGCATAACCAACACTTTACAAATGACTACTACCTTGGCTACCTCTCAGATTGTCTCTAAGCATCACCACAGGACCTTAAAAGCGTGTGAAAGATCATTTTAAGAAACTACCATAAAGTTCTATGTGACATGCCACAACCAGATCACCTCCCTGTGTTTTGGCTTATATGAAAGATGCTTGCTTTGGAATCGTTGCCCTTCTTTATTTTATTTTATTTTATTTTATTTTATTTTGGTTTTTTCAAGGTAGGGTCTCACGTTAGCTCAGGCTGACCTGGAACTCACTATGTAGTCTCAGGGTGGCCTAGAACTCACAGTGGTCCTCCTACCTCTGCCTCCCAGAGTGCTGGGATTAAAGGCGTGCGCCACCACGCCCAGTTTACCCTTCATTATTAATTGTCTCTGGGTTCACAAGGATATAGCCCACACAGAGACAATAGTTCCATTTTTCTGAAGTAGCTGAAATAGAAGACTCTAGAAACACCAGTAACACTCAGAAATGCCACACGCGCCTGTCTCAACTAATCCAATGACTCATAGTCACCCTAGTTTTTCAGAGATACATATTGACTAATGCTGGGCATGCTCAATAAAATATCTAGGAACACAAAGGTGATGAGGTCAGAAAAGGCCCATGGCGTATGTTGTGCACAGAGGAATCAAGCAGTAGAGTTTCATGTAACACCTACAAGTTTAGTTAAAGGAAACAGGGTGACACGTGGAAGCTTCCTCAACTGAGCACATCCCTTAGAAAATCCTCAGAAACCTGACTTATTGGGACTGAAGGGATGGCTCATCAGTAAATGCACTTTCTTGCAAAGCCTGATGGCCAGTGTTTGATTCCCTAGTACCTACGTATATCCAGATGCACAAAGTGGTGCATGCATCTAGAGTTTGTTTGCAGTGTGGTAGGGGCCCTAGTGTGCCTGTCTTTTCCTCTCCCTTCCTTTATCAGCCCCCATTGTCCCTCTACAAATAAATAATTTAAAATATTTTAAGATGATTTATTTATTTATTTATTTATTTATTTATTTATTTATTTATTTATGAGAGAGAAAGAGGTAGGTAGACAGAGAGCATGGAGTGAGAGCAAGGAAGAAAGACAGTGTCCCTGTCCAGGAGTGGCAGTAGTGATGCAGGGACCCTGCACCAGGGCCTCTAGCCACTGCAAATGAACTCCAGACACATGTGCCATCTTGTGCATCTGGCTTATGTGGGCTCTTAGGTTTGGCAGGCTAGTGTCTTAACCACTAAGCCATCTCTTCAGCCCACTAAAAATATATATATATATATTTTGGGAACCAGGCGTGGTGGCGCACACCTTTAATCCTATCACTCAGGAGGCAGAGGTAGGAGGATCACCTGTGAGTTCAAGGCCACCCTGAGACTATGTAGTGAATTCCAGGTCAGCCTGAGCTAGCTTGAGACCCTACCTCAAAAAGCCAAAAAGCATATATATATATATATATATATATATATATATATATATATATATATATGCATACATACATATAATAAAATTTATGTTAAAGAAATAGAAACCTGAATTATTTCCACAGAGTCTCTTACACAGGCCCTCCGTGCCCTAGTCCCGTCAGTCAAGGGAAGTAAAGAGAATCCTTGCATGATTTAGATGAAGCATACAGCTCTACTTCTGTTCTGGAATTCTGGGAAACACTTGCCAATCCACACATGCTCCCGGCGATCCGTGTGTGCGCCAAGTCTAGGGTGGGCTTTAGCTCTGTCCCACCACAGCAACGTAAGTAGAGTCGAGTAGCTTTGGGACACTGCGGGGTAAGGGCCCACGGATGGACAGAGTGAGACTGCAAACTGCTTACCCTCTGAAAGGCGCAGGAAACGTCTTCTGTCCCATGTTTTTCGTGTTTTCATGACACAGGAGGTAGCACTGAAAGAGAGGAGCAAGTGACAAGGAGCATGGAGTGAGAGCAAGGAAGAAAGACAGTGCTCCTGTCCAGGAGTGGCAGTAGTGATGAAGGGACCCTGCACCAGAAGTGACATCCAACGCACTGAAGGGATCGTAAATCTCAGGACAGACCAAGAACTCCACCTACCTGCTGTGCTGTATTCCACGAGACAGTAAGACCCCCACACTTTGCATTAGCCCCAGGGAAAAGGAGAAATGATGACTTGGTGGAAATACAGTAGAAAGAAAGAAATCACAGGACTGACTTGGACTGTACTTTATAGCCATGGAGTGACAGTATCTGTCTATGTACATGCAGGTGAACTATATAGAATACAGTGGCATTTCCCCACAACCAAGATTCCTGAAAATATTGTCATCCATATACAAGTATTCTCTGTCTCTGTCTCTCGTCTACCTTGGGAGGATCTCTTTATGATGTTGTCATTGTTCAAACTCTTTCTTAAGTCTTTGGCATCAATCCTTTCATAAGCCATGTAAAGTATCAATTGCACTAATTTATTCACATCTGGGTCTCCATTTTCATAACTAATTATACAAGAGAAATAGGAAGGAGGGGGGAGAGAGAGAGAGAATGAGGGAGATAGTTGGGATCTTTGACCCAGGTTTGTGCCTTAGAAAAGCTGTCTTCTATAATTATCAAATACCTTGTACATACTGTAATTAAAGTGACATCCATAAACATCTCCTTTGGATTGCAGCATGTGTGAAAGGGAGAGGGAAGGACATAGGAAACGGAGCACAGAGAGGAAGAGGGGGAGGATCACTTAAACTGTGGCAGTATCCATCCAAATGGGCACTTGCTGGTTTCTGGCAATTTCCAAAACTCAGCAGACAATTGTTCATTGTCTATGAATACATTAAAAGAACAAAGGCAATGCCAAAGATGTTTTAAGCAATGGTTACTATGCCGATATATATATATATATATATATATATATATATATATATATATATATATATATATGTACGTATGTGTGTATGTATGTATATCTATATATATATGGTCAATTTTGAAAGAAGACATTCATTTGGATGTGTATATTTGTAGGAAATGATTCAAATTCAGCCACATTTACTTTATGGTCTTGTACATTTCAGGCAGTGACAGTGACACATACCATCTGAGGTAATGGTTATTTCCCTTGAAATTTCACACTGTTTACATGGCTCATATTTCTCCCCACTTTGGAGTGAGTCTTTTCTACGGGTCCATGTCGCTGGTACTCTCATGCAAGAAGCAAGCAGAGTTTAAGAGAACCTAGGTCAAGCAACCTGTCTCTCCAGCAGGTATCTTTGCATTTTTACAAGCATTTCTCTTAATCTCATTTTTCATTCCCATCTTGGCTTCCTATTGATCTTGGTTCTGCTGCTTAGAGACACCAATGAGAAATGCTGAGAACATCCAATAAATAAAAAATATCCATCCACCCTGTACGTGATTCCTCCTTAGAAAACTGTGCAGGTAGAATAGCGTTATTTCTGCTCTCTGTTGCTTTCTTGAGACAATAGTCTATGCCCATGTTGAATTCACCCCAGGTATCCTAAATTTTCAAATCCCAATTTGATTCTGAGGCCCATTATTGCCTTAGAGGAGTTGCCTTCTATAATTATTGATTACCTTGTACATACCGCAATTGAAATCGCATTTACAAAGCTCTGCTTAGATTTGTAACACTTGTGATGTTTCCTGAATGAGAAGTGCATTTATTTGCATTACTTATATCGTGAAAAAGTTGTTAAATAAGACAGAACTTCTTTACAACATTTATTTTGTTAACTTGAATTTAACCTGGCATCAATATGCTAGTGTATATTTTATCCAAATGATTTCATGTTTAAAAACTTAACAAAAGCAGCCCAAGAGGTGAGTTTTTTATAATCAGGTAAGCCAACCCAGGGATCAAACTTACACCCTTTATCTCTGTACTATGGAAAATTGAGTAAGTACCACCAAGTAGGATGGGAAGAATTATGACACACTCATAGCAGCTGTGGGTTTTAGTTTTATTTCTGGGATAGGTAGATTTAATTTTTTTCTCCAATCTCTCATTTTATTATTTGTGAAGATGAAAGGGGCAGATACCTGATTCTCCATTAGCACTGTTTTCTAAGTTTCATAGATAAAGTGCGTCAATACATTTTCACAAGCATCTGGTTCCATTACACAACAATTTTAGCCTCTTTTCCTTCATTTTCAATTTACTTAAGAGCATTTTTTTTAAAAAAAAAAAAAACCACTCTGTTCCTCATTATCATCAGGACGCTGCTGAATACTTAGTAAATGCTGAGCGCTTTCACTGGGAAACTACCTCAGCCAGGCCTAAGTTCCTCATGGGCGCGTGCACACGCTAACTCGACTGGGATACAATAGCATCTGGGTAGCCGCGCTGATCTGTACCCACATGTGGCTGGACAAGTGAGCCAATGGCTATAAAGAAAAGTGGGATTTGTTGGTTCATGCTATTGAAAAGTACTAGCTTAGGCTGAAATACATCTTTGCTCAATTTTTTAAAAATCTTTTTATTTATTTATTTCAGAGAGAGAGAGAATGGGCACACCAGGATCTCTAGCCACCACAAACGAACTCCAGATGCGTGCGCGGCCTTATGCATCGGGCTCTACATGGGCAGTGCAGAATCAAACCCAGGTCCTTTGGCTTTGCTGGCGAGTGCCTTAACCGCTAAGCCATCTCTCCAGCCCAACCACGGAATTTCTAAATTGCAAAAAAAAAGAATCACAGAAATAGATAATTCGTCCATTTTAAATTAGGTGCCATCCTGAGTAGCATGATGTGCCATTTCAATCTGCCCGACGTGATACATGAGTCCCCTGGCACGTCCACACTGCGCAGGCTGCCAGCGGCTAGTCACATAGCGGGCGTCCCAGTTCCTAGAACGACACACAGTCTCAGTGTCGCGGTACACACACGCGGACGCGCACACACGACGTATCTTACTGAAAACGGCCCAAAGCACAAGAATAGTGATGCTGGAGCTCTGCGGCTCTTTTCTCAGCTTAAAACATTCCCTCATGGCTCACAAAACTCCCAAGACTCGAGTTACAGGGCTCACGAGGCCCTGACGGTCTGTATGACGACATGTACAGCCAGTAAGTAAACAACTGGCAGGGGGAGAGCAGGGTCTCCCGCGGCGCTGTCTGTCGTTGGTTGTGCGGGGAAATGTCAGCAAGGCAGCGCAGTGATTCATCAGGCTACAGCGGGTGGAGTCATCTCTTTGGTGGCCTGCCAGTGCCCTCTCTGGGGTAAACGGACTTTTGCTCCTGTCGCCCCTGGGAAAGTCACACAGCGCAGCTGGTCATTTGGATATGGGAAAGAGAACCCATGAGGAGCTTCCGTTAGATGGAAAAGCACTCAAGGAAAGAAATTTTAAAAAATTGTAGTTGAGGGCTGGAGAGATGGCTTAGCAGTTAAGCACTTGCCTGGGAAGCCTAAGGACCCCAGTTTGAGGCTCAATTCCCCAGGATCCACGTTAGCCAGATGCACAAGGGGGCACACGCGTCTGTAGTTTGTTTGCAGTGGTTGGAAGCCCTGGTGTGCCTATTTCTCTCTCTCTCTCTCTCTCTCTCTCTGCCTGTCACTCTCAAATAAATAAATAAAAATGATTTAAATGTTTTTTTTTAAAACAAAGTTGTAGTTGAGCTTGCTACCATTGATGGTAAGAATGAAGCGCTAGGATTGCTATTGCACATTGGACTGCAAATCTTATGAGCACAGTGAAAATAAGTATTTAGTTGCGATAGACCAGGCATTGAATTATAAGATTCAGTAGTGCCTATGGCTTCAGACACCAACTTGGGTCTTGAAACACATCCCCTGGGGATAATGGGAAACTATTGCAAGTGGAACCACTAACCTTCAGTGCCTCAGAATGTGACTGTACTCGAAGGTGGGTGCTTTAAAGAGGTAAGGTTAGGGGCTGGGAAGATGGCTCCGCAGTTAATAGCATTTGCTTGCAAAGCCTACTGGACCTGGGTTCAGTTTCCTAGCACCCATGTAAACCAGATACACAAAGTAGTCCATGCATCTGGAATTTGCAGTGACAAGAAACCCTGGCATGTGCCCGTTCTCTCTCTCTCTCATCACAAATAAATAAAATAAAAAGTTTCTTTAAAAGAGGTAAGGGGGCCTGAAGAGATGGCTCAGAAGTGAAGCTATTTGCCTGCAAAGTATAATCACCCAGGCTTGATTCCCCAATACTCATGTAAAGCCAGATGCACAAGGTGGCACATGTATCTGGTGTTCATTTGCAGTGACTAGTGGCCCTGGCATGCTCATTCTCTCTTCTCTCTCTCTCTCTCTCTCTCTCTCTCTCTCTCTCTCTCTCTCTCAAATAAATAAATAAAATAAGAGGCAACGTTAAATGAAATCACCAGTGAGTTCAAATCCAATCAGACAGGTATCCTTAAAAAGAAGGGCATTTGGGCACACAGAGAGACACCAAAGGCTTACATACCAGAACGAGGAGGTAGCAAGAGAATGTCATTTGCAAGGCACAGAAGGAGGCCTTAGAGGAGACCAACCCTGGGTTATGGACTTTCCAACCACCAGAACTGTGGCAAAATAAATTCTGTTATTTAAGCCTCTCTCTCTCTCTCTCTCCCTCCCTCCCTCCCTCTTCTTCTCCCTCTCCCTGTCTCCCTCTTCTCTTCTCTCTCTCTCTTTTTCTGTATGTGTTTAATGATATCCCTATCAAACTAATATGAGACCCAACAAAGATGGTTATATAATTTGTAGGAGCTAGTAAGCATAAAAATACAGTTCCCCTAGTTCAAGAGAGAGAAAATTTCAGCATCATTGGTGAAATGATATTAAAGCACATGGCACTTTTTTTCCTTCTTGTTTGGCCCTGACTAGAATAGTGCTTTTGTTGTGGGTTTTTTTTATATTTTATTTTTATTTATTAATTTGAAAGAGGGAACAAGACAGAGTGAGAAAGAGAGAGAGAGAAAGAGAGAGAGAGAATGGGTACACCAGGGCTTCCAGCCACTGCAAATGAACTCCAGATGCATGTGCCACCTTGTGCATCTGGCTTACATGGATACTGAGGAACAGAACCAAAGTCCTTTGGCTTTGTAGGCAAGCGCCTTAACTGCTAAGCCATCTCTCCAGCCCTGTTGTTGGGAGTTTGATTTTATTTTTACTTTCATTTCTGTGTAAGCAATTCTAAGCAAAGGAAACTGTAAAAATTAAATTATCTGTAATAATCTTACCACTGGTCTCTGTATTACACAAAGCCAGATTTGGGAGTTTGGGTTGGTTGGTTTGGGGGGGAGGGATTGGATTTTGAGATACGGTGTCATGAAGCCCAGGCTGGCCTTGAACTCACTCAGTAGCTAAAGCTGGGCTTGAACTCTTACTCTTCCTGCCTCCACCTTCCAGATGTTGGAATTACAGGTACGCACAAACACACATGGCTCGACGCCAATTTTAAATGCAGATATAACAACAGTTAACTTGCAGACAGAATACCAAAATCCTGTAGTTCACATTTCATAGCTCATACATGCATTCTTACCAAACCAACTGAAACGCTACCAAAAAAAAAAAAAAAAATGCCTGAACTGTCTTTATCTCTCTTGATATATGCCTGCTCTACCAACACTCTATCCAGGGTTATTGATGAGGAAAGAATGAAGCAGGGTGACTGAGTGTTCTCGAGCGGTGTGGAGGCGTTGTGTGGAGGAAACCAGAGTCAGCTCAGGGGATACCACTGTGCATGCAGCCTATGAACAAGGTCAACATGAAACTGTTGTCAGATCTTCAACACAGCGCTACCAGCATACAGAACCTTAAACCAAGTGCAAAGCTCTTCTGTTCACGGGGCCTTGGGCAAGTGCACAGGAGAGTTTCACGGAAAGCTGGTGATAGCATCAGAACCCAGTGCACCACCCCCAGTACCTGCTTCTGCTGTCTCAGACTCTTCTTTCACGACCCGCAGATGGCCGCACAGGAGAAGCTATGAAGAGCTTCCGCCTCAGACGTTTCAGCAACTGTCTCAGTGCCTCCCCTTTGATTCCAGCAGGTCATGTGGGCATTTCTGAACCAAGCACTGTGGCCAAAGCCATCTTGGATTTTGTTTATCAGGATTCTGTCCTCCTGCCCATCTCTAAAGCTGGAGATGGAGACACCACCACCAAACCAAACCCAAGGGTAGAAAGCTGGTCCCGAACCGGCAGGTGAGGGTGGGGAGTTTAGCATAACAGCAATTGCATTCGAAGCACAGAGCTTAGATCGGCCCTTTTCCATGTCAAGCTGGGACCGCTACGTAGGTTTCTGTAGCACATCATATGCTCTGTGACTCTTTTTCAAGAAGCAGTGCTATATGTAAATATTCACTTCCAAGATATCCCATTTGAGCATTAATTTGAACATTTCCTCTGCACCTACATGAGGCATTAACCCTCCAAAATCATCAGCAAATTCCTTTCCCAAAATGACTTCCCTTTCAACCTTTTATATATAAGAATAGCTTGAACATCGCAGTTCCCAACACTGTGACTGGCCTACCTCTGTGGTGATCAGACTTTCTATAAAATTTATCTTCTGTTTAGTTTTCAAGGTGTCAGGTTTGATGCAGAAATGGGCATCCAAGGAAGCTTGGATGGGGCCATCAGACGCAGAGGAGGAAGGCTGTAAGAGGAGGTCTCGTGTGCGGTGTATGTCACACTCGCCTGGCCTGTACTTGAACCTGTGACTCTTGCCTTTCTCAAGTTGTCGCCCGGGGGGGGCCTTACAAGGTCACAGAGGAGTCTTCCCCACCCTATGTGGAGTCCACCATTGCAATGTTGCCCCTAACACACACACACATGCACACACCCTAAAATTCAAGGGGGATCCCAGCAGCATGAACCCATGGTTAGACCACCAACATAGGGGTCCTGCTTCCTAGGGCTCCTGAGACCACCCAGTACCATTCTGATCAGATGCCCTGGTTGGGGCGCCCCGGCATGAGGACTCCTTTCCACTGGCACTCCGCTAGAGCGTTTGACATTCTGCACTCTGACGCCTTCAGTTTGCTAAGACTGTGCTTTTGTTCCCGTCAGAGAATCTTCTCATGCTGTGCTCTCCTTTACCGCACGGACACCGAAGCAGATATTCCCGGGTCCCGTGGAGGTATTGTTGGAGACCGAAGCAGGCACAATGGACACCACTGTGCTGTCAACATCCTGTCAACCATCTAGACTTCTCATTAGAGAATGCTTAGATACCTAACCGTCTCCCTTCCAGAAGTTTCTTTCCTAATAAAGACTCCATAGAGGTAACCTTTTATGGTAGATGATTTCACTGGCTTGGTTTTTGCCTACAGAGAAGATATATCTGGTTGTCTGAAGTGATGACAGCTTACATTCAAGCTTGGAACTTACAGGCAATAAGTTAATTCTGATCATGAACTTGTCCAGGATAAGCTAAGCTTGAGATCTTATTAAGAACTGAGCCACTTCCATGTTGCAAATCATAGAAATGTTGGTGTGCCTCACAGAAACGTCTTCATGAAAAGTTGTCTTGAATGGAATTCGGTGCTCCTAAAATATCATAGCTTAAAGAGACCACTATAAATGTGAATTTATGTCAGCTCATTCAATCCTTCTTAATGGCATATGGAGGAACTTTCTTCCGTGAAGCTGGGTCTAGAATCTAGATAATTCTTCTTTCTCCTGATGGGAAAAAAAAAAAAAACCCACAGAACAGAGCCAGGCATGGTGGCGCACACCTTTAATCCCAGCACTCGGGAGGCAGAGGTAGGAGGATCACCGTGAGTTCGAGGCCACTCTGAGACTGCATAGTGAATTCCAGGTCAGCCTGGGCCAGAGTGAGACCCTAGCTCGAAAAAAAAAAAAAATCCACAGATCAACAGGGAAATGATTCCTTCCATTGATATAGATCTGGCATCTCCACATGCTTCCTGGATTATTAAAAATTTATTAGCATACAGTCTATACCAGTTGTTATTTTGTACTTGTGTGAGGAGGATTAGAGAGCAACTACCAAAACCTGTGAACTTTGATGCATCTAATTCCCCAGGTCTACACGGTCAAGGCACGGTCTGCATGCACATCTTATTTCTCCAACTCCCCACCTTGCTTACCCACAAACTAGGGTATACCCCGAGAAAGCTAATGAACTCACCACTTCTCTTTCAGTTTCAAAGCTCTCTCTGATGCCGACCTTACCTCCAAATATAGTTCCCTGGAGTTATGGGATGGTCTCCCAGAACAGGGAACAATGAAAGTTGGGTCATTGTATTAATGCAGAAAGTGGGGGGGGGGAGTTAAATGACAGCCTCGCAAAGAGACTCCAGGGACACAACCAGGACTCATGTGATCTTGTCTCTCAGCTTACCAGACAGACCTATATATTATTCAAAGACTAATCATGCTGTTCCTATGATCTCTGTCTATAATTAGATAAAGATCAGATTCCCCTTGAAAGAAGTGTGTGTGTGTGTGTGTGTGTGTGTGTGTGTGTGTGTGTGTGTGTATTCGTGGCATTCAGCCCAGATAAATATTTGGATAATGGTTTGTAATAACTGCAGTGCTTCCTGGAAGCTGGTTTGGTAATGTCACTCAGTCCCACCTCCCTCGCCTTCATTCATGAGGACTTGTGAGACTAGTCCCCCAGGTCACCACCATGAGTGATTTAGTTGTCAGCCTTTCTACTTAAGCTGCCTACCTGGATCTCAATTAGTGCTAATTATTGTAGGGAGTTTTCACCCCGTGAGGAAATGTCTCCCTTGATAAAAACCTATGCTACAGAAGAAGAAATTTAAATTTGCCTGCTTTGGAATCAACCATCCAGGTTTGTAAGGAGCCAATACCTGACCCTCCGGGAGGGGGAAGTAGAAAGACCCAACATGGCAGGAATACATCCATAGTACCAAATCTTGAACACACACACACACACACACACACACGAGTGCTGGGGCAAGTCTCCTCCACAAACACTGACTGACATTGGCATCAACAGTCAGAAGTCCTCGCTGTTGTTAGACGAGCATCCTGGACAGAAAGGGGGGACCATCTCTCTCGTCCTCACCTCTGCCCCTTCGCCCCTCCCGTGCCCCCAGCAGGCCCAGCTTCAGCTAGACAAAATGGGGATACACAGGTAGGTAAGGACAAATTTATTACCCAAATTGGAAAGCTAATTCCAGTGCCATCATTTCTGTTCACTGTTTTGTGGGTAGTTTTTTTTTTTGTTGTTGTTGTTCTTTTTTTTCCCTATTGGCAGTTCTTGTCTGCCAATAGGGAAAAAAAATAACAAAATAAAATAATAATAAAAATAATAAAATAAAAATAATAAAATAAATAATAATAATAAAATAAAATAAAAATAATTCCACAGTCCTGGCATTTCAGACTGGACGAATCCTTCTTGAGGGTGCCTGCCCTGCACATATACTATACACTCTAATACCCATGACACCTATGAAATAGGTGTCATGAATTAACACCATGTACTTGGGAAAAACCAAAAATACCCCAAGTCGTTGTCAAGTGCTCCCACAACCCTGGGATGAACGTCACTCTTCTTTAGTCACAAAAAGTTGGTTTAGGGAAAAACCATAGATAAGCTGAGGAAGTTTTAAATGTTTTATTATAATAATAATTATTATTATTATTAACATATTTCATATGGCTAGATCATGTGTTGGTACCCTCTTTTCCCTCGTCCCTGCCCCCATTCCAATGGGGACCCTCCTCAGTGGGGTTGCAGGTATTCCCCATGGGGTTGTGGGTCATGCATTGTGGGAGCAGCAGCAGTTATTTGGGGGGGAAGGGAAGGCCTCTGGGCATGATGTCTCAACCTGTGGCTCTTAGAACCTTTCCGCCCCCTCTCCTGCAAAAAAACCCAAGCCATGGTGGGTGAGTTTTAAGTCTACTTCACTGATGAGCTCTTAGGAGCCTCTGGATCTCTGCTTTGGTAGGTGTTGATTATCCTCAGGGTCTGTCTCCTTCACCCTGGCGCTGATTATCAGGCTCACCATGGAAGCAGCACTCTTGCTCATCTCCCCAATTCCTCTGTGGTTTCAGCTGTGGCTTGGAACTTTTTTTTTTTTTTTTTTTATGTCTCAGGACGTTTAAAGAACTTGGTAGGGAGATTTCATTGTTTGGGTTTTTTTTTACAAAAAGGAATGCAAAAATACCTCATTAATCTATTATCCATTGAACTGATAATATTTTGATAATTTTGACTTTTCTTTGTGTGTATGTGCACTATACACTATAATTTACATACTATAATTTGATGGGATCCCTGTCCTATTACCCTCTTCTGTCCTTCCTTGTCTCAGTTCCCACACCCCTGAACACCTTCTTTATCCAAGCAGTCCTTCTTCTGCAGTGATGTCTCAGCCTTTTTTGTCCCCCTCTGTCCTCTCTGACAAGATGTACATGAGCTCGGATGTGTGCAGCCCTTGTGGGTGCAATGACAACCCATGTGACGTCATAACTGCACTGCTAGGTCCGCCGTAGGACAGTGTCCCAACGTCCTCCTTCCCATCCTGTGACTCTGACAATCTTTCCACCCTTTCTTCCACAGATACTCCTTGAGCCTGGGAGAGCAAGATGGAGATGTCTCATTTAGTGCCGAGCTCTCACCCGCCTCGTATGAACATAAGCTTTTATGCGTTTAGAGGCCCCTCAACATCTACTAGCATATCCACCTAGAAGCTTCTCTGGCTGACAAAGAAAAGCAGTACTAATATTCTTCCCACCACCTCCTCTGCCAGGAACATTTTTGTATTTAAGTATATCATACATATTGAGCATATGTACACCTATATGTCTTACCTTCCCCTTTTTACCTGGAATCCACAAAAGCATGGAAGTACCTTACAGACACATTTTTGCCTCAAGAGACCCTGACGCCCAAGAATGAGTGTATTGGGCAACTTCATACGTACATGTTCATTCCTTACTATTCTTCATTATTCATAAGATGATTTTTGTTCATCTCACCCCCTCGCTTGCTGCCCTCTTTGGTCCTCCTTCCTCCTACGTTAGCCGGTTCCAACCCTCCCTCACCCTTGTGCTTCCTGGTGTCATGTATTCCACCCTGCCTCCTCCCTTAAGACCTCTTCCTCTCTTCTGTAGTCCCTACTCTGTTTTCATGACCTACACACACACACACACACACACACATATGCACACATATATATGATACTACATGTACATATAAATAGAGAGAGAGAGAAGGTCCACATATGGGAGAAAACATGAAATACTTGTCTTCCTGATTCTTGCTTATTTCACTTCACATACTGATCTCCAGGTCCATCCATCCATTTTTCTGTAAATGGTATGATTTCACTTTTCTTTATGGCTGTATGAAATTCCACTCTGTTAAAGCTCTCCCATTCAGGGCTGGCTACTCACTATCACTTACCAGCACCAGCAGGAGTGGGAGGGAGAAAAGAGAAGACCATGGGGGTGGGGGTGAATAAAATCATGACGCATTGCATACAAGCAGGAAATTGTCAAAAATAAATATGTATAAATTTTTTAAAAATTAAAAAGATGTTAAAATTACACCATATATTCTTTATCCAACAATCCCAAAGGCAACAGGATCTGTGACCTGCTGCATACAAATTCTTGCACAGTGATAGCAGGTAGATTCTTTGTACAAATACAGCCAGCGGAAGCTTTTGATTAGCTATCTAAAACCAATGTTTTTGTTTTGTCTTATCCTTAAACATTTTATTTAATTAATTTATTTAATTATTTGAGAGAGGGATGGAGAGAGAGAGAGAAAAGAGAGGAAAGGGAAGAGGCAGATATATAGAAAGAATAGGCCTGGCAGGGCCTCCAGCCACTAAAAACAAACTCCAGACACATGGGCCACCTTGTTCATCTGGTTTACGTGGGTCCTGGGGAATTGAACCAGGGTCCTTAGGCTTCGGAGGCAAGTGCTTTAACCACTAAGCAATTTCTCCAGCTCCCTAAAACCAATTTTTTTTTCAGAGTAGCTTTTTCATAGTACAGCCTGGAAGATCTCTTCAACTACCAAACGTCTCAGCAGTTTAGAATCCACCAAGACAAAGCTCATAACAGCCTCTACATCCTATTCATACTCTGTTCCAATCAGACAGTGTGTGAGCTGGCTTGCATTGCAGCTCCCAGTGCTTCTAGTGTCTATTATTTATTCATTCATTCACTCACTAAGTTATGTTAAATTTTAGGTAGATAGATAGATAGATAGATAGATAGATACATAGATAGGTAGATAGATACATAGATAGATAGATAGGTAGATAGATAGATAGATAGATAGATAGATACATACATACATACATACATACATACATACATACATACATAGGTAGATAGATACATAGATAGATACATAGATAGATAGATAGATAGATAGATAGATAGATAGATAGATAGACAGATAGACAGATGATAGATAGATAGATGATAGATTGATAGATAGGTGGTAGATAGATGATAGATGATAGATAGGTGGTAGATAGATGATAGATAGACAGATGATAGATAGATAGACAGATGATAGATAGATAGATGATAGATAGACAGATGATGGATAGATAGATAGATAGATAGATAGATAGATAGATAGATAGTAGCTTGTGGTGGGAAATACATAGCCAAGAAGCCACGTCAGCTTGCTCCGCTGAGAACTGGTCACCGCGGGGCCCGGTAGTCAGTGCTCGGGATAGAGTATAAATCCTCCGCTGATGATCTCCATCTGTAGTCCGAGCTGTATGAGGAGTCTACTTCTTAGTTCCAAGCATGTTTTATTGTTTTCCCTAAATAGGAATAAAACCGTGATGGGGTAACATGGAATTAGAAGAACAAGACATCATTTAGGAGTCTGAAAAAAAAAACCTCTATTCAGACAGGGAACTCTTCACTCTCCATCTTTCCTGAATGTTTCAAGTCTCCATTGGAGAACAAATGACATAAATTGCACTGCAGTGTCATCCTCTCCCTCAGACGTGCACGCCGCCGGGTGATGGATGGTGTGAAGTGACGCTGCTTCAACTTTGCACGGAGCTCCAGCTATTTACACACCATCCCGAAAGAAACTCACTTCGCCCGCACTCCTTTCCTCCTCCATAAATCCCAAGAATTAACGGAGTATCCGCGGTGCTTTTCTGCTAAGATACTCCCACCATTCTTTGCGAGGCTGCATGCAATTCTCTATTTTGGACATTCACAAAAAGAAAACTGACAGAGTGAAATAATTGTCATCAGCTCTGAATAGGTAATAAAATGTAAGTAGCACTAAGTCCTTCGATTCTCCATTTTTCCCCAAAAAAGATTCTTTTTTTTTTTTTTTGAAGGTCCAAAATCTTTTCTAACTTCTATGACCTTCCACATGTTACCAACTTGACTTACTGTTTTCTTGTAATCACTAGGTCTTAGGCTCCTTCATACATAAACCATTATCTAAGTTTCTCAACAACTCTGAACAGCGTAGCATTACCCCGCCTTACTGACAGTGGTTGGAGGTTCAGAAACACCAGACATGCCTGTCCGATGTCACAGAGCAAGTAAGGAACGCAAAGGAGACTCGAACGCACAAGTCCAGCACTCTGTGGATGAATAGGAGATTGAAGGAGAGACTGAAGAGCAGCCCTTGCACCAAGCTACAAAACAACCCCGGATGTTCACATCCTTTATGCGCATGAGACAATGCTCCATATAGTTTGCAGACCTGGCTTGGCTGTGCTCCCATGGCCTCCCCAATCCTTGCTTGTTTACTTCCAGGATCACATCAAAATCTCTAGAGATACTTCCCTTTCTAGAGCTTTTGAGCAAAACCTGGGGTTTTTTTTTTTGAGAGAATGGTGGGAACAGGCCTGCAGAGACGCGAAAGACCATGCCCGGCGACCTCATCCCAGCGAACCGCGTCTTCAGCGGGGCATTTCTTATCCACCCCGCTTTGAAGAAGTGCGGGATGCCAAGCACACCCAGAATTCTTGCAAGACTCCTGCGGAAGGTGCTTTGGAAAAATGCATTGTTTTTGTAACTGCCAGTTAAGTGATATCTCGGCTGCATTTGAGGAAGAGTGGGGACCTCCAGTGGCCACACAGGTTGATAACAGCTGAACTATCAGAACAAAGATAGGTTTGCATTTCAAGGCAGACTGAGAGGATCTTAAAAAGTTTCGGATACTAATAATTTCGTAAAATATTTTCATTGGGACCTTCTGGTAGCCTGTGTATCTAGAATGTCATTGACAAGTATTTCTCCACAGATAATCTTACTTGTGAAGAGCTGGGTTCGGCCTGGTCCACTGCAAACATTAAAGAAACATACCAGATCACTTTAGCTTCCTCAAAAATCTAAACATATTTGACTGTTCGACCCGGTCTACATGGAGAACTTTCTGGCCTTGGAGGTGCAAAATACACTAAAATTTAAAAATTCTTCCTACAGAAGAAGAGATAAAAGTGAACAACCCAGGCCCAGGAAGCCGAACATCACATGTTGTCTCTCACATGTGGATCCTAGCTACAAATGTGTACACATGTGTGAGCTGGAACCAAAAAAGTGGTAGCAGAGGCCAGTAAGCTGGAAAAAGGCTGTAATGGAGGGAAGAGAAGGAAGGACTTTAGTGGATGGTATTGTATATATGTAAGTAGAAGAACAGATGACAGGGAGTGGAATGGCCTAAGTGAGGCCAGGGGAAGAGACTGAGTAAGAGAAGGGGGGGGTCATTTCAAAATACAAGACATTCTGAATAAAACATATAAAAGCCTACTTCTTTGGATAATGGCACATTCAGAAGCCATAGATTGGTACTAGTAAATTTTCAGTGCCAGGGATGGGATACCTACCAGTGAATCATTGACCAGGGGTTCCTTGCTGCCTCCAAAACATTACAGGCTTTTGCCAAGGCCCTTGATTTCCCAGGAGTAACAGACAGTAAGACCCTATTGCTAAAAAGACTTCACATACATGGGCAGCAAGATCACTGAGAAATCAAGCTGGGGCTGTGCTGAAAACCTCCTCCCTGTAGACCAGCCAACTGAAAAATGGGAGAAGCTGCACTGCATGCAGCCCTATGGGAGACAGAAGTCATCAGCGGTGAAAACAGTGGACACTGGAAGCCTCAAGTTTGGCCAGACAGGCCAAATGACCGAAAGGGTACAATAGTGGCATGTCTGCTCTGGGGGAAACCAGCTGCTCTCAAATTGGACTGAAGGCCCACTCTATGGGAGAGAATACATGCCTGGTACTGAAAACCTAATCAAAAGCCTATGGCAGGGGAGGTCATGAGCTTTAGGGGTATAAAGCCTACTCTTGTCTGGATAAATGCATATGTTACTCTACCCAAATTGCCCTGAAAGCAGTACACTTAATGTTCATACTCATATATTAATGCTACTCTCACTTCTGGTTAGAGAAGCTTCTCTTTTCAGATAGCTATGACCACTGGGATGACCCAAAAGGCAACATAGTGCTAAGAAGAAGGGACGGAGGAGTGTCCAGCACTGAAACATCTCACACCCTCCAAGGCTCAGGGTCCATTGTGGAAGAGGTGGCGGAAAGAATGTAAGAGCCAAAGAAAGGACACTCCTTACAATACAACTGCCCAGACAGAAACTGGCCTTGACATCCATGACCTCACAGTGCCTAGCAATACCTTCACAAGACCCTCATAATAGGAGAAAAAGATGATGACATCAAAATAAAAGAGAGACTAATGGAGAGAGGGAGGGGATATGATGGCGAGTGGAGTTATGAAGGGGAAAATGGGGGAGAGAAGGGAAATATCATGGTTTATTGTCTGTAAGTATGGAAGTTGTCAATAAAATTTTTTAAAAATACACTAAAATCTAAAAATTCTTCCTACAGCAGTATAGATAAACATGAACAAGCTTGAAGGGTAAGAAGGTCTCACTGACTGGCTAGAACAATATGGGAATTAAGCCCTTCAGAGAAGAAAGAATACATGTGCCTTTAAATCTCCCTTGAATGTTACGATTTAAAGTTGCTTGGTGGTGCTGGGATACAAAATGAAATCATTTGCCTAGGATATAATAGTGTGTAAATGTTCTTCTTACTGAAAGTAGTTTAATTATTGTGATCATAATACTCCCCATCACTTGGAAAAAATGTAAATTCATCACTAGTTAATTCCCTGTTTGAAAAGATCAGGAAGATATAGGGTGCAAGCAAAACAGAGCTGAAGGCAGCGAACTCTGAGATTGAAATCATTGGAAGATACTTGGATACAAGCTGCTCTCCAAACTGCTCAGTCAGGGACAACCGCTGTCAAACGAGTCACGTAAACACGTATATGGCTTTAAGGCTTCCCTAGTTGCTATCCATCCATTGCTGCTTGTGGTCGTTTGAATGGATGCCCCCAATATATTCAGGATTTTTTTTTTCTGGTTTTTGAGGTAGCGTCACACTCTACCCCAGGCTGACCGGGACTTTACTATGTAGTCTCAGGGTGGCCTGGAATTTATGGCCATCCTCCTACCTCTGCCTCCCAAATGCTGGGATTAAAGGTATGCGCTACCACGCCCCGGCTATCTTCAGGATTTTATTAAAGCTTGCAATGTAGATCTGCGGCCACCTGGCTGGAGGAGGTGTCACTGGGTAGCTCCTAGGATCCAGCCCTAAGGTGTGGGGGTGGGGTGGGGTGGGGGGAAGGTGCATTTAGAATTCCAGTCTAAAGATATGCAAAGTGCTTGAGTTTGCCTGGAGTTTCTGGAGTGTGCTTGCTTGACTGGGGTGGCGGCTTCTCTCTCTCCTCTCTCTCTCTCTCTCTCTCTCTCTCTCTCTCTCTCTCTCTATCTCTCTCTCTGCATTGACCTGTGAAAGCAGGGGAGGGCAACTTCTTCTGCCATTATGGAACTTCCCCTGGATCTGTAAGCTTAAAAAAAATACCATTCCTCCCATAAACTGTGCCAGGTTTGGAGGTTCGACCCAGCGACCTGAAACTGTCTGCTACCCGGTTGATACAACATCGCCTGGCTGCCGCTCCATTCCTGACCCTTGGCACCCATCACCACCGTGGGCCTGGCTCCCCATGGCATGCTCCTTGTCAAGAAGGAAACTGATGAACCTTTTGAAATTCAAGGGTAAAGGACAAGCGATGGTTCACTGATACTACTCGAGAGAAAATTTTCATAATAGAAGACAATATTTTATCACACTGGAAAAACTCACAGTGCTGGAATTTCAGGTACCATGGCAAGTGCTCGAACTGTTCATCTCAGAGTTTTGCAAATCCCCACAGCATAGACTTTCACCTATTAACAAAGCCAACCCGAGTTCTTACCTACTGCAAGTAATCAAAGGAAAGGACATCCTACACCATAGCGTTGTCATGAAGCCCTAGTCTTTGCTTGAAAATAGTGTTTGAGGGATGGCTTAGCGGTTAAGGCGTTTGCCTGCAAAGCCAAAGGACCTTGGTTCGATTCCCCAGGACACACATAAGCCAGATGCACAAGGTGGCACATGCATCTGTGCGTCTGGAGTTTGTCTGCAGTGGCTGGAGGCCCTGGCACTCCCGTTCTCCCTTTCTCTCTCTCTCTCTCTTTCTCTCTATCTCTATGTGTGTGTGTGTGTGTGTGTGTGTGTGTGTGTCTTTCCCTCTCTTGCTCTCTCAAATAAATCAATAAATTAAAAAAAAAAAGAAAATAGTGTTTGCACTCACACATTTTACCCTAACACTATTGTCATGCATGCACAATTTTATTCTTATTTTTATTTTTTATTCATTGTTTATTGGCAGGCAGAGAGAGAGAGAAAGAGTGCACAAAGGCCTGTTGCCTCTGTAAACGAACTCCAGATGCAAGTGCCACTTTTTGCATCTGACTTCATGTGGTTGCTGGGGAATCACACCCAGGACATAGGACTTTGCAAGCAAGTGCCTTTAACCATTGAGCCATCTCTCCAGCCCTCCACTCAATGCAAAGCTCATGTTGACAGTTTGTTACCCAAAGATTCTTCTAATATATACATAGTATGTATGTATATATATTATATATAGTATGTATATATATATTAGTATGTATATATATTTTACATATAATATGTATGTATATATATTATATAGTATTATGTATATATGTGTGTGCGTGTGTGTGTGTGTATACATACATATACATGCACTGTTTTTTGTTTTGGAAGCCTGTCATCTCTGTTTGGTAGTAATGATTGTTATATTTTCACATGGCTTTGAACAGACTGAGGACCCACTCTGGCGTTCCCGCTCTGATCCTCCCACCCTCCGGTCATCTGAACCCGTGTCACTGAACGCGCGTCCTGTGCTTACGTAGTGACATAAGCACATCATCAGGAAAATGAGTCCATTCGATGGCCTATGAGAGCGGCCATTATGAAATCCTGTCTCCTTCCCCCTTCGTAATTAATTGCTCTATCTGACCAGCATGATGACTGCATAAAAGTCACCAACGCCTTCAGGTCTGCACAGGAGATTCTCTCCTTCTGAAAGCAAGGACTGGGGAGGTGTCATTTCAGAAATTATTACCAACATTTAGGTGCGGTATACACAGCACAGAAGCACCTTCCCCTCTAGGCTCCCCAAGTGCCACACTATGTCTCTTATCTTCCGTGAAATGCAAACCAGGGAAGAATGTAGTAAGAATTTGGGAATCCTGCAACCTCCCTTTCCTGCTACAAACACTAATTATTTCTGGGGGGAAAAAAAGTGTTTTTCTTTTTTTTAAATGAGCAGTTGATGTTACTCATGCCATGATTCTCGACAGTTTGCCATAAAACACTGAAGCGCCCACTTTCTTTCTTTTCCTGCCAACCCAGGGGTAGGAGAAAGCTCAGCAAGGAGAGGGATATTGCAAGAATTCGCTCTCCCTGTCTTAAGAACAGCCGCTGCATTTCTTGCCTGAAGTTTAACTTGATTATGCATTCATTAAAGAGGAGTGATGGCGATGATTAAACAAAAACATCTTTAAAATGCAGAGTTCATTTCAGCCCATTTGGTTTTGTTACACACAAATTGGATTTGCATTGCCTCTTGCACAGCAGGTACCCCACTTGAAATCAAAGACAGATGCTTTTATGGGATTAAAAAGAAAACCGAGGGGGAGGGGATGGGGAGAGCTGGAGATTGAGATATTTTGCATTTCAGTAATAGCGCTTCCAAAATGAAATAGTGATCATATTGCTGCTTTATCCATATAAGTCTTTGGGCTATAATTAAAAGGAAACAAGAGTCCCCATCATAACTTTGAATAATTGTCAAAGAGGAACATTTAATTTGCAGGGGAGGGGGAATGATTTTTCCCATAAATGTCTAATAATACCTTAGCATATTTGAAATTTAATCATAAGTGGCTTAGAATTAAACCATTTGAATTATTACTGAAGCATTTCAAGTGGTGACATTAAATGCTTTCTTTGAAATTAGCCATTAATTCAGAAGTCTTCTCTGGAGCTGCCATGAGGATTTAACTCCTTGTCTGTAAACAGAAGTGTTCCCTGGTCCTCCCACTAGATAATTAATCTTCATATCTCTAGAACACTCACATTGCTGGGTTATTTACTTTGGTACCTTCAGTTAAATTACTCTGGATGCTACACGTTTATAAGTGATAGCATCTGATGTTCTAAATTTTTTTGGTACATCTGTCAGCTGATTGACTATCTGTTGGGAGTATTACCTAGTGAAACAAGAGTGGGAACAAAAAGTGTCAGAGGTTTCCATCACCTTCCCATCACTCCCAAGAAAGCTTATGGACTAAACATGGTTGAATGATGTCTTTCACTGTTGGGCTCTACAGGAAGGTGTTAGGCTTTCTTTTCTTTTCTTTAATTAATTTATTTATTTATTTGCAAGCAGAGAGAGATAGAGAAAAGAGAGACAGACAGAGAATGGGGATGCCAGGGCCTCCAGCTGCTACAAACTCTAGATGCATGTGCCTCCTTGTGCATCTGGCTCTACATATGTACTGGGGAACTGAACTCGGGTCATTAGGCTTTGCAGGCACAAGCATCTCAACTGCTAAGCCATCTCTCCAGCCCCAGATGTTACTATTTCTTATCCACTTGATGCTTGAATCCTACAGTAGACTGATTTCACTGTATGCAAGAGCCTTACGTGTGAATTTGCTGGTCCTCTCACAAAGAGTTGAAGTCTAGGGGCTGGAGAGATGGCTTAGCGGTTAAGCGCTTGCCTGTGAAGTCTAAGGACCCCGGTTCGAGGCTCAAGGCCCCAGGACCCACGTAAGCCAGATGTACAAGGTGGCGCATGCATCTGGAGTTCATTCGCAGTGGCTGGAGGCCCTGAAGGGCCCATTCTCTATCTATCTGCCTCCTTCTCCCTCTGTCTGTCACTCTCAAATAAATAAATCAAAACAAAAAAAAATTTTGTAAAAAAAAAAAAAAAGCTGGAGTGTATTTCATCACTTCATGAACTAGGCATGCTCAGGGACTAGCTATGGGCAGTGGAGTTTGGTGAGAAAAATGGTTTGGCAAGTCTTAAGTCTAGCTAGGTCTAGCCTCTGAAACCTCATGCGTTCAGACGTCTCTCCTCTCCTGATTTTGCAATGAGAATGACTGCAGGCTAGCCAGATGGGAAATGAGGAACAACGGGGCATATATACCTGCAACTTCTGCCAGCATCTGACTTCCCCACAGAAGCAGTGGGCCCTGCAAAGATGCTGCTGGGAACGAAATCCAGGAGAACACACACACACGCGTGCACAGACACACACACACACACACACACACTGATTTAGTGCAGCTCAAGATTAAACTGAGATTTCATCTCACGCCAGTCAGAACGGCTATCATCAAGCAAACAATAAATACCAGCGGAGGGAGCGGGGGAAAGGAGCTCATACACACTGTTGTGGGAACATAAGTGAGCGCTGTCATGATGGAAACCATTATGGCCATTCCTCAAAAAAAAAAAATAAATAAATCGACTATATAACCCAACTACACCTCTCCTAAGTACATCCCTGAAGGAACCCTCATCCCCATACCACAGAGCTACCTGCACATCATGCTTACTGTGTAATAATAGCCAGGGTACAGAGCCAGCCTCAGGGCCCATGAAAAGATGACTGGGGGCGCTGGAGGGATGGTTTAGCAGTTGAGGTGTTTGCCTGCAAAGCCAAAGGACCCAGGTTTGATTCCCCAGGACCCACGTTAGCCCGACGCACAAGGGGGTGCACACTTCTGGAGTTCGTTTGCAGTGGCTGGAGGCCCTGGTGCGCCCATTCTCTCTCTCTCTCTCTCTCTCTCTCTCTCTCTCTCTCTCTCTCTCTTTCTGTCAAGTAAATAAATAATGCAATACTGGAAAAAGGATGACTGGGCAAAATGTCATATGTGTACACAATGGAATACTACTCAGTCATGAAGGAGAGCAGAATGATGACAGTTGAAGGAAGGTGAATACAACTTGAGAGATCACTGTGTCAGGCAAAATAAGGCGGATACAGAAAGACCACACATTTTCTCTCACATGCAGGGTGTAGGCTTAATGTGAATATGTATATGAAGCATGAGAGAGAGAGAAAGACAGTATGGGCACACCAGGGCTTCTAGCCACTGCAAAAGGAACTCCAGTTTTATGCACCATTTTGCACATCTGGTTTTATGTGGGTACTGGGGAATCGAACCTGGGTCATTAGGCTTTGAAGGCAAGTGTTTTAACTGCTGAGCCATCTCTCCAGCCACAGATAACAGAATCTGATTTAGACTTCCAGTGATGAATATGAAGTCAATATACTTGTGCTGAATAAATAGCCCTATTGATATATATAGCTGTTGGGCAGAGAGTTATTGATTAATTTTAGACTGTTGTTTGATATGTCCCAATCAACTCACATAGCTTGTGACTTTGCACACCCTCTGTGCTTCAGTAGAATGCTTGGGGAAAGAACGGGAGAGAACCCGTTCATGTCCCACCCTTTTTCTCACTGAGAATGCTTCATGTGGAAGGTGACCCAGGAATATAGATAAAGGGCACGTTGGAAAGTAAAATCAAGCCATCTTCCAGTCCTTCAACTGCCCTGAAAAGGTTATATGGGATCAAACCTACATGAATTGCACCATTTCAAACTCCAAACGGAAGGCATTTCCACAATCAAGACTTAGTTTCCAGTGCTCTCTAAACATGCTTCCCAAGATGTTGAGCCTTCTGAAGCAGAAGGATATGAAATTTCAGAGATCGTGTTGGACAGCTCTCCACACCGAGATCTCCACTTCAATGCTTCTGATAGGTAATTGTAAATGTAACTGTAGCTAGCAATGAATATATCTTTACTAATCGTGACCTCCTGTTCTCAATATAGTCTATGTATTAGTTCTTCATAAAACCCTCAAGATAAGTACCATTCGGAAGCTCCAAGAATGTAATAGAAGTTACAGTCATAGAGCTGACTCATAGCAGACAAAATTTAAGCCCTAGAATCTTCTATGGTATGGGTTCTCACGGTTAGCACCTAGAATGAGTCATTAAAAACGTGAGCTGCTTAGTGCTTGTCTCCCTGTCTCAGACACACTCCACAAGAGGCAATAACTCAGTGGCTCAAGTCCAAAACCCAGGTTGTAAATTCTACCCAGTGGATTTGCTATCAACTTTAGAGATGCAAGAAAATTTCCTCTTGTTGCAGATGACCTTCAAATATTGGGTACTCTTTTCATGACCTAACATGGTTTTTAGGTTCTTCCCTAATCATATACGCCCTCTTGGCAACCTTATCAGACAATATTACATTTTCCTCAGGATGAGGAAATTGAAACTAGAAGAGTCTAGTTGAATGTTCCAGTATCATCCAAATGAAGGCTTCAAAGCAGAACTTCCAACTGTAGGACGTTATGACCTTATTATACTTACCTTTCTGTTTAGTAAGAGAATCTGTGATTTGACTACTCCAAAGCATGCATTCAGATATTCACCCAATAGACAATGAGCGTCAATATGCCTATAAGACCCTTGCCCTCAAATGCGCTCCCAGTCTCCTAAGAACAGAACCCAGTAAATATGGGATCCATGTCTTAGTCATCTTTGATTTTTTTATTTTGAATTTCTTGACAGTATCTGTTCACAGAGCCCGTTTGTTGAAAGAAGGAATGAGTGAAGGGTATATGAATGAATGTATATTAAAAACTAAATTATCAGGCTGAAGAGATGGCTAAGCACTTAAGGCGCTTGCCTGCGAAGCAAAGGACCCAGGTTCAATTCCCCAAGACCCACGTAAGCCAGATGCACAATGGGGTGCACGTGTCTGGAGTTCATTTACAGTGGCTAGAGGCCCTGGTGCACCCATTCTCTCTATATTATCTACCTCTTTCTCTGTCCTTCTCTCTCTCTCAAATGAATGAATAATTTTTAAAAAGTAATTAACCTTTTAAGGAAATGCTAATACAATGAGAAATCACTCAGAGAAAGGACAAAGTATGGCATAAATTTTAATCATTATAACTTCATTCCATTTTAAGTGAAATTTTCATTTCAATCAGAATAGCACAGTAAGTTCTTAGACAATTATAATGCCCTTTTCTTAACTATCCCATTTCATATTATCTCCTTCACATGCAACATACCATCAGTAGGAAGACTGTTTTGTGTTCCTATTTCAAGAATTCTTTAATCTCCTGACCCGATTGCAATCACTCCATCAAATTCACCCACACCCTGACTGTCATTGCCAAAACTCCCCATATGGAAGGGGTGGAGTCATCTTGGAGGACTTAGCACAAATCCTTATATAGCATTTGTCTCATTTTATTGTAAGTATCTGTTTGACATACCTTTTTGTTCTTCAAATCAATGTCACTTGATAGTATTATGCCTATTAAGAAGTTTCAAAGATTCCAAAACAAAAATCAATTTTTGAGCAAATTTTACTTCCTAAAAAATTTTAAACCCAAATAAAAGTTCCTCTGTATTAAGCAAAATATTTAAAAAGTTGTTTTTTTGTTTTGTTTTGGTTTTTGGTTTTTCAAGGTAAGGTCTCATTATAGCCCAGGCTGAGTTGGAATTCACTATGTAGTCTCGGGGTGGCCTCAAACTCATGGCGAACCTCCTACCTCTGCCTCCCGAGTGGTGGGATTAAAGACGTTTACCACCATACCCCGTTTTAACAAGTATTTTAAAATTAATTGATTTATTTGTAAGCAGAGAGAGACAGAAAGAAGAGAGGCAGACAGACAGAATGAGCGTGCCAGGACTTCTAACCACTGCAAATGAACTCCAGACACATGAGCTACTGTACATCTGGCTTTACGTGGGTACTAGGGAATCAAACCTGGGACATTAGACTTTGCAGCAAGTGACTTAACTGCTGAGCCATCTCTCCAGTCCATCAAGTTTCCTTAATAAATGTAAAGTCCTAAGATAAATATTTAGTATTAAAAAACACTCTCAAGATAACTTGGGAGAACTCTAGAAGGTTCTGTTTTGAAAGAATGGTGATGGGTCGCAGGCAAACCCACTTCTATGTGGAAGCCAACCACTAAGTTGTTGACTAAAGCCTGTTCCATAACTAAGAATGAAGTACTTTCAAACATACGTCAATTCCCTTGCACTGACATCTTATGCACCTCAGTTAATGTATCTCCTATAATTTAGAAAAAAAGAAAGTAGCTCTGGGCTGGAGAGGTGGCTGAGTGGTTGAGGTGCTTGCCTTCAAAGTCAAAGGACCCAGGTTCGATTCCCCAGGACTCATGTAAGCCAGATGCACAAGGTGCCACATGCATCTGGAGGCCCTGGCACACCCATTCTGTCTCTCTTTCTCTCAAATAAATAAATAAATAATAAATATATATATATATATTAAAGTAGCTTTCTTTAGTTAAAAAAAAAAAACAAAGATTACACAGCTTCACTTCTTTAATAATGGATGGCCATTGCTTCAAATCCATTTCCTTACATGCTCAATTCAATTATTGTCTTATATGGTATTTGTGTCCATATGCTCAGAGAATACCAATTCTGTCAGGATCTGATTACCACCAATTCCTCAGGGGAAGAAGAAACAGATTTTGGAAACTCCAAATCTCTAACTAGTTGGAATCGTTCCTGGAGTGATCTCTAACTGAGATCCTGGTTAGGCCAAGATTTTTCTTCTTTACATAAATATATCCTAAGCAAATGTTTGGAGCTTACACAGTGTACCACCAACAGACATTTGGATTTTCCTCAGGTTTTGAGAACAAGACCAGAAACAGTATTTGATTGTCAAAATTAAGCTAAATAGGACTAGGTAGTAATATTTGAAAATTACTTTTGGGGAGCTGGAAAAATGGCTTAGTGTTTAAGGCCTGCAAAGCCAAAGAACCCAAGTTTGGTTCTCCAGGACCCACATTAGCCAGATGCCCAAGGGGTGTGTGCGTCTGGAGTTCATTTACAGGAGCTAGAGGCTCTGGGGTGCCCATCCTTTCTCTTTCTCTCTCTCTCTGTCTCTCTCTCTCTGTCTCTCTCTCTCTCTCTGCCTATTTGTCTCTCTCAAATAAGCAAAGAAAAAGAAAATAGTTTTTAAAGAATTACTTTTGGAACGGATTTTAAACAAAACTTGGAACTAAATATGATACAAGCAGGATGTTATGTAGCACTCATTGCTGAGTCACGTACTATTGACGTAGTATTTCTGTATAAACTTCTAAAGCCTAACAATAGATTGTGTAGAGGACAGAGGATCAGAACTCAAGGACATGACCAAGGAAATATACCGGGAGTCCAAAAATTAGGACAAGTTCAAAGAAACATGCAGACAGAATATGAGAGAATGTGGGATGCCTTTACATGACCAAATAATCTGGACTATGGGCATACAGTAAGGGAAAGAAATACAGGGCAAGGGCAGAGAATATCTTAACAAAATTATCAAGGAAAAGTTTTCCCAATCTCAGGAATAATTTACTAATAAAGTACAATGGAATTTGATTGCCCTTGACTAACTTCCCCAGAAGACTAGGCATATGATCATGTAAGTCCTTTGTACCCCCGATTCTCCATCAATTCCTCAAATTTTATGTTGTCAGGCTATAATGTTCAGGAAATTATTTTTTTTTATTTTTGTTTGAGACAGAGAGAGAGAGAGGGAAAGAGAGAAGGGGAGAGAGAATAGACACACCAGGGCCTCCAGCCACTGCAAACGAACTCCAGACACATGCACTACCTTGTGCAACTGCCTTACGTGGGTCCTGGGGAATCGAACCTGGGTCCTTTGGCTTCACAAACTAGTACCTTAACTGCTAAGCCAACTCTCCAGCCCTAGGAGGTTATTTTTAATGGTGGATATAGTCATAGAGAGAAAAGGCTTACAAACAAGCTGTGAAATTTGGAGGAGGAAGGTTCTTTCAAAAGAATCCCACCCACTTGGGCCATAACTACGTGATAGTGGTCACCCCTGCTAGCCGCATGTCGAGGTAGACTTGCTGGAACATGACTGACACATTTCATCAGCGCCTCCATTCAGCTGCCTCGGCCAGCTGTCACCAGTAAATGACTTAATCTTCGCTAAACTTTCGTGCAGGAAGAAAGAGCAGAGTGGTTGAAATGCACTCACACACAGATCTGAAACTCTAATGAGATCATTTGACATTCTGATGGATATGAACTCGATGTTGTGTTTTGACTTGCCTGCCACCATTGATAGGGTGTATTCCCAGTCTGAAAGGTTCAAAAGTGATAGTTATTTTATAATACAGCCTAACTATAGCATCGGGTGGGGAAAATGAAAGTGCTAATTGCAAGTTATTTGTTACGTGGTAAATTTTTAATCACATTATGTACATATTTTTTTTCCTTAGGGAAAGGAATTGGTTAAGAGGACAGAGGGACATACATATTTTATGTGATCTCCTAAAAATAAAAGGGGTTGTGTGAGTTTCTTCATGAATGTGCATTAGGTGCCTCAGGTTGAGGGAATGTATCCATGAGTGTTGAAATGCAAAATAAAGCCAATTGTAACATCTGCCCAAGTTCATTCTAGGTAGACCCCTTATACCTTAGGATGCCCATCCCGTCTTTACTGCGATTTCAGATCAGTTTGGAACTTATGGTAAGCCCACATTTCCCAAAAGCATGAGTGTGCCTGATTTTTTTTTCTTCAGCACTTAATGCTGTTCTTTTCCAGAAACTTGTATAGCCTTTGTGAGCAGGGGTAAGAATCAGGATGTATTATGTAAGTCCCCACTGGACTACATTGCTAAGTCAGGTAAATCCCATTATAACATTTACATATGAGGTGGGCAGAGAGGTCCCTGATGTGCATTAGTGAGCAATCCTCTATTTCCACCCGGCTTAAAACAGATAAGTTGCTATGATCAGGAGAACTGGAAGGAGAGTATTTGGCTTATGTCATCAACATCTTCTTTATCAGGGGAAATTGGCCCAGGCTTGTTAGTCACCCAACATGCACAGAAGCCTGTGACCAAATGTGACAACCTCAAATGACATACTGCCGCTTGCTGCTTCCTTTGTGTCTTCCTTCCCACCTCTCGAGAAGAAATCGGTCCATTTGTCTCTCATACTTCAGACGCTTTGCAACGAGCGCCGCAATCTTTGAAACTCATTTTCTCTTAACTAGAAGGTTTTGTCTTACCAGCAGTCAGAACTCACACACAGACACGCGCAAGTTTCAGTCGACATTCTTAATATGCGAAATTTGAGTTGCTTCTAGCGTTGGCAAAATGCCTTGCTGTCTCCAAATTCCTAAGACAGATGAGAGAAGAGAGATGATGGTGTCCTGCTATTGCAAATGCCATATTGATAGAGTCATTGCTTGTGCCAACAACACTCACTGTCATCTAATTTTAACCTGCTTCTCTGTTAATTTTGTTTAATATTTTTCTGTCCTCTCTTTTGGTATCTGCAGTCTTTATTTCCTACAGTCTGAGCACAGGGACAACTGAATCTTTTAAGTAAGTTACTAGGCTCGATTAGATGCAAAATACTGTGACTGTTTTTTATTCTTACATGTGGGGCTAGAGAGTATGAAATTAGGAGTTACATATGCCCAGCACATAGTGTGGGATCCACAGAATGTGTGAAAGAATGAGGGATAAAAGGGGGGCCAGGAGAAAGTGAGAGAAGAAAGATGAAAGCGTTTAGTAATTCATTCCACAAGAAAATATATATTCCACCCTATGATTTTGCTGTCATTTCTTCATAGCAGATGTGACTACCTGATATTTTCTTATTTACCTGTCCATTGTCCCTCTTCTTAGCCAAAAAGAATCGCAAAAGGAACAAATTTTCTGGTCTTGCTCACAAGCGTGAAGATATTTTGCCCGAAACTTGGAGAATGTTGAAGAAACGTTTGATTACATAATGTGTGAATGAGTGGATGAAATAAAAATCAACAAATGGGGCTGTAGAGATCGCTCTGAGGTTAAAGTGCTTTGCCTGAAAAATGCCTAATGACCTGGATATGATTCCCCAGTACCCACGTAAAACCATATGCACCAAGTGGTCCATGCATCTGGAGTTTGTTGGCAGTGGCTAGAGGCCCTGGTGTGCCTATTCTCATTCTCACCTATCTCTCTGTATATCTCTCTCTCCTTCCTCTCTCTCCCTCTCTTTCTCCTTGCAAATAATATATATATATATGAAAAGAACAAATGACTGAGCAAATACTGAGTGAATTTCCGGAACCTAGAAAGGCAAAAGTGCTTTTCCACTTTACACATTCACCCTTAGGTACAACTTTTCTTCTAGAGTTTTAGTCTTGCAACAGTGGGGGAACCTAAGCCAAATGTCTCTTGATAATCTTATAACCACCAATTATATATATATATATATTTTTTAAAGTGGAAGCTGAAGCCGGGCGTGGTGGCACACGCCTTTAATCCCAGCACTCGGGAGGCAGAGGTAGGAGGATCACTGTGAGTTCAAGGCCACCCTGAGACTCCATAGTGAATTCTAGGTCAGCCTGGGCTACAGTGAGACCCTACCTAGAAAAAAACCAAAACAAAAACAAAAACAAAAACCAAAACACAAACAAAACAACAACAAATAAAAGTGGAAGCTGAACATGTCCCTGTTGAGTGAAGGATTTTCTAATAAATTAGATTGGAATTGGATTGTTTTTGATTGACTTCCCCCAGCAGGCTAGGCATATGATCCATGTAACTCTTTTTCATCCCTGCTTCTCCAACTACTCCTCTAATTTCTTATTTTTTTCAGGGTTTTCTTTTAATTCTTCTCCCTTTTGTCCTCAAAAGTTCAGTGAAATCTCTGTATTTCATTAATTCTTCTAGCTTTCTTTCTTGCAGTCTTATCTTTATTACATGCCCACTTTATTACATGCCCTTTGTTACCCACATTTGACTTACCACAAATGATCTATATCCCCCTGAAGAAAGCTTAGTTGCCTTGGAGGAAACACTGCTGAAACAATGGACATTTCATAGTTGATGATTTGCATTTAATCATAGTTCAGACATTCACAAAAAAAAAAAAGTCTTTACTCCTGTTTTGCAATTAAGTGAAGCCTCAGCAAACCTTGTATAACCCTCTCCAGTTATCCTTTAAAAGCCCTTCTCTTCTTGATGGAGGTGTAATTGACTCTACATTTTATATGTTATATTACATAGGTAGATTAAAAAGAGGAAGGTTCCCCTTGGGACAACTGAATGAGTAGTTTTGAGTGGTAAATTTTATGTTACATATGTCTAGCTCCAATACAGAGAATTAATCTAAAAAGAGAAAAGCGTAAAATAAAATTAAGACCTCACTGCTTGGCTACTTGTCAGCCACAATGGGCTTGGGGCCTTCAGACGAGTAAATAAAGAACTCCGAACTGAACTTGAGCTAATGGCTTCGTCAGCATTTGACTCTGCATACCCACTTGTTATAGCTTCATTTGTAGTTCTTTGGTGAAGAATAACTGTTATTGGTTCAGAGAGAGGGGGGAGTGCATGTGTGAGTGTGTGTGTGCACACACATGTTCTTGCGAGGAGAGCGCTCATGAACATGGGTATGTCAGAAGTAAGGAGATGTTGCTCCCCACCTTACTTTTTCAGAAAGGGTCTCTCACTGAACCTGAAGCTGACTGGTTCAGTTAGACTTGCTAGCCAGCAAGCCCTGGGGAACCTCCTGTCTCTCCCTTCCCAGCACTGGGAGTATAGGTGCCTGTTACCATACCTGGCATATACTTGGGTGGCAAAGATCTGAACTGAGGCCCTTGTGTTTGCACAACAAGCACTGTACCAAGTGAGCCACCCCTTCTGTCCCTATTGTTTTATCTGGGGGGGTTGTTTTATTTATTTTTAAATTTATTTTATTTATTTGATAGAGAGGCAGATAGTAAGAGAGAGAGAGAGTGGGCATGCCAGGGCCCTCAGCCACTACAAATGAACTCCAGATGCATGCGCCACCTTGTGCATGTGGCTTAGGTGGGTCCTGGGGATTCGAACCAGGGTCCTTGGCTTTGCAGGCAAGCGCCTTAACTGGTACGCCATCTCTCCAGCCCTGTCTTTGTTTTCTTACTTGCTTCCAGTTTTTCATTTTAGACAGTTTTAAATAGCCCAGACTGGCCTTGAATTCTCACTATGTAGCCAACGATGACCTTGAACTCCTGATCCTCCTGCCACTACTTTGCAAGTGCTGGGATTACACTTGTGTGCTACAAGGCTCAGCTTTATTACTATTTTTTTTTTTTTAGCTTAAGTAAGATCCCATATCTTCTTGAAAACTGTCGTTTTTTTGTAAAAAAAACATTGCCACAGGGTGGAGGGCATCTCTGCGGAAACGTGAGCCGCACACCTCACGCATCCTGGTGAAACGTGAGTGCCCGTGAACTCTTGACAGGTTGTAATTCCTGGCACTACAGTTGCCTGTCAGTTACTAGCAAGATTTCACACCTGAGATATCTTCCTGGCTAGTTTCTGGCTGATTCCAAAAATTCCCCTACTAGACATCTATATGTTTGAATCAGAGGTTTGTGGGAAGGGGGAGGAAAAAGCAAATGATAAGAGGCCATGAAGAAGTAGGATATGAGAATTCTCGTGTAGTTAGGGAAACATTTAATTCACTGTGTCATCATACAAATTACTAAAATTAAGCTCCTTTTCCTTCCTTAGCTTATAACAAAAACAACACTAAAAAGCACTGACTGAGTCTTGCGTTTTGCTACACTGAGCCGTAGTTTACGTAGACTGGCCCGTCTCGGCGGTCTATGCAGGAAGTGAAGATGCCCTAGCAGGAATTCCTCACTCCATCTGCTAACTTCGTTCCACAAGACCAGTCTAGTAAACCCTTGTGACTATCCGAACCCCAAGTGCTCATGCCTAGAGGCCTTTACCAACCTCTCCTCTGCTGGGTTCCAATGGGTGGGATTCCGGAGCACTAGTGATCCATGATGCCAACATGTGGGGGCCCAGGGTCCTACCCCTTACTGCCTCTCACGAGCTTTCTCTCGTCCCTTCCTCATCCAGATCAGCTTGCTGGGCTCACTACTTCATCCGTCAGGCGTCAGCCCCACCCCGGCTACCCACCTCGCGGTGAGCCAGTTGCACCAGAGAATCAGTTCACGCTTTGTATCTCCAACATAATCCCGCTTCCTCCGGCTTCATGGCACTGAGGCTGAATTCTGCAGACACTTTTGTTCTTTTCAGGGTAGGCTCCACCCATAAAAAAAAGCACTGGAGGAAGCCGGGCGTGGTGGCCCACGCCTTTAATTCCAGCACTCGGGAGGCAGAGATAGGAGGATCACCGTGAGTTCGAGGACACCCTGAGACTCCATAGTGAATTCCAGGTCAGCCTGAGATAGAGTGAGACCCTACCTCGAAAAACCAAAAAAAAAAAAAAAAATGCACTAGAGGAAGTTGGCAAATCTAGAAGAGTCTCTCTCTCTCTCTCTCTCTCTCTCTCTCTATTCCTCTCTGCATGTGTGTCAGTAACTTTCTTTTTTGTTGTTGTTGTCTTTATTTACTTGAAAGTGACAGACAGAGAGAGAAAGAGGGAGAGAGAGAAAATGGGTAC
The DNA here is from genome assembly GCA_036346955.1 of Dipus sagitta. Classification (NCBI taxonomy): domain Eukaryota; kingdom Metazoa; phylum Chordata; class Mammalia; order Rodentia; family Dipodidae; genus Dipus; species Dipus sagitta. The sequence continues at coordinate 11,357,883 of CM070789.1, read as the reverse complement.
ACCAGGGCCTCCAGCCACTGCAAACGAACTCCAGACACGTGTGTCCCCTTGTGCATCTGGCTTACATGGGTCCTGGGGAATCGAGCCTTGGACCGAACCAGGGTCCTTAGGCTTCACAGGCAAGTGCTTAACCTGCTAAGCCATCTCTCCAGCCCCATGTGTGTGTCAGTAACTTTCTTGTTGATGGGACAAAATACCTGACTGGAAGCAGCTCATGGAAGGAGAAGGCTTCTCTTGCCCTCCAGTTTCAAGGAGAAGCGTCCATTGGGGCAGGAGAATCGTGGCAAGAGCAGAGAGCCAGCATGGCACCTTCACGTCAGCAGGGAGGAGGAGACGCACAGGCAGCACTACGCAGCGTTGCAATACAACGGTTCAAGGCAGGCCCACCCCTGAGGACGCACCTCCTCCAGCAAGGCTCCGCAAACGTCCCAAACAGTGCCACCAACTGGGATCAAGCATTCAAGCCCAGGAGTCTATGGGGACATTCCACACCGTAGTGTGTGTGTGTGTGTGGTGTGTGCATGTGTGTTTAGAGGCACATATTCTTTTGGGGCACATATGGAAGTCAGATGAGAATGTCGGGGGTCTTCCTCTATCACTCATCTGCTTATCTACTTGAGAGGGAGTCTCCCCTCAACTCAGAACTTCATTTTTTTTTTTTTTTTTTTTTTTTTGGTCAGAGATTCTCCAAGTCTCTGCCCTCCCCACCTCCCAGGGCTGGGATTACAGATATGCGCCGCCACACCCAGTTTTTCACACGGTGAACTGAACTCAGGCGGTCTCATGCTCTACCCACTGAACCCTCTGCCCAGACCTGCTTTTCTTCTTTTGATGCTGTGTTTAACCCATGACACAAGTGAAGCGGTGGATGGCTGTCTTGTCACTCTGCACTGGCCACCTCTTGTGGCCATCTTTCCAGCAAAACCTGGGTTTTGTTGTCATATTGTTGCAGCTGTTGCCGTTCCTGATGTGGTTTTGGCCTTCTGACTAACCGGTCTAAACTATAGTACAGCTTAAACCAGCTCTGTCTTCTCCCCACTTACAATTCTCAGCGAAAGAAGGTTGGAGAAAAACACTCAGTGTTTCTACCTTACTCGGAATTCACAATCGCAGGCATCAAAGAACGCTTCCATGCTCTCTCATGGAAACCACTCCTCTCTCCTTCCACGCACTCGTTTCATATCTCTTCATCTCTGCTCAGTCCTGCCGTGCCTTCGTCCTGGTGACCCTGCATCCTACATCACTCACAAAGCAGAATCTATCAGGAGAGGACTATCTACATCCTGGCTTTATATACACTTCCCCTTCCTTTCCTCGCCACAGTGGAAACTCTCATCTTTTATTCTCTAAGACCAACATCCACCCTTGAGCACATGATCTCACATCTAAGGGGTATTCCAACCATCATGCCTGCCTCTTGAAGAACACATTTTCCTTTCTCTACTGGATTATTCCCATCAGCATGAAACCTGTCTTACTCTCGCCCCTGGAAGGCTCTCTCCTGCTCTCAGTCCTCTCCACACAACTTCATGTCTCCTCCTTGCATACAAACTCCTTTAAAACCTGGTCATGTTTAGTCTTTTAGAGGAGCTTCCTTCTGGCCTCTCTTCACCTCCAAACCTGTCAAGGTCATCACTGGCCTTTACAATATTGTTTGATTGTCAGCTTCAACTTCAGTGAAAGAGCAGTAGCATTTCGTTACAGCGACTGGTTCCTCATTGCTGAATCATGTCCTCCCCTTGCACTCTGGGAAACTTTACCACTGAGCAGTCGTCCTACTTCCCCGGCCTCTCCTTCCACATCTTCTTCATTGGTTTCTTCTCAGCCCTTTGAGATCTCAACACTGGACCTCCTAGTTGTGTTAACTCTCTAGATATTATCACACAGATACCTGATGGTAAATACCAGCAACATACGAGTGGCTCCAAAAATGTATATCTCCAGTAATATTCCTGGACTGGATCTTGTTGTATTTTGACTATCTGCCATGATGCTAGCTTTCTTTCAGTATTGCAAGATACCTGAGATAATTAATTTTTAAAAAGGCCTGGAGAGATGGCTTAGTGGTTAAGGCTCTTGCTTGTGAAGCCCAAGGACCCTTGTTCGACTCTCCATATCCCACTTAAGCCAGATGCACAAAAGGTGAGGCAAGTGCAAGGTCACACATGACCACTAGGTAACACAAGCATCTGGAGTTCGATTACAGTGGCTGAGGCCCTGACACGCCAATTCTCTATCCTCTCTCTCTAAAAAATAAAAATAAATACTTTTTTTTTTTTTTTTAGAAAAGGAAAAGTTTATTTGACTCACAGTTTCAACGGTTCCAGACCATGCTTTTGGATCTGTGGTTCGTCAGTGAATCACTGTAGGAGAATATAGTCTATTCACTTCTTGGTGGCAAGGAAGCAAAGACAAAAGAAGAAACCGGAGTCTCTGCATCTCCCTTCAGGGCACTTCCACAGTGACCCAACTTCATTATGGAAGGACCCACCACTTCCCAGCGGTACCATAGGCTGATGGCCAGTCCCTAAGCTCATGTAGCTTCTGGGAATATTTCAAATCCAAACTACAGCCACCAGCCACTGCCCTTTGAGACAACCAGTGCTCCTGCTCTCCCCTTTACTCACCCACCCTCCTCCATAATCCCTGTATGGAATTCTGTCGCTTGACACCAGCCCCAGCTACAGAAGAGCTCTGGCTCAGAGCTGCCCACGAACGGGCTTTCCCCCTCCTGGCTACAGTGACTCACTGGGAGACGATCGCATAGCCTTATGGGAGCTAGTGATGGGTAACCCCCAGACCTGAGTCCATTTAGTCTGACTGAGACATGGACAGCAGAGGATGCTATAAGGAGACTAGACACCTCTAGACAGAGCTATGAGTGAAACCAAAAGAGACATAACAAAGAAATGAAGCCAGAATCATTCCTTTTGCACCATTTTACCTTCTAGATCAAGGTATGCGTACAGTTCCAGAGCTTGACGATTTGCAGTTTCTCAAGCTCTCTGCTTTTCTGCCTTGGCAGTTTGAGTTTGGTTTCTGTCATTGGAAAATCAAGTTAACTAACACAGAGAACATGGTCAGAATTAAGATAGCCCTGACTGAAGGGAATTCCAGAATACCATATGCATATGAGCTGTGAGGAGGTGCCCCCACCTGTGGCCACACGCACACATTCCCATAGATCCACAGATGACATGAGTAGCCAGGAACTGTGAACGTGGCCTCTCGGTTTCTCCAGGGTTAGAGGGTCCATTTCACTGATTTCAGGCACGATGTCCCCATCTAGTAAAGGTGAGACTTGTCGGGTCTCACACTGCCAAGGAATATACACAGGATTTCCATGGGGACTTGCTGTTCAGAGTAAGTTTTAGCAACAAGCAATGCCACTGCTCTTCCCAGACCTAGCTAAACCTAATAAACTTGTCCCCAAGGGCCCATGTCCTCTAGCTTGGGGGTTGATTAGTATCATAATTGAGGCCAAGGGAACTTTAATCTCCATATTACCTCCTTTGTTCTCTTCCCATTTAAGGCAGAATCTTAATGAAATATGTTGATCAAATAAGCTTTTAAAATAATCCTGTTATCATTGCACAGGGGTCAGTGAACAGCCGGCCAGTGGAAACTTCACTATATCCACAGGGCACATTCCTGGAGGAAGAAATATTTTGGTTTGGTTGTTTGTTTGTTTGTTTCTTTTCTTTCTTTCTTTCTTTCTTTTTTTTTTTTTTTTTTTTGAAGGAAATAGAAGCTGGCATTGCTTCCATAAACCTCATTCTTTTCATCCTCTGACAAGGATTCCCAAAGGAAGATCCTGGGGGACACGATCTGTCCCAGAAGGAGAACAAACAAAAGCTCATTCTGGTTTTTGAAGTTTATCACTTTTAAAATATTGCTATTATAATGATAAGCCCTTAAGAGATTGACACCCCCCCCCCCCCCCGCCCACTGATAGTCTGATCGTGCTCAAATCGGAAACAAAACAAAGTCACCTTTGAGTTTCTTTCCTTTTTTTGTGTGTGTGAACACTGAGCAAGTCATTAGCATGGAAAGCGGGGAGCAAGGGAGGAGGCTGCCTTTACCTCCACAGTCTGCGGTGCCCGGGCCGACGCCCTGCATCTCCACAGGCCAGTCTGTCCAGGCGAGAGCCTGCCACTAGCCGTGGTCCAGGCATGCTGTTCTTCCACTCCTTCTGCCTGGACAAAGGGCTCCTGATAGTGCAGAGGGCAGGGAAATGAGAGTCTTACGTCTGAGCCCACATGACCCATTTGGAGCTAAGAGATAACAGAAGATGATAGCTAATTTTAGATGGTACCTGGATTGGATCAGGAATACCTCGGGAACTGCAAAGCCTACTGCCATGAAGAACATGAGGAGGTGGACTGGGTGGAAAAGATCTGCCCTTACCACGATGTGAGTGGCACCATGCAACCATCTGGCAGATAGATAAACAAAAGAAAGAGTTTTCTCTCTCTCTTTATCTCCCCCCCACCCCCAGGAATACTCTCTCCTCTGATCGTGGACATAAGAACCCTGGGCTCTCTTGTCTGGACATCCTAGTATTCAAACTAGTGCCCCTTGGTTCTCAGACCTTTGGTCTTTGACTAAGGGGTTTGATACCCACTTTCCTGAATTTACATCTATTACTTTTCTTGTTGCTGCGACAAAGTACCTCATTAAAATCAGCTTCAGGGGACTAGAGAGATGGTTTAGCAGTTAAAGCACTTGCCTTCAAAGCCAAAGGGCCCACCTTCAATTCCCCAGGACCCATGTAAGCCAGATGCATAAGTGGCACATGCATCTGGAGTTTGTTTGCAGTGGCTAGATGTCCTGGTGTGCCCATTCTCTCTCTCTCTCTCTCATAAAACTTAAAAATAATTTTTATAAAAGACCTTTAAGGAAGGGAGAGTTTATTTTGGCTCACACTGTGATGAGATCATGAACAGAAGGCATGGTGGCAGGAACCCAAGGCAGCAGGTCACATAAGCCACACTCAGGAAGCAGAGAGACGGAAGCACGGGCCCTCAGCTTGCCTTTCTCTTTTCTTTCTTATTCAAGTCTGGGACCCCAGCCCATGGGATGGTGCCACCCACATTCAAGTGGGTCTTCCCTCTTCATTTAAACATTCTGGAAAAGAAAAACACTCATAGCCATGCCCAAAACTGTGTTTCCTAACAGGTTCCAAATCCAGTCAAGTTGACAATGAAGGTTAATCACAATACTGGTTCTAGGGTCTTTGAACTGGGACTAAGCCATACCACCAGTGTCCCAGGGTCTCTAGCTCTGAAGCAGCAGTTGTGGGACATCTCAGACTCCATAGTCATATAAGTCAACTCAAGTAAACCCCTTCATATCTCTTTTCTCTTTCCGCATGTCTACCTTTTGTTATATGGCTTATATCCATTGCCCCCATCTCCCTGGAGAACCCTGGATATTACATAGAAGAAATGGGTAGCTAAGGAATTTCTCGTGGTAGTTGGAATGCAAACGGAATATATTCCTCCATGTCTCTCAGCACGAAGCTCAGTAGAGGGCTGGAGAGATGGCTTAGCAGTTAAGCACTTGCCTGTGAAGCCTAAGGACCCCGGTTCAAGGCTCGATTCCCCAGGACCCACGTTAGCCAGATGCACAAGGGGGCACAATGAATGTGTCTGGAGTTCGTTTGCAGTGGCTGGAGGCCCTGGCGTGCCCATTCTCATTCTCTCTCTCTCTCTCTCTCTCTCTCTCTCTGCCTCTTTCTTTTTCTGTAGCTCTCAAATAAATAAATAAAAATGAACAAAAGAAAAAAATTTTTTAAATCTTAAAAAAAAAAAAAGAAGCTCAGTAGAATCAAAGCAACCCCCTTACACACACAGCAAACCGCTGCTGGAGAGCGTCAATAGCAGGGAGATGTTTAAAACTCTGTCTTCCAAAGAGACCATCTAGAACTTTGTGGCTGACAGGAACATCACTTTCTGTGGTAGTTTGAATGCATGGCCCCACAGACTCAGGTGTTTTCGATTGAGAATTGAGCTTGGAACTTGGGTCTCCAGCAGCCTGCCTGGAGAAGGTGTCACGGGGAGGTGGATCTCGGAGTCCAGGCCTAAGGTACGTTTCAGGACAGATCTTAAGTCCAGCCCTGCTCGTCGTGTTCAGATCAGTGGGAACTCGGGTAGTTTGTGCTTGCTGATGGTGTTGGCGGTGTTGCCAAGGTTATTTCTCTCTGCTTGGATCTATGAAAGGGAGCCAGCTTCTTCTGCCTTTGACAGCAGTCCCCCTGGACCCCGTAAGCCTGAAATAAACCTCCGTACTCCCATAACCTCTGTCTGGCTGGATGTTTGTCTCAGCCAAGAGGAGCTGACTGCAACATATATGTCATTATAAATCCTACTTTGGTCCTGACTCGGGAGACATGACTTTGTCGTAGTTCAAGATAGGCCTGCACACATAATTTCACGTAAGTTGTCATGTCTGTCACAAAGGATCTGAATGGACTATTCACAGAAGGACAGTGGAGAAGAAAAAAAATTTAAAGCTATACGAAAAAGATGTTCAGCCTCATAACTAATAAAATATCTAACTTTAAATATCAGTGAAATATAACATAATCTACTCTTCACAGGGAAAGTCCAAATCCTTTCTAATAATGCCTTTGCAGCTCTTCCATCGCCTATAATTCTTCCCAAATCTTATTCCGCTCTGAGCCCATAAGTTCATAGCACGGTTGGAGATCTTGCCATTTCACAAGACAAAAAAAAAAAAATGTGTTTTTGCACTGGTACCATGCACCACAGACAGGCTGGCATGTAGCCCTTCCTTGTTGCTCATAGAAAAAAATCATAAACACCTAATATTGATGGTGACAAGAAGGTTCTGAGTCACTGTTTTCCTAAGCCCTCCTTTCTTTTCATCTTTTTTTCATTTTTTTGTTTATTTTTATATATTCATTTGAGAGTGACAGACACAGAGAGAAAGACCAGATAGATAGAGAATGGGCACACCAGGGCCTCCAGCCACTGCAAACGAACCCCAGGTGAATGTGCCCCCTTGTGCATCTGGCTTACGTGGGTCCTGGGGAATCGAGCCTCTGAACTGGGGTCCTTAGGCTTCACAGGCAAGCGCTTAACTACTAAGTCATCTCTCCAGCCCCCAAGCCCTCCTTTCATTAGAGGCTGTCTGCCCTGTGGATTCCATATGCCCTCTCTTCAGGCTGGCTTCCAGCACCATGGCCATCCCTCTCAAGCTCCTAGCAATGTCAAGACTAAGCATTCCTTGTTTACCACACTTTCCGCCCTCTAATCAGCCCATACGTCTTAAACCACTGATATGTTCTCCTAACTACGTCTCTGTTTTGCGTATGACCTTCAGCACAGAAAAACTGAACTGACAGAAACTTTGCAAAGTTCTTATTTTTGCTCTCGCTCTTCCCTCAACCCCACAATTTTCTCTGGCAACAATGGAATGCCTTACGCACCTGTTTTCTTGTTTTGAATTATGCTACGTCCTTTAAAGAGCAGGGCTTGATGCTATGATTTTAGGTCCTAAGTTTCATTTTCCCTCCTGTATACTCAATTAATCAAGAGCCTCACAGTAATAATATACACTGACCCAAACGGTATGGTGAGACAACCACATCCATACATACCTATGAGGACTGCAAAGTGATTTAAATAAACGTGCTGGCAAGCAATGGAGAAGCAGCATTGAATTCAGAATATCAGGTCGGCATGTTGTTGCACACCTATAATCCTAGTTGCTCAGGAGACAGAACAGGAACTCAAGGTCAGCCTAGATTACATACCAGGACATGTCTCAAGAAACAAACCTAGTTATTTCACTTCAAGACATTTGAGGTGGGCTGGAGAGATGGCTTAGCAGTTAAGGCACTTGCCTGCAAAGCCAAAGGACCCAGGTTCAATGCCCCAGGACCCACATAAATCCAGATGCACAAGGTGGCACATGTGTCTGGAGTTTGTTTGCAGTGGTTAGAGGCCCTGGTGCTCCCATTTTCTCTTTATCTGCCTCTCTCTCTCTCTCTTTCTCTCTCTCATAAAGAAATTAAAGAAATTAAGGAAAGGAAGCTGGGTGTGGTGGCACAGCCTTTATTCCCAGCACTCCGAAGGCTGAGGTAGGAGGATTTCTGTGAGTTTGAGACCAGTCTGAGACTAATTCAGATCAGCGTAGGCTAGAGTAAGACTGTACTTCAAAAAACAAAACAGAACAACAACAACAAAAAATTTGACCTGATTATGAATTCATTTTTTCATGTAAGAATATTCCTATGACTTTATTAATAATAAGAAAACTTAAAATCTTGAAAATGTTATAATGATACCCAAAAGTTTGTAAGCTAATTTAAAAAATAAAACGAATAGTAGCCAGGTTTGGTAGGGCACGCCTTTAATCCCATCACTTAGGAGGTAGGAGGATCTCCGTGAGTTTGAGGCCAGCCTGAGACTACATGGTGAATTCTAGGTTAGCCTGGGCTACAGTGAAACCCTACCTCAAAAAACCAAAATAAATAAATTAAATAAAAATCTTAACTCAATGGAAAAAAGAGTAAATCATAGTCCATTCACATGAGAAAAACCTTAAGGCAAGCAAAAATGTGTTACTCCTATTTAAAGAGACTACAGTTCCCTGAAGCATGATTGGTTCATGACTAATTTATATTTGAACCTCCCAGAGTTCTAGCACAGTGTCTTCTACGGGACAAGTGCCCAGCAAACTTTTGTGGACTAGAAACTAAACAGGATGAAGGAGTGAACTAACAAGTGAATTTCGCCATCATAGACAAGAGTTCTCTCCCTTTGCCTGTAGTGTTCTATGCTTCTGTACAATCTCTTGTCTTTTCAAGCCTGCAGCTTAGAGGGGGGAAGAAATAACGCAGCATCACAAGACACCTCACATGCAGCACTGGACAATGCCCTAGCTATGGGAGAAGAGGAGGAACTTGTGTAACCACCTTCAGTGCTCAGATGTACAGACTCAAGTGTGTGACTCACCATCTAGAACACAGGGCTCCATATCAGAGGATAACCTTATCTTTCCAAAAATACAAAAAAAAAAAAATTCCCACCCATACTCGTTCTCCCAAAGTTTGAAAAGTCTAGCAGAAAAACAATCCACAGAGAATGAGAACTTAAATCTAAAACTCTACACACACTTTTCCATTCAGCTGTTGGTCTTGAAACCAAGTTTCCAGAGGAGCAAAATCCTTCTAAAATTACCTGGTTAAATTTCTTCCAAGATAATGCACGCAGCCAAGAAAAATATTTCAATAGTTAAAGCTGTGTAGTACAAAGGGGAACTAAACTAAGAGACAAATATTGTGCATCTGTGTATGTACAATGGCCCATGACAGCACCATAACCCGTAATGCTATCTAATAATTTTTTCCTTCCCCCGCCAAGAACCAATTTCCCTCATTGAGAACGAATGGTCGGCATCCGTTTCACAGGGGCAGGGTAATTTAAACTGCAACGTTCTTAGAGTAGACTGCTGAATCAGTAGGAGTATCCTTTTATATCAAATTCACAGCACACACAAAAGGAAGGACATTATTTTCTTAAGCATTTAATCCAGTCAGTTTTCTTGGTCCTAATTGCGTTTATTTCTTCTGGACTCTGGAGTTGGGGATGAGAAGAAAAATTTGTAAACAACATTTTGATAACAGAAAAGCCACAAATGATTAAATGAGAGATAAAGTTCGTCATCTTTCCGAGCACTCCCGCCTCCCCTTTGATAGATTGCTATTGGCAATTCCATACGTAGCATCTTGCATCTCCCCGTCGGCCCCTCCCCATTCTCTCTCAACCCATTCATTCTGCATATCACATATACAGCCACATATCTATATCACTGAGAAAGGATCAATCATTTTCTTCCCTCTGCTGCTGAGACATACAATATTTATCACAGGTTATAGAAGACAAGAAAAGAAAACCTGAGAATATTCCCTTCAGCTGTATTTCATTGTAGAAACAAGAGCTTCGCAAGCCTCCTCAGCTTTGTTTCTTGTCCGCTCGGTCCAACGCCGCCTATATCACAATAAGCCTGATGAAGTTAGGTACCCACCGGCCACGAGGAAGAAAACTAACCTGGTTATTGGTGATCTGCCTTGCTACATTAAACACGACTCCCATTAGGCAAACTCCCCTCCATTTCTTGAAACCTCTCAATACCTTGTAAATCAAATATTTATCAAGTGAGAACCTCTCTTCTAGCTCTCTGATGTTTCGATGCTGACAAAGTTGGCCACTAGCCAGTTGGTGAAGAAACCTAAGGAAAAAAAAAAATAATCCACCACAAGAAAAAGAGAACTCTCTTTCATTTTTATTTCACAGGAACAAACTGCCAACAAGCCTTACCCCCACTCCACCACACAAACACCTCTCTTCTCTTTTTTTCATAACTTGCTGCACGGAGTGAGAAAGTGTGATTCCCTCATCTAGTCAACAAATATTCACTGGAAATTCATCCTTGGGTCCATATTCCTTCAGACCCTTGTAGTCCATATTAAAAATTGTTGAATTTTTGCTAGGACATTGTGACTGGTGTGAAACCTGTAGAAAGATGTCCACAAAACCTGAGATTTACAAAGGCAAACTGGAGATAACCATATGCTTGAGAAGAGTGGATGGAGCCGGGCGTGGTGGCGCACGCCTTTAATCCCAGCACTCGGGAGGCAGAGGTAGGAGGAGCGCCTTGAGCTCGATGCCACCCTGAGACTACATAGTGAATTCCAGGTCAGCCTGGGCTAGAGTGAGGCCCTACCTCGAAAAACAAAAAAAAAGGTAGAGAATAGTGGATGGGATGCTTCTGGAAAGCTTGCTGAAGGAGACAAGCCCCGAACCCTGACTTCAAACAGGAGAAGGAATCCACATGGTGAGTGGGTGGACACGGCAAACCTCCACCCATGAAGACTCCCTTGGAAGAACCTTCTCATGACTGTTCTACAAACCCAGCACACAGCAGAAAGCATTTTGTCAAGACAATTAAACAGGGGCTGGGGCAATGGCTTAGTGGATAAAGCACTTTACGCAAGCATGAGGACCCAAGTTCGGGTCCCCAGCGCCCACATAGATGCCAGGTGGGCGTAGCAATGTGGAGGCAGCGGAAAGCAGTTCCCAGGGCAACCAAGTTTGCAAGCTCTGGATTCAAGTGAGAGGCCTTTGCCTGAGTGAGTCACGTGGAATACAGCCCGTATCAACCTCTGGTTTTGTAGATACACACGCGCGCACACACGCACATATAAGTATGCATACACACATGTGCCTACCACGCACACACGCACATGCAGAAAGAGGGAAATAGCATGTGATGCGGAGACTGGCAGCTGATACTAACTTAGTGGTTTCCGACAGCGCATGCTCAGTCTACCAAAGTTCTCCTTCTCCTTTGTTCCAGCCTGGGGTACACAACAGAATGACCGATGTTTAAACACGCACATTCCCAGTGGCAGACTCAAGTCCTCGGTGTTTTCTGCAAAGCACAGGTGACCCCAACATGCAACTATGACTCAGCCACCTGTACTATGACACGTCCTCAAGGTCACCGGCCTCTACTGTTCTGAGAGCCGATTCTTCGGTTTATCTTGTGTTTCCCGTTCTCAGAACATACATTTCCATTTTAGAATAAGGAAAAACTAGTGGACGTTCCACGGCGATCCTTCCACTCCCAAAGTTGGCATGATCATATTAGCCAAGTAACACAAATGCAAAAACCGTTGCCTGAGCGCAATACTATTTGTGAAAGCCAAGTAGAAGTCACAAGATTTGTTTCATTACATAAACAGCTGTGCAGGGTTTTAAAAAACAATTTTATTTACTTGAGAGACACAGAGAGAGAGAAAGAGTGCGAGAATGGGAGCAGCAGGGCCTCCTGCCTTTGCAATCTGTCTCCAGACCCATTCACCACTTTGTGCATCTGGTTTTATGTGGGTACCAAGGAACTGAACCCAAGCTGTCAGGCTTTGCAAGCAAATGCCTTTAACCGTTGAACTATCTCGGCAACCGCACTTGTGTTGGATTTTAGCAGTGTGTGTGTGTGTGTGTGTGTGTGTGTGTGTGTGTGTCTGTCTGTCTGTCTGTCGTGTGTAGGTAAATAAGAAAAGAGAGAAGTTAAAGTTCTGCTCCTAGCTCTTCTCTCAGGCACCTCCCTGGGGTGCTGGGTGTATAGGAGTAAGAGTTACAATGTCAACTTTTCCCTCGTGAATTTCAAAGTGCAGCGGAAAAGACAAACGTGAATAACTAAAATGTGCCACATTGTGACTTGCTTGCTTAGTGGTGGGGGGAAAGCGCAGTGCTAGGAGAAGGATCGAGACTCCTTCCAGGCAGGGGAGTCAAAAGAAACTTCTTCAAGTCATGACATTTGACACTGAAGATTTCAGTTAAGGCCTGTGAATGGCTGTACGGGAAAAAAAAAAGGAAGAACATATTTGGAAAAACTCAGGCCTTGAGAGAACTTAAAACACCCTGAGCCATCCGTAAAAACATGAAATTGAGCTGCAGCGTTTCAAATGAAAGTTCCTGTTCTGAAATTCTATGAAGAACAGGCCCCAGTAATTAGTGAGGAAGGAAGTAATGAAAAGTGTTAGGCAAAGCTTTACAGGCAGATTTACAGACAGATTTAGACATGAGGAACAAGTATTTGTCTAATCCCATCTCCACCTAGCAGGTTAATGACTCAGAATGAAAATGGTTCACCTCTGCAGGTTAGTGTAACCAAGAACTTCCACTTTCAGGATGTCTAGATGGCATTTCTTGAAAAGCTCGCTTTAAAAAGGGAAGGCTTAATGGACAAAAAAATACATAAATGTGTAATGTAAAAAGAAGACAAGAATCAATTATTCCCATTAGTCAGGAAGACGGCACAAGAAATAATGGCTGTTAAGCTGTGGTAGGAAAAGTTGGGTTAAATAGAGTAGAACAGCTCTAATTCCTACTTCAATAATTTCCGAGCCCCGTTATTTCCAGAAATAAAACCAGGAAGCACTGGGCATATTTCAATATGCATGCAATAGAATAAAGGGAGTATTAATGAACTATATTCTATGTAGTATATTCTATGTAGAGTCCCAAGCAGTATTTCACACAAACTAAGTACTTTATAAAAAGAAATAAGTTAAATACAAAATTGGCTGTAACAGTCCTTCTAGAATTTTCCTTTTTGGTTAAATTCTTTTTGAAAGACAAATTTTACTTGTTTATTTTTTAAAATATTTTATTGATTGATTTTCAAGAAGAGAGCGAGAATGGGTGTGCCAAGGCCTCTAGCCACTGCAAACAAACTCCAGATGCATGCACCACTTTGTGCATGTAGCTTTATGTGGGTACTAGAGAATTTAACCCAGGTCGTTAGGCATTGAAGGCAAGTGCCTTAACCACTGAGCCATCTCTCTAACCCTTAGTTAAATTTTTACTTGAAAAAATCAATAAGTCATGGCATGGGGCAGGGGAGTCCACATTGCAGTGTGAATTACAAGTCAGACTTCAAAGTATCTCCTTCCTCCAGGAAGATCAGGTTTGCTTCATAAAGTTCTGTTATATTTATGTAAATTGATGCATGTACTGCACAGAAAGATAAAAATGGTCTTAAATTGTCATCTTCTCCATCCAAAATGTAAAGAGGCACCACTTAAAAATAAACAATGAAAGAAAGTATATGATGTCAGAACTGGCTTAGCAGTTAAGAGGTTGACCACTTGGCCCCTTTACACAGTACCTAGCTCTTGTTGGGAATGAGTTCTTCAAGAGTGGCCAGTTGAGTGACACCTCATTCCTCCATTATACATGGATGTGCTACAAATCCCTCGTGAATAGCTTAGCAAATAGTGGATCAAAAGGGACATGTGGGCTGGAGAGATGGCTCAGCGGTTAAGACACTTGCCTGCAAAGCCAGAGGACCCAGGTTTGATTCCCCAGTACCCACGTAAGCCAGATGCACAAGGTGACACATGTGTCTGGAGTTTGCAGTGGCTGGAGGCCCTGGCGGTCCCATTCTCTCTCTCTCTCTTTCTCTCATTCTCTCTCTTTCTTTTTCTCCCTCTCCCTCTCTCTCTCTTTCTCTCGTTCTCTCTCTCTCTTTCTCTCCCTCTCTCTCTCTTTCTCAAATAAATAAGGTAAATAAATATTTTTTAAAACATTTTTTTTTAAATGTGACATGTATCTGAGTTATATACTGGCATGTGATCAACACTGTCTCACCAGATAAAATACAATAAAAACAGGGCTGTAGTTTTCTAGAAAAATAAAAGGGATAACATAAAAGAAAGGCAGGTAAAGCCAACCAAGGCACTGGTCACTTGGGCCAGTGTTCGCTGAGCAGCTCCTGTGTCCCGTCCTCTTGAAACTTTATCGCTTCTCTTACTCTACTGAGCACACACTGCGAGAAATGCTATTCTTATTTTCAAGGCCAGAAAACAAACAATTAAACAGACTAAGAAATGTTCTCAATTTCAACTAGCAAGTGATAGAAGTAGAATTTATTTATTTATTATTGTGATTTTGTTGCTTTTTGTTTTTTTTTAAATAAAATATTTATTTATTTATTTATTTCAGAGTGACAGACAGAGAGAGAAAGAGGCAGATAGAGAGAGGGAGAGAGAATAGGCGCACCAGGGCCTCCAGACACTGTAAAAAAAACTCCAGATGCGTGTGCCCCCTTGTGCATCTGGCTAACGTGGGTCCAGGGGAATTGAGCCTCGAACCGGGGTCCTTAGGCTTCACAGGCAAGCGCTTAACCACAAAGCCATCTCTCCAGCCATTGTTTTGTTTTTTAAGGTAGGGTCTCACTCTAGCCCAGACTGATCTGGAATTCACTTTGTAGTCTCAGGGTAGCCTCGAACTCACGGCAATCCTCCCACCACTGCCTCCTGAGTGCTGGGATTAAAGGTGTGTGCCACCACACACAGCTAAAACTAGAATTTAAACCCAGGGAATCTCAGCCCAAAGCCCAGAATTTTAACTAATGCGCTATCATTCAAACGAATAATAACACATTTTGCAGTGCTAAAGCAACATATTGGATTATTTTGGATACCATACATCCTGCTGGTCATTTTCTCATTCTGGTTTTCTTCTGTTATCAGTGCCACAAGGGTGTGGTTTTCCCTCCATAGTCTTACTCTAGATCTATCCTTCCAATACGCACTACTGCCTTGACAAATAAAAGCATTTTTCACAGGGCCTCACCAGCCATCCCTCGATAAACTGGGTTCAGCTGCAGCACACAGCTCTCTTTCAGGCTTAGGAAGTATTTCTAACCCATTACACATCTCTTCTGATGGCTACCTAATAGTCAAAATGCCCAAACTTCAGGCTCAGTAAATAAAGAATTCACAGCTCACAGCTCAAGCTAGAATGCCTGAGCTTGATCCCAATACGTCACATAAAAAGCCAGAAGCAGGGCTGGAGAGATGGCTTAGCAATTAAGCACTTGCCTGTGAAGCCTAAGGACCCCGGTTCAAGGTTCAATTCCCCAGGACCCACGTTAGCCAGATGCACAAGGGGGCGCACGCGTCTGGAGTTTGTTTGCAGTGGCTGGAGGCCCTGGCGCGCCCATTCTCTCTGTGTCTCTCTCTCTCTGCCTCTTTCTCACTCTGCCTGTCGCTCTCAAATAAATAAATTAAAAAAAAAAAAAAAAAAAAAAAACAGAAGCAGCCAGGCGTGGTGGTGCATGCCTTTAATCCCAGCACTCGGGAGGCAGCCGTAGGAGGATCACCGTGAGTTCGAGGCCACCCTGAGACTACATAGTGGATTCCAGGTCAGCTTGAGCTACAGTGAGACCCTAGATCGAAAAATAAAAATAGAAAAGAAAAAAAAAAGCCAGAAGCTTTGCTGGGCTGCTGTAATCTCAGCACGCTGATGCTGAGGGCCAGATGGGAGGCAGAGACAGAAGAATTTCTCGGAAGTTTGAGGCAAGCCCTGCGAAAAAGAGCAGAGCAAGAATCCAGAGGGAGGAAACCCTACTTCAAATGAGGTGGAAAGGCACGGATGAGCCTAAAAGTTGTCCTGTGAACTCCTCACACACACTATCATATGCTCACATGCATGTGCGCGCACACACACACACACACACACACAATTTAAAAAATTTTAAATGTGCAGATTTCAACTACTGCATGTCTTGATTTGTTTTGTTTTGTTTTGTTTTCAAGGCAGGGTCTTGATCTAGGATCACCTGGAATCCACTCTGTAGTCTCAGGGTGGCCTTGAATTCACAATCATCCTCCTACCTCTACCTCCCAAGTGCTGGGGTTAAAGGTGTGAGCCACCGTGCCTGGTAGTATGTCTTAATAACATTCTTTATTCATGCCTGTCCTTCAATTGACCCATCAACCAACCTGGCTCTTGATTTCCTTTTTCTTAATATTTACGAGAGAGACAGAGAGAGAGAGAGAATGGGTGCTCCAGGGATCCCTGATGTCACAAACACAAACTCCTCCAAACACATGCATTAGTTTCTGCATCTGGGTTTTACATGGGTACTGGGGGATTGAATCAGGGCTGTTAGGCTTTGCAAGCAAGTGCCTCTAACTGCTGAGCCACCTCTCCATCCCTTGATTTTAGTCAAAAATAACCAGTGCTACAGACCCTATTGCTTGAACAGACACTCTTCATCCTCACACACGAGGGGGAAAAAGTGGGACTTTTACCCTCAGAGATGGTCTTAGGATATGCTTTCAGGCAAAATGGGTGGATCACCAGCCGGTAGGGAAATCCTTCAGACTGAAAAACTCAGCCTGATTCCCCTCCATCTCTCCCTTACTTTTTCTCCCTTACCTATCAGTCGTAGAGTCAATTGAAAGCCTGTCTGAAGGTGAAAAAATAATGCTTCAAGTCCCCTTAGCAAAGGGAGGGGGTACAAATGACAATTAAAAAAAAAAATAGAAGAAAAAGAAGGAAGGGGAAGGAAA
Source organism: Dipus sagitta (assembly GCA_036346955.1). Lineage (NCBI taxonomy): Eukaryota > Metazoa > Chordata > Mammalia > Rodentia > Dipodidae > Dipus > Dipus sagitta. The sequence continues at coordinate 11,340,986 of CM070789.1, read as the reverse complement.
GAATACAAGTATTTCATTACATCATGGATAATCAAATCTGCAAACCCACTGTGCTGACCTAAAAGCAGGTGTTTGCTCAAAGCATGGATTCTGCACAAAACGCCTTCTATGCAGGCATTGAAGGGAAGCTCTTGTTTGAATGTCAGTCCGATGAGATAACACTTAATTAGATACTATCTACCTGCCTGGTCTCTCGACTTCATTCATCCATCTATGATAACTAAACTTTCTGCTCCTGGAAAAACAGAAAACTCCCAAAGCTTTGAGTTGTTCAATCAGGACTTCAGTATTCTGTGCGAGCCCGGAATACCGGTAGAGTACAAAAGCGTTCAGGAGTATGAGACGATGCCTCACTCATTTAGTTAAACAGGAAGCACCTTGTTTTGTTGTTTACATTCAGAGTTGTTACCCAGGGCTGGAGATCGCTCAAGATTAAAGGTGCTTGCTTGAAAGCCTGCTGGCTTGGGTTCAATTCCCCAGTACCCACACAAAACGAGATACGCAAAGTGGCGGGTGTGTATGGAGTTCATTTGCAGTGGCAGGAAGCCCTGGTGTGCCCATACTCTTTTTCTGTCTGTCTCTTTCTCTCTCAAATAAAGAAATAAGAGTAATTTTTAAAAAGTTGTTAACTGGCTCAGAGAAACAGAAAATAGTTTTTGAGTTATTACTACTTAAACTATAAACAATAAATTTCACATACATCTATGAAGAAAGTACCAGATAAATGATTTAACTCTCTAAAATGTACAGTGCCCAGCGCGGTATTTGACCCACAGCAGGTGATAACAAAGGTTTCTATTCTTTCCTTCCCTCTGGCATCTTCCTTTTCCACCCCATTTTCCTTATTTCTCTTTCCATCTTTGTACTTCTTTCTATCTCTGTGCACATGACTAAAAACACAGAAAATAGACAGCATAGTGTCTTACAAACAGAATCATTTTAGCTTGACAAGTAAGATAAAAATACTTCAAGGTATTTCTAGCTCTTTTAAAAATTTTTTAATGTTTTCATTTATTTATTTGAGAGGGGGAAGGAGAGAGAGAGAGGAAGAGGCAGATAGAGAAAGAGACTGAGAGAGAGAGAGAGAGAGGAGGGAGAATGGGCATACCAGGGCCTCCAGCCACTACAAATGAACTCCAGACGCATGTGCCACCTTGTGCTTCTGGCTTACATGGATACTGGGGAATTGAACCTTAGGCTTCACCACTAAGCCATCTCTCCAGCCCTTCGTAGCTCGTTTTTAAAGAAGTGCTGGAAAGCTTGAAGGATAGAGGTGGCTCTCTGGCCAAGTAGTTCTTTGTACATCCCGTAGGATCAAATATTTCTAGGTCTCACATGGTGTCACACCCCAGATGTGAGCCCTCTCCTCTGATCAGTCCATGGATGGATCGGAAGTCGCCCAGCCATGCAAGAAGAATGAGGAAATGCCAGATAAGGTCTGAACACACAAGAAGTAGGGAAAACTTACATGTCACCTTCTTAGCCCTTCTCCCTTGTGGCTATCTCTAAGTGGATCCTGCACCCTTCCCTCTGCAGACAGTGAGAGGTATCCTGTCCTTATTGTTCCTTGAATCTCACCATGGGTGTCACCTTCCATCATGGGGATAAAGCTTTGGTGTTTCAACAGGGTCATAACTGGTATTTACCACACTGGACCAAGTAGCCCTGCAAAGCAATTAAAGCAGAGACTGTCTACATTTTACGAAGAGATAAAAAGCAAGTCTTGCTCAAGGTCACACAGCCATAAAGTAAAAAACAGCGCATGCCCACATTGGCACTGACCTTCCGTAAAATGACAGCATGAGAGCGAGGCCTTTGATAGCAGGAATCTCTGTAGAGCAGTAAGGAAAGAGGGAGACATGCAAGCTTGGAAGATGTGGGTTCAATACTCTCAAACATCAGGGCTTTCCTGCTACCTACACAGTTATAAAAATGAAAAATGGGGAATAACATAGTTCAGTGGTATGACATTTGCCTAGTATTTGTGAGGCCTTGGGTTCACACCCTAGTACCATCAAAAACAATGAATAAATAAAAGAAACTTCCAAGGACTGGTGATATAGCTCGGTTGTAGAGTACTTTCTTACTATGTGTTCAGTTCAATCCTGAACTCTGTATTTACAAAAAGAAAAGAAAGTTCCGGAACATACACAGAACATATAGGTCAGCCTGTAAGTTAGGTTCTTGAATGATTTTCAAATGATTTCAAAATGATTTGGCAACCTTTCCCTAAGTCTCTCACCTAGTCTCTGGTTGTCAGAGTTAATGAACTAGAGAAAAGTGGTGCAGTGGTTATTCAGAATGAAGTTACTCTGGCATACCCTGCCCCTGGATGGCCTCAGTGATCTAGATTTGAACTCTAGCAAACTCACAAATACTGACACACAAATATCTTTAATGTGGCACACTTTAAATTACTCAGGTAATGACTAGAAAGCAAATCATTGCCATTTGCAAATTTGGAGCTAAGGAGACATATCGTATGACTACCCATGCAGCTCCCGCTGGTTATCATAAACTGGAAACTTAACAGCATGCAAGTTAAAAATGGAAGGAAGGGTCTAGAAAGATGGCTTAGCAGTTAAGGCGCTTGCTTGCTAAGCCTAAGAACGCATGTTTGAATCTCCAGGTCCCACGTAGCCAGACGCACAGTGACGCAAGCGTGCAAAGTTGCACATGCACACAAGGGGGCACACAAGTCTAGAGTTCTTTCACAGCAGCTAAAAGGCCCTGGTGCACCCATTCTCTCCCCCTCCCTCTCCCTCTCCCTCTCCCTCTCTCTCTCTTTCTACCTCTTTCTCTCTCTCTTTGCCTCTCTCTCAACAAAATTTTTAAAAATTTTTTTAAGAAGTGGAAGGAAGGAAAGAGGACAGAAAGGGAAGAATCTTTACACTTTATCTAAATACTCACTATTGAATAAGTCATTTTGAGAACTAGATAGCAGAGTCAAATTGCCTTTTTGAGTCTTGAAGTAAATTATCAGCCTAGTACAGACCCAAGCTAAGACAGATATAGCATTTAACTTCACGGGTGGCTATAATTTCTAGATTTGTGCAAGAGTGATTCCTGCTCAGTATATTCCAAAAAGGACATGAAGTTTCTTAAAGGCCCTGTATAAATCAATTCACAATCATACTGAGGTAGTTTGACTGTGACTCCAAGAATGTCTGAGCTTCATTTTCTCCCTGTTAAAGATGAAACCACTGACATTCATTTTTTATGGACATTTCTGGCTAAAGACTTTTTTGGGATAAGTTAAAATTTGAAGAGCATGAAAGAGAAATTATTCTGATTTATGGTGACTTCCAATCAGGACCAATTAAGAGAATATGAACCAGGGAAATTGGAGTGGGGAAGGGAAATAAGACCCCAAAAAGCGAACATGTTTAATGTGAAGTTTTCCTTCGCACACCATCCTTTAGGCAAAATTCAGCAAAGCCAGTGACGAGACACAGGCCTCTGTGTCCCAGGCTTCCCCACACCCAGCTTCACCTCTCACCTTGTTCTGATCACATCTGCTGCTGACACTCCATCATCCGTCACACCCAGAGATCTCCACACACTCCAGAGTCTGTCACACCACAGAACTCCCCACACTCCAGAGTCTGTCACACCCACAGAGCTCCTCACACTCCAGAGTCTGTCACACCCACAGAGCTCCCCACACTCCAGAGTCTGTCACACCACAGAGCTCCTCACACTCCAGAGTCTGTCACACCCACAGAGCTCCTCACACTCCAGAGTCTGTCACACCCACATAACTCCTCACACTCCAGAGTCTGTCACACCACAGAACTCCTCACACTCCAGAGTCTGTCACACCACAGAACTCCTCACACGCCTGAGTCTGTCACACCCACAGAAGTCCCCACACTCCAGAGTCTGTCACACCCACAGAACTCCCCACACTCCAGAGTCTGTCACACCCACAGAACTCCCCACACTCCAGAGTCTGTCACACCACAGAACTCCTCACACGCCTGAGTCTGTCACACCCACAGAAGTCCCCACACTCCATCGTCTGTCACACACACAGAACTCCTCACACTCCAGAGTCTGTCACACCACAGAACTCCTCACACTCCAGAGTCTGTCACACCCACAGAACTCCTCACACTCCAGAGTCTGTCACACCACAGAACTCCTCACACTCCAGAGTCTGTCACACCCACAGAACTCCTCACACTCCAGAGTCTGTCACACCACAGAACTCCCCACACTCCAGAGTCTGTCACACCCACAGAACTCCTCACACTCCAGAGTCTGTCACCACAGAACTCCTCACACTCCAGAGTCTGTCACTCACAGAACTCCCACAGAGTCTGTCACACCACAGAACTCCTCACACTCCAGAGTCTGTCACACCCACAGAACTCCCCACACTCCAGAGTCTGTCACATCCACAGAACTCCCCACACTCCAGAGTCTGTCACACCACAGAACTCCTCACACTCCAGAGTCTGTCACACCACAGAACTCCCCACACTCCAGAGTCTGTCACATCCACAGAACTCCTCACACTCCAGAGTCTGTCACACCCACAGAACTCCCCACACTCCAGAGTCTGTCACACCACAGAACTCCCCACACTCCAGAGTCTGTCACACCACAGAACTCCTCACACTCCAGAGTCTGTCACACCACAGAACTCCCCACACTCCAGAGTCTGTCACACCCACAGAACTCCTCACACTCCAGAGTCTGTCACACCACAGAACTCCCCACACTCCAGAGTCTGTCACACCCACAGAACTCCTCACACTCCAGAGTCTGTCACACCCACAGAACTCCCCACACTCCAGAGTCTGTCACACCCACAGAACTCCTCACACTCCAGAGTCTGTCACACCACAGAACTCCTCACACTCCAGAGTCTGTCACACCCACAGAACTCCTCACACTCCAGAGTCTGTCACACACACAGAACTCCCTCACACTCCAGAGTCTGTCACACCACAGAACTCCCCACACTCCAGAGTCTGTCACACCCACAGAACTCCTCACACTCCAGAGTCTGTCACACCCACAGAACTCCACACTCCAGAGCTGTCACACCACAGACTCCCACACTCCAGAGTCTGTCACACCACAGAACTCCTCACACTCCAGAGTCTGTCACACCACAGAACTCCTCACACTCCAGAGTCTGTCACACCCACAGAACTCCCCACACTCCAGAGTCTGTCACACCCACAGAACTCCCCACACTCCAGAGTCTGTCACACCCAAGAACTCCCCACACTCCAGAGTCTGTCACACCACAGAACTCCCACACTCCAGAGTCTGTCACACCACAGAACTCCCCACACTCCAGAGTCTGTCACACCACAGAACTCCCCACACTCCAGAGTCTGTCACCCACAGAACTCCCCACACTCCAGAGTCTGTCACACCACAGAGCTCAGAACACTCCAGAGTCTGTCACACCCACAGAACTCCCCACACTCCAGAGTCTGTCACACCACAGAGCTCAGAACACTCCAGAGTCTGTCACACCCACAGATCTCCTCACACTCCAGAGTCTGTCACACCCACAGAACTCCTCACACTCCAGAGTCTGTCACACCACAGAACTCCCCACACTCCAGATGCTGTCACACCACAGAACTCCCCACACTCCAGAGTCTGTCACATCCACAGAACTCCTCACACTCCAGAGTCTGTCACACCCACAGACTCCCCACACTCCAGAGTCTGTCACACCCACAGACTCCCCACACTCCAGAGTCTGTCACACCCTAGAACTCCCCACACTCCAGAGTCTGTCACACTCACAGAACTCCTCACACTCCAGAGTCTGTCACACCACAGAGCTCCTCACACTCCAGAGTCTGTCACACCACAGAGCTCCTCACACTCCAGAGTCTGTCACACCCACAGAACTCCCCACACTCCAGAGTCTGTCACACCCATAGAACTCCCCACACTCCAGAGTCTGTCACACCACAGAACTCCCCACACTCCAGAGTCTGTCACACCACAGACTCCCCCACACTCCAGAGTCTGTCACACTCACAGAACTCCCCACACTCCAGAGTCTGTCACACCACAGAGCTCAGAACACTCCAGAGTCTGTCACACCCACAGAACTCCCCACACTCCAGAGTCTGTCACACCACAGAGCTCAGAACACTCCAGAGTCTGTCACACCCACAGAACTCCTCACACTCCAGAGTCTGTCACACCACAGAACTCCCCACACTCCAGATGCTGTCACACCACAGAACTCCCCACACTCCAGAGTCTGTCACATCCACAGAACTCCTCACACTCCAGAGTCTGTCACACCCACAGAACTCCCCACACTCCAGAGTCTGTCACACCCACAGAACTCCCCACACTCCAGAGTCTGTCACACCCATAGAACTCCCCACACTCCAGAGTCTGTCACACTCACAGAACTCCTCACACTCCAGAGTCTGTCACACCACAGAGCTCCTCACACTCCAGAGTCTGTCACACCCACAGAACTCCCCACACTCCAGAGTCTGTCACACCCACAGAACTCCCCACACTCCAGAGTCTGTCACACCCACAGAGCTCCTCACACTCCAGAGTCTGTCACACCCACAGAACTCCTCACACTCCAGAGTCTGTCACACCCACAGAACTCCTCACACTCCAGAGTCTGTCACACCACAGAACTCTCCTCAGTCCAGTCTGTGGCGTGCACAGTGCTTCCCACACTGGATTCCGTCAAACCCACAGATCTGCTCATCCTCCATTATAGTCTTCAAGAGCAAAGGTAAAACAAAATATTACTATCACAATAAGCCCCACTTATTCCTGACTAGATTCCCAGCTAAACACATTCTAGTTTCAAGTTGAAATCCAAAGGCCTCAAGTAACACACATTTTTTGTATTTATTTGAGAGAGAGAAACATGGAGAGAGTGAGAATAGGTGCACCAGGGTCTCCAGATACTGCAAACGATCTCCAGAGGCAGCCTCCACCTTGTGCTTCTGGCTTACATGGTTCCCGGGGAATCTAACCTGGGTCCTTTGGCTTCACCAGCAAACGCCTTCACCACTAAGCCATCTCTTCAGCCCCTCACACTATTTTTAAAAGGATTTATATCAGTCCTACCCTGACACAAGTGCAGGAGGGCTTTGTGGCTGGCTGGTGATTTCGGGCAATGCCCACAGTGCACACACAAATTGGCTAAAGACTAAATGGCTCACGCCTTTCATCTCAGCGCTCAGGAGGCAGACATAGGAGGATCGCCGTGAGTTCGAGGCCACCCTGAGGCTACATAGTGAATTCCAGGTCAGTCTGAACTAGAACGAGACCCTACCTCGAAAAAAAAAAAAAAAAAAAAAAAAGACTAAATGTGTGGCTCTGTTCCTCCCTCCGAAACACTGCCACACACGCGAAACATAATTTGTATTGTGCATAACCCGGGCAAATAGTTTTCATCCCTTGCCCCACATCCCACACGCGGAGATCAACTTGGTTCCACTGTAAAAAGCTTGTGGACTAATTGGTGTGGCTTTAGGCTAGGGAGATCTCGGGGCGGAGGCATGTGAGAGCTAAGACACATTGTCAACTCTTTCCTCCCAGGTGGCGTGGACACAGGAGGTTAGTGCATAGCAGACGACTGTTGTCCAGGCATGGTTGAGTTTTCTTGCTTCTCTTTGTGCCCTGAGTCAAGGTTCCAGAGACACTCACAAATGATTACCACATACGCAAGCATTGCACACGGCGGCTGAGGAGCTGTTTGCGGTCTTTATTGAGATCACACTGTTTCGGGGCGCGGGCACCTCATCACTTTCTGTTCAGAGTGAGATTCCTCTTTGCTGTGAAGGAGGGGGATCATGGGAGATCGTTAGCAGAATCCTTGGTGTGGTGGTTTGATTCAGGTGTCCCCCATAAATGTAGGTGCTCTGAATGCTACGTTCCCAGCTGATGGAGATTTGGGAATTAACGCCTGCTGGGGGGAGTGTATTGTTGGGGGTAGGCCTATGGGTATTATAGCCAGTGTCCCCTCGCCAGTGTTTGGCACACTCCCCTGTTGCTATTGTCCATCTGATGTTGGTCAGGGGGTGATGTCCACCCTCTGCTCATGCCACTGTTTTCTCTGCCATTGTGGAGCTTCCCCTCGAGCCCGTAAGCCAAAATAAACCTCTTTTTTTTTTCCCACAAGCTGCTCTTGGTTGGGTGATCTTTACCAGCAATGTGAACCTGACCACAACACTTAGCTTCTATCCAATAGATACCCATAGCATCTATACAAGCATTCCTCTTTTCCCTACCACTAGTGACAACCAAAAATATTTCTAGCCATTAACAAATCTCCTATAGGATCCCAAATCATCAGTGCCCACTGGCTGAAAACCATTAGGATGAACCTAATATGCACAAAGTAGAATATTCTTTCCTTCTTTCTTTCTTTCTTTTTGTTTTTTTGTTTGTTTGTTTTTTGTTCTAGGAATTGAACCCAGGGCGTCATACCTGCCAGGTGAATACTGTATCAACTGAACCATAACCCAAACCCAGCATATTGTTTCTTTATACTGGATGTGGTGCACTCCAGAATTTTGAATTGCTATGTTTCTAAAAATTCTTAGTAAGATTCAAGTAGGGCTGATGAGATGGTTCTGTGGATAAAGTGCTTGCTTGTGCATGTGTGAAGAACTGATTTGGGATCCATAGGGCCCACATAAAAGCCAGACACATGGTGGACATCTGGTGGAAACAAAGGAAGCAGAGACAGGAAGGAGAATTGCCTGGAAGCTGGTGGGCCACGCCGTTTCTGGTGAACAGGACAATGAACAAGGGACCAGGCCTCAGACAGTGTGACAGTAGAGGACACACACCCACAGTTATCCTCTAACTTCCACATGCCCACGGTGGTACACACATCCACACACATGAACGTGGACACATCCTCCTCCACGGGCCCACCATACACATACACACACACACAGAGCAAAAAAGATTTAATTAATTCTAAAAATAAAATTCCATTTAAGTAGCATTTTAAAACTGATATTCATGTACTAAAGTTTTGTCTCAATTTTTAATATTAATTTTTTTTTATTTTAGACGAGTGTGAGAGAGACAGAAAGAGAGAATTGGTACACGGGGGCCTCAGCCACTGCAATCGAACTCCAGACACTTCCGCCACCTAGTGGGCACATGCGACCTTGCGCTTGCCTCACCTTAGTGTTTACGTGGCTTACGTGGGATCTGGAGAGTCGAACATGGGTCCTTAGGCTTCGTAGGCAAGTGCCTTAACCACTAAGCCATCTCTCCAGCCCTTGTCTCAATTTTGATAGACTATTTTGAATACCTAAGAAATAACTTGTTGTAAACATATATTGATTTTTTTTTATTTTTATTATTTATTTGAGAGAGAGAAACAGGCAGGGAAAGAGAATGGAGAGAAAGAGAATGGGGATGCCAGAGCCTTCAGATGCTATAAACAAACTCCAGGCACATGCGCCACCTTGTGCATCTGGCTTTATGTGGGCCCTGGGGAATCGAATCTTTGGCTTTGCAGGCAAGCATCTTAACCTCTAAGCCATCTCCCCAGGCCAAAATATTTTATCTTTTTTTTTTCCCTCACTATTGCCGTTTGTTAGCAAACTGAGACACTACAGGAGCTAGACAGTTTCCCTGGTTAGGCAACCGGCAGGGAAAAGGGGCTTTTGGTGGATGACTGTATTCTAGAGTCTCCTAAGATAATGAAGACTACCCAAGATTTTTCTGGGGGGAGGGGCTTCTTTGAGATAGGGTCTCACTCTAGCCCAAGGCTGACCTGGAATTTACTATGTAGTCTCAGGCTGACCTTGAACTCACAGTGATCCTCTTACCTCAGCCTCCCGAGTGCTGGGATCAAAGGCATGCATCACCATGCCCAGCTAAACTTTATTCTTTTTTAAAAAATATTTTGTTTATTTCTGAGAGAGAGGGAGAGAAAGAGGCCGAGAGAGAGAGAGAGAGAGAGAGAATGGGTACATCATGGCCTCTAGCCACTGCAAATGAACTCCAGATGCATGTGCCACCATGTGCATCTGGCTTACATGGGTCCTGGGGAATCGAACCTGGGTCTCTCCAGCCCAGCTTTATTCTTTTAAACATTTTGCTTTGCCTTTTAATTCTTTAACCAGCAGAGAAAATGAACCCCACCCCTAGATGGTAACAACACAGATCCCTTTCACCTTGTTACTTCTTCACAGGAAAACTCAGGAGCCAATGGTGCCATGGCCGTCACGGTCAGCACTAGGACTTCATGGACGGCGAGTGCCAGGCCGAAGCCCCATGGAGAAAGCGGTCCTGCCCGCGGCAGGAAAGGAGACCACGGGGGCTCTTTCCAAAGCCTGCGTCCCCCGCAAGGGAAGTGTGGGCATGTGATTAAGGGAACCCAGACGTGTTCAGACAGGAAAGCCCTTTAGGGGTTTAGAACGCTCCTGAGGTCACGATTCACTTAGGGAAGATGGGAGACACATTTTGGGGGGCATGTGTAGTTCAAAGTCGTGGAGTACCTTGTTCAACTGTGTGAACCGAAGATCCCTAAAAACAAGCCACATTTCTGTTGAAGGTTCTGCAGCCGATGACTAGGATGTCGTGACCGTGAAGAGTTGGAATGTTGCAAAACCACACTCGTCTCGGGCTATCTTTAGGTCTCTTAAGGGCCATTTATCACTCCCCTCTGTATGTCACCTAACATCCCAAACCTTCGGAATTAATTAACTTACTCTGACATTAGCTTCCATCAGCCCCAAAATTAAGGATACCATCATCATCTTCACTTCATAGCAGATTTCTGTACTTTACCATGAACCATGGACCAGATTTCCCCACCAACATATCTATGACTCTCTTTAATCCCATGACTATTAAAACTTGCACAATCTCTTCGACAGTGAAACGTGTCACTCGGGACAACCTGAATCCGTGTTCCCAGACCATAGTCACTCATATTTGGCTCAGAATAAGCTATCTCTTATTCCCTTTAGAACGCAGTCTGTGTTTTGCAACAAAAGGTTAAAATGGCAGACAGAAATACTTTAAGCATACTTTTATAATGATGGCAGACAGGGGCTGGGAAGAAAGCTCAGTCAGTAAAGTGTTTGCCTCGTAAGCAAGAGGAATGCTGGGCAGGGGCATGTCAAGATGGCAGTGGGGACTGGAAAGATGGCTTAGCGGTTAACGCATTTGCCTGCAAAGCCCAAGAACGCACATTCGGATCTCCAGGTCCCACCTAGCCACACACACAGTGACACAAGCGTGCACTGCTGCACATGTGCACAAGGGGGTACACGTGTCTGGACTTCGTTCACAGCGGCTGAAAGGCCCTGGCATGCCCATTCTCTCTCTCCCTCTGAAAGAAAGAAAGAAAGAAAGAGAGAGAGAGAGAGAGAGAGAGAGAGAGAGAAGGAAGGAAGGAAGGAAGGAAGGAAGGAAGGAAGGAAGGAAGGAAGGAAAAAGAAAAATGCCAGTGTGGTTGGCAGTAAAGGTAGAGATAGGATCTCTGGGGCTCATTGGCAATCAGCCCACCTTTATTACTGAGCTCCAAGCTAATGAGAGAACTTGTGTCCACAACGGAGGCCGGGGGCGGGGGGGAGGAATTCCTGAGGATGACAGCAGAGGTCTCTACACTAACAGACCTCTACACTAAACACAAGGTCACATTCACCCTTGCCAAACACACACCCACATACATATATTTAAAAAATAAAAAGAACATGCAGAAATAACTCTGGGCGTGCTAAGTTTTTGTCATGAAGTTTTAGCTAAAAAAAAAAAAAAAAAGATAAAAGACAGCCGGGCGTGGTGGCACACGCCTTTAATCCCAGCACTCGGGAGGCAGAGGTAGGAGGATTGCCGTGAGTTCGATGCCACCCTGAGACTCCATAGTGAATCCGAGGTCAGCCTGGGCTAGAGTGAGACCCTACCTCGAAAAACAAAACAAAAAAAAAAAGATAAAAGACCCTTTGCAGATGTCTTAATAGAGGAGTTTGCCACTAAAGATTCCTGCCTCGGTTAGTGGCTAGCAATGCAATCACTAATTATCAGGAATTCACCTCAGCCCTGAGAAAATAGCCTCTCTCTCAGGGCTGGGGGAAATAGGCATCTCGTTGCTGAATAAATGATGCACACTTATTCATTATTTATTCATTATTCAATGAAAGTGAAAGCAGGGAGACGACTCGGACAGTAACATGCTTGTCCAGAGGGCCCGATGACCTGAGTGCAAGCCCCGTTTCCAAGTAGAGATGCTGCGCAGTGTGGCCCGTGCTGATGATCACACAGGTGGGGAGATGGAGACAGGATCCCTAGCACTTGCTGGCTACCAGTCGAGCCTACTTGGTGAGTTCCAGGTTAATGAGAAACCGGACCACGTCCCCCCCCACCCCCCAAAAAAAAGGCAGACAAGCACCTGAAAAATGATGCCCAAGGTTGTTCTCTGCCCTCCATACTCGCGTGCAAACACACACACAAGCATGCCTTTTCTCACTCTCCTCCCCGCCTCTCTCTCTCTCTCTCTCTCTCACACACACACACACACACAGCCCATCTGTTTCTCAAGGCTTGGTATTAAGCAGAATTAATTTTCATAATAGCTATGATCCTCCATTACTTCCGCTAACTAAGCCTAATTTCCTTTTTCCTTCTGTTTGTGAGCTGGGTTAACAGCCCTCATGTTTCACGGAAGCTCACTGCTGCTGAGGACCCGCCTCGAGTGCTCCTTGCCCTCGCATTAGGTCGTCTCGGGCTCCGCACGACACTGTGAAACATCCCATTTCACACAGAATGAAACTAACGCTGAGTGATGTGTCCAAGGAAGCCCAGATAAGATGGAGACCCAGGACCTTAACGAACCTTTCAGGTGTAGGATCTGGCACTTGAATCAAGTGTGTGCAAGAGAGTGTGTGTGAGTGTGTGGACACATACTCACAGTGTTTCAGGTACACCATGAATTAAGTGAATTTTTGTTAATTTTTTTTGTTTTTTTTTTTAATTTATTTACTTGAGAGTGACAGAGAGAGAAAGAGGCAGAGAGAGAGAGAGAAAGAGAGAATGGGCACGCCAGGGCCTCCAGCCACTGCAAACGAACTCCAGACGCGTGCACCCCTCCCTTGTGCATCTGGCTAACATGGGTCCTGGGGAATCAAGCCTTGAACCGGGGTCCTTAGGCTTCATAGGCAAGCGCTTAACAGCTAAGCCATCTCTCCAGCCCTTAAGTGAACTTTTGAAGACTAATCGAAGAGACTTTTAGCCATGCTTTGTTATTTTGGAAGTAAAATGCCCTGAATGTTTCCTGTTATAGTGAATATATACTAATTAAGGAAATTTGCAGATGTGCAAAAAAGCAAAGAAAAAAAATTATTGTGTTCAACAATGAATACTATCTGAACCACAAATTACATTTTGATTAGGACACATTCCTTTTCTTACTATTTATCTGCATGTGTGTGTGTTGGTTTGAATGCGATGTTCCCCGTAGGTTCTTGCGTTTTGAACACTTGGTCCCCAGCTAATGGCAGTTTGGGAAGCAGAGCTTTGTTGGAAGAGGGGTGCTGCTGAGGGTGGGCTTTGGGGTGATGTCCCAGCTGTCCCTTGCCAGAGCTAGCTCGCTCTTTCTGCTACCTCCCAGCTGAGGAGACAAGATGTTCTGCCACGCCAAGATGAAACTTCCCCTCCAGTCTGTAAGCTGAAATAAACCTTCTCCTTCTATATGCCACTCTTTTTTTTTTCTTTTTATTTTTAGACAGAGAGAGAGAAAAAATTGGTGCACCATGGCCTCAGCCACTGAAAACAGACACTTGCGCCACCTAGTGGACATGTGCGGCCTTGCGCTTGCCTCACCCTTGGTGCATCTGGCTTACATGGATCTGAAGAGTCAAACATGGGTCCTTAAGCTTCGCAGGCAAACGCCTTAACAGCTAAGCCATCTCTCCAGCCCATAAGGCACTTTGGTTGGGTGTTCTGGTCCAGCAATGAGAAGTTAACTGCTACAGTGTATATTGTGTGTGTTGTGTATGCATGAATACACGTGTGTCCCAGCACTTGTGTGGAGGTCAGAAAACAACTTTGGGTATTTCTCCCTCCCTTTTATATATAAAAATAAAAAAATATAGAAATAAAATTATATATATATATATATATATATATATGCGTATATATATACTTTTATTTTATATACATATATATGTATAATTTTATTTATTTGAGCAAAGACAGACAGAAAGAAAGAGGCAGAGAGAGATTGAGTATGGGTGTGCCAGTGCCCCCTGCCACTGTAAATGAACTCCAGGCATGTGCACCACTTTGTGCACTTGGCTTTACATGGACACTGGGAAATCAAACCCTGACTGTCAGGCTTTGCAAGCAGGTGCCTTCAATCACTGAGCCATCTCCCCAGCCCTCCGCTCCTTCCTTTGAGACAGGATCTCTTGTTGCTCTGCTCAGCAGAAAGCTTCTGGACTCTGCTGGCTTCCCTCCCAGTACCACAGGTGCATTGGGATCAGAGACGCACGCGTCGCTTTGCACCTGACTGTGCGTGGGTGTTGAGGAGGTTGAGCTTGTGTCGGCAGGCTTTGACCTCTGAGCCATCTCCCTCAGCCCCTGAGTAGGACACAGGCTGTTTTTAAGTGGTGAAGAGCTGGTTTTCACATATTTTGACATAACCTTTTGCAGATTCGGGGATCTACCAGCCATACATTCCCATCCCAACGTTATGACTAAAACAGTGTCTGGCCACTTGAGCCTGAGATTCCTTTTGTGTAAATGTAAGAATGATAATTTTTCCTACCCCCAGCGACGTGGTGAAAACTGAATGAGACAATGTGTGGTGTAGAATGCAGATGCTTTAAGCTTGGGAGACGCTGACAGCAGCAGACATGCGTGTGAATCTTACACTCATTTTCCTATCTAAACATTAAAACAGACAAAACAACTAGAGATCAGACTGAAAATCTGGTTTATATTTATAATGAAACTATTTTTTTAGAGAGAGAATTGGCGTACCAGGGCCTCAGCCACTGCCATCAAACTCCAGACACTTGTGCCACCTAGCAGACATGTGAGACATTGCACTTGCCTTACCTTTGTGCATCTGGCTAACTTGGGATCTGGAGAGTTGAACATGGGTCCTTAGGCTTCACAAGCAAGAGACTTAACTGCTAAGCCATCTCTCCATCCCCTAACTAGGTTTTATTTTATTTTATTTATTTTTATTTTGTTTTGTTTGTTTTTCAAGATAGGGTCTCACTCTAGTCCAGGCTGACCTGAAATTCACGATGTAGTCTCAAGCTGGCTTTGAACTAACAGCGATCCTCCTGCTTCTGCCTCCCAAGTTCTGGGATTAAAGGCATGTGCCACCACACCCGGCTAGGATTTATTTTTTTAATTTAACTTATCTGTGCAGTGTGTTGTGTGTGTGTGCCTATGTTTATGGACGCACCAATGCCTCTTGCCACTGCGAATGAACTCCAGATACATGTGCCACATTTTGCATTTGGCTTTATATGGGTTCAGGGGAATCAAATCAAAGCCAGAGACAAGGAGCTTGCCGGAAGCTGGTGGCACCCGTTTTTAACAGGACATAAAGGTCATGGCTCAGACGTGTGACTGTAGAGAACACCCACAGTTATCCTTACTTCCACATGCCACGGTTGGTCACACATCCACACACAGAACGTGGTCCATCCATCCCGGGCTCCATATACTACAAACCACATCAAAAGAGCTGATAATTATTTAAAAATTCCATAGTAGTAGCATTTTAAAACTGATATTCATGTACTAAAGTTTTGTCTCAATTTTTAATATTAATTTTTTTTTATTTTAGACGAGTGTGAGAGAGACAGAAAGAGAGAATTGGTACACGGGGGCCTCAGCCACTGCAATCGAACTCCAGACACTTCCGCCACCTAGTGGGCACATGCGACCTTGCGCTTGCCTCACCTTAGTGTTTACGTGGCTTACGTGGGATCTGGAGAGTCGAACATGGGTCCTTAGGCTTCGTAGGCAAGTGCCTTAACCACTAAGCCATCTCTCCAGCCCTTGTCTCAATTTTGATAGACTATTTTGAATACCTAAGAAATAACTTGTTGTAAACATATATTGATTTTTTTTTATTTTTATTATTTATTTGAGAGAGAGAAACAGGCAGGGAAAGAGAATGGAGAGAAAGAGAATGGGGATGCCAGAGCCTTCAGATGCTATAAACAAACTCCAGGCACATGCGCCACCTTGTGCATCTGGCTTTATGTGGGCCCTGGGGAATCGAATCTTTGGCTTTGCAGGCAAGCATCTTAACCTCTAAGCCATCTCCCCAGGCCAAAATATTTTATCTTTTTTTTTTCCCTCACTATTGCCGTTTGTTAGCAAACTGAGACACTACAGGAGCTAGACAGTTTCCCTGGTTAGGCAACCGGCAGGGAAAAGGGGCTTTTGGTGGATGACTGTATTCTAGAGTCTCCTAAGATAATGAAGACTACCCAAGATTTTTCTGGGGGGAGGGGCTTCTTTGAGATAGGGTCTCACTCTAGCCCAAGGCTGACCTGGAGTTTACTATGTAGTCTCAGGCTGACCTTGAACTCACAGTGATCCTCTTACCTCAGCCTCCCGAGTGCTGGGATCAAAGGCATGCATCACCATGCCCAGCTAAACTTTATTCTTTTTTAAAAAATATTTTGTTTATTTCTGAGAGAGAGGGAGAGAAAGAGGCCGAGAGAGAGAGAGAGAGAATGGGTACATCATGGCCTCTAGCCACTGCAAATGAACTCCAGATGCATGTGCCACCATGTGCATCTGGCTTACATGGGTCCTGGGGAATCGAACCTGGGTCTCTCCAGCCCAGCTTTATTCTTTTAAACATTTTGCTTTGCCTTTTAATTCTTTAACCAGCAGAGAAAATGAACCCCACCCCTAGATGGTAACAACACAGATCCCTTTCACCTTGTTACTTCTTCACAGGAAAACTCAGGAGCCAATGGTGCCATGGCCGTCACGGTCAGCACTAGGACTTCATGGACGGCGAGTGCCAGGCCGAAGCCCCATGGAGAAAGCGGTCCTGCCCGCGGCAGGAAAGGAGACCACGGGGGCTCTTTCCAAAGCCTGCGTCCCCCGCAAGGGAAGTGTGGGCATGTGATTAAGGGAACCCAGACGTGTTCAGACAGGAAAGCCCTTTAGGGGTTTAGAACGCTCCTGAGGTCACGATTCACTTAGGGAAGATGGGAGACACATTTTGGGGGGCATGTGTAGTTCAAAGTCGTGGAGTACCTTGTTCAACTGTGTGAACCGAAGATCCCTAAAAACAAGCCACATTTCTGTTGAAGGTTCTGCAGCCGATGACTAGGATGTCGTGACCGTGAAGAGTTGGAATGTTGCAAAACCACACTCGTCTCGGGCTATCTTTAGGTCTCTTAAGGGCCATTTATCACTCCCCTCTGTATGTCACCTAACATCCCAAACCTTCGGAATTAATTAACTTACTCTGACATTAGCTTCCATCAGCCCCAAAATTAAGGATACCATCATCATCTTCACTTCATAGCAGATTTCTGTACTTTACCATGAACCATGGACCAGATTTCCCCACCAACATATCTATGACTCTCTTTAATCCCATGACTATTAAAACTTGCACAATCTCTTCGACAGTGAAACGTGTCACTCGGGACAACCTGAATCCGTGTTCCCAGACCATAGTCACTCATATTTGGCTCAGAATAAGCTATCTCTTATTCCCTTTAGAACGCAGTCTGTGTTTTGCAACAAAAGGTTAAAATGGCAGACAGAAATACTTTAAGCATACTTTTATAATGATGGCAGACAGGGGCTGGGAAGAAAGCTCAGTCAGTAAAGTGTTTGCCTCGTAAGCAAGAGGAATGCTGGGCAGGGGCATGTCAAGATGGCAGTGGGGACTGGAAAGATGGCTTAGCGGTTAACGCATTTGCCTGCAAAGCCCAAGAACGCACATTCGGATCTCCAGGTCCCACCTAGCCACACACACAGTGACACAAGCGTGCACTGCTGCACATGTGCACAAGGGGGTACACGTGTCTGGACTTCGTTCACAGCGGCTGAAAGGCCCTGGCATGCCCATTCTCTCTCTCCCTCTGAAAGAAAGAAAGAAAGAAAGAGAGAGAGAGAGAGAGAGAGAGAGAGAGAGAAGGAAGGAAGGAAGGAAGGAAGGAAGGAAGGAAGGAAGGAAGGAAGGAAAAAGAAAAATGCCAGTGTGGTTGGCAGTAAAGGTAGAGATAGGATCTCTGGGGCTCATTGGCAATCAGCCCACCTTTATTACTGAGCTCCAAGCTAATGAGAGAACTTGTGTCCACAACGGAGGCCGGGGGCGGGGGGGAGGAATTCCTGAGGATGACAGCAGAGGTCTCTACACTAACAGACCTCTACACTAAACACAAGGTCACATTCACCCTTGCCAAACACACACCCACATACATATATTTAAAAAATAAAAAGAACATGCAGAAATAACTCTGGGCGTGCTAAGTTTTTGTCATGAAGTTTTAGCTAAAAAAAAAAAAAAAAGATAAAAGACAGCCGGGCGTGGTGGCACACGCCTTTAATCCCAGCACTCGGGAGGCAGAGGTAGGAGGATTGCCGTGAGTTCGATGCCACCCTGAGACTCCATAGTGAATCCGAGGTCAGCCTGGGCTAGAGTGAGACCCTACCTCGAAAAACAAAACAAAAAAAAAAAGATAAAAGACCCTTTGCAGATGTCTTAATAGAGGAGTTTGCCACTAAAGATTCCTGCCTCGGTTAGTGGCTAGCAATGCAATCACTAATTATCAGGAATTCACCTCAGCCCTGAGAAAATAGCCTCTCTCTCAGGGCTGGGGGAAATAGGCATCTCGTTGCTGAATAAATGATGCACACTTATTCATTATTTATTCATTATTCAATGAAAGTGAAAGCAGGGAGACGACTCGGACAGTAACATGCTTGTCCAGAGGGCCCGATGACCTGAGTGCAAGCCCCGTTTCCAAGTAGAGATGCTGCGCAGTGTGGCCCGTGCTGATGATCACACAGGTGGGGAGATGGAGACAGGATCCCTAGCACTTGCTGGCTACCAGTCGAGCCTACTTGGTGAGTTCCAGGTTAATGAGAAACCGGACCACGTCCCCCCCACCCCCCAAAAAAAAGGCAGACAAGCACCTGAAAAATGATGCCCAAGGTTGTTCTCTGCCCTCCATACTCGCGTGCAAACACACACACAAGCATGCCTTTTCTCACTCTCCTCCCCGCCTCTCTCTCTCTCTCTCTCTCTCACACACACACACACACACAGCCCATCTGTTTCTCAAGGCTTGGTATTAAGCAGAATTAATTTTCATAATAGCTATGATCCTCCATTACTTCCGCTAACTAAGCCTAATTTCCTTTTTCCTTCTGTTTGTGAGCTGGGTTAACAGCCCTCATGTTTCACGGAAGCTCACTGCTGCTGAGGACCGCCTCGAGTGCTCCTTGCCCTCGCATTAGGTCGTCTCGGGCTCCGCACGACACTGTGAAACATCCCATTTCACACAGAATGAAACTAACGCTGAGTGATGTGTCCAAGGAAGCCCAGATAAGATGGAGACCCAGGACCTTAACGAACCTTTCAGGTGTAGGATCTGGCACTTGAATCAAGTGTGTGCAAGAGAGTGTGTGTGAGTGTGTGGACACATACTCACAGTGTTTCAGGTACACCATGAATTAAGTGAATTTTTGTTAATTTTTTTTGTTTTTTTTTTTAATTTATTTACTTGAGAGTGACAGAGAGAGAAAGAGGCAGAGAGAGAGAGAGAAAGAGAGAATGGGCACGCCAGGGCCTCCAGCCACTGCAAACGAACTCCAGACGCGTGCACCCCTCCCTTGTGCATCTGGCTAACATGGGTCCTGGGGAATCAAGCCTTGAACCGGGGGTCCTTAGGCTTCATAGGCAAGCGCTTAACAGCTAAGCCATCTCTCCAGCCCTTAAGTGAACTTTTGAAGACTAATCGAAGAGACTTTTAGCCATGCTTTGTTATTTTGGAAGTAAAATGCCCTGAATGTTTCCTGTTATAGTGAATATATACTAATTAAGGAAATTTGCAGATGTGCAAAAAAGCAAAGAAAAAAAATTATTGTGTTCAACAATGAATACTATCTGAACCACAAATTACATTTTGATTAGGACACATTCCTTTTCTTACTATTTATCTGCATGTGTGTGTGTTGGTTTGAATGCGATGTTCCCCGTAGGTTCTTGCGTTTTGAACACTTGGTCCCCAGCTAATGGCAGTTTGGGAAGCAGAGCTTTGTTGGAAGAGGGGTGCTGCTGAGGGTGGGCTTCGGGGTGATGTCCCAGCTGTCCCTTGCCAGAGCTAGCTCACTCTGTCTGCTACCTCCCAGCTGAGGAGACAAGATGTTCTGCCACGACAAGATGAAACTTCCCCTCCAGTCTGTAAGCTGAAATAAACCTTCTCCTTCCATTCGCCACTCTTTTTTTTTTTCTTTTTCTTTTTAGAGAGAGAGAAAATTGGTGCACCATGGCCTCAGCCACTGAAAACAAACTCCAGACACTTGCGCCACCTAGTGGACATGTGCGGCCTTGCGCTTGCCTCACCTTGGTGCATCTGGCTTACATGGGATCTGAAGAGTCAAACATGGGTCCTTAAGCTTCGCAGGCAAACGCCTTAACAGCTAAGCCATCTCTCCAGCCCCATAAGGCACTTTGGGTTGGGTGTTCTGGTCCAGCAATGAGAAGTTAACTGCTACAGTGTATATTGTGTGTGTTGTGTATGCATGAATACACGTGTGTCCCAGCACTTGTGTGGAGGTCAGAAAACAACTTTGGGTATTTCTCCCTCCCTTTTATATATAAAAATAAAAAAATATAGAAATAAAATTATATATATATATATATATATATATATGCGTATATATATACTTTTATTTTATATACATATATATGTATAATTTTATTTATTTGAGCAAAGACAGACAGAAAGAAAGAGGCAGAGAGAGATTGAGTATGGGTGTGCCAGTGCCCCCTGCCACTGTAAATGAACTCCAGGCATGTGCACCACTTTGTGCACTTGGCTTTACATGGACACTGGGAAATCAAACCCTGACTGTCAGGCTTTGCAAGCAGGTGCCTTCAATCACTGAGCCATCTCCCCAGCCCTCCGCTCCTTCCTTTGAGACAGGATCTCTTGTTGCTCTGCTCAGCAGAAAGCTTCTGGACTCTGCTGGCTTCCCTCCCAGTACCACAGGTGCATTGGGATCAGAGACGCACGCGTCGCTTTGCACCTGACTGTGCGTGGGTGTTGAGGAGGTTGAGCTTGTGTCGGCAGGCTTTGACCTCTGAGCCATCTCCCTCAGCCCCTGAGTAGGACACAGGCTGTTTTAAGTGGTGAAGAGCTGGTTTTCACATATTTTGACATAACCTTTTGCAGATTCGGGGATCTACCAGCCATACATTCCCATCCCAACGTTATGACTAAAACAGTGTCTGGCCACTTGAGCCTGAGATTCCTTTTGTGTAAATGTAAGAATGATAATTTTTCCTACCCCCAGCGACGTGGTGAAAACTGAATGAGACAATGTGTGGTGTAGAATGCAGATGCTTTAAGCTTGGGAGACGCTGACAGCAGCAGACATGCGTGTGAATCTTACACTCATTTTCCTATCTAAACATTAAAACAGACAAAACAACTAGAGATCAGACTGAAAATCTGGTTTATATTTATAATGAAACTATTTTTTTTAGAGAGAGAGAATTGGCGTACCAGGGCCTCAGCCACTGCCATCAAACTCCAGACACTTGTGCCACCTAGCAGACATGTGAGACATTGCACTTGCCTTACCTTTGTGCATCTGGCTAACTTGGGATCTGGAGAGTTGAACATGGGTCCTTAGGCTTCACAAGCAAGAGACTTAACTGCTAAGCCATCTCTCCATCCCCTAACTAGGTTTTATTTTATTTTATTTATTTTTATTTTGTTTTGTTTTGTTTTTTCAAGATAGGGTCTCACTCTAGTCCAGGCTGACCTGAAATTCACGATGTAGTCTCAAGCTGGCTTTGAACTAACAGCGATCCTCCTGCTTCTGCCTCCCAAGTTCTGGGATTAAAGGCATGTGCCACCACACCCGGCTAGGATTTATTTTTTTAATTTAACTTATCTGTGCATGTGTTTGTGTGTGTGTGCCTATGTTTATGGACGCACCAATGCCTCTTGCCACTGCGAATGAACTCCAGATACATGTGCCACATTTTGCATTTGGCTTTATATGGGTTCAGGGGAATCAAATCAAAGCCACCAGACTTTATAAGCAGGTGCCTTTAGCCACTGAGCCATTTTCCCAGCCCCATATTTTTTTATATTATTATTATTGGGTCTTTTGTTTGTTTTGTTTTGTTTTGTTTTGTTTTGTTTTGAGATAGGACTCACTGTGTAGCCTTGGCTGGCCTGGGACTTGATGCCATCTTCCTGCCTCTCCACCATCAGTTCTGGGATCATGCGCATAAGAACCATCCCTGGCTCTATGTTACTTTACAAACTTCAAAACTTGAGCTGATGGTGATGACACACCAGTAGGTACGAGCTGGGTGGCGCTGTGTCTGTGCAGAAGAGAACAGAGATGCTTGGTGCTCACAGGAGAGCGATTAGCTATGGAGACCAAGAGAGCTGATCCAACCCAGCAGTGGATGAGCTCCACCAGAGCTGATGGAGGAGCAAGAAACAGGAAGTGCTTTTTTTTTTTAAGTTTTCAATTTTTTTTTTTCAATTTATTTTTGAGAGGGGCAGATAGAGAGAATGGACGCCAGGGCCTCTGGCCACTGCAAACGCACTCCAGATGCATGTGCCACTTTGTGCAGCTGGCTTGAGTGGGTCCTGGGGAATCGAACCTGGGTCGTTTGGCTTTGCAGGCAAATGCCTTAACCTCTAAGCCATCTCTCCAGAGCTTTGGATCTTTCTTCCAGGACAGTCTTTCCTGCTAGGAAACGATCCAGCATTGAGAAGAAATGGCTGGAACAGAATCAAAGCTGAATGGAACGGCCAAGTCAAGAAGAAGGAACGATGGGAGCAGTGGGAAGTGGAGGCCGAGAGGAGGAGGGCGGTCTTGGAAAGTCGCTGAAGAGGAACATGGTTATCACAGCTTTGGACCAGGCTGTCACACCTTAGAAACCAGAATTAGCATTTAAAAAGTGTGACAAAAAAGTATCAATGACAAGTCTCACACAAAATTATTATCCAATGAAAGAGAACAGTGAACAGGGCTGGAGAGATGGCTTAGCAGTTAAGCACTTGCCTGTGAAGCCTAAGGACCTTGGTTCAAGGCTCGATTCCCTGAAACCCACGTAAGCCAGATGCACAAGGTGGCACATGCATCTGGAGTTCGTTTTCAGTGGCTGGAGGCCCTGGCATGCCCATTCTCTCTCAATCTACCTGCCTCTTTTTCTCTCTGTCTGTCTGTTGCTTTCAAATAACTAAATAAGTAATAAACAAAAAATTGTTTTTAAAAAGAAAACAGTGAACAGACAACTTCACTCTGATAAGAAAAGTATATCAGAAAGAGACAGATCAAAACTGTAACCTATTCCAACATGAGCTAAAAGACATACAATAATACAAATTGTGAAAGAGAATTTGAAAGACTCGGAAATCAAGTGACAGAACACAGGAAAGGGACAAATGAATAAAGGTTGTTTCAGAAACTAAAAGGAACACAAAAGCACAGAGTATATCTTAAGAGAGGAGAGGGTAGACTTGAGAAAAAAAATGTTTAAGCCAAAAGAAAAAGGATGAAAGAAAATGGACAAAGGAATTCAATGTTTGTAATATTGGAATCCCTGAGCAAGTAAGGGAAGGAGGGAGAGAAGGGGGGAAGAATGGAGGAAATGGTAAAAACAGTCAATCAAAACTCTCCTGAAATTAAAAATGAAAAATGAGACCATATATACAGAAAGAACATAGAACATGTCCCAGGACATCAGCTTGGAATTGACCACCACCAAGGCATAGTCTAATGAAAGTCACTGAGTTTTAAAGAAAAGAAAAATGTTACTCAAGTACCTAAGGGAAGGCAGATGACTTATAAAGGAAAAAAATTAGGTTCCCATGAGACTGTTGCAATAACCACATTTATGTCTCAAGAAAACAGTGACCTAATTAATATACTTAAAGAAATGTCTAAAGGAAATAGAAAGAAAATGATTATCATTTTTACGCAGAAAAAAATGACTTTTTAAGACATAAAAAGTATAAACAGTTACCAGCATGCAAGAACTCAAAGAACACCGTTCTCATGGGTCCCTCCTGCGGGATAGACTAGCAATGAGCCTCAGAGAAATGAAAACACCACAGAGGTATACACACAAGGCTGATGAGAAACGCTAAATCTATAAAGCAAGAAGTTATCCTAACACTATGATCAGATGGGCGTTAAAAGGCAAAAGCATATTACTGACAGTGATATGATTAGGGAATGTTTAGTATAGCTCTAAAAAATAATGGGAGAATGGGGAAAGTATATGCAAAAATTTTAATTATTTTCAGTAATTATATTGCCAGGGATGGTATTAGTGTTGCTTGAATCTGTAATACTGTAACTGTGCAAGTGAGCAATTGTATCATATTCTGATTCTACCATCCACTAAGTCTTTGAAAATTAAGTTTTTTAGTAGTTAAGTAAAGATTTGCGGATGTAATACAAAAATTATGGGAGAAAAAGGACTGTGAAGCTCAGTGGTAGAGCATTCACCTACCAGGCAGTTTTATTCCACAAGGCAAAACAGGGTAAGTATGAAAACTGTATTCCTGAATTTAAATTATCAGTTTGAACCTATAGAATAATTCTAGCTAACTGCTCTGTGATTATACTTGTGGCCTGTTTCAAGGAAGGGAATCTGGCACTGAAAACCTAACGAAAAGGCCATGGCTGGGAGGTCACAAGCCCTAGAGGCAAAACTACTACTGTTGTCTGTCTAAATAAATGTATTTATGCCCACCAAACTGCCCTCTAAATACTTATGTTCATGCCAATATATGAATGCTACTCTCCCTTGTGGTTAGAGAAGTTTCTCTTTTCAGATGGTGGTGATCACTTGGGGTGAGTCAAAACTCACCAAAGTGCTGAGAAGTGAGACACCTCTGTCACACCCTCCAAGGTTCAGGGACCATTGCAGAAGAGGTGGCAAAAAGAGAGAACCAAAGGAAAGGGAAGAGTGCTCACAATACTGTCTTCCAGACACAAAGCGGCCTTGATATTCACGACTTCACAATGCTTGATGTGTGACATCATTTCATTGTGATTGCCCACTTGATTGGATTAAGAAAATGCTGGGGGCACATGAGACCTGCATAATCGGAGGGAAAACTGATGACAGCTAAACAGAAGAGAGACTAGTTGGAAAGAAGGAATTCAGTGGAGGGGGAACATGAGAGGGAAAAGGGCAGGTGGTGGAAAAGGATTATGATCATGGTATGTAGTCTATATGTATGGAAATTGTCAGTAAAAAGTTTTTAACAAATGAAACAAATGAAGAATAAGCAACCATGTAGAAAGAAAATCAAAACTGTAGCAAGGTATGTTTCAGTGGAAAAAGGTGTTCATGTGTTGCTCTTAGCAGGTATGTGCTCAAAGTGTGAACGCCCATCTCTGTGTGAGAGAGAGAGAGAGAGAGATTGAGAGAGAGAGAACCTTTGCTCTGACCCAGCCAAGCCAATGCAGCCCTTTCTGAATCACGAATCGTTGTGCATTTGGAAAGACACATGGCTGCCTAACACTGTGTGTAAACCAAGAACACACTCCCCCCAGCCTAATTCATCCTGAAATGTTTTAGCTTTTAAGAAAATGCCTTCCTCTCTATTTAGAAATAATAATAACATAGACTGTCAACAGTCTGGCTAAAGCAAAAAAAACTATGCATGATGTTTATTGGAGCATGCTTATGGGAACTAACACCAACAAGTGAATGAACGTGTTGATGGTTAAGTTCATTGTGACTGCCGACTTGACTGGATTAGGAAAAAGCAAGGGCACTAATGAGACACACCTTTGGATACACCTATAAGTGTTTTTCCAGAGAGGTTGAACTGAGAAGGAAAACTCAACTGGAATGTGGGGAGCATCATCCCATAGGTTGGGGTTCCAGGAAGAGTAAAACGTGAAAAGAGAGGGCTGGAGAGATTGCTTAGTGGTTAAGGTGCTAACCTGCAAAGCCTAAGGAACCATGTTCTACTATCCAGATCCCATGTTAGCCAGACACACAAGCGCAAGGTTGCACATGCCCACTAGGTGGCACAAGTGTCTGGAGTTCAAATGCAGTGGTTGGGGCCCCGGCCCTGCCAATTCTCTCTCTCTCTCTCTCTCTCTCTCTCTCTCTCTCTCTCTCTTTCTCTCTAAAATAAAAATGAAAAATTTTAAAAAGTGAAAAGGAAGAAAATGAGCTGAGCGCTAGAATTTCCCTGTCTCTGCTTCCTAGTCACCCTCATGGACCAAGCAGTGGCCTTGGGGTCCTTCTACAACCTGACAGCCTGTACTCTGATAAACCCTTCCTCCTTTAAGTTATCTTTTGGTCAGCCATCTGGTAATAGCAATGAGAAAAGTTACTTACACAGAAGGATGATGTAAGTGGAAGAGCAGAACTATGATGCAGGCAAAATACAGAGCTCAGGCCAGGCGTGGTGGCACACGCCTTTAATCCCAGCACTCAGGAGGCAGAGGTAGAGGATTTCCATGAGTTTGAGGCCACCCTGAGACTACAGAGTGAATTCCAGGTCAGCCTGGGCTAGAGTGAGACCCAACCTCAAAAAAAAAAAAAAAAATACAGAGCTCCAGTAGTCCTGTGGAAGGCCTGGGAGCCGGGGTAGTTATTCAGAGTTTGCAAAGGGCATGGATTTAGTAATCCTCGAGCCTATCCACCCCCACTCACCCCCAGAGAAGAGAACAGCTTCAGACAAAACAGTGTGCCCTCGGGCTAAGCATCTCTCTCCCTGAGATAATCCCCAGACTACTTATGGGATGGGAGCTGTCACCCATCAATGCTTCCAGGTGTCGGGGAATGAGGTCCTTGGTGCGCCAAGTCTCTTTGCTCTTTCAGCCAATGTTGATCGAATGCTTTTTGTTTGTTTGTTTGTTTGTTTGTTTTTTTGTTTTTCGAGGTAGGGTTTCACTCTAGCCCAGGCTGACCTGGAATTCACTATGGAGTCTCAGGGTGGCCTGGAACTCATGGCGATCCTCCTACCTCTGCCTCCCCAGTGCTGGGATAAAAGGCGTGCGCCACCACGCCCGGCTCGATCAAATGCTTTTTAAATCCAAGTGCCATAGAGACTGCCCGGTGAGCAAGAAAGGGTCAAAGGGGGGAAATGCAAAGAAAAACACAAAAGAATGTAGCATCTATAGACCGTGGAGTGTCCTCAACAGCCATCAAAGTAGGATTTATGTTTAAAAGGAAAAAATAAAAAAGCTTCAGGGCTGGAGAGATTTCTTAGGGGTTAAGGAACCTGCTTACAAAGTCTGACTGTCCAGGTTCAGGTCCCCCCCCCCCACACACTCCAGTACCCATGTAAAGCCAGGTGCACAACGGAGTGCGTACATCTAGAGTTCATTTACAGCAGCAAGAGGCCCTAGTGTGCTCATTCTCTCTCTCTTTCCATCTATCATGTATCTATCTATCATCTATCTCCCCCTCCTTGCAAATAAATAAATAGAAATACTTTCTTTTTGTCTTTTCGAGGTAGGGTCTCGCTCTAGCCCAAGCTGACCTGGAATTCGTCTCGGGCTGGCCTCAAACTCACAGTGATCCTCTTACCTCAGCCTCCCTAGTGGTGGGATTAAAGGTGTGTGCCACCAGGACCGGCTAGAAATACTCTTCAAGAAGCTTCAAATGCTGTTTTCTGATCTATCCTACACCCTGTAAAGACAAAAGAAATAAAATACTCCTTGTCAAGTCGCCCTAATAAAAAAAATAATAATGATGATAACCCATGTGACACATCTAGAGTTAGCCTAAAACCCAAGAGAAGTCAGCTGTGTCTCCCTAAGATGCCCACACTCCTTCTTGAGTGGCCTCTCACCTTACACCAGGCTTCCCTGTGATTCCTTGCTTTGTCTCCTCTATGAATTCTCTCTCTGACCGTTCACAGGACGCTCTCAGCCGTCCCGGCGTCCACCGGCAGGAGGCAGCACTGGGAGAGAGCCGTGGGAGCCCAGCGCTGAGCTGAGCACCTTTCGGGTGCAACTTACTGACCCCTGCTGTCATTCAAGGACGGCCAAGTCTGTAGAAGGACATTCTGTACATATCCACATCTGTCTTCCACTCACTTCCAATGCTATGAGAGATCATTATGCCATCCTCAAAAAATAATAATAATAAACTCTGTAACACCTCATGAATTTTCCTTGACACTTCTTCCTTGTGTAAGTGGTTTCTTTAACTGGTTATCTTTGTGAGCCTGTAACCAGAAGGTTTAGGCAGGGACTTGAGATAGAAATTCACTATACTGGCTGGGCGTGGTGGCGCACGCCTTTAATCCCAGCACTTGTGAGGCAGAGGTAGGAGGATCACCATGAGTTCGAGGCCACCCTGAGATTCCATAGTGAATTCCAGGTCAGCCTGGGCTAGAGTGAGACCCTACCTCGAAAAACAAAAAACAAACAAACAAAAAAAAAGAAATTCATGATACTGTTCTTGATGTCCTTATAGTGATGTATTTCACACTCTGAGGTAGTGAAAAAAAATGAAGAGAAAATCAAACCATCTTTGTAACATTGACACTTTTAGGTAATTTGATAGGACATGTGAGGGAATTTTAATTTCCTTGGGCCTTTCACTGTTTTGAGTGGTTAGAACCTAAACAATGGAACACATTTTTCACTTCATAACGTTGCTCATTCATATTATTTGCATTCTGTAGTTCTTTTATTTTATTTTATTTTATTTATTTATTAGAGAGAGAGAAAGAAAGAGGGGGAGAGAGAGATTGAGAATGGGCTGCCAGGGCCTTCAGCCACTGCAAACAAACTCCAGATGTACGCACCCCCTTGTGCATCTGACTTACGTGGGTCCTGGAGAATCGAACCTGGGATCCTGTGGCTTTGCAGGCAAATGCCTTAACCTCTAAGCCATCCCTCCAGCCCCTCTAGTTCTTTTTATGGTGCTTGACTTACACATTAGCATCATCCATACTGCTAATCATTCCTTCACAGTAGGGGACCATATTGCACGTACCTTGTTGCCTCCGGCCCTAGTACAGTCCCTTGGACATGGGAGGGATTCGATGAGCATGTTAACCAGGGTCTTCGGGTGGCAAGCTCAAGGGCATGAGCAGCAATAGGACTCGTGCATGGTATTAAAACTTCACTGTAGTTCGCGTTCACGCTGTTGCTTTGTGTTTCTAGCAGACTGAGCTCAGGAGGAGCGAATTCAAATTCTCAAGTGTAGATTAACCTGACTTCAAATGATTTTCTCAACAGGAGATTCTAGTGTTAAAGCAAGATCCCACATGACTCATTTTCACCTTCCAGGAGAGCAGTCTGACAACATCTGCATTTCTCTGTACTTGGTCACAATGCGTTTACATGTAAGAATTTTCCCCCGCAAAGAAAAAATTAGATTTCACAAATATACCCTGCACTACATTACGAAATATACTCAATAAAGAAAAGGAAAGAAGGTTACAATATGCCTCAGTTTTTCCTTTTCCTTTTCTTTTTCCTTCTTTCCTTCCTTCCCTCCTTTCTTCTTTTCTCCCTTTCCTTTTTTCTTCCCTGTGAGTGTGCTTGTGTGTGTGGATTTGTTTTGTTTTGCTTCAGACAGGATCTCCTGTAGCCCATGAACTCACCACATTCTCCTGCCTCTACTTCCCAAGTGAGGGGTCACAAGCCTGCATCACCACACCCTTCATTTTATTTTTTTTATTTTTTTTTTTATTTTTTTATTTTTTGGTTTTTCAAGGTAGGGTCTCACTCTAGCCCAGGCTGACCTGGAATTCACTATGGAGTCTCAGGGTGGCCTCGAACTCACGGTGATCCTCCTACCTCTGCCTCCCAAGTGCTGGGATTAAAGGCGTGAGCCACCACGCCCGGCTTCCACACCCTTCATTTTAATTTCCCTAGCTTAAAAAAAAAAAAAAAAAGATTAAAATTGAACCCTTAACAAAAGATAGGGTATTTATGCAGTTTACTGTGGCTTTTAGTTGACAGAGAGATTTTTAGGAATCGTCAGGTATTGTTAGCAACTTGCATAAATGATCACATGAAGATGAAATTTCGGCATATGATTCGATTTCCCACTCAGATTTGGCCTTCGTACCTGACAACGTTTGTTCTTTTAGATAAACAGCAAAAATAAGAGATTTTTGTGCAAATTCAACGAACTCTAAGTCAGAGGCCCACGGCACCTGGCTACAGGAAGGCGGTAGGAAGCGCAGGTTTGGGCCTCAGGGAGAGCTGCAGAGCCCCCGTGCCAGAGGCTCCCAAGACCTGCAGGACTTGGGCGCTGCCGCACCGCCTGCCACCATCTAACTGCGGAGAAGAGGCTGTGCCAAGACCTCGGAGGAGCTCCTGGAACCGTCTTTATCCCTTCCTGACCTTTCTTCCCAGGACAGCTCCAACAGGGCTGCCTGTAAATGTCTTGGACATGTGGCAAAGTACACTGGGTCCGAACCCCAACCTCCACAGCTGACCCCATCCCCGGCCCACCACACACACACCCCCCTTCCAGACCCAGCAGCAGGGAAGACCCACAGCCACTCATGCCCCCTGGGCACTAAGGTCCCCCTGGCCCGGCTGCGGAAGGGAGATCAGCATGTGGCTGTGGAGTCTGTTGGCTGCGAAATGTGAGGCCAGGGGAGCTCGCTCAGAGGGGAAGAGCCCTTGCTGTGCAAGCATGAGGCCCCAGAGAGACTGATTTCCCTTGAATTCAGCTCCTTAGCATCCGTGTAAATACATGGGCGTGGTCACGCACGCACCAAACCTGTGAGGGGCAGAGACAGGAGCGTCACTGCGGCTCAGTGGTCAGCAAGTTGACCAACAGTGGCAGCTCCAGGTTCAGAGAGAAACTCCTTCAGGAAACATGCAGATTGAGTAATAGGTGAAAGACATCCAATGTTCACCTCTGACCTTTCTCCACAAGCAATTGGGATGTGCCTATATACACACAAGTGAGTATACTGCACACACGTACACACACCACTGTACACATACCTCTCTCTCTCTCTCTCACACACACACACACACACACACACACACACACAAAGGATAGGTGAAGAGACTATCATCTTTCATCTCATTTAATAACAGCAAATTGGTTCAAATTTTAAAATAGCTTCCTGCGCAAAGAAGTAAAATTCTGTACCGGATTTATTTTAGAGCAGTGCTAATTAATCCCCAGAGCTGGAGGAGAGCGTTGTTTCACGCTGTTGCTGAGAAAGGACCTCTCTTGGGATACCTACATTTTCCTCCCACAATCTGGAGTTCCAAAGTTGTCTGCAGGAGATCAAGGTGGGCACATCTACACTCTGGCCACCCTCTTGGCAGAGCCTACAAAGGTTTTGTCGCTACTCCTCCTGAACAGCTCAGCCAATGCCCCCCCCCCAAACTGTCAAAATGTCGAGGGGGAGCAGAACAAGAATTCCAGAGCCAGATAAAAGTGAAAACAAACACGGAACTGTGAGTGCTTCAATACATAGTGTACGGAGAGCCTCTGTTCCCTTTAAGATCCCGTGGAAAGAGAGGAGTAGGTTTAACAGCTGCAGATGTACAAACTTTCGGTCATCGTCATGAGGGTAAAAGCCCAAATTTTTCTCGTGGTTCACAGTAGTAGACAGGCCATTTGGAGCTGTAGAAATATTAAACAACACTCTAGGGGAACTGACGAACGGGGCTAGGGAGCGCAAAATGCCACCAGACTGGAGGGCACACACCAGGCTGGGCAGAGACTTTTTTACCACAATGAGAACTTGAGACTTGACATGTTTGGCCTGGGGTACTCAAGCCATCCACAGGTGTATGCTGAAATCTAAGGAGTGGTCATGGGTGGGAAAGCGCATCTTACAGCGCTGCAGCCAAGCAGGGATGTTGCTAAACCCATTCAACCCTGGGTGTGGAACCCCAGCTCTCTGCCCTGTAGCCAGCCTGGAGCCCTGAGCTTCTCGGCGCCGTGCCTGGTCTGTCTGAAATTTCATGTTCTCATTTTGTCTCTCTTGTTTTTTTGTTTTGTTTTGGTTTGGGTTTTTTTGTTTTTGTTTTTGTTTTATTTTGTTTTTTTGAGGTTTGAACTCACTGTATTTGCAAGGATGACCTTAAACTTCTCACCCTCCTATCTCTACCTCCACAGTGCTGGGATTATAGACATAAGCCAGTTTGCCTGGTTCTATGGTGTGCTGAGGATTCAAGCCAGGGCTTAGGCGAGCTCTCTACCAACTTAACTACATTCTCCAGCCCCATGTCCTCATTCTTAAACATGGGATATTCTGTTTCAGAGAAGTATTGTGACAATCAAATGACATTAATATAGGTAAAAAACGTAGTACAGTGTGTGGCATGTAAATACTCAATAAACGCTATTTGCTTTTCGTCTTTCTTTTGTTTTATATGGGACCATAATCTGTCTGGATTGAATTTTTCTTCCTTCCACCCATTCAAATGTGACTTGGTTTGCCTATTTGCTTATTCATTAGTGCATTTATTCAGCAATGGTTATTAAGTGATCGTCATCTACCAGGAAATGTGATAGGGGTTGAAGATGAATATGGCAGTGCCTACCCTACTGGAAATGAGAAGTAAATAAATACACAAAGGCAATGTAAAACTAATATGAAATCTTCCTTCCCTGCTCCCGTGGTGATTAATAGCATCTCTCTGATTCTTTATGCCACTTTCATCATTTATGACAAAATTACCTTGAAATGTAGTTAACTTTTCAAATGACTATGATTCATCGCCCCTACCAGATGTAAGTTCCATAAGGCTGGCTCCCCATCTCTCATCATTTTCGCATTCTCCTCAGTGTCTTGATCATGAGAATTCAGCAAGGAGATGTTAAACACAGGGACGACTGGAGAAGCAGGACTTCCTTTGATCGCAGGTCCACGTAGGTGAATTCCCGTGACTGACACACCAGGACTCGGCCCACGCTCCTCGGGCCGTCGTGGAATTGTTATCAAAAGAGGCAAGGCACTCATTGTAAGTTGTTTCTCTCCTACTCCCTGGCAATAATCTTACTGCCGAACTCCATCCCTCCTTGACCTATGGCCTCACGTATACGTCGCTTACATTCTGCAGATACATCAGCAAGCTTCGTCTTTTACATAAGAGTAAAATACGTTGGCTGCATATGTCTCCCGACTTCTCCCTTCTGCCCCTCATACATGTTCATTCACACGCCCGGCTTTCTGTCTCCTTACCCATCCCATCACCGTCCTTAACATTATAAACCTAACTGATTTTCCCCAAATTCAGAGGAATCTTAATTTTTCACTACTCCAGGCCCAATACCCAGTATGATAAGCCTTTTTTTTTTTTCAGAGTACTTGATCAGAGCCAACTAGCAGATTCAAGTGTCTCTAATTAAATAATGCATAAGAAATAAGATGAAGGAAGGAAAGGAAGAAGAAAAGGAAAAATGTTCCTTGATTGCCTTCTGTCTTTTGTCTTCTCTTCATACCAAGCTTATTTTAGGTATATCAAAAATTTAAAACTGGTGACCATTTCAATAAAGAGGTCTTGGGAAACATATTTCACAGGCATTTTTAATGTCTGCATAGTTTCTTCTACATAATTTTAATGGTGAGTTTTCACCACATAACTGAAGCAGAAGTAACTTAATGCCTTAGATTTGAACATTAAAGTTTTTTTCCCCTTTTTTCCTCACTATAAACAATGTTATAAGTTCCTTTATGTATACCTTTCATTCATTCCTCTGATAATTTCCCCAGTAACAAAAATGCAACTTCTTGACAAGAAACCAAATTTTGGAAGGGTTTAATACTCCACTCACAATTATGCTGTCTGGAGAGACTTCATTCACACTTATATTTCTTTTTAAAAAATATATTTATTTGAGAGAAAGAGAGAGAGAGAGTGAAAGTGTCGGAGAGAGTGAGGATGGGCACACAGGGCCTCACACCACCACAAACAAACTCCAGACGCATGTGCCACTTTGTGCATCTGG
The DNA here is from genome assembly GCA_036346955.1 of Dipus sagitta. Lineage (NCBI taxonomy): Eukaryota > Metazoa > Chordata > Mammalia > Rodentia > Dipodidae > Dipus > Dipus sagitta. Next base: position 11,306,866 of record CM070789.1, on the reverse strand, counting down.
CTTTATGTGTGTAGGTCCTGGGGAATTGAGCATGGGCTGTCAGGCTTTGCAAGCCAGTGCCTTTAACCACTGAGAACCTCACCAGCCCCACACTTATATTTCTTTCCCTGACAATTAATCTACAGCTTGCTGCAGTCTAACTTCCACTCTCATGGCATTTTGGGATCTGCTGAATTGCCCTCTGGTGTCCAATTTCTAAATCGTTTCCCTAATTTCTCTAAAGCAATTGGCACCTGTGGACAACCCCTTCTCGCCCATGGTAGTTTGAATAGATGTCCCCCAATATATTCAGTGTTTTATTAGTTTGTAGTTTGCATCTGCAGCCACCTGGCTGGAGGCAGTGTCACTGGGTGGATCTTAAGGTGTGGTGGTGGGTTTGAGATTCCAATCTAAAGATATATGAAGTGTGCCTAGCTGGAGTTCCTGAAGTGTGCTGTGCTGTGTGGCTTTTGGCTTTTGGCTTCTGCTTCTCTCTCTCTGCTTGGTCCTGTGAAAGCAGGCCAGCTTTCTTCTGCCATTATGGAACTTCCCCTGGATCTGTAAGCTTCAATAAATATCCCTTCCTTCATAACTGTGCCTGGTCTGGAAGTTCATCTCAGCGAACCTGAAGCTATCTGCCACACACCCATATGAAATTGTTCTTTGTTTTCTTCAATATCTAATGTCACTATGGTTTTAGTTATGCCTTTATATCACATCACAAGTAATTTTTTTCTCACTACCCATTAAAGTTGTTCTACTGTCCTTGACTCTGTGTGTGTGTGTGTGTGTGTGTGTGTGTGTGTGTGTGTGTGTTTTCAGTATATTTGATCTTCTGGGGCAACCCCATTGACTCTTTGAAACAAATAACCCCCAAAATCTCAATATCTAGGCTGAGTCAGTCCAGGTCTGTATATCCAACCCCCAAATGGGCATTTCCTTCAAACTCACTATGTCCATACATGTCCATTTGCCTGCACCATGTGGCCCACTTGAGGTAACCTTATGACAGCACCCAGTTGTCCAAACTATAAACCTCGGGGCCATCTCCACTTCTCATTATTTACCAAGCTCTATTCCTTTTCTCCTTAGAAATTCAGAATTATAATAAACATGTTATGTTCATTATACAGCACTTTATACTTGGAACTGTGGTGTTTTCCATTGCGTATTATTCTATAGAATTTTGGTTCATGGCATGTCCATACTGCTGACTGAGTTTGTGTCCCTTAGCACTTATCACAAAATTCCTTTTTGGTTAAAAGATATATTAATTGAGGCAGGGGAGATGGCTTAAAGAATAAAGTGCTTAGCCGGGCGTGGTGGCGCACGCCTTTAATCCCAGCACTCGGGAGGCAGAGGTAGAAGGATCACCATGAGTTCGAGGCCACCCTGAGACTACATAGTGAATTCCAGGTCATCCTGGGCTACATTGAGACCCTACCTCAAAAAAAAAAAAAAAAAGAATAAAGTGCTTGCCACTCAAGTCTGAATACTCAGGTTTGATCCCCAAACCTCATGTAAAAACTGCAAGTTATGTCAGGTTTCTGTCATCCCAGCACACTGACAGTAAGAGAGGAGAAGAAACAGAATTTCTTTTTTAAAAAAAGAAATCTTTTTTTCTTTTTTATTTTAGAGTGAGAGAGAATTGGCACACCAGGGTCTCAGCCACTGAAATCAAACTTCAGACACTTGCGCCACTTAGTGGGCATGTGAGACCTTGCGCTTGCCTCCCTTTGTGCGTCTGGCTGAGGTGGGATCTGGAGAGTCGAACATGGGTCCTTAGGCTTTGCAGGCAAGTGCCTTAACCGCTGAGCCATCTCTCCAGCCCGGAACAGGAGAATTTCTCAGCAGCTAGGAGGCTACTGGTGAGTGCAGCAGTCAACAACAACAGTGAGAATAAGAGAGAGACAGAGACCCTGCCTCAAACAAGGTGGAAGGCAAGAACAAACACCCAACAGTTGTCCTCTGGCCTCCACACACACTCCGTGACATACATGCACCTGCACTCACACACACACACGTGATACACACATACCTCACAACAAAACGATACATAAATTGCTTGTTTGCTTACACAATACATACATTTTTGCTGAATTGGATGAGTGGTGGCATGCATTCGTGATGTCATAATGGCAGAATTCTAAAGTATTATTAGGCACCTAGTTGGCTCTTGTCTCCCATTTCCCTGTCCCTCCTATTATTGCTACCTCTTCCAAGGCACTCAAGCCTTTTACGTTGAAGGGTGCTACTTGTGACTCAGTGACTTTCACTGGGAAGACATGTGACAGCTCCCCAAGGAGTATCTGCACATTGAAAGGACAATGTGTTGCATAATTTAACCTAAAAAAAAATTGACAAAGGGAAGGCGATCTGGGATTTCCCAGAGGATGTTCACAACCATCTCACATTGCTTCTATATAACAGGCCTAGAAGTCTCAGATAACAGGCTGGCGAGATTGCTCAGTGGTTAAGGCACTTGCCTGCAAAGCCTAAAGTCCTGGGTTTGATTCCCCAGTAACTACACAAGCCACATGTACAAAGTAGCACATGTATCTGGAGTTGGTTTGCAGTGGCTAGAGGCCCTGGTGTGCCCATTCTCTCTCTCTCTCTCTCTCTGCTTGCAAATAAATGAAATATTTTAAAAAGAATTCTCAGATAACATTTTCATGACATAAAACTTCCTTTGATTTGCAAAAGGTACTGGAGTAGCTTTTAGTGTCTGCCCATCATCCATTGTATGGAGACCATGTTCTTAGCTCATTCTCCTGGTGAAGGGATAAAAACAGATCTGCGAGGCTGGGGAAATGACTCAGTGTATAAAATTGCTTGTCATGGGGTGGAGAGATGGCTTAGTGTTTAGGGCGCTTGCCTGGGAAGCCTAAGGACCCAGGTTCGATTCCCCAGTACCCACATAAGCCAGATGCGATGCACAAAGTGGCGCATGTGTCTGGAGTTTGTTTGCAGTGGCTGGAGGCCCGGTGCACCTATTCTCTCTCTCTCTCTTTGTCTTTCTAAGTAAATAAATAAAACTGCTTGCCACATATATGTGAGAGCCTGAGTTTGGGTCCCCAGAACCTGCACACATTAGGGCATATCTGTAATCCCAACACTTCCATGGAGACACGGGAGGCAGAGACGGGAGAATTCCCAGAAGCTTGCGGGCCAGCTCTGGCCTATGAGGCAGCAGGTGACAGAGATCCTGCCTCAAACAAGAAATAAGGCAAGGACTGACACCTGAGGCTGTCCTCTGACCTACACACACACACACAACACACACACACACGCCATGGAAGTCACACCCTTGTACTCACACACATCATACACACCCACACCATGCACACACATGCAAAACAAAACCAAAAAGCTACACTCTCATGTTCCCAGATGAATCTTCATGAAGTCTACGGTTCTGTCATGTTCATAAGCTTCATAGCTCAATCTTAGCGATGGCCTTGATTCAGTATAGGTGGGGAGGGGGGCGGTCTTTGGACAAGCTCATTCTACGTGCAGTTCTGACATTAAGAATTAAAATCCCTTTTCAGAGCTTTGCAGGTACTTAAGCGGATTTAAGAGAAGAGCGAAGGGCAGTTTGAAGCTCAAGAATTACATACTGCTCAGCGGGCTGAGTCCGTGGTCTTTCTTGTTCAGACCCGCTGTGGCCCCAGCTCTGAGCATTGCTACTAGGCACAGCAGTCTCCTATTTTGACAGCCCACAGGACTCCTCATTACACACATCTTAGACAATAGACACACTGGGATCTCCCCAAATTTCACAATGTTTCTATAACACATTATTTCACAGGGGAGGAGAGAAAGAATTTGAGGGATCAAGGCTGCTTCCTGGAGCACCGTGACATCATTACATAAAGCACGTGTCTCGGGGCCAAGGTATTTTTTACTGTGTACACCATGTTTTATCACACTCTGCTTTTACAATACGATGAGATGTATTTTCTTTTATTCACATGAAGACATTACCATGAAGAACTGAAGTGTTTCTAGGTCACCAAACAGTTAATGGCCCATCACACTGGCATCTCCACTCTCCCCTGTTGGTTTACTTATTTTTTTAAGAATTTAAAAAAAAAATTTTTTTTTGTTTATTTTTACTCATTTGAGAGTGACAGAGAGAAAGAGGCAGATAGAGAGAGAAAGAATGGGCGTGCCAGAGCCCCCAGCCACTGCAAACAAACTCCAGACGCGTGCACCCCCTTGTGCACCTGGCTAATGTGGGTCCTGGGAAATTGAGCCTCGAACCGGGGTCCTTAGGCTTCACAGGCAAGCGCTTATCCGCTAAGCCATCTCTCCAGCCCTTTTTTAAGAATTTTATTGTAGCCGGATGTCATGGCACACGCCTTTAATCCCAGCACTCGGGAGGCAGAGGTAGGAGGATCACCGTGAGTTCAAGGCCACCCTGAGACTACATAGTTAATTCCAGGTCAGCCTGGACCAGAGTGAGACCCTACCTCAAAAAAACCAATATATATATAATTTTGTTGTTATTTCTTTGCAAGTAGAGAGAAGGGGGGAGGAGAAAGAATGAATTAGAATGGGCGCGCCAGGGCCTAGTGCCACTGCAAATGAATTCCAGACATACGTGCTACTTTGTGCATCTGGCTTTACGTGGTGTTGCAGTCAGGTTCACATTGATGGCAGAAATCACCCAGCCAAGAACAGCTTGTTGGAAAACAGACGTTTATTTTGGCTTACAGCCTCAAGGGGGAAGCTCCATGATGGCAAGGAAAACGATGGCATGAGCAGAGGGTGGACATCACCCCTTGCCAACATCAGGAGGACAACAGCAACAGGAGAGTGTGCCAAACACTGGCATGGGGAGACTGGCTAGAACACCCATAAGCCCACCCCCAACGTGTTAATTCCCAAATCTCCATCAGCTGGGCACCTGGCATTCAGGCCACCCATTTATAGGGGACACCTGAATCAAACCACCACACGTGGGTACTGGAGAATCAAACTCAGGCCTTCAGACTTTGCAAACAAGTGCCTTTAACTGCTGAGTCATCTCCCCAGCGCCACCCCCCACCCCCCATTACTTTATAATCCAGGTTAACCTGGCAAATATCACCACTGAAGACTCCGCCTCTGTGATCGTCACCAGCAAGGTGTGCTTTGAAGGAGGCAGAAATGTGGACCTGTCCGCTCTCCTCCTGTGCCTCTCTCTATAGAAGTATCTTCCCGCAAACATAGCGCTTCACTTACTATTAACAAGCGTCCTCAGCTGGGCGTGGTGGCGCACACCTTTAATCCCAGCACTCGGGAGGCAAAGGTAGGAGGACCACTGTGAGTTCGAGGCCACCCTGAGACTACATAGTGAATTCCAGGCCAGCCTGAGCTAGAGTGAGACCCTACCTCAAAAAAACAAAAACAAAACAAACAACAACAAAAAAAAAACGAGTGTCCTCGCTACAGATTCTATTAGCTGAGCGAGCGATGTTCTGTGATTGAAAGATGCATTAAGCTTGGTGGCGTTATTCTGACTCTTTCGATTAACCGTGGAAGATTTTTAATTTTTTTGTTTTTTATAGTTTGGTTTTTCTAGGTAAGGTTTCACTCTAGCCCAGGCTGACCTGGAATTCACTACGTAGTCTCAGGGTGGCCTCGAACTCACAGTGATCCTCCTACCTCTGCCTCCCGAGTGCTGGGATTAAAGGCGTGCGCCACCATGCCTGGCTGTTGAAGGTTTTTAAATACTGCACATTTGTAAATACTATGCTGATTCTTTTTTGAAAAATTACTTATTTATTTACGAGAGAGAGAGAGAATGGGTGCACCAGGACCTCCATCCACTACAAATAAACTCCAGACGTATGCACCACCTTGTGCATCTGGTTTGCATGGGTACTGGGGAGTTGAACCTGGGTCCTTGGGCTTCTCAGGCAAGCGCCTTAACCATTAAGCCATCTCTCCAGTCCCCAAGGCCAATTCTTATTTGCTTCAAAGTTAGGACCTTCAGACTTGGATGCAGAGATTCCTAGTAACCCGCCAAATATCCACGGGCCCCTCTTTCACAACGTAGAGCTATTGTTGGGAGCATTTCTCAGCCTCGGGCCCTGTTACATAATTTGTGCGCTCTAGCTTGAAATAGAAGTGCAGGACTCCTATAAAAATTTATGAAGAATTTAGGAACAATAAGAACAGAGCAGTAAACCAAGCAGAGCTGGTCTACGCCTGGGCCGAGTCACGTACTATTACAAACAAGTCACACGCCCGTGGCATCATACCTATTCCTACCTTGCTGAAGCAGGCGAGGAGTTAAGGGAAAGAAACAGTCAGCTCCTGTTAATGAAATGTGAACAGAAATGAAAAGCGTACTTCAAGCTATGATGTTCAAGGAACCAATATGATTTCAACATCTATACTAAGTTTTCTTTTCATCTTTTTAGAGAGAGAGCGAGTATGAGAGAGAATTGCCATGCCAGGGCCTCAGCCGCTGCAATTGAACTCCTGACACTTGCACCACCTAGTGGGCGTGTGCGACCTTGCGCTTGTCTCACCTTCGTGCATCTGGCTTACCCGGGATCTGGAGAGTCAAACTTGGGTCCTTCGGCTTCACAGGCAAGCGCCTTAACCGCTAAGCCATCTCTCCAGCCTACCATTGGCCATCTTAGGATTAACAGTTTCTGTGATCTCAAATACCTCCTGGTGAGCAAGCCATAGCCTCTGTGATCTTACATCCAAGAATATTCATGCCACAAAGCCATCCCTGTTCTAACCACTTAAACTGTACCAGCCAAAAACATTGCATAAGCATATTTGGGCTGTGGACTGAGAAATCAAGCTGCAGCTGAACTGGAAGCCTCCTCGCAGTTGACTAGCTGCCATGATGCTATCCATCACCAATCTTAGCCAGCAGTGAACACTGTAAGGTCTATGGCTGGCCAGCCAGGCCAAAAGTGTCAAGTAGTGCAATGGTGGCATGTCTGTTACGGGGGAAGCCAACTGCTCTGTGATTGGGTTTGAGGTCCACTCCATGGGAGGGAATTCCTGCATGGCACAGAAAACCTACTCAAAAAGCTACGGCAGGGGAAGTCATACGACCTAGGGTGTAAACTACTAGTATTGTCTGGTTAAATGGATATATTGTGCTCACCAAGCTGCCCTCTAAATACTTATGTGTGCTACTGTTATTTTGGGTTAGAAAACCTTCTGTTTTAAAATGACAGTTGACCACTGGGGAGACTCACCAAAGTGCCAAAAAGGAAGGGACAGTGGAGCATCAAGTGTGACATCTCTATCGCAGCCTCTAGGGCTTGAGGACCATTGAGGAAGAGGTGTCAAAACAATGTAGGAGAGAAAGGAAAGGGAGAAATACTTTGCCATGCTGTCTCCGAGGCACAAAGTGACCCTGATATTTATGACCTCATAGTGGCTGATGCTACTTACACAAGACCTAAATCACAGGAGAGGAAAACAAGGATAACATCAAAACAGAAGACAGACTAGTACGGGAAAAGGTGTGGCTCAGTGGAGGGGCACAGGGGAGCAGGGAAAGAGAGAGTAGTGAGAAGACATTATGAAGGCATCATGGTATATTGTCTATTATGGGAGATTATGAAAAGTTTAAAAAATGGATGTTACTTAATTTTATAAAAGCGTCCAATGTGTGAAGCCCTTACGAGTTAAGAATTTCCTATTATAGCAGCTAGCATTACCTTTACTCATACAGAGGATACAAAACTCTGACTAAAACTTCCCCAAAGTCCAGACACAAAGTAGTTCGCAGTTCTCTCATGAAGTCTTAGACTCGAATACTCCTCTTTTCTCCAGGCTTTTGTAACTTCAGATGCATACAAGATTACCAAATCACACCCACAACTTTAATCCATCCTTTCTGAGCACCTCCACTGAGCCAAGCAGACAAGGGGTCCCATGGATTCCGCTTGCAGGAGACCACTGAACTGACCCACGGACCATCTCTCCAGCATACCAAGCTTTTATTCTGAAACTCTAAGCCTCCACAAATGATGCAAGAATTTGATTAAAAAAAATTCGTATACCACCAACCTGGATTTACTTTACTGTTAGCATTTGTTTATACTTGCTTAATTTATCTTTGTCCCATTTTGAGGACAAAAGAGATAGACAGATGATAGGCTGATAGAAGACATATAGATGGTAGATAAAGAAATGACAGAAGGTAGATAGTTGTTGATATAACTATAATAGATTAAGTATAGATGGATGTATAGATAGGTTGATAGATATCTGTTTGATAGAAGATAGATAGATAGATAGATAGATAGATAGATAGATAGATAGATAGATAGATATGGACTGATCAATGATAAAGGATATAAGGATATATGGGGGGCTGGAGAGATGACTTAGTGGTTAAGGCATTTGCCTGTGAAGCCAAAGGACCCAGGTTCAATTCCCCAGGACCCACATAAGCTTGATGCACTAGGGGCACATGTGTCTGGAGTTCATTTGCAGTGGCTAGAGGACCTGATGTGCCCATTCTCTCTCTATCTGTCTTTCTTCTCTCTATCTCTCTCTGCTTGCAAATAAATAAATAGTTACTTTTAAAAAAGGATAGATGGGAAATAGCAATGACAGATGGTAGATGACTGATATACAGATGCTAGATAGATACAGGATAAATAATGATTGATAGATAAATAGATGACAGATACAGAATAAACAGATTAGATAGATGCTAGATGGAGAAATAGAGATGATAGAAGATTGAAAATATATGACTGATAGATATGTTGATGACAGAGATATGATAGATGGAGAGGGAGAATATGGAAATATTCCATTTTTTAATACTTTACCACCCTTGCCTGCACAATAGTCATTCTGCTACTTAACCATAGTTTTAATTCACTTAAGAAAATTGACTAATTCTGTTATATCAATGAATAAAGAAAATGTGTGGTATTTACACACAATGGAGTTTTATTCAGCCATAAGGAAGAATGAAATTATGTCATTTTCCGGAAAATGGATGTAAATGGAGATTGACATATGAAGCAAAATAAGCCAGACTCAGAAAAGGAATATTGCCTGCCTTCTTTCGTTTATGGATCCTAGACTTCATATAGACACATTACATATATATATATATGGCTTGTGTGCATGTGTGTGTGTATGAGATGAAAGCGGAACATGAGGGAAAGAACGGGACCAGTGGAGGAGAGAAAGAAGACGGCGTGGGGGATGAACACAGTCAAGATACATGATAGGGGCTGTAACAATGGCTCAATGGTTAAGGCATTGCATACAAAACCTAAGGACCCAAGTTTGATTCCCCAGTTTTACTCATAAAAACCAGATACACAAAGTGTCATGAGTTCCTTTGCAGCGGCTAGAAACCCTGGCATACTCATTCTCTCTCTCTCTCTCTCTCTCTCTCTCTCTCTCTCTCTCTCTCTCTCTCTCTCTCCCCTCTATCTCTGCTTGCTAATAAGTAAATAAGATATATATATTTTAAAAGATGCATCATCCAGGTCAGTCTGGGCTAGAGCAAGGCTTTACCTCAAAAAACCAACAAAGAAAAAAGAAAAAAAGATGCATGATATACTTGAAAGAAATGTCTTTATGAAACCCGTTACTATGTGCTATGAATATATGCCGATAAAAAATAAAGGGGGGCTGGAGAGATGGCTTAATGGCTAAGGAGCTTGCCTGCAAAGCCAAAGGACCTTGGTTTAATTGCCCAGTACCCACGTAAGCCAGGTGCACAAGGTAGTGCATGCATCTAGAGTTCATTTGCAGTGGCTGGAAGTCCTGGTGCATCCATTCTCTCTCTTTTCCTCTCTCTCTCTCTCTCTCTCTTTCTCTCTCTCTCCTTCCCTCCCTCTTTCCTTCTCTCAAATAAATAAATAAAAATAAAATATTTATTAAAAATTAATAAAAATAAATAAAGGGATGTTACACGTAGTATTCAGTTCATATTTAATTCTCTTCAGTTATGCCCAGAATTACTTTGATAAACTTTATTTCTAAGGAGTGTATAGGCACTCATTACATTTGCTTGTCTCTTTCGTGTCTTTAAACTGAGGATCTCACACTACACTTTTCTCCATGACATTTCCTTATTTTTGGAAAATCCAGACCAGTTTACCCTGTACTCTGGATTTGTCTGCCTCTCTGTGTTGTTGCTTATGGTGGGGCTATTGAACCTGCATTTCCTCTACACTGTATGTTAGGGCTGGAGCTAGAAATACTCGGGATGAGAATAATGTGGCAGAAGCACGCTCTGTCTGAATACATACTCACCAGATTCATATTTACTCACCCTAAAACTTACCCACAATTCTATGACCACCTGCAAGAATGGCAGGAGTAATGACCCAGAAGCCCCTTAGAATAAAAACTAGAGGGCTGGACAGATGGCTTAGGGGTGAGGCATTTGCCTGTGAAGCCTAAAAACCCAGGTTCGCCCCCCCCCCCAAGTGCCATGTAAGCCAGATGCACAAGGTGGGGCATGTATCTGGAGTACATTTCCAGTCCCTAGAGGCCTTGGTGTGGTCATACTTTTTTTCTCTCTTTCAAATAAATAAATAATTTTTTAATAAAAACTGAAGATACCACCAGAAAGCAGGGAGGAATAGAACCTTGCCAATTTGTATATGAAAGTTTGACATCATTGGCCATAAATCACTATCTTTTTTTTTTTTCTTTTTCCTATACAGTGATGAGGATGGGACCCAGGACCCTGCACATGCTGAGCAGGTAACTGCCACTGAGCTACATCCCTTTGTCCCCACGGCACCATTTTCATGGAGGTCCTAGTTGGCTGTCCTGTTCCGAATGTTTGCATAACTCTCACATTCATACATTGAGACGCCAACGCCCTAGGTGACCACAGTCTTTGGGAGGTTGGATAGGTCAAAAGGATAAATTGTGGTGCTGGGAAGAATTGACAGAGGAGCCGGGCGTGGTGGCGCACGCCTTTAATCCCAGCACTCGGGAGGCAGAGGTAGGAGGATCGCTGTGAGTTCGAGGCCAGCCTGAGACTCCATAGTGAATTCCAGGTCAGCCTGAGCTAGAGTGAGACCCTACCTCGAAATTCCAAAAAAAAAAAAAAAAAAAAAAAAAAGAATTGACAGAGGAGTGCTCAGCACTGAAATGTTTCTATCACACCTTCCAAGGCTCAGGATCCATTGAGGAAGAGGTGGTGGAAAGAATGTAAGAGCCAAAGGAAGGGTAGGACTCCTTACAACATGCTCCTCCATACACAAAACGGCCTGGATATCCATGACCTCACAGTGCCTGACACTACCTACATAAGACCATCATAATTGGAGAAAAAGATCATAACATTAAAATAAAATAGAAACTGGGCTGGAGGGATTGCTTAGTGGTTAAGTTGCTTGCTTGCAAAGCCAAAGGACCCAGGTTCGATTCCCCAGGACCCACGTTAGCCAGATGCACAAGGTGTGCACACGTCTGGAGTTCGTTTGCAGTGGCTGGAGGCTTTGGCATGCCCATCCTCTCTCTCTCTCTCTCTCTCTCTCTCTCTCTCTCTCTCTCTTTCTCTATCAAATAAACAAATAAATAAATAAAGTTAAAAAGATAAAAATAGAGACTGATTGAGAGGGGGAGGGGATATGATGGAGAGTGGAGTTTCAAAGGGGAAAGTGGCGGGGAAGAGAGAATTACCGTGGATTATTGTCTACAATTATGGAAATTGTCATATAAAAAAGCAGGATAAATCCCTCATACATGGATAAAGAGACCCCCACCCTACAATAGTCCTCCTGCCCCTCTGTGTGTGGGATTCCAGCAGGATGATGTCTGTCTCTCAGGATCCTTCCTCATTACACAGCAACTCTGCTAAGGCCTTCATGAACATCCTGGTCTCCACAGCCAAACACCCCTTGACAGGTTTCTGTTTACGCAACTGTATTGTTGGTACCAAGGAGCAGGGTGCCTGCTAGATACTTGACTGTGTGGCTTTGGCCTTTTGAAGCTGATTTTCAAGAGGAATGTGGAAGAATTTGAAACCTTGGCCTAAGAGATGCTTTGCAATGCTGCAAGTGCAGCTTGATGAACTAATCTGGTCAGAGTTGAAAGACCTGAATGCAGTAAGAACTAAGGACTGTGAGTTTTGCCTTATGAGGGTGAGAAAGAGCTTTGCCTGGGCTAGGCTAGAAGCAGTCTGTGTGAGAAGCTTGCTGTTATGGTCATGTCCTGAGAAGTTGTGCAGGGTTGCATTGCATAGAAATGGACTGGTGTGAGCAGAAGGATATGGCACAGAAATGAAATCGTTGGGCTGAAACTGCTGCCCACTTAGCTGCAATTATATGAGAGATTACAACCATTACAATTGGGCCAGCTGACCTGCATTAGGGCAACAGGCAATAAGTAACAGACTCTTTTGAAGGGGACTGAATGCTCAAGGAGTGTCTGGTTCTTCAAAGTTTGTTTTATTCCCCCCTGGATTAAAAAATTAACACCCTACCTGTATTCTTGAGTATAAGAAATGGAAGAAAGAGAGGGTCATTGACTTTGCAAAGCAGTCTTGTGTTTTGGAAACAGCCATGGGCAGTGTGAAGCAGGTTTGTTAGAAACCTGCATGGAGACCAGATGGAGCCATGAGGATGGACCATGGGTGGCAGTGGAGACCCAGTGGAGATGCCAGAACCACACGATGGCTGCTAAGGAGAGCTGCCAGCCCCAGATGCCATATCCCTCTGCTCACACCAGTCCATTTCTACGCAAGGCAAGAAAAGTGAAATTAAATTAGGCAATCAGTAAGACATAATGATGGCCATTATTGACATGGTTTTCAAACTTTTTAAAGGACAGCTGTAACCAAACATACACAAGGATATTTGCTGTTAAATGTTCATAAATCCAGCCAGGTGTGGTGGCATACTCCTTTAATCATAGCATTCAAGAGGCTGAGGTATGAGGATCACTGTGAGTTTGAGGCCAGCTAGGCTACAGAATTCCAGGTCAGCCTGGGCTAGAATAAGACCCTGCTTTGAAACAACAACAAAAATCTCATAAATCTATAGATAATCCTGATACTTCATATCCTAATCTAACACAGACAAAGAATCTGTGTTGTCTGTTAAATGTTTAAACTACAAAAGATTATTAGAAGCTAGAAAATATAATGCATTAAATCAGAGTAATAATTAATCTTTTTTAAAATTTTTATTTATTAGAGACAGAGAGAGGAGTGGGGGGGAGAGAAAGTGAGTGAGAACGGGTGTGCCAGGGCCTCTAGCCACTGCAAATGAACTCCAGATGCATGCACCACCACGTGCATCTGGCTTACATGGGACCTGAAGAATCAAACCTTGGCCCTTAGGCTTCACAGGCAAGCACCTTAACCACTAAGCCATCTCTCCAGCCCAAGAGTAATGATTAATCTTTATTGTCAATTTGACAGGACCTGGCATCAATAGGAGACATGTCTCTGGGCAGGTCTGTGGGACCATTTCCAGAATTCACTGAGAGAGAACCCTCTCCCAGAGTAGGCAGCACGTTCAGATGGGTGGCCCATCTATAAATTAGATGGGGGATGTGTCATGAATATTTATGATAACATAGAACTCGGAGAAAAGAGGAGCATTTCTGCCTCTCTGTCCTTCCTTCTGGGCAGCGAGTGCATCCACCTGTTATTACTATCACAGCTGATGCCACCACCACCCTTCAGTGGCATCAGACTCTAACTTCTTGGGTCTCCCGACGTGGACTGAAGATCAGTGACTTCAAGTCCTCAAGGAATTCCAGACCGTCAACACCAGATTAGGACTGCTGAGGCATCCCACCTCATGGGATGAGCAGTTACTGGATTCTCAGCCTCTCCAGCATGCAAATGCCATGGTTGGACAACACAGTCCCATCATGTAAACTACCCTAGCAAATGCCCTTTGATGATATATATGTTTTCTGTTGGTTCTGTTCCTCTAGAGAACCCTGCCTTAAACATCTCAGCAGGTTGCTTCACAGGGAAATAAAGAGAGGTTAGAGGTAATGGTAGCAGGCTTTAGGAAAGGGCTATTACATTGAATTACTCACATCAGGGGCTGAGTGGTTAAAGGCACTTGTTTGCAAAGCTTACCAGCCTACGTTCCCAGTATGCCTGTACAGTCAGGTACAAAAAGTAGTGCAGGCATCTGGAGTTTGTTAGCAGCATGACACACTGTAATAAAGGTACACACTCACACACAAATAAAAATTATTCATTCAGGCTGGCGAGATGGCTTAGCGGTTAAAGCAGTTGCCTGCAAAGCCAAAGGACCCAGGTTTGATTCCCCAGGACCCGTGTAAGCCAGATGCACAGGGTGGCACATGTGTCTGGAGTTCTTTTACAGTGGCTGGATGCCCTGGTGTGCCCATTCTCTCTCTCTCTCTCTCTTTCTCTCCCTCCCTCCCTCTTCCTCTCTCTCTCTCTCTCAAAATAAATAAATAATGAAATATTTAACAAATTATTTATTCACAACAGTTTGCCCTCAGCCATCGATAAGAACATGTAACGATTAATTGAAATCATAAAAAAAAAAACCTACAGTGAATTCCCACTCAACCACTTTCAAGTGGAGGACTTTGAGCAAGTCCCAGACACTTTGCTGGGAATGTATACTTCCACTGGAGAGAAGACATCATGCCAACACATCCACATAATGGGTCATTGAGAAGTTAAAAGGACCTGGCAAGCGCCCAGTGGATGCTGCTTGGTGGTTCCAGTGAGCTCTGCAGCTCGGTCCATCTTCCCAGAGGAAGTAAGTGCCTTTCCAGCAGTCCCAAAGGAGCCCTGACCCCCCCCCCCCAGCAAGCTCCCTGCAAGGGTCACAGGTAGTCTGGGAGATGGGAAGTGCCCAGGTCTCTGCATGTCTCTCTCTCTGTCTCTCTGTCTCTGTCTCTCTCTCTGTGTGTGTGTGTGTGTGTGTGTGTGTGTCTCTCAAGCAGTGGAAGTTGAGAGAAAAGGCCAGCCCCCATAACTGCATTTCTTGACATGAAAACAGTAACTGAAGGCCAATGGAACGGCTTAAATTTCTGCTGGCTTATTCACCCAGGTGGACGCGGCTCGCTTATCGTTTGTTTTAATTATTCCTGATGTGTTACCACATCGCCGACTCCTTCAAAGGGAAGGCAATGAGCAGTTGTCATAACAACAAAGCTCTTCATTACCCTGGGAACCTTCGACAGCTTTATTTAAAATGAAGGAGGAAAAAGAACCCTAACCAATTAGCTTTATCAGTCTGATTCATGTTCTCCTTAAACTGATAACACTGTTTCCTGAAGAACTTACAATTTGATGGGGGATGTGTCATGAATATTTATGATAACATAAAACTCCGGAGGTAAAAAAAAAAAAAAATTGGCAAGCTAATTATCAACTTGCAAGGTGTTTCTGGTCAAATTCTTGCCCGTTGAGCCATTTGATTTTGTTTTAAATGGCTCTTCTTAAACAAATCAAAGACTTAGCAGTACTTTTGCCAACATCTACCCATTGGTTCAAGAATAGCAACGAGAGAGACGGAGTTGGGTTCAGACTCTCAAGCCCCTGTTTGTGGTAAGTTTTCATTCAGTTACACCAGGCAATGAGTGCCTCCCTTCTCTGTCCCAGGGACGCAGCGGACGCCCCTAGACAGTTCTAATTCTGCCCTCCTCTGCAGAATTTAAAAAAAAAAAAAAAAGCAGATGTTTTCCTCTGGCTGCAGGAGATAAGCCTGAGAAGTAATTATTGTCTTGGTCCCCAAGTCCCACAGGTGTGCTCCTTCCTGCCCTGTGACCACAGGAGGAAAATGAACAGCAAGCCAGAAAGGGTCTGGCTGGGGCCCTGGTGAGGCTCAGCCTTGAAGCCCAGTGTTCGCACTGCACACTTCCTGGGGGTGAAAAAGCGAGGTGGAAGTCAGTCAATTATTCCTGTGAAGAGCTTGATGTTAGATGTCTTTGGTTTGACAGGATGCAGGGTCTCGGTTGAGATGACTTGGTTCTGACACTGTAGAGAGAGGAGAATGCACACTCACGAGTAAGTCAGATTAGATCCAGCCATAGTGTGCACCACTCCAAAGGAGTGCCAAGAAACGAAGTCTCTCTCCTCCCAAGGAAGCAAGTGCAGACCTCACTGAAGGAAGCAAGAGTGACGTCACAATGGCGTGACACAAGAGGGTTTTCACATATATTGCCTCGCTTAATCCTGGGATGAGGATTATTCCAAGAGGAAACCATTCTTGTTTACCCGGCTCACGAGAAAACTAGACTCGAGGAACCTGGGTAACTTGCTTGCTTTTCAAAGTCAAGCAACTGACTTTTTCTTATCTTCTTTTTGCTGCAGTTTTATTTTTTTTTTCCATAACAAACTATACATTTTGTTACATAATTATATTTTTTAAATAATTGAGAACTTTACTGTGGAAACGTATTGGACACATTGCCCTTGGACTATATTCTTTTATCCCCTCTCCCCCACCCCATCCCACTGACGGCCCTCCTCCATGGGGGTCACCAATGCACCAGCCAGTCTCTGGGGAATGGGGGAGAATGCCTCAGAATATGGTTTTGCACCCTGTGATGCTTGTGTTTTTTTTCTGGTCCCTCTTCCACAACATTCCCTGAGTCTTGATATAAGTCTCCTTGAGTGTTGACTTTTAGGCAGCCTCTGATTTTCTGCTCTGAGGAGTTTTGAGTCTCCTCAGTGTCTATCCCCGTCTCGTGGAGAAGGGTCTCAAACTAGCTGTGAGAGCAGCACTCACATTCAAGCTGCTGCTTCCTCTGTAATGTTCCCTGAGCCTTTGCAGATGTGGGCAAGATGACTCATTTCATGCTCGACAGACAGCTTTCTTTTCTTGTACTACTGACGGGCCTTGGGTCTCCCCAGCATTTGCTGCCATCTTTAAATCTATAAAAAGCAGATTCCTGGGCTGGGGAGATGGCTTGCCTGCAAAGCCAAAGGACCTAGGTTTGATTCCCCAGGACCCAAGTAAGCCAGATGCACAAGGTGGCATGTGCATCTGGAGTTAGTTTGCAGTGGCTGGATGCCTTGGCCTGCCCATTCTCTCTCTCTCTCTCTCTCTCTCTCTCTCTCTCTCTCTCCTAAATAAATAAATACAAATAAAAATATTTATTAAAAAAGCAGATTCTCAGGCTGGAGATATAGGTTAGTGGTTAAGGTACTTGCCTGCTATGCCTAAGAACCCAGGTTCAATTCCCCAGTACCCATGTAAGCCACATGCACATGGTGACACATGCATTTGGAGTTTGTTTGCAGTGGCTAGAGGCCCTGGTGTGCCAATCCTCTCTCTATCTGCCTTTTTCTCTCTCTCTCAAATAAATAAATAAATTAAATTAAATATTTTTTTAAAAAGTAGATTCTCTAACCAACAATGAGAACAAAGAACATAAGCATAGACATTTAGAAAGCATTTTGACAGGGCGTAACCTCTCCACTTAGCCAAAGAACAGAAAGGAAGCTTTCCAAGCCACAGGTTTCTGACTTCTCACTACAAGGCATGAATTTCCTCCCACTGAGCCTCAGATCCAATCAGTTAATTGCCCCCGTAGTTATTGTGCCACTATTGCCCAGGTAGGTACACGTTGCCTGGCTATTTGATCTTGTAGCGTGCAGGATCCACTGATCCACCTCATGCTCACATCGTTGGCAATCATGACTCCCCCAGAAACCCGCACAGCACTTTCCAGCACGATGAGAGGGAGCCAGCAAGGAGCACCCATGTCAGCCCCAGCGTGAATTCTCAATGTCCTGCAGCCGCAGCCTGTGGTGTCTTCAGCAGTAGGCTCTCACCATTTAGATCTGGTGGGTTGACCAAGTGCTTTGGCAATGGTCTGCATTGTTTTGGGGGGGCCTCCCTGACCAACCCATAGTGACTTCTTGATTATAATTTCTATGCTTTTCCTACCACCTACCATCTTGACTCACAATCAGTGCAGGTTCACATACCTCAAGCAGAAAGAAATATGAAGGGGAAAGAATACAAGGGCCACAGGGTGAGAAGACACGCTGTGGGAGGCCCTGCCCCCACAGCTGACTAGAGCACTCATAACCCCTCAATGATTACTGATACACCCACTGAGGAGGCCCCGAGTGTAAGGAGGTGGGGAGAGGGGAGAAAAGAGGATATAACCCAATGGAAATATGACCAATTTGAAGTATGTTTCATATGCTAAGGTTTCTAATGAAATTATTTTGAAATAATGAAAATTAAGGAATATGAGTGCCAATTTCCACAGGTGTAGCTAGTTATCAGAGTGGGAACACACTGGGCATGGTGGCTCATGCCTTTAATCGCAGCACTCAGGAGGCAGAAGGAGGAGGACTGCTGAGTTCAAGGCCAGCCTGGGACTATAGAATGAGTTCCAGGTTAGCATGGGCTAGAGTGAGACCCTACCTCAAAAAAAAAAAAAAAAAAAAGTAGAGGGAGGCTGCAGAGATGGCTCAGTGTTTAAGGTGCTTGCCTGTGAAGCCTAAGGACCCTAGCTCGATTCTCCAGGTCCCACGTAAGCCAGAGGCACAAGGGGCGCATGTGTCTGGAGTTCATTTGCAGTGGCTAGAGGCCCTGGCATGCCCATTCTCTCTCTCTCTCTCTCTCTCTCTCTCTCTCTGTCTCTCTCTCTCTCTCTGCCTCTCCTACCTCTCTCTCTCTTTCTTTCTCTCTCTCTGTCTTAAATAAATCAATCAATAAAATATTTTCTTTAAATGTGAGGCCAATCCACACATACTCTGAAATCCTGTTGGATCCCCCCATGATAATAGCATGAGAATTAGACCAAAATGTGAGTAACCAGCAAGCTGGAAACTTCTAGGTCCTAGGCGCCAGGAACATTTCAGAAATTGACCATCCAAATCTGGTTCACTCTAACCTACCTGACTGCTCAAACCGAAAGCAATAAAGACTGCTACAGCTGCTTGAGAACCCACCCAGAAACAGTTCTCACCGAGGCAACTGCAGGAGCGATCGTGGAGCAGGCTCGGACCGTGCTAAGAGCGTGCGCGTAGGAAAGATTATTCAGTCACCAGAAACTGTGCAGGCAACTATTACTTCATTATGACAACTCTACACAGGCAGGATATTGCATTAGGAAGCACAGATGCGCCATCTGTTAAGAATTGTGATTTAACTGGTTTTCTTAAGCCGTGGACATGTTAACTCTCTGTTGTGCAGCTGAAGGGAGAGCGTCCGTAAGAACTCCTGCCTGATTACCACTTCTATCCACAGCTAAGCATTTCATGAATGACTCCCAAGATTGCTCATAATAAAACAGTCTTACCTTCAGGGATTTTGAACAGTAAGAATCAGGCTGGAAGGATGGATTAGCAGTTAAGGAATTTGCCTGCAAAGCCAAAGGACCCAGGTTCGATTCCCCAGGACCCACGCTAGCCAGATGCACAAGGTGGCACATGTGTCTGGAGTTCGTTTGCAGTGGCTGGAGGCCCTGGCATACACATTCTCTCTCTCTCTCTCAAATAAATATAAAAATAAACAGTAAGAATCAAGCAGCTATATAAAAGAGTGTGTGATAAAAGGATTTAGTTTAAGAAAGTATTTAATAATCTTTATACTCGGAGAAAATAAGGGAAGTTTCGTGAAGAATGGTATCTTAGTCCATTCGTGTTTCTATAATAAAAATCTGGAAGGCTTACAAACAACAAAAATTTATTTCTTATAGTTCTGGGAAGTCCAAGATCCAAGGGACTAGCAGATTCAATGGCTAGTGGGGGCCCAAAGTCTTTCTACTGCCACCTCCAATGTAGAAGGAGTAAGAGAGCTCTTTGGGCACTAATTTGTAAGAGTATTGATCTTATTCATGAGGGGTCTACCCTCATGATTGAGCCACATGATAACATTGACCCCCACCGCCCAATATTATAAGAGTTAGGATATCGATACACGAATCTGAGGGGGACACAAACATTCATACCATAGCAAAGGGGCAAGACATGCTTAGGGAAGAGTGAGTTGACCGGAAGTGAGGGAAAGACAGTTGTCCTGGACCATGGACTTGCATGAACAAGGAGACTGGGGCAGAAAATTGAATTGTGGATCATAAGTTTACTGGTAGGCTTGGAGACATGACTTACCTAGGGACCTAGGCTCAATTCCGCAGGACCCACGTAAGCCAGATCCACAAGGTGATGCATACATCTGGAGTTCGTTGACAGTGGCTAGAGACCCTGGCATGTTCATTCTCCTCTCTCTCTCTCTCTCTCTCTCTCTCTCTCTCTCTCTCTCTCTCTCTCAAATAAACAAAAAGTTTGCATTTTCAAAAAAAAAAAAAAGAAGTTTACTGGTTTGTACTTTGCCACAGATATTAAAACTAGAAACCAAGGACAATACTGAGCTTGGAAGTTTTTTCTTTTTTATCTATTTATTTATTTTTACTCAGTTTTTTGTTTTCCTAAGTTTCAGTCATGCTTGGGGGTGAGGGCCAATGGAATGGCACTTGTTCAACATACACAAAGCCCTGGATTTGTTCCCTAGGTCCTAGCATGACACACATGCACACACAGGGACAGAGAGAAAGAGAGAGAACAAATTATAGTAAAAAGAAAAATTCAAACAATTGCCAATATTCAAAATGTGGAAGGTTAAAACAGCAATCCGAGGTATTATTGCCACATGTCTACTATGAGAGATGTGGAGGATCTGCGTGTGTGAGCTCTGCCATCTGTGTGGTCCCTTACAGACACACTGTACCTGTGTCACCTCCATGGCATCTCAGTCTTCAAGATGTGTCCAAAAGAAACACACAAGGCATCTTCTAAGATGAGGTAAGAAAACCTGAAATGATTTCAACATGATTAAGAAGGTAGGGCTGGAGAGATGGCTTAGCGGTTAAGAGCTTGCCTGTGAAGCCTAAGGACCCCGGTTCGAGGCTTGATTCTCCAGGACCCACGTTAGCCAGATGCACAAGGGGGCGAACGCATCTGTAGTTCCTTTGCAGTGGCTGGAGGCCCTGGCATGCCCATTCTCTCTCTCTCTCTGTCTCTCTGTCTGCCTCTTTCTCTCTCTGTCTGTCACTTTCAAATAAATAAATAAAAATAAACCAAAAAAATTTTTAAAAAATAAAATAAAATAAAAAAGAAGGTACTTAAAGTTGTCCTACTCCAGAAACAAGTGACTGGCTATGAAATGATACGTCACAAATTAATGACAGAGGACAAGCAGACTGAATCACCCAGACTGTGGAGAGAAGAACTGAGTTGTCTGTAAGCTGTAAATTGTGATCTTGATTCGGGAAACAATGGTGGACAATCAGAGGCTTTCACACAGAGAGTGACATACTGGAATTAATTTAGGTTTTTCAAAAGATGTTAATTCCGACTAAAGTAAAATTTAAATTTATATGCGTCTGCTCAGCAAGTAAACAGGTTATTTTGTGAACTGTGTTGGAACTAAATGTACTGTGAAGTATTGTTTATGTTTTGATTTATAACTTGGTTGACCTCAATTTGAATCATTTGTCTCCTAACTTTTTTCAGTGTTCTGCATGAATTTTAAAACAGTTCCCATAAACTCAAGCATAATATATGTGGAAACATGATCATTAAAATACTTTAGTTTTATAAGTTGTGTGTTTGCTGTAATTTTTCTTTTCTTCATACTACTTATGGGCAATTATTTCCAAGTGGGGAATAATTCACTCTGAACATATTCCCAAGTCCACTTATGAATAGAAGGTAATCGTTTTTGAGACTTATATATTCCTTGAATTCTTCATATTTTCTGTTGATATTTTTGAAGTTCACTATAAAATGCCAAAATGTCAGTTGGTTACATTAAGTAATTCCTCTCATAACGTTTAATTATGTGTAGTCAGCCTTTCTTATGTAAGTAGTACCTCTAATGATGTCTATTTTATTCCATATTTAAAATACTCATTATGCAGTCATCTAATAATTTCAGTAATTTATGGCTCTTAAGTTATATATATATATATATATATATATATATATATATATATATATTTTTTTTTTTTGGTTTTTCAAGGTAGGGTCTCACTCCAGCCCAGGCTGACCTGGAATTCTCTATGGAGTCACAGGGTGGCCTCGAACTCATGGCGATCCTCCTACCTCTGCCTCCTGAGTGCTGGGATTAAAGGCGTGCGCCACCACACCCGGTTAAGTTATATTTTTTTTAAGCCAACATGATAATTTTATGCACCTTCTTGGTAACAATTAAATTAGCTCAGGCTCTTTCAACTTTCCTAGGAGTACGGGTTTCAGAAAGGCTCTCTCTATGCAGCCATTGCCGGCGTGATAGTTCAGAGTGGTCCTGAGCTGAAGCGATCCTCCTGCTTCAGCTTCCCTCAGCCCCCTAGTGCTGGTATTATAAACATGTGTCAGGCTGGAGAGATGGCTTAGTGGTTAAGGCGCTTGCCTGCAAAGCCAAAGGACCTAGGTTCAATTCCCCAGGACCCACATAAGCCAGATGCACAAGGTGGTACAAACATCTGGAGTTCATTTGCAGCGGCTGGAGGCCCTGGCACGCCCATTCTCATTCTCTCTGTCTCTCTCCCTCTTTCTCTCTCCAGTGAATAAGTAAAAATAAAATATTTTAAAAAAATTTTTTAAAGTGTCATCATACCCAGATCTTTTTTCTTTTCCTTTTTTTTAAACAATGACCTATGTATTTACTTATTTCTTTTTATTTGAGAGAGAATGAGCATGCCAGGGCCACTAGCCACTACAAAGGAACTCCAGACATCTGCACCACCATGTTCATCTGGCGTATGTGGGACCTGGAGAACCGAACCTGGGTCTTTGCACTTTGTAAGCAAGTGCCTTAACCACTAAGCCATCTCTCCAGCCCATCTTTCTTCTTGTGGGAAGTGGGCTTTTTTTTTTTTTTTTTTTGGTTACAGTTACCTTCACATTTCTGGGACAAACACCCAACAAGAAGCAGCTTATGGGAAGAAAAGGTTTATTTCAAGCTTACAGATTCTAAGGGAAAGCTTCATCATGGCAGAGGAAGCTGACTCACTTCCACAGATCCATCACAGAAAGACAGAGGCCAGAACCCACAGACACCAACAGCCGGGGCTCAAGCTGCTCTCTTTACACCTAGTAGAGCTGGACTCAAGATCCTCCCCTAGTGACACACCTCCCCCAGCAGGCCTCCACCTGCTGAAGACTAAATAGGAAGCTTAATCAAATATACCTGAGAGCTCAAGGCTATGCCTGGTGTGATAGTGCATTCCTTTAATCCCAGCACTTGGGAGGCAAAAGCAGGATGATGGCTGTGAGTTCAAGGCCAATCTGGGACTACAGAGGAAATTCCAGCTCAGCCTGAGCTAGAGTGAGACCGTACCTTGAAAAAAACAACAACAGGGCTGGAGGGATGGCTTAGAAGTTAAGGCATTTGCCTGCAAATGCAAAGGACCCAGGTTCGATTCCCGAGGACACACGTTAGCTAGATGCACAAGGAGACTCACATGTCTGGAGTTCGCTTGCAGTGGCTGGAGGTCCTGGCGTGCCCATTCTCTCTCTTTCTCTCTCTCTCTCTCCCTCTTTCTCTGTCAAATAAATAA
The DNA here is from genome assembly GCA_036346955.1 of Dipus sagitta. Classification (NCBI taxonomy): domain Eukaryota; kingdom Metazoa; phylum Chordata; class Mammalia; order Rodentia; family Dipodidae; genus Dipus; species Dipus sagitta. Next base: position 11,283,403 of record CM070789.1, on the reverse strand, counting down.
ATAAAAATAAAACTGGTTTATTAAAAAAAACAGCAACAAAAAATACCTGAGGCTATGAGAGACACATAATTTATAGTAAAGCTACCACAGGGTGTATGATGTGTGTGCGCTCCCATGTGTGTGTGTGTGTGTGTACCTGTGCGGTGTGTTTTCATGTATGTGAATGCAAGTGTGTGTGTCACAGCACACAGGTGGAGGTCAGTGGACAACTATGGGTGTTGGTCTTAACCTTCCATCTCATTCAAGGTCAAGTCTCTCATTGTCTATTCAAGGTCAAGTCTCTCCTTGCCTATTCAAGGTCGAGTCTCTCATTGTCTATAGTTGCATTTGCCAGGCTAGCTGGCCCACCAGCCTCTGGGAAATGCTCCTATCTCTGCCTGCTTTCTTTTTTTTTTTTTTTTTTTTTTTTTTGGTTTTTCAAGGTAGGGTTTCACTCTGGAATTCACTATGTAGTCTCAGGCTGGCCTTGATCTCACAGCAATCCTCCTCTTCCTATGTCTGCCTCCCAAGTGCTGGTATTGAAGATGTACGCCACCATGCCCGGCCTTCCAGCCCCTTTCTTGTTGGAGGCATGCTGGGATTACAGACACCCACAATAGAGTCCAAGTTTTGCTGGGGTCCTGGGGAATCTGGACTCACCCACATGCTTGTGCAGCAAGCAATTTATTCACTGAGCCATCTCTCTAGCCCCATGCCCAGCTCTCTTCACTTTTCCAAGAAACACTGTCACTGAATGAGCATGTCTCATCCTTTAGCCATTTTAAAAGTTTTTTTTTTTTTTTTTCTATTCAATTGCCTTTCCTAAGGTCATTCATTAGTTTACCTCTCTGGATGATGTCAGCATATTTATAAAATTTCAAGCTCTGCATTTGTTCTATTGGACAAGAGTAAGTCTACTAGTGATCTACCAGCTAAGATTATTTTTCATTTCTACTGCCACTGGAAGCACTTGTGTTTAGAAGTGTCGTCTCCTCAATTCATCACAAATGAACTTGGATGTGATAATTGTCTGGGAATTGCATGCATCTTTATTTCTTGGATAGGGCCTGCCTGATGACAAATTTGGAAACAATCTCTTTGAGGCAAAGGATCTTACTTAAGCCAGCCAAGGCTTGTTCCTCAAAATATGAGTACAGAGAAAACTGGAATTATCTTGACAATCCCTGGGTGCTTGGAGAGAGGTGACATCCACCTGTATGCATATGTTTAGGTGAAAACTGCCATTCACCCCCATAACTCAATATGGGGGAAGGGGTCTTCAGAGTCCTGTGTATTCTTCGTGGTTTCATTTTCATGTGTATTATTCCAAAAGTGTCTTTATCAATGAGAAAGATTTGCCTCTACTGCTCCTGATCTATCCATGATTTCTTTGTTTCTTGTACTCTCGGTGCATCTAGCATTACTCCTTTCCTGATTTTTTTTTTCCTCCTTTATCAGTGTCCATATTTCACTTTATATATTTTTAAAAATATTTTTATTAATTTATTTCCAAGAGAGAGAGAAGGGGAGAATGTACATGTCAGGGCCTCCAGCCACTGCAAATGAACTTCAGATGCCTGCGCCACTTAGAACATCTGGCTTTATGTGGGCCCTGGGGAATCAAACCCTGTTTGTTAGGCTCTGCAGGCAAGCATCTCAACCCCTGAGCCATGTCTCCAGCCCATTCTAGATTTTATTTTATTTTATTTTTGCAAATATATTCACTACCTTTATGGAACCCTCACTATTTCAAACAATCCTCTGTTTTATCTGTCGATAGCAATTTTTCTTTTCACATGTTATGTGCATGAACACCCAGTATGAATTTGGTGACAATTTTTTGAGAGGCCCTCCAATAAATAACTGAGTCCAATTCCAAATATGTTATTGAATTTCCCTTGTGTACTCATCTGTATCTCTAACATATTCTTGATGGCGGTATTAGCTTCCTGTAACAACTTTGGAATTGGGTAATTTTTAAACCATGATCTGTAGCCTAAAGTGATCTCTATGAGAAAGAAAAAAAAAAAACTCGAAACGCTAAATGATCGAGCGCAGGTACCGACGGTGGGATGCGCTAGGTCTGCAAGGGAAGTCATCGACTGCCTATCACCAGTGGCTTTGACACACATTTTACAACGGGATCTTACAATGCCATCCCATGTCACATGCTTATGTTGTCATGGTCTGTCTCCTCATGAAGATTCAAAATGCTGCAGAGTAAGGAGTATTTGTTGTATTTCTTGGGACTTGGGGGAGGCAGGAGTAGGAGGATCGCTGAGAATTTAAGGCCACCCTGAGACCACATAGTGTGTTCCAGGTCAGCCTGGGCTGGAGTGAGACCCTACCTCAAAAAAAAAAAAAAAATGTGGGGAAGGAAAGATGAGAAGAAGTCAGTAGCAGGAAGAGTTCTCACCCCCCAAGATAGAAAAGGCAGTGACCCAGGGCTATTCTGACCACCCTACCAACTTATAGTCCTGTGGGGGAGGGGAGGACAGTGGGAGAGGTGGTTCAGTCATTCATCCTTCTTGGAAAAAAGAAAATCCGTGCTACTGTAGACAAAGGACGTTATCATTCAGAGGCCTAGGTAGACAAGAACTAAGTGGTGTGTGGAGGTGGCAGTCACTGGACCTGTAGCTGGTACATGACAGAGACCCTATACATGTTTGCAGGATTTCATCACACTGAGATTTGATTCATTGCACCACACTATTCATATGGACTTGATAATATGGTGTAAAGGGCTTCATGTGGATTACCTATTTTAATTTTTTTAATTTTTTATTAATTTTATTTATTTGAGAGCAACAGAAAGAGAGTGAGAATGGGCATGCCAGGGCCTCCAACCACTGCAAAGGAACTCCAGATGTGTGTGCCCCTTTGTGCATCTGGCTAACGTGGGTTCTGGGGAATTGAGCCTCGAACCCGGGTCCTTAGGCTTCACAGGCAAGCGCTTAACCGCTAAGCCATTTCTCCACCCCTTGTTTTGTTTTTTGAGGTAGGATTTCACTCTGGCCCAGGCTGACCTGGAATTCACTATGTAGTATCAGGGTGGCCTCAAACTCACGGTGATCCTCCTACCTCTGCCTTCTGAGTGCTGAGATTAAAGGTGTGTGCCACCATGCCCAGCTTTTTAAATTTTTTTTTATTTTTGAGAGAGAGAAGAGAGAGAGGAAGAGGCAGCTAGAAAGAGAGAGAGAGAGAGAATGGGTGTGCCAGGGCCTCCAGCCACTGCAAATGAACTCCAGAAGCAGGCACCCCCTTGTGCATCTGGCTTACATGGGTACTGGGTAATTGAATATGGGTCCTTAGGCTTCCCAGCAAGCACCTTAACCGCTAAGCAATCTCTCCATCCGGGATTACCTATTTTTAACAACTCATTTCACTTATACAAATGGAGAATATGGCAGTAACCTTCACATGTCTGAGACAAAACAGCTCAACAGAAGTAGCTTAAAAAAGGAACAGGTTTAGGCCAGGCGTGGTGGTGCACGCCTTTAATCCCAGCACTTGGGAGGCAGAGGTAGGAGGATCACAGTGAGTTTGAGGTCACCGAGACGCCATAGTGAGTTCCAGGTCAGCCTGAGCTAGAGTGAGACCCTACCTCAAAAAAACAAACAAAAAAAAGGGAACAGGTTTATTTTGTCTTACAGTTTCAGGAGGAAAGAAGCAGGCAGCTGGGAGTCACATCTCAAGAACAGCAGCTCACAAGCAGAGTGAACGAGGTACTGTTGAGCCACAGGATTCCATGACCTGCTTCCCAGTGCCGCACCTCCTCCAGCAAGGCTCCACCCTCCCAAAGGCTCCAACCAGCTAGGGATCAAGCACGAGGCTCAATCACAAACATGTGAGGCCACGGAGGACATTTCTCATTCAAACCACCACCGATAATTTATTAACTTTTCGTCCACACTTAATGCACATCAACTCACCTTATCAAATTCCTGCTACAGCTTTATGTACTGAGCACTATTCTAACCCTCACATGAACATTTAGACAGAAGAAGAAACAAGTGAAAAAAATAAAATGGTGAATAAGCTGACCTGAGGTTTTGCAGCCAGGTAGGGAGTAGCTGGGTGGAATTCGAACCCATGCTCTCGAACGCCGAAGCCTGGACTCACGCACTCCTCCAGAATGCCTGGGACCTTGCTGCATCAGTAAGCCGGGAGCTTCACAGAGGGTGAATCACACAGTGCTGTTTCTGTGTTTGATCCACTCTAGGCACCCATGCTGTTAACTCCAATAGTCGAGTGTTATACATTAATAATTCCCTAAAGATGCGTGCATCTTTGGGATTTCAGTAAGACATTCCTGAGGAATACTTTCATCCACACACAAGAATGAGAGCTGTGAACGTTTTGCAGCCCATTCGACAGATAACGAGTAATAAATGCGATACAGCAGAGACTGCATACCGATTCCTTTTTGGACTTCTCGCTAATCTGTTCTGTGCTCGTCTTGACCCTGCCTTTCTTCTTTTGTTCCGGGATTGTCTTTTCTTCCCTTTGGAGGTCTCTAGGACAAATGCTTGTTTTGTATTCCTATAAAAACACCCGTTGTTGGGCTGGAGGGATGGCTTAGCGGTTAAGGCATTTGTTTGCAAAACCAAAGGACCCAGGTTCGATTCCCCAGGACCCACATAAGCCAGATGCACAAGGGGGTGCATGTGTCTGGAGTTTATTTGCAGTGGCTGGAGGCCCTACATACCCATTCTCTCTCTCTCTCTCTCTCTCTCTCTCTCTCCCTCTATCAAATAAATAAATAAATAATAAAATAAAATAAGAGCCGGGCATGGTGGCGCACGCCTTTAATCCCAACACTTGGGAGGCAGAGGCAGGAGGATCACATGAGTTTGAGGTCTCCCTGAGACTACATAGTTAATTCCAGGTCAGCCTGGACCAGAGTGAGACCCTACCTCAAAAAAACAAAAAAAAAAAAAGAGAGAGAAAGAAAATTAAAAATGCCCATTTTTGCAGTCATCCACCCATTGCTGGGATGAACATCCAATCAGCCACAGGTTAAGTGAAGAAGGGATTTTAGTTCAGGTTTACAAACTCCAGGGGAAACACCAGCAAGGGCAGGAGAAGCTGACGCCCTTTGGTAGATGCAAGCAGACACCAGCACCAGCAAGCATGAACTGCTCTCTTCACACCTTTGGGCTGGAGTTAGATCTGTCCCCAGACACTCCTCACGGCTGTACTCCAAGATCTCCCCCCCACCCCGCCACCCCGTGACACCTCTTCCCTAGTAGGGCTCCGTACACTGCAGACTCAAAATTCAAGCCTAAGTCTATGAGGCCATATTTTCAAACTACCACGGACCCACAGTTGTGTTAAGCTCCCACTGTGAGTTTCTCAGGTTTTGGCCCCTCCAATGTATAGAATTCTATACATTGTTTTGCGTCTTGCTCAGAGCTATCTGTCTAGCTAGAACTCTCTCTGTCCAAGTACTGTTTTTACCAGAGAAGATCAAAGCATAGAAGGTCCATACATGTTGGTAATCATGTCAATTACTTTTTTTTTGTTCATTTTTTATTTATTTTATTTGAGAGCAACAGAGAAAGAAAGAGGCAGAGAGAGAGAGAAAGAGAGAGAGAATGGGTGCACCGGGGCCTCCAGCCACTGCAAACGAACTCCAGATGCATGCGCCCCCTTGTGCATCTGGCTAGCATGGATCCTGGGGAACCGAGCCTCGAACCGGGGTCCTTAGGCTTCACAGGCAAGTGCTTAACCACTAAGCCAGCTCTCCAGCCCATGTCAATTACTTTCTAATTTCCATGAACAAATACCCAACCAGAAGCAGTTTATGGAAGGAAAAGCATTTAATTTGCCTCACAGTTTTGAAAGGCACTTCCATGACGGCTGGGGAGGCGTGGCAGATTGAAGAAGGAAGAAGTCCACATCACATCTTATCAGAGCCGGGAAGCAAAAAGAGTAAGGGAGGCTCACCCCCCACCCAGCGGCCCTCGAGGCCCACCCCCAAGTGATCCGCTTTCTCCAGCAAGGCTCCATCTCCCAAAGCTTCCACAGCTTTCCCAGACAGTGCGGTCAGCTAGGATTAAGTATTCAAACACATGAGCCCATGGGGGTCGTGTTACAGCCAGACAACCACGGAAAATGTGTTTCCCAGGATCTCAGGCTATTTGTTGGAAGAGTAGATGGGAGATGTTACTATGAAAGTGCTCCATCCTCTGCACTGGGTGAATTTCAAATCGGCTTTGTGTGCCACCTTCTCTATCAAATCCTTCCCTTGTGTTCACTGGGACATTATCATTGGCATGTGTCAGAGTTCTTCACTCCTTTTCTGTTGAGATTGCTCTATTGCAGTGTGGGCAGTAAGAAGCGCCCTTAGGTAAGGCCAAGTTCCAGTCCAGGAGCATCAGCACTGTCAGCGTGGGGTGTAGATAACCCAGGAATCTGAAGCGGTTCTTTTGGTTTCATTAACATTGAGATCATCCTTAATTAATACATCAGTTGAGACCAAAGCAGATCGAAGATTAGTTGAGGGGTTGTGTTTGGTCTCCCCTATATATCTGACTGTTTGTTCTCTATCCTAAATGTCCATAGCAATCATTTATGTGAGTGGAAATCTCTTAGTGAAATCTCGCGACTGTGTTTCCCTTTTGAGTACTGTTCATGTGTAACAGCCATTTTTGAAGTGCTCTGAATGCTTTATTCTGAAAGGGGAGTGAGGATGTTTGTGATCTGAACTTTTTTCTCTTTGTAACAACTTTTAGGTATGAGAGAAATAGCTGTGAACAAGATAAGCGCAAGCTCTGCTCTCACGGAATCTGCATTCTGACTTTGTCATCAGTCAATACTTATCAACCACATTTGATATGGAAAACATATGTTAGGTGATTGGGAACAGCCAATAAATAGCATCCCCTTGTCCCGGTTGAATTCAGAACCAATTTAGAGATAGAAAAGATCGGCAGATGGAGATCAAACTCCCAGCTTTATTACTGTTAAGGCTGATGGGAGAATGTGGCTGTAGATTCCCCTCTGTCGCTGAATGTAAAAGACTTTCTCCTTACTTGTCGGTGTGGTTTGACAGCTGTGGGTAATTCCCCGGGAAACCAAGCCCATAGCACGTGGCAGAGGCTGGCCAGAATACAAAAATCCAGCTGAGAGTGCTAAGCCCCCAGTTACTTAAGCACTAGGGAGGCAAAAGCAGGAGGATCTTGGGCTAGGCTCCAGAAACAAAGAAAGGGCAGGGGAGATGGCTCAGCAGTTAAACATGCACTTGCTTGCAAAGCCTGCCGAGCCACATTCAATTCCCCAGCATCCATGTAAAGCCAGATACACAAAGCAGTGCATAGTGCCTAGAGTTTGTTTGCAATGGTTCTCTCTTCTCTCTCTCTCTCTCTCTCTCTCTCTCTCTCTCTCTCAAATAAATACATAAAAATATTTTTGGAAAAAATGTTTAAAGAAAGAAACTAAGAGATAGCTCCATGGTAGAATGTTGTGCAAATTCCTAGGTTTGAGTCCAAGCAAAAAATAAAAGAAGGGGCTGGAGAGACGGCTTAGCTGGTCAAGTGTTTGCTTTTGAAGCTTATGGACCCCGGTTCGAGGCTCGATTCCCCAGGACCCACGTTAGCCAGATGCACAAGGGGGGCGCATGCATCTGGAGTTTGTTTGAAGTGGCTGGAGGCCCTGGTGTACCTATTCTCTCTCTGTCTCTCTCTCTCTCTCTCCCTCTTTCTCTGTCTGTCGCTCTCAAATAATTAATTTTAAAAAAGAATATATCATTCCTATGGTCATTATCTCTCTGAAAAACAAGTCTAAAAAGGAATAGGTCCAATATATTCAGATTCTTCTCTTGAACTGACAAATCAAATAGTTGGTATGAGAGGTTACAGATTTTATCCTATTACAAATCCATCGCATGGGAACATGAGAACAGAATGATTATGCAAATAGTAAATTAAACTGAAAATAAATAGAATTCAGTCAGGGAAAACTTATTTGCCCTGAGATATTCAAAGATTTACGAACTCACATGAAAACTCTCTAAAAGGCATGGAGCCAGGCCTGGTGGCATATACCTTTAATCCCAGCTCTTGGGAGGCTAGGTAGGAGGATTGAGTTCAAGGCCAGCCTGGGGCTACAGAGTGAGTTTCAGGTCAGCCTGTACTAGAGTACGATCCTGCCTCAAAATAAATAAATAAAGTAAATAGAATAAAATAAAAGTCATGGATGAACTCAGAGACACTTTGGGAGTCTGGGCCATGCAGTGTTTTCAGTAAATAGTCATAATAATACAAATGGTGATTTTGATGTGGAAAGCAAAAATTGAAATTGAGGGCTGGAGGGATGGCTTAGCAGTTAAGGCGCTTGCCTGTAAAGCCAAAGGACCCAGGTTCAATTTCCCAGGACCCATATAAAGGCAGATGCACAAGGTGGTGCATGCATCTGGAGTTCGTTTGCAGTGGCTGGAGGCCCTGGTGTGTCTCTATCTGCCTCTTTCTCTCTTGCTCTCTGTCTCTCCAATAATAAATAAATATAAAATATTTTTTAAATGCAGGTGAAGGTAAAGATACAGAGATTAAGAGTTGCAAGCTTTCCATTCACATCTGAATGAAAATAAATAGCAGTTTGAAATACATTCTGTGTAACACGGAACACTAATTATGACAGTAATTGGGGGAAATTGTTTTTAATGAAGCATTACATATAGAGATGAGATTTTTTTTTCTTTTTTTGGAAGAAGCCTATCATTGAAAATTCAGTATCACCTTCGTGCAGGTCTGGATTTATTAAGCTATTTTGCAATATAACCTAAGAAAAGAAATGATGTTTTTCAGCCATAACAGTTAGCGTAATCTGCAATAAGATGTCCAGGCACCTCAGATGAGACTCTCGCTGCTCCCAAGACTGCTGCAAAGCTCAGGTGTCAATCCTATCCCAAAGCTGTGGCTTGTTCGAAAAGATCAGGTCACACCATTCAGTCCCCCAATTTACTTAAGTCTGTTATTTTATTTCAAGTGCTAATTGTCTCCCACAACAAACAGAGACTCCTCTCAGCTGCAATTATTGGCATTACAATAGATAATCAACAGGGAAGCCTGAATGCGGAGAGGAAGGAGTTGCCGTGGTTACCAACCCACGATGCCTTGGTTCCACGGCTCTAACCGTATTTCTGGGTCTCCCAAACCCCCAAGAGCAAAGTGTGCCATCCAAGTCAGCTTAAGCCAACAGAAAGACCCCAGACTCAAAGGGATATTTTTATGAGGTCTTTTCGGTGAATAACCCTGCGAAATGGGGTTTCCACTTAGCACGTTTGTACACGCATGTGTGGGGAGTTTTGAACAATGAGAAGGAATCATAGTGACTGCTTTATGCTAACACAGCATGTGATTATATTTGCTCTGTCTGCAACCCTACAGTACAGCCACTACTCCATATTATACCCTCAACTCCCTTTCCTTGAAAGCAGGTGCAAAAACAAATCACCACAGGGACCACCGTCTCTCTTCACCACTCATGTGTTTTTTTTTTTTTTTGTTTTGTTTTGTTTTTGTGTTTGTGTTTGTTTTGACCACTCCCATGCAGATTGTGAAGGGCTTCTGGGACAGGCCAAGAGACAGACTCCTCACCAGCCCAGCTGGCCACTGCATTGCCTTGTTGGTGTTTATGTATTTAGTAAGTTGGGGTTTTAAAAACAAAGATGATGACTCCAATAATGATCTAGTAATATAACTAGCCATTTAGAGAGCAGTAAGAAAGTCCAGTATCATCAGGCTTTGTTAGTGGGCAGGGCAGTCTCTCCCTTCACTCATTAGGCATGCTGACAGGACCACTTTAGTACTGTTGTTTTACATATATATATGTGTGTGTGTGTGTGTGTGTGTGTGTGTGTGTGTATTCAATATATACCTCAGTAAAGACATTCTAAAGATATGAGAAATAAGAAAGGGGCTGGAGAAACGTCTTAGCAGTTAAGGCGTTTGCCTGCAAAGCCAAAGGATCCAGGTTCGATTCTCCAGGACCCACATAAGCCAGATGCACAAGGGGCACATGCGTCTGGAGTTCATTCACAGTGGCTGGAGGCCCTGGCATGCCCATTCTCTCTCTGTCTGCCTCTCTTCTCTCTCTCTCTCTCTCTCTCCTTGCAAAGAAATAAATGAAGAGAGAAATAAGAACTACCATTTATTAAGGCCTTAATACCAGACAAAATCTGCATTAGCACTTTTTTTCTTAAAATAATATATTTTTTATTTCTTTATTTGCCAGCAGAGAGAGAAAGATAAAGAGAGACAGACAGACAGACAGAGACTGGCTGTACCAGGGCCTGTAGCCACTGCAAAGGAACTCCAGATGCATTTGCCCCTTGTGCATCTGGCTGACTTGGGTCCTGGGGAATCGAATGTGGGTCCTTTGGCTTTGCAGGCAAACACCTTAACCACTAAGCCATCTCTCCAGCCCCTGCATTAGCACTTTTAACAAATACACGATTGCCTATATTGTGCAACCTGGCAATGTAACATCTACAGAGTCTACCAATCCTATCCTGGGAAAATTATGATTCCTTTTACAAGCAGAAAACTAAGAGTCACAATATGAGTTGAAGGGATTTTTAAAGATTTGAAATGTTTTTAACCAACAATGGAGAGTGGAGTTTAAAATCTAGAAGAGGGAACTGGGGAGATGGTTCAGTGGTTAAAAGGCACTTACCTGCTGTCCAGGGTTCGATTCCCCAGTACCCTCATAAAGCCAGATGTGCAAAGTGGTATATGTGTCTGGAGTTTATTTGCAGTGGTAAGAGGCCCTGGTGTAACCATTCTCTCAATCTCTCTCTCTCTCTCTCTCTCTCTCTCTCTTTCTCAAATAAATAAAAATATTTTTTAATCTAGAAGAAATTAAAATCACTGGAAAATTTATCAACCTCTGTGCAAACTGTGTTTAACACATGGGAAACAGAACTTAGAAACCTTGTAATTATCCAATTTTAACTCTGTAAATACTTAAGATAGAATATTGAACAGTTTCTCAGAATGATTATGTTTTATTTCTACTAAGTAACTATGATTATTTTAAAATATTTTATTTATTTATTCAAGACGTGTGTGTGCGTGTGTGTGTGTGTGTGTGTGTGTGTGTGTGTGTGTGTGTGTGGAGAGAGAGAGAGAGAGAGAGAGAGAGAATGGGAACACCAGGGTTTATAGCCACTGCAAACAAACTCCGGATGCATGTACCACCGTGTGCATCTGGCTTACGTGAGTTCTGGGGAATCAAACCTGAGTACTTAGGCTTCACAGCAGAGACTGGGGCAGAAAATTGAATTGTGGATGGACCCAGGTTCAGTTCTGCAGGACCCAAGTAAGCCAGATGCACAAAGTGGCACATGTGTCTGGAGTTCGTTTGCAGCAGCTGAAGGCCCTGGCATGCTCTTTCTCAAATAAATTAAATTAAATTAAATTTAAAATAATAATAATGACATATCTGAATGGGAGTGCTATCACTGAGCAAAGCTGACATCACCTGGTCTTTGACCGGTGTCTCCAAAACACCACAGGAGGCAAGTCAGTCCATGGGCACTGCCAGGATGGCTGGCACACAGCCCTCACGTCTCTGGCATTCCCCGTATGCTTCAGGTAGTGTGAAAGGAGAAATGGAGGAAGAAAACCCCTAAACGCATTCCACTCTGCTTCTGAGACACATGGAGAACTCATACACTGTTTAAGAGTGCACTGAGGGCTGGAGAGCTGGCTTAGCGGTTAAGGTGCTTGTCTGCAAAGCCAAAGGACCCAGGTTCAATTCCCCAGGACCCATTGTAAGCCAGATGCACAAGGGGGCGCATGCATCTGGAGGTTGTTTGCAGTGGCTAGAGGCCTTGACATGCCCATATTCTCCCTCCTCCCTCTCTCTTCTCTCTCTCTCTCTCTTTATCCACCTGCCTATTTCTTTCCCTCACTCTCTCTCTCTTAAATAAATAAATTTTTTTAAAAAGATTGCACTGAGACTATGTGGCTTCCTTCAAGATGCAAGTGTCACACAGAAGAGTCAGGACTCACTCTCGTCTCATCCCCCATCCTTATGATCTCTGCTGAATGATTCAGAAGAGACAGGCAAAGTGTAGCAGAAAGGCAGGTAGAATTTATGATCAGGTGGAGCCTACTCTGGACAGTGGCCAAAGAGTTCACTGTTCCTGATTAACATTTTAGGCAGGCTTTGTATTATGTGTAAAGTCCCTACCCTCTTTCCCTGAGAGACCATATCCTGTCTAGGTGACTGACAGGTGCGTCAATAAAGCTGCCATTGTAATCTATGGGAAATTGACAAACGTGTGACTTTCGAGACCAGGCCATGATAGATGTGGTACATCTTACTGTGCTTTCCGCCCAGTCATCTGCTCTGGGGGATTCAGCTGTCGCATCTTGAGATCACTAAGAGCCGTGGAAAGGTCAGTGGAGAAGACCTTCTGTCCACAGCCAGACGTCTCAGAAGACAACACTGACTGTAGTCCAGTCTTCACGGGACAACAGCCCCTGTAACGTCATGAGATATCTCAAGGCACAAGTCAACTAAGCTGCTCCCCGATGTCTGACTCATGTGCTGCTGTGGTAAACCACCGTGTAGTAATAAATATGGGATCTAGGCTGCGTTTTCCTCCAGTGCCTGACACCTCCACCTCCACCAAAGCCTCGTTCCAACTGTGTCTCTTGATGGTCAAGAGACCATCTCGAGATGAGAGACACAGTGATTCATCTTTGAGTTTATAGAGCTTTAGTGGTCCAGAGAGACGATCCCTAATGGTTGTACGAGCTGTTTGCCTCCCAAAGGTGCCTGCCCCCCACACAGCCTGTGGACAGTGAAATCCAGCTCTCTGCCAGCAAGTTCGATGCCTCTGGTGAAGATGCTGTCTCTGAGAAAGAAAGGCCCATTTTTCTCCTTTGCACAAAATTATTTTTATACACTAAATCTTGCCAGAGGGCCATCTGTCTAATTAATCCATTGTGGTAGTTAGGGTTCACTCAAGATACAAGTCACCATACATAAGTTGAAGAGGGAAAAATTCTACAAAAACAAGATTCAGGCCACGCGTGGTGGCGCACACCTTTAATCCCAGGCTTCGGGAGGCAGAGGTAGGAGGATCGCTGAGTTGAAGGCCAGGCTGTGACTACAGAGTGAGTTCCAGGTCAGCCTGGGACAGAGTGAAATCCTACCTCTAAAACATAAATTTTAAAAAATTAAAAAAAAAAAAACAAGGTTTAGGGCCAGGCATGTGACATGTGGCCTTCACACCAGTCTCACAAGGTTGAGGTAGGAGGACTGCTGTAAGTTTGAGGCCAGCCTGCACTACTGAATGAATTTCAGGTCAGCCTGGGCTAGGAGAGACTCAGCTCCAACCAGCAAAAATAGCGTTGGTGGTAAAGCGCTTACCTGAAAACCATCAGGGCCCCAGTTCGGTCTCCAGAACCCATGAAAAAATAAAAGCAAGGTGTGGGACTGAGGATAGAGCTCAGTGGATAAATATGCTTATGGGGGCCTGAGAAGGCCTGAGTCCACTCAAGTTGAATTCCCCAGTACCTACCTAAGCTGATGGGTACGGCCACGCACCTCTGTAACCCAGTGCTTTCTGCAACTGGGCTTGCAAGAACTCAACCTCTGCATTCAGAGAGACAGAGAGAGAGAGAGAGAGAGAGAGCCTCCCCATGAAGGAGTGATAGAGGAAGGACGCCTGAATATTGTTCTCGAGGCTCTGTGCACCCGCAGGTACATCTATGCGCGCGCACACACACACACACTCTCTCTCTCTCTTCTCTCTCTCTCTCTCTCTCTCTCTCTCTCACACACACACACACACATACCACCAAAGGCTCCATGCAGTGGGATGTGCTGGAATCCCATCTCTAGGGAGGCCAATCTCCAGGGCTCACTGGCCAGCAAGTCTAGCCTGGTCAGCGAGCCCCCAGGACAGTGAGAGAGAGGCCTGTCTCGGGAAAGGTGGGCGATGTCCGAGGAGCAATGCCTGAGGTTGTCCTCTGGCCTCTGCTTGCTGGCACATGCTGGCATATGCTGGCACACCCACATACACAAGCACTCACACACACACATTAAGATTTAACTATATCAGTGACAGGAGCGATCAAGGGGTCTCTATAAAGATGGCGGATATACAGGGCAGCCAGTGCCCACATGATGAAAGCCAAGCATCCCAATAAAAGATGGAAAACCTTGAGGTGGAGATCTTGAGGGGCTGATGAGATGCTAGGTCATGATGCCTTGAAGGTGTGTGTGTGTATGTGTGGGTTTGACCTGTATTTTCCAGAGTAGCAGGTGCCCCGTCCCCACCTGCCTGGCAAAGTTTCTATTCTTATCTCCATAAAAAGAAGGTGTGGCCGGGCGTGGTGGCGCACGCCTTTAATCCCAGCACTTGGGAAGCAGAGGTAGGAGGATCGCCGTGAGTTCAAGGCCACCCTGAGACTACATAGTGAATTCCAGGTCAGCCTGGGCCAGAGTGAGATCCTACCTCAAAAAAAAAAAAAAAAAAGAAGGTGTGTGTGGGGGGACAATGACCTCCACATCCCTCAGGGCACACTCGTCCCCAAACGCCAGCCTGTGGCAGCCCATCTTCCATGCCTGCTCCTAGGGCAAGTCTGCGGAGACTGTTCCCAGGCCCCGGGTGGCACTGGCTCTGGGTTTTCATTTACTTCCCAGGTCCTAGCAGCCATCTGTGTCATGTAGTCTCCCTTCTCCCCAGGCCTAACCTCTGAGGAGGGACCTTGGGTCAGGGCTGAATGAGTGTTGGATTTTACCCATCCTTAGTTTAACCTCTGGTTTTGCTTTGTTTTTCAATTTTTATTTGTTTTCTCCATTTGTGTGTTTCCTAATTTATTTCCCTCTGTTTCCCCTTTTCCCATTTTTTTAACTTGAAAAGCAAAACTTTTTATTACTTTGTAATTTAAAAAAGTTTTTAAAGGGCTAGAGAAATGGCTTAGCGGTTAAGATGCTTGCCTGCAAAGTCAAAGGACCATGGTTCAATTCCCCAGGACCCACATAAGCCGATGCACAAGGTGGCACATGCATCTGGAGTTCATTTGCAGTGGCTGTAGGACCTGGTGCACCCATTCGCCTATTCTTTCTATTTGCCTCTCTCTCCCTCAAATAATAAATAAAAATAAAATAGTTTTTAAATTAAAAATATATTTTCCATATGATCTAGCTATAGCACTCCTAGGCATATATGCTAATGACTCTTCTCACTACCTTAGAGATACTTGCACAACCATGTTTATGGATGCTCTATTCACAATAGCTAGGAAATGGAACCAGCCTACATGTCCATCCACAGATGAATGGATAATAAAGATGTGGTACATCTACATGATGGAGTTCCATTCAGCGGTAAAGAAAAATGAAATTATGAAATTTGCAGGGAAATGGATGGATCTGGAAAGGATTATACTAAGTGAGGTAACTCAGGCCCAGAAAGCCAAGTGCCACATGTTCTTTCTCATATATGGATCCTAGCTACAAATGTATAGACTTGTGTGTGATCTGGAACCAAACATCAGTAACAGAGGGAGGGAGGAGAGGTAAGGTCTTAAGGGGATGGCATTTTATGTATGTTAGTAGAAAAACAGATTACAGGGAGGGGAAAGGCCTAAGCGAGGTCAGGGGGAGAGATTGTATAAAAGAAGGGGAGGGATCAATCAAAATTCAAGATTGCTGAATAAGACATATGAAAACCCACTTTCTTGAATAATGACACATCCAGAAGCCACAGATTGTTACTAGAAAACTTTCAGTGCTAGGGATGGGATGGATACCTTTCAGTGAGTTGTTGGCCAGGGAGATCCCTGTTGCCTCCAAAACATTATAGGCTATTGCCAAGGCCCTTAGTTTCCCATGAGAAAGAGACGGTAAGACCCTATTGCTGAAGACTTCACAAGCCTGAGCAGCAAAGTCACTGAGAAATCAAGGTGGTGCTGAGCAGAAAACCTTCTCCCTGTAGCCCAGCCAACTGAAAGCTGGAAAAAGCTGCACTGTATGCAGCCTTATAAGAGATGAAGTCATCAGCAGTGAAAACAGTGGACACTGGAAGCCTCAAGTTTGGCCAGACAGGCCAAATGTCTGAATGAGTGCAATAGTGGCATGTCTGCTCTGGGGGAAACCAACTGCTCTCTAATTGGACTGAAGGCCCACTCTATGGGACAGAATACACACCTGGTACTGAAAACCTAATCAAAAGCCTATGGCAGGGAGCTCATGAGCCTTAGCAGTATAAAGCCTGCTCTTGTCAGGATAAATGCATATATTACTCTCACCAAATTGCCCTGAAATCACTATACTTAATGTTCATACTCACATATTAATGCTACTCTCACTTCTGGTTAGAGAAGCTTCTCTTTTCAGATGGCAATGACCACTGGGATGACCCAAAAGGCAACATAGTGCTGAGAAGAAGGGATGGAGGAGTGTCCAGCACTGAAACATCTCACACCCTCCAAGGCTCACGGTCCATTGCAGAACAGTGGCTGGAAGAATGTAAGAGCCAAAGGAAAGGTAGGACTCCCTACATACAACTGTCCAGACAGAATTTGGCCTCGATATCCAAGACCTCACAGTGCCTAGCAATACCTACACAAGACCCTCATAACAGGAGAAAAAGATGATGATCAAATTAAAAGAGAGACTAATGGAGAGAGGGAGGGGATATGACGGAGAACAGACTTATGAAGGGGAAAGCGGGGGAGGGGAGGGAAATACCATGGTTTGTTGTCTGTAAGTATAGAAGTTGTCAATAAAAAATATTTTTTTTTAAAAAAAAAGTTTTGGGGGGAATTTTGTACTTTTTTCCTGTGTAAATACTGGACATTTTTGATCTTTATTGTGGTTGTTAATTTGAAGTAATAAAGTAGAAAAGGACAAAGATGGGGGGGGAGATAAACTTGCCCAAAAGCCTTGAGGCATGGTGTGGGGGGGGGGAGGGGAGGTCTGCGGAATTCAGAGGTGATCGCTGAGTCACAGCAAGAGAACACCGACTTGTCCTAAGCCATTCTCGGCAGAGCTGGGGACAGGCCAAAGGGAAGCACCACAGATCCAGGAAGAGGGGCCATTCCCCTCCAGTGTCTCCAGTGTCCCTTCCACACCCGGGGTTCACAAGCTCAGCTTAGGACCACCTGATAAGGCAAAGGATCATTCTAGCACTGTGGACGGAGCCATGGAGCGAGGACCTGGGCTGAGGGGGGCTAAGACGGACCCAGCTGGAAATTGGCTATTTTTGTCTGACCTGTCCTTCCAGAAGGAATGTCACCATGTTCATGTTTGCATAAGGCACTTCTTGGCCCTGGAGGGTTGTTAAAAGAGTTATGGAAGCCAGGCGTGGTGACGCATGTCTTTAATCCCAGCCCTCGGGAGGCAGAGGTAGGAGGATGGCCGTGAGTTCGAGGCCACCCTGAGATTCCATAGTGAATTGCAGGTCAGCCTGGGCTAGAGTGAGACCCTACCTCGAAAAACCAAAAAAAAAGTTATGGCAACACCATGGGGGGAGGGCACCTGATGTGCAAGGGTTGCTCATCACGGCTTCGCAACACAGGGCACTGGACTCGGAAGCTACCGGGCTGGGCTTGAAGGTTCCACACCCGACGTGAAAGAGTGACACTGATTCCCGTCCCCGCGCTTCCGCCTGCTCACGCCGTGTGCTCTGAACACCGACAGCAACAGGACACCGGGGCGCCTCATTACGACAAAGGCTGTCTTTATAATCGATGTCACCCTATGCCAAAATCCTGTCCTAACGTCGAGCCTGATGAGGCCAGGCGACTTCTGTCACTTTAAGGCTCTCTGGCTCGTCCGAGCAGTTCGTCTCAATACCTGTCAGAGAGGGAGACGTTGTGTGTCAGGACGGCACAAGTGTCCGCACTAACGGGAACGCGACAGGAGCAGGGTTACTTCGGTTACTTCGCAAGAAGCCCCGGCTTCCCACCGCTTCCTATTTGCATCGTCTCTCTGCAAAACTAGACGGGAGCTCTCAGCGCTAGAAGCCCCTCGCTGTCTGTTTATACTGCTGCTCCAAATACGCTAATTATATGTTGAGGGAAAAACATCCTATGTCTAGTGTCAAAGGCAGAATTAATTTCAATTGGTCCAGTTATCATTTATTGAGTGTGAATGTTACACACACACACACACACAAACACACACACACATGAGCAGAAGACCTATCCTTGCAATCTAGTATGTTCCATCCTGACTTTCCCCTGGACTCCTCCTACTGAACTATTCTTGTCTTTCCTCTGACGCTTTGATATCAATTAAAAGCAGAACACTGGCTCTTGTGCAGGACCTCCCCAAATGGCCCCTGAGATGCATGGCCTTGGGGAGGAAGGACACAGCACACAGACCCTTGGGAGGTACCTTCACATCTGACCCTCTTAAAGCGTCTTGGGTCAGCAATTCTTACCGTGCAAGACACAAGTCTACAGATGGACTTTGAGTCTTGTTCTATTTCTTGGAGCTATATGGGAAGAATCTGTATGACTGCTAAATGCTGTTGGGTGTGGTAGTGGACATCTGTAATCCCAGCACTTGGGAGACTCAGGCAGGACAGTCACAAGTTCAATCCCAGCCTAGGCTATATAGCAAGATCCTATTTCAAAATAATAATAATAGTAATAATAATTGCAAGTAGATGAATAAAGAGGGCCTAATCAGGCATATATCCTAAGGACTCATCTCATTTCCTCAGAAGTACGTGCTCAACCATGTTTATTGCTGCTCAATTTATAATAGCTGGGAAATGGAACCAGCCTAGATGTCCCTCAACTGATGAGTGGATAATGAAGATATGGCACATTTATACAATGGAGTTTTACTCAGCGGTAAAGAAAAATGAAGTTATGAAATTTGTAGAAAAGTGGATGGATCTGGAAAGGATTATACTAAGTGAGGTAACCCAGGCCCAGAAAGCCAAGCGCCACATGTTCTCCCTCATACGTGGATCTTAGCTACAGATGATTGGGCTTCTGTGCGAGAAGGAAAAAACTCAGTAGCAGAGGCCAGTAAGTTAAAAAAGGAGATAGAAAGGGAAGAGAAAGAAAGGGAGGAGGGCATTTAGTAGGTTGGTATTGTATATATGTAAGTAGAAAGATTGAGATGGGGAGGGGATATGATGGAGAATGGAATTTCAAAGGGGGAAGTGGGGGGGGGAGGGTACTACCATGGGATATTTTTTATAGTCATGGAAAATATTAATAAAAATTGAGAAAATTAAAAAAAATAAAATAACAAAAATAAATAAATAAATCTGCCAGTTTAAAAAAAAAAAAAAAAAAAAGAGGGCCTAATCAGCATTACTTTCAAGAAAGGAAAGTCAGGCAGCTACTGTAAGTGAAACTCATTCACGAATGAGGACTTTGCGGGGAATTTAACGAGCGAGACTGGGTGGTCACTCCCAGTGCAGAGAATGTGAGGGCACTGCCACTGAGAAGGCCGAAGGGCCAAAGGTAACGACGGTGCTGGAAACGATAGTGAAAGCAACTTACTGTCTCTGAATTCCCGTGGAGAGCAAAAGACTACTTTAATCCGACAAAGCAACTGGAATTACGATTGGGCAGCTACACTCTACTTCTTTTTTTGCATTTGTATGCATGTGTGCTGTGCATACACGTGTGTGTGTGCGTGTCAACTTTGAATGTCTTTCTCAGTTACCATACATCTTTTTTTTTTTTCCGACGTAGGGTCTCGCTCTAGCGCAGGCTGGCCTGGAATTCACTTTGTAGTCTCAGGGTGGCTTCGAACTCACAGTGATCCTCCTACCTCTGCCTCCCAAGTGCTGGGATTAAAGGTGTGCACCACCACGCCCGGCTTCTTATTATTTTTTTAAATATTTTACTTTATTTCTTTGAGAGAGAGGGAGAAAGAGGCAGATAGAGAGAGAATGGGTGCTTCAGGGCCTCTAGCCACTGCAAACAAACTCCAGACGCATGCGCCACCATGTGCATCTGGCTTACGTGGCTCCTGGGGAATTGAACCTGGGTTCGATTAGGCTTCACGGGCAAGCACCTTAACCGCTAGGCCATCTCTCCAGCCCCAACTTTTTTTTTTTTTTTAGATAGTGTCTCTCACTGAGCCTAAAACTTACCATTTCCACTACAACTAGCCAGTGAGCCCCAGGAATCATCCTGCCTCCACCTCCCCACCACTGGTATTACAGGCGCCACGCCCGTTTGTGTGTTTGTTTTCTAAATCAGGCCCTTATTCTCGTGCATCAAGCACGTTGTCTACTGAGCCTGAGATTTCTGGAAGTATAACTTATAACTACAGAATCCATACTTGCATTATTTTATTGAATACATGCAAGTGAAAATAAAGCATTTGTAAGAGACTTTGATATACCCTGAACCTATGATGAGTGACTGGACACAGACCATCTTGTTAAAACCCAGTCTTATAGGTAGTCAGTACGACTCAGCGTATTTACTTTTATTCTTTGTCAGTTCTGAATTCTGATATGGTATCTGTGCTGGGTATTTTGGAAGCTCACGTGTGGTGGCTTGAATGGAAAACCTTCACCACAGCCCCAAGTGTGTATGAATAAGACTCCTACTAAGTTCCTAGCTAGTGGAACTTTTCAGATGTGGAACCTTGCTAGAGGTGGTGTGTCTGTGGGGACGGGGGTGGGGGGAGTCAACCTTGACATTTATTAATCCAGCCCACCGGGTGTTCAGAGCTAACTCACTCAGTCCTTCCTGCTGTGTGTGGCAAGATGTGAGCCTGTCGCCTGCTCTGTCATATTTCCTTTGCCATGAAGAAACTTCCTCTCAAAAGTGTTAGCCTGGGGCTAGACAGATGGCTTAGCCATTAAGGCACTTGCTTGCGAAGCCTAAGGACCCAGGTTCAATTCCTCAGGCCACCTAAGTCAGGTGCACAAGGTGGCACATATGTCTGGAGTTTGTTTGCAGTGGCTCAAGGCCCTGGAGAGCTCATTCTCTCTCTCTCTCTCTCTCTGCCTCTTTCTCTCTGTCTGTCACTGTCAAATAAATAAATAAAAATAAACAAAATTTAAGCCTGAAATACACCCTTTCTTTCTGCATGCTGCTCTTTGTTGAGTGTTTGTCCCAGCAATGCAAAGGTAACTGCTACACCATGTATGGACACACACACTTAGATAATTATGCAGAATGGATTGGGGTGAAGCAAAATACGGGCCCCTCCGGAGGAATCATGGCTTTCTGAAGAATCATCTGGTTGTATATGACAGGCAGACACTCAACCATAAGTAAAACTCAAAAAGATTTTTGTTTTTGTTTTTGTTTTTTGAGGTAGGGTCTCACTCTAGTTCAGACTGACCTGGAATTCACTATGTAGTCTCAGGGTGGCCTCGAACTCATGGCAATCCTCCTACCTGTGCTTCCGGAGTGCTGGGATTAAAGGCATGGGCCACCACAACCGGCCCTTCAAAAAGATTTTAACAAAAAGCCACCGCGGTTTCCCATGGAACTCAGCCACAAGTCATGCACGTCCATTCCCTATGTCCTGCAACTGATTGCTGGGGAGATAAATGCTGACAACAGAGCTTGCTTTTTCGCTCTCTCCAAGGGTCCCATGACCCCCTCATGCTCACTGCTAAATCAGTTCCTCTCTGTGTGAGCCTGTCAGCATCTTCTGACTGTTCAGGTGTCTCTTGGCTATCCCCAAACTTTAAAATAAATAAACAAAAATTACAAAGTCAAGCAGCCTTGGCAGAAAGAAAAACACGTGGCCCAATCCAGTCTTTGGATCCAGTTACCTCTGACTGGAGAAATACAGTGAGTGATAATATATAAACGTGGCCTGCAGTGATCCAGCCTCTATGCACAGGCAGAGACAGGAAGTCAAAGGCTTTGTAGGGAAATCCGCCAGTTTCAGCTCTATATCCGCGTTAGAAGATTACTGCTATACACCTTCTCTAAGGACCGTGAGTCAGTGACTGATCTCAACGTCTGCCTATGAAATGAGGGCAGTAAGCCGACCTATGTGAGAAGGAGACGATTCAATTCACACGTCATAC
This sequence comes from Dipus sagitta, assembly GCA_036346955.1. Classification (NCBI taxonomy): domain Eukaryota; kingdom Metazoa; phylum Chordata; class Mammalia; order Rodentia; family Dipodidae; genus Dipus; species Dipus sagitta. The sequence goes on along the minus strand of CM070789.1, from coordinate 11,261,424 downwards.
TTAGACCACATTTTACTTAGAATTACTGTCACTTGTCACCGTTAGGCCCACTTCTCATACCTGTAGGTGTAAGAACCTAGAATCTTTGAATGATGAGGGCTGAAAACAAGGCTCATTGCTTGCTTGTTGTGGTGGCTTGAATGTCAACGTATATCCCTCAAAGCCTGCGAGTTTGTTTTGTTTTTGTTTTCTGAGGCAGGGTCTCACTCTAGCCCAGGCTGACCAATTCACTATGTAGTCTCAGGCTGGTCTCGAACTCACTCCTCCTACCTCTGCGTCCTGAGTGCTGGAATTAAAGGCGTGTGCCACCACCACACCGGGCTCTGAAATATCTTCTGATGAAGATTAAGCTCCCTCTTTAAGTCTCCAGCAGGCAGAGCCCTGCTTGGATCAGATCTTGAGTCCAGCCTTACTAGGTGTGGTGAGAGCCGGCTTAAGCTCAGTCTAGGCTCACTTGCTCTCTCTCTCGCTGTCTCTCCTGTGAATGTATGAAGTGAGCTACGTACTTCCACCATGATGAAGCTTCTCCTGGAATCCGGAAATAATCCCTCTCCTCACATAAACTGCTTCTGGTTGGGTGTTTGTCCCAGCCATGAGAAGGTAACTTCAGTAACGGCATAGCCTGCCAACCCAAGTTCAGTTCCCCCGCACCCAGGTAGAGCTGGCTTATCTGTGGTCCCAAAGGGCCTTACGGCAATGGGAGGCAGAGCCAGGAGAATCCAAAGCTTGAAGGCCAGCTAGATACTGTTGTTCATTTGCAGCAGCAAGAGATTGTCTCAAAGAAGGAGGAAGAATGGGCTGGAGAGATGGCTTAGTGGTTAAGCGCTTGCCTGCGAAGCCTAAGGACCCTGGTTGGAGGCTCCATTCCCCAGTACTCACATTAAATCAGATGCATAAGGTGGCGCACGCATCTGGAGTTCGTTTGCAGTGGCTGGAGGCCCTGGTGCACCCATTCTCTCTCTGCCTCTTTCTCTGTCTGTCGCTCTCAAATAAATAAAATAAAAATAAAAAAGAGGAGGAAAAGGGGCACAGACCCCTCAAGCTTGTCCTGACCTCCACATATATGTTGTGGTATGTGTGCACATACACATTCCACATACATACATACATATAAAGCAAATACATAACAAATAAAATAATATGTTAAGAATTTAATACCCAGAAGCACATCTTAAGCTACTAGATATTTTATATTTTTATTTAATAATTTATTTGAGAGAGAGAATGAGAGAATGGGTGCACCAGGGCCTCTAGCCGCTGCAAACGAACTCCAGACGCATGCGCCACCATGTTCATCTGGCTTACGTGGGTCCTGGGGAACTGAACCTGGGTCCTTAGGCTTCACAGGTAAGTGCCTTAAGTGCTAAGTCATCTCTCTAGCCCCAATATTTTTTTATTGTTAAATGAAGAGAAATCTCAGATTTCATTGATTTGGATTGGGGGGGGTGGGTAAAAATTATTGAAAGTTTTCAGAATTAGAGAGGAATGGACACAGAAAAGCAACATATTTTTAGATGGATTTTACTCTGTCTGCACTCTTTAGGCATGAGTCAATTCTCTGTGTGTGTGCATGCTCGTGTGTTGTGTTTGAAAACAATGGAAAGTTTTGGGATTCCAAGGAGGAACAGACAGAACAGGAGCCAGGGGCCGAGTTCTCAGGATGGCAGTGATGGTAAAAGAACCACAAGTGAGTCAGGTGCATTGAGTTGACAGGCGGCTCACCGTGACAGAAGGGCTTGGGGAAGTGGGCATCCTTGAACAAAACAAAGCGCCCCATTCAAGTACGCGGCGATGGAAGAAGCATGGCTCTGCTGGGAACTAGTTTTAAATAAACTTCCGCAGTTGAATAGCAGAAGCTTTCTTTTCAAGTTTTCATTATTTGAAGTTATTTTGTGATTTGGAGAATAGATGTAATTTGGTCACCGTTTTCTATACCCTGGAATCACTCTCTCTTCCATTTGTACAATTTTGTGTAAGATAGCTGATAATTATTCTAATTCTAGTCAGTCCCTGGATTTTTATTCTTTCCATGAAACCTGGTATTTTTACACTCTGATTTGCGAAATTGGATAATTTCCTAGCCTGCTCTACACAAAGGAAGTACACAGCCCCTTCTGCTGCCAGCTGGGTGGCCCCAGTCCCCCTCCATGCCTCTACTTACCATTCACCCATTCACTTTGCGCGCTGCTACTTGTGAAAAGAAACTAAGAGGGATGGTTTTTTTTTTTTTTTTAATCCTCCCTCTGAACTGTCACTTCAGATTCACAGTTGCTAAGTATTCCAGGAGCCACCAGAGGGACTTTCTCATGGTGTGATTTGCAAACTTTGAAATCACACCCACCAGCAGAAGTACCATATGCTCCCGAGCTCCACGGCAAAGTGACAAGAGGATTTCGTGTCATTTGAAATTCAGAAAATGTCAGCAATTTTCATACCCTGCAATTGCCTAAATGCCTCTCTGGTTAGCCAAGAGTAACATTTACTCTAAATGAACAGGAAAATATGAAACTTTATGTTGTGATTCCAAGGAATAAAAATAGAAAAAGCCAGCATTAAGACCTGCACGACTCCGGGCACATATGGGTGGAAACATTCGCTTTGCACGCTGATTCACACCCCGTGAGTGTGGAAGCAGGTGAGGGGTCTTACCCATAAGGTCTACAGCATTTGAGCCCATCATATTCTGCAACACTGGCAATTCCAGTATATCATTTTATTATGAAATATAATACCAAAGAATAGTTTAATCCATTAAGAGCAGATTTTTACATAAAACACAAGCTGTTTCCTTTGTGATTATATTTCATCCAGCTGCACTAGTTCCCAAGGATCCAAGAGAGGAAACTGCTTGGCAATTCTTCCTAATTGGAGGATGTTAATTACCCCTAAAGACAATAAACTGTCTATGTTATAAAGATTCATTTAAATCAATGTTATTATGATACTAAAAAATTAATAATGATGACAAATCTAGTGATCGTGGCCAAACTACCCATTAGCTCATACTTTAAAATGACTTTACAGTGAAATCTATGAACTGGCGTCGTATGAGAACGGGAACACCCGTGGCCTGGTGTGTTGAGCACATCCTTACGTGTGAATCACAGTGCCTGGTGGTGTTTCCTCGTCATATCTAAATGGCCAAGACCTGACAGAGGCCGACGCGGAGACTGTGAGATAAAGCGTAAACCATGGTCAGGCTCTCAGAATCTTTGTCGCCCTGCAATCGCATGAGACGCTTTTGATCTCTTGCAGCAGAGAATGGTAGAAGTTCTGCGTCCCCCGAGTGACCAGCGGACGACAACCCCAAGAGACAGGGAAGCTCACAGTCACCGGGCCCAGATATTTCCTCATTTGACGCAAGAGTCCTTCGAGATAAATAAACACACCCTCTTAACAGGTGAGCGCTTTGAGATTCAGAAAGAAAAATTGCCAAATTTGCTTAATCTAAAAGTGGCAGAGCCAGCCTTCAAACCCTGTCTTTGACTTGATACATGCGTTCTTCCAGTGCTGAATCGTGATCTTTGTCAAAGAAAGGTTGTGAAAGCTGAAGACATGGCCTGGCAGTTAAAGGCACTTGCTTGCAAAGCTTGGTGGCCCCGGGTACGACTCGCTGGTGCCCACGTAAAGCCAGATGCACAAAGTGATGCGTGCATCTGGAGTTAGTGTGCAGTGGCTGGAGGCCCTGGCATACCCATACTCTCTCTCTTCCTGTCTGCCCCTTTCTCTGTCTCCCTCTCAAGTAAATAAAGAAAAATAAAAAGGAGTTTTGGACCCTTATTATTCTTTTTTTTAATATTTTTTGTTCATTTTTATTTATTTATTTGAGAGCGACAGAGAGAGAAAGAGGCAGACAGACAGAGAGAGAGAGAGAATGGGTACACCAGGGCATCCAGCCACTGCAAATGAATTCCAGATGCGTGCACCCCCTTGTGCATCTGGCTAACATGGGTCCTGGGGAATCCAGCCTCAAACCAGGGTCCGTAGGCTTCACAGGCAAGCGCTTAACCACTAAGCCATCTCTCCAGCCCCAGACCCTTATTATTCTTTAGGACCTAATCTTCATGCTTTCTCACTTGGCTGTTAAGTCCTACCATATTTATTTCCAGTTTGGCTCCAAGTTGGGTTTTTTTTTTGTCTTATCCATTTTGGCTGTGCCATGGTTTCAACAATTTCTCCCCGAAGGGCTCATGGGCTAAATTTCCGTCTCCAGTGCGCTTGTGGGACCTTTGAGAGGCAGAGCTCAGTGGGACGTGTTTAGACCTTGGGAAGTCATTAAGGCTGGTCTCGTCTAATGAGTCAGTTCTGTGTATTCCTCATAACACGGCTTCCTAGACTGCGAGGCATGACTCCACGTAGGGTCACACGAGCGGATTTGGGGTCAAGAAAAAGTTGGCAATTATAACATAGTGAAAAGTTTCTGAATATGCAAACATTTGATCAGAGGCTTGTAATAAACCCGAGGCGCTTGTGGCCGAGTTCCCACACGTTGCACCGGTGCCCCGCGAACGCGGCCGTGGTTCTGAACCCACGACACGCGCGCCTCGTGCTGCGAACGTCGCCGTGCCCGGCAGAGGTCCCTCGCTCAGGTTGGACACTATGTTTTGTAATGTATGGCGGTGTTTTTACCGTCAAGTTTTCTGCTCTTATGGAAACAATGATTTAATTACAGAAAATAAAGACTTACCGTTTTTCTCATTCCTCAGCCGTGGCTGAAATCAGTGTATCTTTAGATTGCATTGTCTTAGGATGTTTGATTTTAGAATTGCTGTTTGCCTTGCTGAATTGAGTTTCATCGAAAATCACTGAAGTGGATTTTGGCTTGGGATTAAAACAGAATTTCCAACAATTTCTAAGATGGTCCTAAACACACTTCTGGGATTTTATAACTACGTATTCATGTAAAATGGAATTCTCAGCATTGACATTTATAAAATCAAGATACCAGTCAACACTGGAAAACATCAAAGATGCTGTAGCCCTGTAGTATTCTTTATGTAATAATCACACCCATCTCATTAGTATGCAGGTGTGTTTTCATCTTTAATAAGTAACAAAATCATATGTATACAAAAGAATTTTTTAATTTTATTTTGTTTTATTTATTTATTTGCACAGAGAGAGAGAGAGAGACAGACAGACAGAGAATGGGCGTGCTAGAGCCTCCAGCCACTGCAAACGAACTCCAGATGCATGGGCCCCCTTGTGCATCTGGCTTATGTGGGTCCTGGAGAATCGAACCTGGGTCCTTTGGCTTTGCAGGCAAACACCTTAACCACTAAGCCATCTCTCCAGCCCAAGAATTGTTTTAAAATAATTTTAATTTTTTTTACACTTATTTACTCATTGAAGAGGGGTAAAGAGGCAGAGAAAGGGAGAGAAAGGGGGAGAAAGAGAGAATGGGCACACCAGAGCATCCAGCCACTGCAAATGAACTCCAGACATGTGTGCCACCTTGTACATCTGGCTTACGTGGGTCCTGAGGAATCGAACCTGGGTCCTTTGGCTTTGCAGGCAGGCACTTTAACCACTAAGCTATCTCTCCAGCCCCATTGTCCATGTTTTTGAGTGTGTATGATGCGTATGTGCTTGTTTGTGTGAGTGCCAGGGTGTACTTTCCAGTGTTTCTGGGGAGGTCAAAGGACAGCCCCAAGTGTCGGTGCTTGTCTTCCCCCTTGTTTAAGGCAGGGTCTCTTGTTCTCCACTGCTGTCCCATGAACTTGTGCGATTCTCTGGTCTCCTCCTCCCGTCTCTCTATAAGAGGGCTGCTTGCTGCTGCTTTAAGTGGGTCCTAGGGATTGGAACTCAAGTTGTTATGCTTGTACACTAAGCACTTTACACACCTAACCATTTCCCCAGTCCTTAAAATAAATTGTATGATTTATTATCAGTCTTTTTTTATACCTAGTATATATACCTATGTATACAAGGCTGCATAAAAATTTCTTGTACAGAAAGAAGTCTCAAGAGGAAAACGTTCAGGAAGCCCTTTCCACGACAGCAAGGCCATTGCATTATGAAGCAAGGCCATCCCGTAACAGCAATGTCTTCTGTTACCAAGCAAGGCCATCCACATGTTTGGTCCCTTCTTCATACACTCGTTTCTTTCATATTTCTCTGCCGTGTTTTAATGCCGAAGCAAAGCGGGTAGGGCTGCCCAACTTGGGACAAATCAATCTCCTTGCTCCACAAAGTGCCCAGTGCTAGACATTCTGCTATGGCAGCAGATGAACAGACTAAGATATGCTGCTATGACAAAAGTACCTAGAACTGGACAATTTATGAATAATTGAAATTTACTTTTTATAGTTCTGGAGGTTGGGAAGTTCAAGACCAGGGCACTTGCAGAGTCAGTGTCTGGTGAAGGATGATTCTCGCTGCTGCTAAGGGGAAGTCTTGTCACTATAACCCAGGTGGCAGATAACAGGAGAGGCAAACGGTACCCTTGTGCCTGTTCTGTTTGCATGTGTGTGTGTGGCATGCATGCATGTGCATAGAAACATCCGTACGTGTGGGGGGAGGCCGTGGAGGTCGGAGTTGCACATCAAGTGTCTTCCTCAATCCCCTCTACTTATTGTTTCAGATAGGGTCTCTCCTCAAACCTAGAGCTCACCGATTTGGCCAGACGAACCAGCCAGCGAGCCCTAGGATCCTCTGGTCCCTGTATTTGGGATTTACAAGCATGTACCACCATGCCCATCATTTCATGTGAGTTCCAGGGATTCAAACTGGGGTCCTCATGTTTGTGTGGCAAGCACTTTACCAGCTGAGCCATCTTCTCAGCCTGCCTTGCACCTCTTTTCATAAGCTCGTTCATTCACTCATTGGAGCAAGACCTTCCTAAAAGCCTTCCGACACTGTCGCACTGCTGATTACCATTTCTTATAGTAGTTTACTTATTATTTGCAATCAAAGCGAAAGAGAAAGAATATGGGCATTCCAGGGCCTCTTGCCACTGCAAATGAACTCCAGATGTGTGCACCACTTTGTGCATCTGGCTTTACGCGGGTACTGGGGACTTGAACCTGGGCTATCAGGTTTTGCAAGCAAGTGTCTTTAACCACTGAGTCATCTCTCCAGCCCCTTAAGTTTAACACATAGACTCAGGGGGATGCATTCAGACCACAGCACTTATGAGGGGCAGCAGGCCAGTCTTGGCCTGCCACTGTCGCCAAAAGTAAACTGGAGAAGTCACTTCATGTCCCTGAGCCTACTTTTCTCAGGACTGATGGTTAATCATGACTGTTAACTTGACTGTGTGATTGTAAAGAGACCTCTGAGCATATCGGTGAGGGGGTTTCCAGAGAGGAGTAACTAAGGGGAGAAGACCTGCTCTGAACGTGGGCACCACCATTGCGTAGAGTGGGAGCCCAGATGGAATTAGAGGGGGACAGCTAGTTCAAACAACCTCTCTTTCTCTCTCTCTCTCTCTTTCCTGGCTGCCATGAGGAGAGGTACCTCTGTACCCAATGCCTTGCTCTCTTTCCTCATCATGGGCCCAGAAGCAGTGGAGCTAAGAACTATGGATTAAAACCTCTGAAACTATGACCCCAAACAAATCCTTCTTCCTTTAAATTGATTCACTCAGGTTACTTGGTCCCCGTGATGAAAGCCCAACACACTTACAAAATGAATTATATATAACCCAAGGCTCTTTGAAGACTGTGGTGATGATCAAATGAAATAATGTGTTGGGAAAGAAGGTATTTAAAAAACATAAATTGTAGGGGAAAAAAAAAAACATAACCTGAGGCTGGAGAGATGGCTTAGCAGTTAAGGCAATATCCTGCAAAGCCAAAGGACCCAGGTTCAATTCCCCAGTATCCACGTAAAGCCAAATGCACAAGGTGGCGCATGCATCTGCAGTTCGTTTGCAGCAGCTGGGGGCCCTGGTGCGCCCGTTCTCTCTGAATGTACAATCTACCCTCCTAACTATTAAATCTAGAGATCTCTCAGCTGTGCAACTGTCTATAATCACTGGTTGATTTCAATGATCTGAAAAGTATATACCAACTTGTGGGTTATAATTAGTCAAGTTTCTTTCTCTCTAAACATTCTCCCATGCAGAACTTGACTGAGTAAACCGACCAGATATCAAGTCCAGACTCTTCCATCTTCCTTTTGAGCTTGTTACTCCCCCGGCCCCCGATTCTCCACTGGTATGTCTTGTAAAGAGCAAAGATGAAGTCGCTCAATCCTGCGTGGCCAGGATGGGTTTCCCACATATGCAGGCCCTGCATTCACCTAAGACCCTTGCATTTGCCTTAACCCTCTGCTGCGACTGCATTTGAAGCGTTTTCTTTGCACCTATGATTTGTGAGTATTAGTCAGCTTTCTGTCACTACAGAAAATGCCCAAGATAAACAACTTAAGCAAGGAAGGACATTTGGGCTCATAGAGTTGATGGTTTCAGCCCAAGCTCAGTCAACTCTTTGTTTGGAAAGGCATGCAGGAGAAGTAAACCTCTTCCCGTCATGATGACCAAGGAGCAGTCGACTTCCTTCTTCTTCCTCTTTTGTCCCATCCGGGCCTCCATCATCTTAGCTGCCCACACCCAAGGGGGAGTTCCTCCTTAGTTAATCCTTGGTGAGATATTCTAGCAGGCACGTCCAGGGTGTGCCTTACTGATGTCCTAGGCATCTCTCAATGCAATCACGTTGGCAGTTCAGGCCAGCCATCTCGGGGGGTGAAATCCAGTGTGACGATGGCGCATGCACGGAGCAGAGGGGATACAGTCTGTGTGTCTGTCCACCCCAGCTGACCAGTCCATTTATAGAGAGCACAGGGGTGCCCCATGAACATGGAATTCCAGCAGATCAGTGAGGTTCTAGGCAAGGACTAGGCAAGCCAGCCATTTATTGCAACTAGCAATCGGTTATATTTGTTACTTTTCTCACTGATGTAACCGAATACCTGGCAAGAGGCAACTTAAGGGGGGCAGGGTTACGTCCCCCATGGAGGGCAAAGCGTGGCAGCACATGAGGCAGCTGGTCACACTGTAGGTAGTCAGGAAGTAAAATAACAGACAGAAACTAGTGAAGGGCTAGAAGCCTCATGACCCATGCTCAGTGACCCACCTCCTGCAGTGAGACTTCCCCTCCTCAAGATTCTACGTACAGCCTTCCAACATCATCTCCAGCGGTGCTGAAACACACGAGCCCATGGGCAACAGTTCTCATCCAAACCACACCCGTGTGCCAAGGGACAGGCCGTTTCTTTCCACAGTCCTTCCTTGCTGATTACCTTGAAAACCTTGGTGTTGCAGTCAGGTTCACATTGCTTGCAGAAATCACCCGACCAAACGCAGCTTTTGGGAGAAAAGGGTTTGTTTTGGCTTACAGAGTCAAGAGGAAGCTTCATGATGGCAGGGGGAAACGATGGCATGAGCAGAGGGTGGACATCACCCCCCTGGCCAACATTAGGTAGACCACAGGAACAGGGGACTATGCCAAACACTGGCATGGGGAAGCTGGCTGTAACATTCATAAGCCCGCCCCCAACAATACACTGCCTCCAGGAGGTGCTAATTCCCAAATCTCCATCAGCTGGGAACCTAGCATTCAGAACACCTAAGTTTATGGGGACACCTGAATCAAACCACCACAACTGGTTATTACTCAAAGCTAGAAAACGCTGGTAGGCCATGAGTATTTTTTTAAATTTTTTTTTCATTTATTTATTTGAGAGCGAGCGAGAGAGAGAATGGGCGCACCAGGGACTCCAGCCACTGCAAACAAACTCCAGACGCATGTGCCCCTTGTGCATCTGGCTTACGTGGGTCCTGGGGAATCAAGCCTCTAACCGGGGTCCTTCCTTAGGCTTCACAGGCAAGAGCTTAACCGCTGAGCCATCTCTCCAGCCCCAACCATGAGTATTTTAAGAAAGCAAATAAACAATTTTCAGGTTAGTTTTGTGCAGCAGCACTTGGAAGACACCAGCTCCTGCTGTGATGGTGTCCGAAGTGTAGCATCACCGAGCGCTGAGCGTTTAAAGAAGGAAGCTGGGAGCAGGGCTCCCACCTTTAGTCCTAGCGTTTGGGAGGCTGAGGTAGAAGGATCTCTGTGAGTTTGAGGTTAGCCAGGGCTATGGAGCCTGGGCTAGAGTAAGACCCTGCTTCAAAACAAGCAAACGAACAACAAACAAGAGTAGAGAGAAGGTCCCATGGAGGGCAGAAGTTGAGAATCCACGTTCTTCTGAGTCAAACCGTCTGAACCTTCTGCTACCATGCTGCCACTGAATCTGTAAATGTTTTTCTAAAAGCTATGGGTCCTATGGGTGTGTTATTCAGTTGGTTTTATTCAAATAGCAAAATACCCAAGATATTCTTTCCACTTATATAATCATGAACAAGTCACTAAACCGTGCTAAGACTCAGAAAACCACAACGCAGGCATCCTGGGATGTTGTAGGAAAAAAAAACAACTGTGGATTCCTGTGCCTAATGGCTGTACAACTGGTACATCTGCATGCGATTTTTGCAACTATCAACTTGGCAGTTCCATTGCTGGAGTGCGGAACAGCTTGGAGAAATTGCGAAAGGCCCTTCAGAAGGTCCTCTCTGACCTTCCCACTCCTAAGTCAGTGGATATGAAGTTATGGCATAAAAGGGTCCCACCACTTACTGACTTTCATGGCCAAGCCATACTTATCAAATCTATCATTTCCAAACTTTCCAATAACTTTCATAAAACTACTTAAGCCAGTGTGCTATTCTCATAAATGTTGATCTATACTCTTAGGAAGAGCATTATAAGAAAAAAAATTAAAAAAAGGTCTTTTAAAAAAAAACACATAGTTGTCAGAAACAATCCAAGATTCCCTCGCTAGAAGGCTGCATAAGAGAACCTCTTAGCAGAATAAAATTGCTGCTAATGTGTGGGCATATTCAGGAATCAATCAACTTATTCCTGCGGCTCCTGTCTGTTCGTGTTATATAGTTGCCCAGTTTGACAAGAAATCCAGAGAAGGGTTGAGAAGTGTTGTCAGCATAAAGATGGGAGAGAGGTGATGTACTAGGCTAATAAAAGGGCTCAGAAAGGTCCCCGAAGTCATAAATCCTTCTTACAGCTTTTAAAATCTGTTTCCTTTGTAGAGCTGCTGTGATGGACCTCTGACAGAGTGCCCTTTCTATCCTCCCCCTGTGTCGGAAACCCCGAGCTAAGTGCATGGAGGGAAGACAAAATGTGATAGAATTTCCTGCCTTGACTCTTCCCTCCCCTCTGCGTGGTAATTCCCCAGCCTTACTGATGGGGAGAGGGGCAGGGACACCGCTGACCCCTCCTCCCAGGGCTGACCCTCCTTGTCCAGACTCACGATTCCTTTCTTCCCAGCAGCTCTTGGAGGACTACCAGATTCTCTTATGCGTTCCACTAAATCCTGGCACTAATCCTTAGCATTTTCATTCAGTAGGTGGGCTTCTTTGTGTCTTTAAACCAAATCCTTCAGGTGCATCTGGCATGAGAAGTATTGCACATAATGTACTTTAAAAAAAAATTTTGTTTTACTTAAACCATCCTATGCGCACTATCCAGAGATTCCACAAATAAATAGGTTATCTTTGAACGAGGGCAAGAGCACTGTCAGCTGCCCGGTGGTTATCCTTGCAGCAATCTGCTTTCTCATGCTTGCTAAATACAAATTCAATTTAGATTACTTCACGTAAACTGAAATTAGAAAAATAAATTAACAAAGGCCAATCCTACTACTACTGCTGCCAACAATAATAAAAACAGTAATGACAACGTGGTTTCATTGTTGTTTCTACCTGACATTACTTTTCCTTTTATTTATTGGAGAGAGAGAACAAGGCAGAGAAAAAGATCGAATGGGCATACTAGGCCTCCAGCCGCTGCAAGTGAACTCCAGGCTCCTGTGCCACCTTGTGCATCTGGCTTACGTGGGTCCTGGGGAATCAAACTTGGGTCCTTTGGCTTTGTAGGCAAGTGCCTTACCACTCAGCCATCCCTCTAGCCCCTGCTTTTTCTTATATGGTGTAAATACTTCAGAGATGCTAGAGATATATCCCAAACACAAGCACCCTTCTCCTAGTAAAGATGTTTGAAATAGACTTTTTATTTTTGTGGGTTTTAACTTAGTATTGACAGAGTATCTTGATCATAACCCCCTCCCATTGCTCCTTACCCTCATCATCCCTTTCTATTGGGCCCCTTCTTCTTTCTAATGAGCCCCTCTTCTATTTTGATGTCATTTTATTCTCTCCTCCCGACAGGGTCTTATGTACCCCAGGTTGGTCACAAACTAGCAATACATACATACATATATATACATATATATAGCCAAGGTTGGGATTATAGACATACACAACCATACCCAACTACTTTAAAAAATATATTTATTTATTTATTTATTTAAGAGAGAGAGAGAGAGAGAGAGAATAGGTGCACCAGGTCCTCTAGCCACTGCAAACAAACTCCAGATGCATGCGCCACATTTTGCATCTGGCTCTACGTGCACCCTGGGGAATCGAACCTGAGTCCTTTGGCTTTGCAGGCAAGCGCCTTAACCACTAAGGCATCCCTCCAGCCCAGGACTAACAACTTTTAAAAAACAAATGCACATTCGTTTTAGCTTCACACCCCGGCCTAGTAAGCAGGGCGACTCCTCCCACTCTAGAACGAGTGCCTGCAATCATGGGCCGGTGATGCCCCAGCGCCAGTTGCCTCTCTCAGGCCACGAGTGGCATCAGTGTGGCCCCCAGAGTAAAGATGACACAAAACACAGACACACCTGCCAGGGGTGTGGCTGGGAGTGAGGTCTGAGTATCTGCTGCGCGTGAAGGCGGAATGGCTGAATCCACAGGGAGGGATCCGATGCAGCATCAGAGCCACGGGACAAGTCCAGCCTCGCCGTTACAGCCACTACTTCCTACTCTGCCAAGCAGTCCCAGTGTTCATGCCACTCACCAGGTTTGGTGCCCAGCGGCGTTGGGCCGCTGTGACAAATTCATTTTGCATTTATGGAATGATACCACCAATAAGCCACTGCTCCTGGAGATGAGAGGCAGAGGGAGTTTACACTGTTGGGCAGATCATTGTTCTCAGCGTCAGGCTGCCCGCGGAGGGCGGTGACCCAGCTTACAGTATACCACCAGGAGAAAACTTAGGATGAGTGTCATGAAGACTAAAACCTGTGCAGCTTACGGTCGTGTCTGCCATGAGACGAGATCTGCATTCAGAACACAGGGGATGGAAACCAGGTACCCCAATCCACTTAGGCTGGAAAAAACAAGTCCTAGAGTTCTACCACACAGAAGCGCGACGACAGCTCACAACAGTTTACGGTGTGTTTTATAAAGACTAAGACATGACTTTGAAGATTGCAGATGCAGAAAAATGACAAATATTGGGCTGGAGAGATGGCTTAGCAGTTAAGGCACACGCCTGTGAAGCCTGAGGATCCCGGTTCCGGGCTCGGCTCCCCAGGACCCACGTGAGCCAGATGCACAAGGGGGCGCACGCGTCTGGAGTCCGTTTGCAGTGGCTGGAGGCCCTGGCGCGCCCATTCTCTCTCTCTCTCTCTATCTGCCTCTTTCTCTCTCTGTCTGTTGCGCTCAAATAAATAAATAAAAATAAACGAAAAACAATTAAAAAAAAAAAAAGACTAAGACATGAGCCAGATGCACAAGGTGGCACATGCATCTGGAGTTCGTTTGCAGCAGCTGGAGTCACTGGCATGCCCATTCTCTCTCTCTCTCTCCTCTCTCTCAAATAAATAAATAAATGAACAAAATATTAAAAAAAGAAAAGAAAAATGACAAATATTTACAGAGCTGGAAATGCAAATCCCCCTGCTTGATTGTCACCCATTGTATATATGACTCAGATTGTCACACTTTACCCTGTAAATATGTGCAAGTACTATGGGTCAATTACTATCTATCTATCTATCTATCTATCTATCTATCTATCTATCTAAAAACATATATACATACATACTCAGGAATGAAGTCAAGCAGAGATCTGGAGCATGAAGCCACTGAGGCTAAGAAGCTCAAGACTGAAGGCAATAAATGGCAAGAGAATACCTGAGGCAACTTCCTTTTGTGGAGCTGCAGAATTCTGAAGATATTCAAAGGAGCGTTCCCTAGGCTCTGAAAGCAACTCCGAAATAGCAATTCCAAAAATGTTTTTATCAGTGACAAAGTGACATTGAAGTAGGTGTATAACATCCCAAGATGCCGCCTTTGAGGAAAGAAAGCACCTGTTTGGGTGTGTGGATTCTGACATATTTGTTAAGCATCAGACGCATTACATTAGAGAGGACTCTTTAAATATGCAGCACGATCACACGCAGGAAGCCGACCTGGACCGCCGTGCCTCTGACTTCTTCGTTGCCGGAGGTCCTAGTCCCTCCTTTGTTGTTTTTCTCAAAACCCAGAGACTTCTTATTTGAAAATATTTATGTGTGCATGAGAGGATAGATTTTGTGCATTGTTCTTTGAAACTTGGGTTTTTTGTTTTTTTTAATTTTTTACCCTACTGAATTCTCTCACACATCTTTTTCTGCAGGGCAGAATGACTCTGTTTTCCTTTACAATCATCAGGGACTCGCCATGGCACGGCTCACGCTAACTTTCTAGTTCTGAAAGGCTGGGGGAGGGCTGTATTAACTTCACATCGGCCAACAAAGCTTCTCGACTTTGAAACCTTTATCACACAATACGGAGAGGTAACCTGCTTTGCTAGGTAACAGTCCGTCTGGTGACATGTTCAATGACTGTGATTCAAGTGACAGTCCGGATTTCACTGATCTACTTTGAGATTTGAGCTAAGACTCTGCCTTCTGGAATTTCAGTTTCTTCTCCCAGAGCTTCCTACCCACTTCACAAAGACGTTGTGAATATTAACTTCAAAGGGCTTTGAGCACTTCTGAAGAAAGACTTGCTGCAAAGACAAGGCATTAAGTAATCTGAAAGGCTTCACTTCATGATTATCATATAAATTATCAGGAGGATCTTACCTAGGGAGTCGTTACTTTATGCTAAAATCAACTAAGAAACAGGAACCAAAGACTGCATGGAAGAGGCAGAAACTAACATAGCATCCTAGAGGTGTATTTGCAATTACACTTACCTGGGCTGGAATAAAGGTAAGTGAATGAGCACATGGCTTTAGTAGGCATTAGAGCACTTCCATTTCACTGTGGACACGGTGGTCGGTGCACAGGGCAGAAATGGATGGCACATTGCTCAGTACTAATGGTCACCAAAAATGCAATCACAATAACCACACACTCAGTCAAATGGGTAAAATAAAAAAGAACCCCCCCTCAAAAAAAAAAAGACCAACACTACCAAAGGTTGGTGAAGGCATGACGCAATCAAAACACAAATAAAATACTGGTGGAAATGTGAAATGCTACAAGTTTTAGAAATCAATATGATGGCTTTTAACAAGTAAAAAATGATATCCACTCAAGCATGGGGGCCTGAGGAGTTTGGCTTCTCAGCACCCCCATAATAGAAAGCTAGGAGTGGTAGTGTATACCTTGTAACCCCAGTTAGCTGACTACCTAATCTAGTTTCCCTGATGAGCTCTGGATTCAGTGAGAGACTCTGTCTTTAAAAAAAAAAATAATAAGGTGGGGCTGGAGAGATGGCTTAGCAGTTCCGGTACTTGCCTGCGAAGCCTAAGGGCCCATGTTCGACTCTCCAGGTCCCATGTTAGCCAGACACACAAAGGTGAGGCAAGTGCAATGTCATACATGCCCACTAGGTGGCAAAAGCATCTGGAGTTTGATTGCAGTGGCTGAGGCCCTGGTGTGCCAATTCTCTCTCTCTAAAATATAAAAAAATAAGGTGGAGAGCAACTGAGAAAGACACTCAACATCAATCTCTGGCCTCCATAGACACGCACCTTGTTGTAGTCAGCTCCCCATTACTGGGACAAACACTCAAACCAGACACAGTTTATAGGAGCAAGGGTTTAGTTCAGTTTACAGATCCAAGAGGAAGGTCCATCAATGGCAGAAGAGGTTGTCTCCTGTTCATAAGCCCAAGCAGAGAGACACCAACAAACAGACAGCACCACAAGCAAAGCACAAATGGGCAGCAAAACAGCAGGGACCCAGGCATAGGTCAGATTGCTCTGCACACCTTTTGGCTGGAAATCAGATCCGTCTCCAAACATACCTTAGGCCTGAACCCTAGGATCCACCCACTGGTGACACCTCTTCCAGCCAGGTGGCTGGAAATCCAAGTTTTAATAAAATACCCGAGTCTATTGGGGAACATGCATTCAAACTAGTACACACAGATGAACATGTACACACACACACACACACACACACACAAACACACACTATGGCAGACAGCTTCAGGTTTGCCGAGACAGACTTCAAGACCAGGCACAGTGATGAAGGAAGGGAAATTTATTGAAGTTTGAAGATCCAGGGGAAGTTCCATAATGGCAGAAGAAGCTGGCCTGCCTTCATAGGTCCAAGCAGAGAGAGAAGCACAAGCCAAAACTCAAAAGCAACACAGCACAGCTCACTTCAGGAACTCCAGCTAGGCACACTTTGCATATCTTTAGATTGAAATCTCAAACTCACAACCACACCTTAAGATTCACCCAGTGACATTGCCTCCAGCCAGGTGGCTGCAGATGCAAACTGCAAACTAATAAAACACTGACTATATTGGGGGCCATCTATTCAAACTAACACACACACACACACTATGGGGACTCTTAGAGAGAAAGTAGATGCATTTTGCGTTATGAGATGCCATGAGTCTTTGGGGGCTATGGGCATAATCTGAAATGCCCCCCGCAACAGGTTCATGTTTTGAATGCGTCACTCAGCTGGTGACACTGAGTTAGGTGGTTCTGAAAACGGGGAGGTGATCTAGCTGAAGAACGTAGGTCACTGGACGTGGGTCCTCTGGGGTATGTTACCTCTGCCCCCTTCCCATCTCACTCTGTAATTCTGGTCTTCTGTGAGGTCATCAGCACCCACCTCATGCTCCCACTACCATCACCTGAGGTGCTTAGCAATGCCTTTCCTGTAACGATGTCCTGAAACCAGCCGTAACAGTGAGCCAAAAAACAGCGTTCTTCCACTTTTTAACCATCAGGCATGTGTGTCACAGTCATGCAAAATCCGACCAATACAGTTAGAAACAATGCACCTATACTCAACACCATACTATGAAGTTCTTAATGTGGAGGCAGAAGAACAATGAGCCCGAAGATGACCTGTGCCACATAGTGAGTTTCAGGCTAGCTTGGGCTGCACAGCAAAACTATCTTGAAAAGAGGAAAGGAAGCCAGGCGTGGTGGTGCACGCCTTTAACCCCAGCACTCGGGAGGAGTAGGTAGGAGGATCACCGTGAATTCGAGGCCACCCTAAGACTACATAGTGAATTCCAGGTCAGCCTGGACTACAGTGAAACCCTACCTCGAAAAACAAAACAAACAAAAGAGAGAGAGAGAAAAGGAAAACAAAATCATATTTATACCCTAAGGTTACTGAAAACCCATTGCATTTCTATACCACAACTTTACAAAATTCTTTATTGAATTATTGTTGGGAATTCTTAGGAGAATACCAAAATTTCTAATGTCAGGGCTAAAGAGATGGCTTAGTGGTTGAGGAATATGCTTGCAAAGCCTAAGGACCCAGGTTCAATTCCCCAGTATCCATATAAGCCAGATACACATGGTGGTATATGTGTCTGGAGTTCATTTGCAGTGGCCAGAGGCCCTGATACACCCATTTTCTCCTCCCCTCCTCTCTCTCTCAAATAAATAAAAAAATAAAACAAATAAAAATTCTGGGCTGGAGAGATGGCTTAGTGGTTAAGGTGCTTGCCTGCAAAGCCAAAAGATCATGGTTTGATTTCCCAGTACCCACATAAGCCAGATGCACAAGGTGGCGCATGTGTCTGGAGTTTGTTTGTAGTGGCTGGAGGCCCAGGTGTACCTATTCTCTCTCTATTTCTATCAAACAAATAAATAAAAATATATTAAAAATTTAAATAAAAATTCTAATTTCAGGTATGTAATTATTTTCTTTTTCTTTTAAATACCAGGGACTGAATTAATGTCCTTGCATATACTAGGCAAGCAGTTCTACCACTGGGCTATATTTATAGCCCATTTCTTCCTCCCCCAATCCCCGCTTCTTTTGAGAACAAATATTGTGGAAAAACAGCGGGCTTTTATACTGAGAAATAAACACATTTGCACTGTTGGAAAATAACCCACTGCTGTGAATCTTTTGATTAAATCTTATATCATTTCTAATCATGTTAATTGTTTTAATTTTAGTATGTATCTTCATAAGAAGTTTTGTGCAAAAGTTCTAACTTTTATATCCCATCTGTGGTGACAGGAAGCTGCCAGAGGATTTTCTTACAGACTTACAGCTTTGTCTCAGAAAGGGGAGCCCACTCACACCTCAAGATTTGGAGCTATGTGGTTGTGGACACTGGGCTCTTAGTGAAAGCCCTGGTCCGGGAGGCTGGACCCCTTTGGTTTAGCCTCTCACCTCCATCCAGATAGCAAATGGCACAGCAGTTAAGTCTGGAATACTGTTTTGTTTGCTGTTGGTTTTGCTTGTTTTGTTGTTTTTTTGGGGGGTGGGGGGTTTGAGGTAGGATCTCACTCTAGTCCAGGCTGACCTGGAATTCACTACGTAGTCTCAGGGTGGCCTTGAACTCACAGTGTTCCTCCTACCTCTGTGTCCCGAGTGCTGGGACTAATGATGTGCACCACCATACCTGTGGAATACTATTTTGGAGATGCATCCAGTAGAGTATGAAGAATGCAGGATTCTTTGTTTCTCCACATAATTTTAGATAAGAAGCACCGGGTCAGAGACAGGCCTGGGCAGTGGAATAATTTCCACAACTTGCAAAACATAAAATTTGGGAATTGAGGTTATTTTCTATTTTAAAAATACTTTTTAAAGTACTTTATTATTTATTTATTTAAGAGAGAGGGGGTCAGATAGAAAGAAAGAATGGGCATGACAGGGACTCCAGCCATAGCAAACAAGCTCCAGATGCAATGTGCTATCTCGTACACCTGGCTTACGTGGGTCCTGGGGAATTGAACCTGGGCCCTCTGGCGCTGCCGGCAAGCTCCTTAACTACTAAGCCATCTCTCAAGCCCTGTTTTGTATTTTTAAATCATTGTGAATGCTATAACTTTCATATAGCATATATTTATATATAAATATATACTATATATATATTCATACATAAATATTGAACATGTCAGTCTTTAGGATATTTTCTAGAAGTAGAATTTCCGAACAAGTCAAATCTTTTCAGGATACAATGTCAACCCTCCTATCTTGACCCACCAACTAAAAGCTCTATCACTTCTTGGTCTTACCACTAGAACATAAGAAGACTCATTTCCTACACCCTAGCCAACAGTAAGCACTCATTCATTCTTTTAAAAATACTTTTAGGGCTGGAGAGATGGCTTAACGGTTAAGGTGTTTGCCTGCCAAGCCAAAGGATCCCCGTTTGATTATCCAGGACCCACGTAAGTCAGATGCACAAGGGGGCGCATGCACCTAGAGTTCACTGGCAGTGGCTGGAATCCCTGGTATACCCTTTCTGTTCCTCTCTCTCTTTCTCTCAAATAAATAAATAAAATATATTCAAAACTAAAAATAATTTATTTATTGCCAAGGAGGGAGAGAGAGAGAATGGAGCCAAAGCCTCTTGCACTGCAAGCAAACTCCAGACACACCTGTCACTCTGTGTATGTGGCTTTACACGGGTACTGGGGAATCGAATTTGGGCATTAGGCTTTGCCAGCAAGCACTTTTAACTGCTGAGCAATCTGTCCAGCCCCCCCCCCCCCAAGTCACTCTTTGTAATGTTTAAAGAATTAGTATGTAACGTGAATTGTGGTGAACCCTCTACCGGCTTTCCAATGTCTATGACAGGCAGCCCCGACATTCTGATAGCAGGACCTCCTGAGGGTCTCCAAGGACTGTGAGTTATAGTTGTTAATATTCACTGCCCTGTAAAATAACACATCTTATGTCATATAAATATAAATTTGAAATTGCTATTCAATTCACACAAAAAAATCAAAACATGTTCATATAAATAAGTTTTGAGGAAGATAACCTTAAAAGCGGTGTACAACATTGCTTTATCCTTTTACAAATCTCTCCAGATTCTTTCTTGAAAACTTCTGATTATGATACCCATACCCATGAGAAAATAAGAGCAAAAATATAACTCACGATTTAGTGCCATTTGAATAGTCTTGGCTTCATGAGCCCCCCCTCCACGCCCTGGGAGATTTACTGAGTCCCCTAGTAATGTCTGGACTTTAAGAACCATTAAGTCCCAAGAATGAAATCTAATTCCTAGGCATGTCATAGAAGTCCTTTTATGATTCAACCATAAATATGTCTCAGTTATCTTTTTTGCTATATCCCCTCTTAAAGCCATGCAGAATTCTGACTTCTCCTCAAAATACACTTTGAATTTTTCATTCTATATGCTTTTTAAAAATCATTTTCTCTTCCAAGAATGCCTGTTCCAGCATGCTTTACTGGGCCCTGCGGTATTACCTGGAAAATGATGACTTTTTCCAATTTATGAATAAACTGAGACATAATAAAATAATGAGAGAGAGGTCAAGTATCACCGAGATTGCCAATAGAGTTGATTCTGAAAACTGTAACTCACTCTACAGCACACCAGGCTTCCTAAACTTCTACTCCTGGGACCCAGCAACACCTCTGCCCACATAGGTGCAGGCGGTACTAACAAGCTCCCCAAACAAGTCCATTGTCTCTTTAACAAAAGTTAATAACATTCCTTCACAGGAAAGGGGAACACTTAGCCGGGCGTGGTGGCGCACACCTTTAATCCCAGCACTCAGGAGGCAGAGGTAGGAGGATCACCGTGAGTTCAAGGCAACACTGAGATTACATAGTGAATTCCAGGTCATCCTGAGCCAGAGTGAGACCCTACCTTGAAACCCCCCCAAAAAAAGAAAGGAACACTTGAGCCACGTAGAAATGCCCAATCCCCTATGTGTACCTTGCAGCTCAAAGCAAGGCAAATCCCTTCGCCTTCTCTGGAGAGGGAGGACGGGCCAAACAGCAGTGGTCCTGTGATGGCTTCCCTTTATAGGAAAGCAAACAGGATAAGGATAAAACTTATCCCCCACTAACCGACCCCCACAAAACCTCACATATAGCAGACCATATTCCTCACCTGCAAAATCCCTAGGTACATGCAAGCATTATCTATTTAATGTCCTGACCTAGTCTCTATCCTACCATGTCATTTTAAAAGAAAATTAGGGCTGGAGAGATGGCTTAGTGGTTAAGGTGCTTGCCTGCAAAGCCAAAGGACATTGGTTCAGTTCCCCAGGACCCATGTAAGCCAGATGCACAAGGTAGCACATGCATCTGGAGTTCATTTGCAGTAGCTGGAGGCCCTGGTGCACCCATTCTCTCTCTCTCTTCCTCTGCCTCATTCTCTCTCTCAAATAAATAAAAAATATTTTAAAAAATTTTTATTTTTTTAGCCGGGCGTGGTGGCGCACGCCTTTAATCCCAGCACTCGGGAGGCAGAGGTAGGAGGATTGCCGTGAGTTCGAGGCCACCCTGAGACTCCATAGTGAATTCCAGGTCAGCCTGGGCTAGAGACCCTACCTCGAAAAACCAAAAAAAAAAAAAAAAAATTTTTATTTTTTTGATTTGAGAATGAGAGAAAGGCAGCTAGAATTGTATATGTGGGTGGTGTGCTTACATGTGTACATGCATGTTTGCATGCATGTAGATGCACACGTGTAGGTAATCACGTGTGGATGGGTGCACATGTATGTGTGTGTGTAGAAGCCAGAGGATAGCATTAGGTGTCTCCTGTGATCGCTCTCCACCTTACTTATTGAGACAGCATCTCTCCTTTGGATCCAGCTAGATCTGCCATTAGATCCAAGTCCATAGTGCTAGGTTTACAAGCAGGTTGGCACACCCACCTGGCATTCACATGTGTGCTGGAGATCTAAACTCAGGTCTTCTCTCCCTCTCTCTGTCTCTAATAAATACATAAGTAAATAAATATAAATATAAAAAGGGGGCTGGAGATATGGCTTAGCTGTTAAGGCACTTGCCTGTGAAGCCTAACGACCCAAGCTTGATTCTCCAGGTCCCATGTAAGCCAGATACACAAGGTGGCACACATGCCTGGAGTTCGTTTGCAGTGGCTGGAGGGCTTGGCACACCCATCCTGTCTCTGTCTCTCTCTCTCTCTCTCCCTCTCTTTCTCTGTCTTTAATAAATAAAAATAAATATAAACTCAGGTCTTCATGCTTGCACATCAAGTATTTACTGACTAAGCCATCTCCCAGCTCTACATGTGACATTTTTTACATAAAACAAATTGGGAGTGATTTTAAGGGCATGGCGCTAAGAAAATAGACACAAGTTATATATTATTTCTACTTCCACAGACAGGGAACGGGCTGAGGAGATCTCAGCTTGAAGGGGAAAGTGCTTTCCCAAGTGTGAGGACCTTGGTTCAGATTCCCAGAATCTGGAGTCTGGGTGCAGTAGCGAGCGCCTGCAATCTCAGGTCTCCTATGGGGAAGTGAGAGGTGCAGAAGGGAGAATTCTGGAAGCCTGTGGGCTAGCTGGGCTGGTGTCTGCAGCTTGAACGACGAAGAAAGCCTGCCTCCAGCAAGGGGGAAGGTGAGGACCAACACTTGTGCACACCTGCATGGCTCCACTCACACACACGAGCACACATCCACACATCACACACACACACTCAAAGATTAATAAACAGGCCTGGAGAGGTGGATGAGCAGTCAAGGCATTTGCCTGGGAAGCCTAAGGACCCAGGTTCGATTCCCTAGTAGCCACATATGCCAGATGCACCGGTTGGCGCACGCGTCTGGAGTTCATTTGCAGTGGCTGGAGGCCCTGGAGCACCCATTCTCATTCTCTCTCTCTTTCTCAAATAAATAAATAAATAAATAAATAAATAAATAAATAAATAAAATATATATTTAAAAAAAGGGATACTTATGATAGCAGCCCTGATTTTGCTTTTGTATTTTTGTTCCAACACATTCTTTCAACCAATTTAGAAACTCCAGGCACACAAGCATCCTTGTTCCACTCAAATGACTTACACGTGCCACTGTACGCTGTGAAGTCTGTCTTCATCATGTGACCCTCACAAGTCTTCCCGAATTCCGTCCAGTGCCCGATTCCTCACTTCTTATCACGATCCAGCCACATCAATGCACCAGTGGTTATCCCCAACCCAGCTACCCCCTTCCCGCCTTTCCCAGCCCTTGGGAATTTTACACTTGCGTGTTTCATGTTTACAGTGGTGACGGCAGAAACTTGCAGTGCCAGAGCTCATTAACACGGGTCAAATTCCAGATCCTAACGGCAGCAATCAATACCATAAAACCTCGTGCAGTGTTTAGCCCAAGCGAGGGCACAATGTCCCTCAGCAACTCATTACAGGGGATCCTCCGTCCCATGGCAGGCCATAGATCACAGGAGACTACAACCACTGGCTGCATGGTTAGACAGGCTGGAAGGATTTATGACCCTCTGAAAGCCTTGGAAGTCTGGCCCAAGAGCACCAATGGTCACAGCGCCTAGCTCATAGTCTCTGGCGACAGTTAAGGACAGTGAGTCAGGAGAACTGACCTCAAATTCCAGCTCTGCATATGGCCTAAGGACACATCACTCAATTTCTCCACCCCTCGTCCATCAGCTCCTCTGTAAAGTGATGGGGACACACGCATATACCTCACAGGCTTGTCGCAGGACCAAATAGTTATCATTGACAAAACCACCTGAGGACTGAGTGTACAATAACTTATCAGTGGCTACCTAGTCACTACGGGCCCAAGCAATTCTCTAATTCTTTAACTCCCAGTAAGCTTAAAATATGCATTTAATAGGAAGTCCAGGGCATGCTGGATACTTCTGTTGGGTATGAATGTCATGATGTAAACTTTATGGACGTTGACAAAACCTGTTTAATACCATCTTGTCAAAGCAAAACAAAACAACAACAAAAAAAAACCAAACATTTTTTTATCCTAAAATGCATTTAAAAAAATATTTTAGGGCTGGAGAGATGGCTTAGCAGTTAAGCGCTTGCCTGTGAAGCCTAAGGACCCCGGTTCAAGGCTCGATTCCCTAGGACCCACGTTAGCCAGATGCACAAGGGGGCGCACGCGTCTGGAGTTCATTTGCAGTGGCTGGAAGCCCTGGCGCACCCATTCTCTCTCTCTCTCTCCTTCTCTCTGTCACTCTCAAATAAATAAAAATAAACAAACAAAAAACATTTTATTTATTTATTAGAGAGAGAGAATGGGCATGCCAGGGCCTCTACCCACTGCAAAAGAATTCCAGGTTCATGTGCTATTATGTGCATCTGGTTTACATGGGGTTTGGAGAATTGAACCTAGGTTCTTAGGCTTCCCAGGTAAGCACCTCAACTGCTAAGCCATTCCTCCAGCCGCTCCCTTTAAAAAAATATTTTATTTATTATTTATTTGTTTGAAAGATATATATATTTAGAGAGAAAAATAGGCAGGTAGAGAGACAGAGAGAGAGATAGAGAGAGAGAGAATGGGCGTGGTAGGGCCTCCAGCCACTGCAAACAAACTTCAGATGCATGTGCCCCCTTCTGCATCTGGCTTATGTGGGTCCTGGAGAATCGAAGCTGGGTCCTTTGGCTTTGCAGGCAAACACCTTAACCACTAAGCCATCTCTCCAGCCCCTCCCCCTTTTTTGAGACAGGATACTCAGGCAGGACTCCAACTTGCAATCCTCCTGCCTCCACTCCCTGACTGCTAGGATTATAAATGTGTACCACAGTGCTCAGCTCAAATGACGGCACGGTGAGACCTAACTCACAGCGTAAATACTGGGTGTGTATATAAATTGAACCTACCAAGTGAAATCCTATTATAAGATCACGTTTTCATAATTTGATGATATTATATTCTAAAATATTCATGTCCATTTTTTTAAAAGCTTAAACCAAGCATTCACACAACTGTAATATCTCTCCTTTGCAAAACCTCGCTTATAGGGGTGCCAAATACTGTAATCAGTCCACCAGATAGACACTGACTGCAGTGTAAAAGACATAATCTAATAATGCATTTAGTCATTCCATAAAGCTTCGAAAGTGAAAGTAACTTCCAACCACGGAACGGCTTAAACAGGGCGCACACTCGGTACATTAGCTCCTAAGTCATTCTCAAAGCATTAAAACATATTTCAAAGATTTCAGACATAACAATTATTTTTGCTGTCACTCAAAATGTGGAATAAACATGGCTCTAAAAAAAAAAAAAGATATGTGCTTTTCTTTGTCTATCAGAACAAACAGCTTAATGAATACAAATTGTTTCCCCAAACAACTTCTCATACATTCGCAGTTCATGCAGCAAGTTTCGGCACATTGAAATTAGAGAAGCCATTCGTTGGAAGTACCATTTTGCCACCCTGCCCTCAGAATTAAAATAAAGCGGACTTGAGAGTTCCCACCCAGGGTGGACAGATAACCATGGCTGGCCACACGTTTTGGTCTGATGTGTTATCCTGGTGAAGGGAGGGTGCTCGCTCCCAACAAACCTGGGACCTAGCCGGTCCCTGCTTCCCTTGCCGCCCCTGGCTCCCAGTTTCTTACTATGCCATCGCCCAGCCTCAAGCCTGCATCTCTCTACCCACCCCAGGCTTTGTGGCTGTGCAGATGCACTGAGAACCTCTAACTGATGGATGTATTCGCTGGACTTCAGTTCTAGGCTTGCAACCTCGGGGTCAGAGAGCCCTCTCTCTGCCAGCCTGCTTGGTAAGTCTGACCGACTCGGCTCAGACACCCCTCCACCTTCCCTCTGTTTTGCCATGGTCTTGTGTAATGGTTCACTTCCGTGGTCAACTTGATCCGATTAGGAATCCACGGGCGTTCCTCTTGGGGTGGAATGTCATGGTTTGACTCGGGTGTCCCCCGTAAACTCATGTGCTCCGCATGCTAGGCTCCCAGCTGAGTGGAGGTGTGTTGTTGGAGGCTGGCTTATGGGTGGTACAGGCAGCACCCTCTCGCCATGCTTGGCGCGCTCTCCTGCTCACGTTGTCCACTGGATGCTCGCCAGGAGGGGACGTCCAGCCTCTGCTCACACCATGGTTCCCCCTGCCATCATGGAGTTTCCTCTCAGGTCCGTCAGGCAAAATAAGTGCTTCCTGCCCACACGCTGCTCTTGGTTGGGTGCTTTGAGCCAACCACGAGAGGGTAAGTATAGCATCCTGTATGTAACCTGCCTGCACGAGGACGGGACTCAGGAAGACATAAGTCAATATTTCTGATATAAGAATAATGGATGGAATGAAAGACAGCAGTGGCTACAGTGTTAGGCATGAGAGACGTTGCTGCAGTTACTCCCATTGTTGGCATAAAGCACCCAACCCAAAGCAGCTGATTGGAGTAAAGCTGTTTATTTTGGCTTACAGACTCAAAGACACTCCATGATGGTAAGGGCATCACCTCCTGGCCAAGGGGCAGCTGGCAATAATGCCCATAAGCCTACCCCCAGTAACACACCTCCTCCAGCATCACCTGGGCCATCACCTGGGCACCAAGCATTGAAAACATATGAATTTGACTTCCGGGTAAGGTGGTGGCATAGTAGCCAGGCCAAAGCAGCCTTGAGGGGGAAATATGCAGAAACTACCGGGAAGTGAAGGTGCATAAAGAGTTATCAACCTCAGCAGAGAAGCAGGAGATTCCCAGAGCTTCTAACAACCAAGCAAACAGCCAGAATCGGCTTCCAGCACGGCATCGGTCCATACGACAGCCAGGCTCTGCCTGAGCCACAGAAACCAGGTGTGGTGGTCTGGTCAGGTGTCCCCCATAAACTTAGGTGTGTTCTAAATGCTAAGTTCCAGCTGATGGAGATTTTGGGAATTAACACCTCCAGGAAGGAGTGTTTAGGGGGTTGGGCTTATGGGTGTTAGAACCAGCTTTCCCTTGCTAGTATTTGGCATACTCTCCTGTTGCTATTGTCCACCTTACGTTTGCCAGGGGGTGATGTCCACTATCTGCTCATGCTGACATTTCCCCTGCCATCATGGAGCTTCCCCTCGAGCAGGTAAACCAAAATAAACCTCTTTCTTCCCCACAGGATGCTCGTGGTTGGGTGATTTCTACCAGCAATGCAAACCTGACTGCAACAGTAAAGTGGTACCGAGAGTGAGGTTGCTGCTGGACACCTGACTGTTTGGCTTTGGTCTTTTGCTAATTTTCAAGAGGAATGTGGGAGGATTTGAAACCTTGGCCTAAGAGATGCCTTGCAGTGCTATAAGTACAGCTTGATGGACTATTCTGGTCAGAGTTGAAAGACCTGAATGCAGTAAGAACTATGGACTGTGAGGTTTGTCTTATGAGGGTGAGAAAGAGCTTTGCTTGGACTGGGCTAGAAGCAGTTTGTGTGAGAAGCTTGCTATTATGCCCATGTCCTAAGAATTTGTGCAGGGTTGCTTTGCGTAGAAATGAACTGGTATGAGCAGAGGAATATGGCACAGAAAAAAAAAAAATCTTTGGGTGAACTGCTGCCCCTTTAGCTGCAATTCAGAGATTACAACCTTTGAGATTGGGCCAGCTGACCTGCACTGGGGCAACGGGCAGAATATAGACTCTTTTGAAGGGGACTGAGTGCTCAAGGAGTGTCCTATTCTTCAAAGTCTGCTTTATTCCCTCCTGAATTAAAAAACTGGCACTCTACCTAGTATTGTGGAGTATAAGAAATGCAGGAAGAGAGAGTCATTGAATTTGCAACACAGTCTTGTGTTTTGGAAATGGCCATGGGCAGTGTGAAGCAGGTTTGCTGGATGCCTGCATGGAGACCCTATGGGGCCATGAGGATGAACCATGGATTGCAGTAGAGATGCTGTGACCATGAGATGGCTGCTAAGAAGAGTTGCCAGCACCAATGAAGTTTTCCAGGACCGTGAGTAGCCTAGCTGGAGGGGCGGAATTGGAACTCCAGAGACTTGTTGCTGGTCAGAATTATTGGACTTCGAGATTTGTCACTGGCTAGAGCTATTAGATTTGAAGCTACAGAGTTTGATGTTTGCCTTGTTTTAAATCTTGGATTGGTTGATATTTCTTTGCTATGCCCAATGCCATCTTTTGCAATGTGAATGTTTATTCTGTGCCATTAGGGTTTTGGGGGGGATTTTTTGGTATTATGGCTCAGTTAAAAGATCTTGGATATTGTTTTCTCTTCAGATCAAATAAATCTTTCGCCTTTTACTAAAAAAAAAAAGACCTTGGATTATGTCTTGGATTATGGGGATGACTGAACTTCATTAGGATTGATAAAAACTATGGGGACTTTTAAAGTTAGATGAATGCATTATATTTTACATCATGTATGAATATCAGTTTATGGGGGCCAGGGGTGAAATGTGGTCATTTGATTCAGGTGTCCTCCATAAACTTAGATGTTCTGAATGGTAGGTTCACAGCTGATGGAGATTTTGGGAATTAATGCCTTCTGGGCATTGTTGGGGGTGGGCTTATGGATGTTATAACCAGCTCCCCCTTGGTAGTGTTTGGCACACTCCCCTGTTGCTATTGTCAACCTTACGCTAGCCAGGGGGTGATGTCCCCTCTCTGCTCATGCTCTTGTTTTCCCTGCCATCATGGAGCTTCCCCTTCGAGCCTGTAAGCCAAAATAAACCTCTTTTTTTTCCCCCCACAATCTGCTCTTGGTCGGGTGATTTCTACCAGCAATGCAAACCTGACTGCAACACCAGGTGAAGGGATTTTTCCACTCACACAAGCCTCCTTGCAAAGTCAAGAAACCTGAAGAGGAAGACAGAGGGACCAGCTGAGCAGCTCGGGTACAACTCCAGGCACCCTGCACAGGGTCCCTTCCCACAGCTACCACTGCCATGAACCACTGGAGACCCACCCCCCAGCAACAAAGTATCCAGCACAGCCGATCAGAATCCCAGCTCCAGTGACCCAAGCAGCCTGAGTCCACTGCACAAAAGGGAGGGACTGAGGTGGACACTCAGCATAGGTGAGACTGGGAGCCATCCCAAAAGGCAATGCAGCCTAGGAAACAAGCAGGTTTTGCTATCCTAATATCTGACAGGATAGACTTCAAACCAACATTAGTGAGGAAAGATAAGGAAGGTCACTTTATACTGATTAAAGGAACACTCCGAGAGGAGGACATTACAATCCTAAACATCTATGCACCTAACATGGGGGTTCACAACTTCATCAAACAAACGCTATTAGACGTAAGGTTGCACATGACACCAAACACAATTGTAGTAGGAGACTTCAATACCCCACTCTCATCAATTGAGAGGTCGTCCCGGCAAAAAAATGAACAGAGAGACATCTGGATTAAATGAGGTCATGGGACAAATGAACCTAACAGATATCTAGAGAACATTTCATCCAAATGCTGCAGAATATACATTCTTTTACAGCAGCACATGGAACATGCTCTAAAATAGACCATATATTAGGACACAAAGCAAATCTTAACAAATACAAGAAAACTGAAATAATTCCTTGCATTCTATCTGACCACAATGGAATCAAACTACAAATCAATAGCAAGAAAAGCTATAGAGCATACACAAAATCATGGAAACTAAAGAGTACACTACTAAATGCTGAATGGGTCAATGAAGAAATCAAGAAGGACATCAAAAAATCCAAAGAACTAAATGATAATAAGAACACAACATATTAAGCCCTTGGGATACAGTGAAGGCAGTCCTAAGAGGGAAATTTATAACTTTAAGTGCCTGTATTAAGAAATCAGAAAGGTCGAAAGTAAACAACTCAATGCTTCGCCTTAACACATTGGAAAAGGAAGAAACAGGTAAACCAAAAATCAATAGACAGAAATAAATAATAAAGATTAGGGCAGAAATTAACAAAATAGAAACAAAAAAATACAAAGAATCAATGAAAAAAAGGGATTCAGTAGAGGGGGGATTTGGTAGGGGAAAAGGAAGAGTGGTGGGAGGAGACATTATCATCATGGTATATTACCCATATTTATGGAAACTGTCAATAAAAAGTTAAAAGCTATCTTATTTATAAAGCAAGAGCTCATACTCAATATACAAGAGCTCAGGAAAAGCACTTCAAGGCAATAGGAAATGAAATATAATTTGGTAGAGTTCACAAAACAAACATTAAACTCACAAGCAACCAGACTGTGCTGAAAAACACTGGAAGAAGTTAGGAGGGCAGGAGCGGAAATCAGCACATGACAAAGTGCAATAAATAAATAAAATAAATAAATAAATAAATAAAAATAAAAGAGAGCAAATGACAGCCAGAAAAAAACAGATAAAAACAGACTCGCACATACACTTACCCCGACAAAGAGATCAAGATAATAATAACAGGAAAGTGCTTAAATATTTCAAAGTGACATTTCAGAAATATAAAATCATCAGCCTGCAGACTTGAGGGCACCCTGAACCCGAGGATGGGTCTAACAAATGCAGTCTACCCTGGATCATGTTTTCTACGACCACTGCGAGAGCAAAGTAATCAATGGCAAAATCTGTTGAGCACTGAGTTACTTTTAGTGTCAATGTTGCTCTCCACAGAGACTTTCAAAACTACATGGAGTTAGAGCAATGGAACAGAAGTCCTCAGGGAAATGAAGTTTCTGATACGAGCATTGTGCAAGGTCAAGAAGCCACTCAAGCGTAAAGACAAACTTAAAAAAAAAATTAGGGCTGGGCATGTGGTGGCGCAGGCTTTCAATCCCAGCCATCAAGGAGGCAGAGGCAGGAGGATTGCTATGGGTTTGAGACCAGCTTGAGAGTACACAGGAAATTCCAGGTCTGCCCTAGAGCAAGACCCTACCTTGAAAAATTGTTTTTTTAAAAAAAACTTTATTTGTTTTATTTATTTGAGAGAGAAAGAGAGAGAGAAAATGGGCACACCAGGGACTTCAGCCACTGCAAAGGAACTCTAGACACATGCGCCACCTTTTGCAAATGGCTTACAATTCCTGGGGAATCGAACCAGGGTCTTTTGGCTTTTCAGGCAAGCGTCTTAACTGTTAAGCCATCTCTCCAGCCCCTGAAAAAATATTTTTGTTTGTTTGTTTGTTTTTGGTTTTTCGAGGTAGGGTCTCACTCTAGCCCAGGCTGACCTGGAATTCACTATGGAGTCTCAGGGTGGCCTCGAACTCACGGCAATCCTCCTACCTCTGCCTCCCGAGTGCTGGGATTAAAGGCGTGCACCACCACGCCCGGCTGAAAAAATATTTTTAAAAATTGGCTGCGTGTGTGTGTGTTCATGCGTATGAACATGGGCACGCGCATGCTGTAGTACGCGTGTGGAGTTCCGAGGAGAACTTGCAGGTACAGCCCTCGTCACCCACTGTTTTGAGGCCAGCCTCTCGTGCTTACTCTTGTTCTACACGGTTGCCGGTCCAGCTGAGCTATGAGCTTCTGGGAAATTCTCCTGTTTCCACAACTTCTAGCTTTTATGTGGGGTTTGGGAATCTGAACTCAGAGACTCACATTTGGGCAGCAAACACTTCACATACTGAGCCATCTTCCCAACCCACAAAGAGTTTGGAAATTGCAAGAGTGGCGGGGGATGGATTCCTAGCTCCTTCTTGAGGCAACTTTGAAAATTACAACGGAGTCCACGGCTTGAGTGTTGGTCCCGTTTCACTTTAGGCTGAAGGAGAAGTAACTGTGGAGCTGATGGACACAGAAGAGAATTTCCCCGCTGCAAGCTCTAACGATGCAGAAAAAGGAGAGTCAAAGTTTCGAGAGAAAGAGGACAAGGTGATGTTTGGGTACATTTAGCTTTTCATCTGGTAGAGAGCAGGAAAAGGACATTAATGAGGCTAAGAACTCACATGAAGGAGCTATAAATACATCTCAAAGTTTAAAGAACATGACAAAAAAAATTACATTATCCTGGAGTTGGTTGAATTTAGGAGGAAGTTGAGAAGGAACTGTAGAAAAATCTGCTCTTGGTAAGAAGCCAGCAGTCGGCTGTTAAAGGAAATAGCAGGTGAGCCACTGCGGGTTAAGAGGTAAAGTCCCTTTCAAGAGGACTCTGTAAGATTCCTCTGGACCCTCTGTATGGGATCAAGAAGTGAGAGGCAGTATTTCAGACGTCAGCCTTAGAGACGGAGAATGCAAACACGGCTGAAGGTCACGGAGTCCCTGATTACTAAAAATCCAGAGCCTTCTCTCCGGTACCACTGATAGTCCTCTGCTTGATAATGCTTGCAATGCATGACCGGCCACCGTGTTTTCAGTAGGACATACTCCATCCACAAGAAGGCAGCCGTGCCTTGCTTTCTTAGCCTCCTTGGTAGCTAGGACACAGGTATGTGACCGAGTCATCAGCCGTCACATTCACGGCATAGGAACATGACACCAACAGGGCAACGTGAGGAAGGCCACAGTGATGACATACCTGACTTGCAGAGGTCCTGGTACCAAGCGCACAAAGGCAATAAAAGGTGAGTATTCACGGCACGATCCTTAGCTGGCTGCCTCTACTTTCAACTATTTGACCTTTCCTGAAATTTCTTTAAAAAAAAAAAAAAAGAAACTTTTATTTATTTGAGAAAGGTGCAGATAGTGGGAGAGAAAATGGGCGCACCAGGGCCTCTAGTCACTGCAAGTGAACTCCAGACGCGTGCGCCACTTTGTGCATCTGGCTTACGTGGATCCTGGGGAATCGAACCTGGGTTCTTAGGCTTCACAGGCAAGTGCCTTCACTGCTAAGCCATCCTCCGGCCCTCTTCTGGAAATTTTTCATAACTAGTACCTTCTCTGAGAACACCGGGGTAGAACTCTGCTGTTGGGAAGGAGGAACCGCACACAGGCCCAGTGCTGACGGAGGACGCGCGTCAGAAGCAGGACGGGGCTGGAGGGACGACCGTGTGGGGAAAGCGCCAAGCACAAGGGCTTGAGTTCTGACTCCCAGCATCCCAGCAAAGCCAAGCACAGCGCTGCCACACAGCTATAATTCCAGGCCCGGGGAAGTGGAGACAGGATGATCACCGGGGCTTACTGGGCCTCCAGTCAAGGCAGATCAGCAAGCTCACGTTCAATGAGAGACACTGTCTCACAAAATAAGATGGAAGAGTGACAGTTGTTCTCCACAGGCACACACACACATATGCCCACATGCATACGAACACACGCACACACACACACACACGTACCACACAACACACACACACAAAAAAGTATCCCCCACAAAAGACAAAAGTATGAGCTGAAAAGAAGGCTCAGTAGTTAAAGGCACTCACTTGAAAAGCCTGATGGCCTGGGTTCGATTCCCCAGTACCCACAGAAAGCCAGATACACGAAATAGCTCATGCATCTGGAGTTCATTTGCAGTGACAAGACGCCTTGGTGCATGCCCATTCTCTCGTTCCCTCTCCTGTCTTGAAAATAAATAAATTTTTAGAAAGACAAAAGTAGGGCTGGAGAGATGGCCTGGCGGTTCAGGCGCTTGCCTGCAAAGCCAAAGGATCCAGGTTCAATTCCTCAGGACCCACCTAGGCCAGATGCAAAAGGGGGTGCATACATCTGGAGGTCATTTGCAGGGGCTGGAGGCCCTGGTGCACCTATTCTCTCTCTCTTTCTCTCTCCCTGCCTACTTCTCTCAAATAATAATAATAGTAATAATAATAATCAAGACAAAAATAAAGCATATTGAGTGTTGAAACGACCAAGGAATGGACGTTTCTATAGGGATCTGTGTAGAGGCAACTATCTGTGAAGCATACCTCTCTCTAGAACTTACTGTTTATCCCAAACGTACGTTAAAGAACAGGCTGCTGCAGTGAGGCTTGGTTTTAAGCACATTACTACACTTGAATCATCATTCCACATTGGTAA
Source organism: Dipus sagitta (assembly GCA_036346955.1). Lineage (NCBI taxonomy): Eukaryota > Metazoa > Chordata > Mammalia > Rodentia > Dipodidae > Dipus > Dipus sagitta. The sequence goes on along the minus strand of CM070789.1, from coordinate 11,227,509 downwards.
AATCAAGTACAGCCGAATCTATGTTGTGTTGTTGAAATCCTTCCGAGATTTCAAGGATAATGATTCTAAACGTGTCTTAAAGTGTTTATTCTAAGGCCTCCAAAGCTTGCTTTTGAGCTCAAAATGGAATCAAGTTCCTGGCCTGCTGTGATAGGATTAAGGGATACTGTCATTTCCATTGTCCCCTCTCCTAGTCTTGCTGGTAAAAATGCGTCTATGGAGTGTTGGAGAGATGGCTTAGCAGTTAAGCACTTGCCTGTGAAGCCTAAGGACCCCGGTTCGAGGCTCAGTTCCCCAGGACCCACGTTAGCCAGATGCACAAGGGGGCGCACGCGTCTGGAATTCGTTTGCAGTGGTTGGAGGCTCTGGTGTGCCCATTCTCTCTCTCTCTGTCTGTCACTGTCAGATAAATAAATAAAATATTTTTTTAAAAACTGTGTCTATGCTGGAGATGCATAAGCAAAGCCGCTGGGCTGGGCCTCAGTGTGGGGCATTTCTTGGGAATGTGAGTGCAAGGGTTCCTGGCTCAGTGGCTCTCAAGGATGGTTCCCGCATCCCTGCATCATCATTCCCCGGGAAGCTGGGCATGTGAATGACCAGGCTTGAGTCATGAAGGGGAACTCTGTAGATGGTGCCCCTGTGATAGCTATCTTTTTGTTGTTGTTGTTGTTTGTTTATTTATTTGAGAATGACAGACAGAGAGAGAAAGAGGCAGTTCGAGAGAGAGAGAGAGAGAATGGGCGCGCCAGGGCCTCCAGCCACTGCAAACGAACTCCAGTCGCGTGCGGCCCCTTGTGCATCTGGCTAACGTGGGTCCTGGGGAATCGAGCCTTGAACCGGGGTCCTTTGGCTTCACAGGCAAGTGCTTAACCCGCTAAGCCATCTCTCCAGCCCAGCTATCTTTTTTTTTTTCCCAACTTGACAGGATTTAAAACCACCGTGGAAACAAATCTTTGGGAAATATCTGTGAGGGATTTTTCTAGAGTAGACTGAGATGGGAGAATAATTCCAGGGGCTGGGGTCCCAGACTGAACGGACGGGAGAGACAGCCGAGTGTCACCCTGTTCCCTGGCTGAGGACACCATGTGACCTCCTGCTTCCCGCTCCTGCCGCCAGGCCTTCCCTGCCGGGACAGGCCTCGGACTGGAAGCTAAACGAAGCTCTCCCTCTGCTAACCCGGCTTCTGTCAGGTATTTCTTTCTAGAAAAGATCAAAGCAATTAATACGGTCCCCATCCCCAACTCTGCAAAACTCCCGAGTAGTCCTGATGCAATAGCAACGTTTGAGAACCACTTGCTTTAAGCAGCGTACTGAGATTGCAAAGCAGAATCCACCTGGGAGAGGTGAGCAGGAAGATGCACGTTCTCACCTCAGAGCATTAGAGTTCCTCCCCAGAACTAGCCTCGTTTTCCCATGTGGTCTGAACTCTTTCCCTGCACAGGAAATACAAGGCACTTAGCAAAGTCTGACACAGAAGCAAGTCTTCCTGGAAGCATCAGATATTAAGGAACCTTTGGTCTTCTCAGAAAAAAAACGGTCCTAGTATCCCAGGCTGGCTTTGAAATCACTGTGTAGCTGGGGACAATCTTGAACTCCTGACACTCCCAAGTGCTGGGATTACGAGCATGCTAGATTACCACATACAGGTTTATGCAGTGCCTGGAATCAAACCCAGAGAAAACACTTTTCCAACTGAGCCTCATTAGAAACTGGTTTTTTACGAAGTAGGGTCTCACTCTAGCCCAGGCTGATCTGAAATTAATTCGTAGTCTCAGGGTGGCCTCGAACTCAGGGTGATCCTCCTACCTCTGCCTCCCCATTGCTGGGCTTAAAGGCGTGCGCCACCAACGCCCAGTCCTATCTAACCTTTATTGTCACTTTGAAACCTGTAGAATAAAATATAATGTTGTTTCACTGTTTAAATGAATTGAAAGCATTGCCTGAAATTGAAACAGGATGCCACAAAGCCTAGACTTTTAAATATCCTACCTCTGTTGTACAATACAAAATGGGCTTGTTTTTTAAGTCGAATTTCAGATGTCCTTTTTCTCACATTCCTCCTCATCCCTGTTGTTTTTGCTTAGAAAAAATTTAGTTCACGGTAAGGTCACTGTAATCCACACATATCAAATTAAACATTCAGATCCTCATTTGTCCTATTAAATAAGAACTGACCAGATGGATGTTGCTCTCCTCTCTCTCCTGAGCAGGTTTGAGGCAATTAAAAATGATTATTTTTACTACATATTTTATGTATCAGCCAGATGTTACCTGTGGTCATTTCTGGAAAGATCACTTGGTGGTGTTACGAAGTACATATTTTCGTTTAGGAAGCAAAATTCCTGAGCTCAACAAGGAAAACCAGTGCAGAACCTGATTTCATGTCATGTGTTTTTTTTTTTCCTGGTGTCAAATGGGCCTAACATTCCATTGCCTTTGAAGGCAAGATCTATCCAAATTCTATCTTCTTTCTCCTTCTGCACTGGGGCCCTGCTTATGTTGGGTCAGAAATGAAAAATAAACAAAAGCTGTCATGTTGATGGAAAAAAAAATGAATGTCAGTTTCCCTGAGCAAGAGCTGCTCTCGGTGAACCTGGTACCAGCACAAGGGTGAAGGAGACAGACACAGAGAACACTCAACTCCCACCAAATCAGAGATCCAGAGACACAGAGGCCCCCAAGACCTCAGCACTGAAACAGACCTAAAATGAACCCAACAGGACTCAGGGAAATTCACGGAAGAGGGGGAGGAAAGATTGTTAGAGCCATAAGTTGGGTCATTTATGCACAGAGACATTGCCCCCCCCCCATAACTGATGACCACCCCCACAATGCACCACCCACAATCCTCATGGGGGGGGGGGATGACAGGGAGAAGGCTAACGATGTGCCATCATGGCTGTATACACACTATATACATAACTAATAAAAAGAAAAAATACCGGTTCTACAGGTGCATGCTACCGTCCTTGGCTTTTACAGGGATCCAAATTCATGTGCGCGTTCTTTTGTGGGCGAGCACTTCAGTGTCTGAGCCGTCTCCCCAGTCCTAACAAACCCCACTTTCACACAGGTCTCTTGAGCCGTTTTTCATGTAAACTAACTCATCTGAGTTTCTCATTAGTGTTGAAACGATCGAGAATGAAGCAAAGAATATGTAATTATAAAATTGCTTTGTGATTACACAAGCCATTTTCTCCCTACGTGTACACAAATTAGCATTCAAACAGGTCTTTTTTTTTCTCCTGAAATAAAAAAAAAATCAATCTTTTAAAAAAAAATTCCTAAATTATGAAACCCCAGCCATTGCCATCACCCACACTACCACAGTAGCGCGAAGGCTAGGTTGAGTTGGTCTTTAAAATACTGCTGAGAAAAGTCGACAAACGTGGGTCTCAAAGTGAACTTGGTACACCGACACACATAATCTCACACAGCATCCATCGACCAGCAAATGAGAGAATGCCAAGCGCGAAGACCGAGCTATAATGGTTCATTGTCAACTTTACCAGGTCTAGAATCCCCAAGGAGACACCTCTCTGGGCAGGTCTGGGAGGAATTTTTCACATAGGAAGGGAAGACCCACCCTACAATGGGAATGGCACCATTGCACAGTGGGGTCCTGGACTGGACAGACAGAAGACGGCAGGCTAGGCGGTAACATCTCTCTCTGCTTCCTGGCCAGGCTCAACGTGACAGCTGCCTCACAGTCCGGCTGCTTTGCCTTTCATGCCATTCGCCTGCATCCTCTCAAAACGTAAGCCAGAATAAGCCCCTTTGTCTTTTAGGTGGCTTGTCGGGTACCTGACCACAGAACGAGACAAGCTGACCGACACTGGATATGTACTGTTGAGGTTTTTCATCATGTGCTACGGATGAATGTCAGGCCTCAGTTCAGACCCTTCACACGACTTACTGTGGTTTCTTCTTGGTACACAATGACAAGGTTTTAAGTGGCATTCCCCTAAGACCCCTAAATTCAGGCTCCATTGTTTCAAGAACAGCTTTGAGGCCTGCTATGCTTTCCTGAGCCACCGCCAACGGTTTTGGGGACAGGGGAAAGGTTGCATCTACTAGAATCGTTAACCACAGAACCCAGCGATTAATTTTCTGGTTGTCTGAAGCAGTAGCTCCCGATGTTCTGAGGTCCACAAATCTGCTGGCTGCGACTCAGTCACCTCAGGAGCGACCTCTTCCTCTTGTGTTGGAGTGGCAATCCACATCAGCGAGGACACCCCCATTCACGATAGCCGCAGGACAGGTGATTTCAGGAGCCAGGTAACAAGAGGCCAGGCGTTCCTGACGAGGAGCTCCACAGACCTTGCAATAAACCGTCCCTCAAGATATGTAACATTATTTACTTTTGGATGAGGCCACGCTCATCAGCGTCTAATGGGTTTGAGGGACTCACCAGTCTTAATTTCCGATGGGCATCTGTAATCGTCGACAGAGGTCAATTTCGGCGGATGCCTCATATAAATTAAAATTGAAGATAATGATGCCTGTTCACTTGATCAACCAAAATGACCAGCTGGGTTTAATGGGAGGAAAACAGAAAGCCCAGTGAAATTAGAATAGCTTCAAAGGTGAAAGGATGTAATTATTTTTCTGTAACGTTTCTCCTGCAAAGGTGACTTGCCATTGCACTTGTGAGCGCCCGGGCCAGCAGACTACAGAGCTGCATACGGCATTCCGAGCCAAGGACCGTATCCAAAAGCACAAGCCAAGAGTCAGCATTCTTCTCAGGCACTGGGGGAAGCAGTTTTCTTTCTGTTCTTTTTTTAGTTGTTTCCTTTACAGTTAAGGGAGGTGCTTTGAGGGAATTTGCTTAATTGTCTCCCAAGAGGCAAACTCTAATTTAGATTGGTACAAAGTGTTTTCTCTTTCTAGCCATAAGCCATTTTCTTAGATTTGTTCTAATTATCCGTGGGGTATTATAATTTTAGGTCTGAAGAAACCTTGGATATCCTCTGCCCTCACCCCTAATTTCACAGAGGACAAAAGATATGAACAGACTGCATGAAGGTCCCAAAGCTAGAAAGAGGCAGTGGCTGGGCTAGACAGCAGCGGATGAACCCAAACTGATTCAGCCCAGGGACACTGCTGACGAGTAACTGGAGGGTTGCTCACGGAATAAAAAAATTAAAAAGAAAAAAAGAGACTCAATGAAAACTTGCAAAACTTAGGTTCTATAACATACATGATAGAGGAGTCAGCAAGCAAAAAAGTTGGGGGCGGGGGCCAGGCACGGAGCAGCGGAGTGTGAAACCTATCCACAGTCCCCACGGCTGGGAGGGACCTCTGCTCATGTGTCCCCAGCTGTGTGACAGTGACCCCCAGGGAAGACAGAAGGCCCCGCAGTCAGTCTCTAGGTTGGGCCTGCATCTCACTCTCTCTGTGGTTCTAAGGATAAAACCCGGGACCCCACACAGGCTAGACAAGTGTTCCAACCCCATACCTGCAGGCTACATCCCCAAACTTGGATTTTTGATTCTGCTAATTTCCAGCAACCTTTTAGAGGTTGCTTAAATTCTGGTCCTCAAGTCTCTCTTCCGAATAAGAGGACAAGCCAGGTGTGGTGGCGCACACCTTTAATCCCAGCACTTGGGAGGCAGAGGTAGGAGGATCGCTGTGAGTTCGAGGCCACCCTGAGACTCCATAGTGAATTCCAGGTCAGTCTGGGCTAGAGTGAGACCCTACCTCCAAACACCAAAAACAAACAAACAAACAAAAAAATAAATAAATAAATAAGAGGACAATAATTTTTAGTACTAACTACAGAAAGGATGGAAACCCTTACTCTACTCACCTTAGGATTATTTAGAATTGCAAAGATTAAGAGTAAAATATAAGAGCTTAGCACACCATAGATGCTATGTTAGTGCTTATTGTTTTGCTTTTATTCACTATACCAGAAAATCTTGAATTTCAAGACACATGCATATATTTTATTCATCAATAATGTTCTGAGGTACTTTATCTGAGATAAATGTCCAAGGAACTTACTATTCAGGGAGTTATTGATCAAACTTCTTTCAATGCTCAATGAATAACTCTGCAATGAACTGTTATTCTTTAAAATGTTTTTGTTTTCAAAAAATGAACAATCATGTTAGGTGGGATACACACCTGTAATCTCAGAACTTTGGAGGCTGAGGCAGGAGGATTTGAAAGTTCAGGCCAGGCTAGACTACAGAGAGCCTGTCTTCCGAAAATATAGTGAATATAGCAACACAGGGACTTTTGTATTTGAAGAATTCAATGGTATTGACAGTTCCACATAACCATGTCAGAAATCTCATTCACAGAGCACATTATTAAGAGCGCATCCATGGCACAGATGAAAGGCAGATGCCCACGACAGGAAACCCGTGCAGGGCCAGCGGCTCCTGACCTCCGTGCCAGCTGCAAACGCATGATGTGTCTTTTCATGCCGCACACTTCTTGGGTGGTTTCACCTGTTTTTCCCTTAGAATTGGATGCAGCCCAAGCGTGCATGCACATTTTAGTCAGAGTTTCTCGGGGAAAACTAACAAAAAGCAATGTTAAGTATACATTTGCTGGTCGCTAAGACCATTTCAGATGTGCCCGGAATGAGAACTACATGTGGATTAGTTTTTGGGGTTTTTTCCCTTTCATTCTCTGGGTTTAGTGGGAAATTTAAGGCAAAAAAGTCAGGTAGTTACCTATCCCCTTATTTTTACATTATATAATCTTGGCAATTACGCAAAAATTAATTTTCATTTGTCGCACACAACTTCTCTCTGGAGCTGTCTCCTGATTTAAGACATTGGAAGGTCATGGTAAGCCGCGTATCTTCCGGTCACATGATGGTAAATCTATGAGGAAAATCAGAGTTTTATTCATTAGTAGTTGTGGTAGGATCATACACATGAGTTAGTAATCGCACAATTACTGCCATCACACGATAACTTTAGCTGACATTTCATTGCCACACTGGCCAGCAGGACTTCTCCCCAGCCTACTTGAGGTGGGGGCAGCGTGCCCCAGGAAGGTGCCTGGGGGGACGTGACGCGGTGAACCAGGGACGCTTCCAACCTCAAGCTCTCTGCCTTGTCAAGATCCCGCCTCAGTTCACTCCCGGGACAACGGCTTACTGCCCACCTGCCTCTCGATGTCTGCGAGGAGCGAGCTGGCACCTATCCGGAAGAGTTCTGGTGTCAGCCACTCATCGCCCAGCTCCTCCTTTACGAGCGAGAGCCACACCAGGGAGTCCTTGGCGGTGCGGATGCCTCCTGCGGGCTTAAAGCCGACCTAGGAGAGAACAGCGCAGTAGCCAGTATTACTGGATTGCTTTAAAAAAGGAAAAAAAAAGTGGCACCGTGTGCGAACAGACTTTAGCTGCTCTTTCATCCACAGTCTTTTTCAAGTAATCCAGCAAAAGCACTCACTCACACTCCAGAATCTTACCCAGTCACACTACAAAATAGCTTTCCAAGATGAATGGGAACCACGTCACTGTTTCCGAGGGGACACTGACGAGGGCTACTCACCCCCACTAACATGTCACGTCATAAACCTCAACCGTCTAGACTGTATCTGTGAGGCTGGAGAACCCAAGGAAAACATCAATAAATGGAAAAACACATCAAGTTCTGTGTTTCTCTAAATAAGCCCGTATGGTCACCTTTTAGCCATTTTCTTGACATTCAAAGTGGACGTGTATGTAAAATAAGAGGATCAGTTAGACACAAGGCCACCTAAACCAAACTGGAGCTATCCAGCAAGGAACGATGACAGCTGTTTTAATCAATCTAATTGTAGGAAGAACCCCCCCCCCGGCCCCTGCCAAGGTTGTTGTATATAAGGCAGGCAGACCCGTGACAAAAGCATAAGAGAAAAAGATAATATGGGGGAGGGGGGGCTTCACCGTTCAGAAGAATAGCCCAACGCAGCCAGTCTGTGATGTCCCTAAATGGTGTCTGGAGTCCATTAGGATAGGAAAACAATCAGTAAGCCTCTGGCCCTCCTTGTTTATTTGCTCCCGGAATTCAATCATCTGGCAGAGTCGAGAATCCACAGAGGAAAGCTGTCAGGCGCGCCTTCACCTGAACGCTGCAGCTCCGGCACGTGAAGGGCGCCCTTCCCCAGCAGGACGCCCCCAGCGAGAGGCCGGCTTCCTCCGTTCCCGGGCCAAGTAGCCAGGACGCCAATCCGACCTCCTTGCCTTGGGATGCCCCATAACATGCCTTCCTCTACATTATTTAGGTTAATTGTGTTATTCCTTTAAAACATATTAATATTTATTTTCAAGGAGAGAGAGGAAAAGAGAGAGAGTGAGTATGAGTGCACTGGGGCCTCTAAGTGCTGCAAACGAACTCCACATGCATGCACCACTTTGTGCAGCTGGCTTAACTGGGCCCCGGGGAATCAGACTGGAGTCCTTAGGCTTCACAGGCGAACGCCTTAACCGCTAAGCCACCTCTCCGTGTTCTGCATTTTAGTCTAGCCCTTTATCTGCTCTTACAGAACACCATGCAGTTGGCTACCTGCTCTTCCTACCTCAGCCATGCTCACTGCGCAGCCACACTGTAGCAGTGGGGCACTTCCAGCCATGTCTGTTGAGAAGAGGTAAATAAATACGTAAGGGCTGGAGGGATGGCTCAGTGGTTAAGGTGCTTGCCGGCAAAGCCTAAGGACCCAGGTTTGATTCTCCAGGTCCCACATAAGCCAGATGCACAAGGTGGCGCATGTGTCTGGAGTTCGTTTGTAGTGGCTGGAGGCCCTGGTGTGCCCATTCTCTCTCTCTGTCTCAAATAAAAATAAATACCTAAGTAAAAATCAATGAGCTGATAGGAGCATGCATGTGAATCAAAGGAGCCTTCCTGTCAGTCAGGTGGGGCTTTGTAGAGGTTTCCTCTATAATTCAGTATACTGTCATCAAGTCTGCGTGCCGGTGTTTCCAAAGAGAGGTTCTTGCATAAGTTAACCTTCTTTCTTTAAGGGAGTGAATATGGAAAACATAAATCTGTAATGAGGTCAGTTATGAAATATGAAACCTCTGCTTCTCAGGAGCAGTGCTAATCACAGCGTGGGAGACGGCCCATCCCACGGGAGAACGTGGTCTCCACCAACGGAGAAGTGTCACAGACAGCGGCGCCACGCTTGCTGGGACAGAAAGCGGGCTGCACGTGACCTGCAGGCGCACACAAGTCTAGAGGCACACGTAGTACCCCCACCTCCGCACTGCACCATTTGAAATGAAACGTGAGTCAAGGATGTGACTTGTACTATTAAACGGAATAAAGAATCAATGCAGTCCAAGCGAAAGGACACGGGCCTGGCGAGATGGCTCAGTGGATAGAGTGCTTGCCTTGCTGGCGTGAGAACCTCAGTTGGGATCTCCGGAACCCATAGAAAAGCCGGGCACTGCAGTGGGTGTCTGTAATCCAAGTGGACGCAGTAACGGTGAGAAAAGGGAGGTGGGGACAGGAGAACCTGCCAGATGTTTGTGGGTCAGCCGGCTTGGAGAGGAGAGCAGTGAACCAGAGATCTTGCTTCAGAGAGATGGGAGGTAAGGACCCAACAGCTAAACGTAGCCCTCGGACTTCCACATGCATGCCAAAGCCATGGATCGTGTGTGCTTGCACACACATGTAGACACACACGAAAGAAAGAAAGAAAGAAAGAAAGAAAGAAAGAAAGAAAGAAAGAAAGAAAGGAAAAGAAAAGAAAAGAAAAGAAAAGAAAAGAAAAGAAAAGAAAAGAAAAGAAAAGAAAAAGGGGACTTGAAGACAACAAAACGCCCTTCACAAATATGGTCTTAAATAGTGACTGTTTAAGCTGGATGTGGTGGCGCATGCCTTTAATCCCAGCACTCGGGAGGCAGAGGTAGGAGGATCGCCGTGAGTTCAAGGCCACCCTGAGACTCCATAGTGACCTGGACCACAGGCTGCTTAAGCCTGTCTGAGAGATTCTTTCTTGCTGTCTAAGAGCTCTCCTGGGAAGGGACCTGTTCCCGGTCACATGCCTAGCATTAACACAGGTCAGCATGGCTCATGATTAACTTTTCAATAGGTGTTTCCAGGTCCCCAACGGCTTGTTTAAACCCAAAAAGAGCTCACAAAACTGACGTGGGAGAAATCCCCATGCCCACACCCAGAGCTGCTGGCACGGGGAGCCCAGGTACTCACACACATGACAACATCATGTCTGATTCTGAGGTTGTTGCAGTCAGGTTAGCATTGCTGGTAGAAATCACCCAACCAAGAGCAGCTTGTGCGATAAAGAGGTTTATTTTGGCTTACAGGTTCGTGGGGAAGCTCCACAATGTCAGGGAAAACGATGGCATGAGCAGAAGGGTGGACATCACCCCTGGCCAACATAAGGTGTACCATAGCAAAAGGAGAGTGTGCCAAATACTGGCAAGAGGACACTGGCTATAACACCCATAAGCCCGCCCCCAACAATACACTGCCTCCAGGAGGTATCAATTCCCAAATCTTCATCAGCTGGGAACCTAGCACTCAGACCACCCACCTTTATGGGGGACACCTGAATCAAACCACCACAGAGGTTCTCTGGCTGAATGAGAACCACTTTCCAGTGAGGGGTGGCAGTTCCAATGTAGGGAAAATTATATTATTTCCCATTTTACAGCCTTTCTCTCTCTCTCTTTTTAAAGGCTTGTTTGGCTCATTGCAGAAAGGCTATCTATCACGCAGAGGTTCTCAGGCTGCATCAGCCGTCGTCCATAGGTCAGAAAACAGATATGTTTTCCTATTCGTAATAACGATGTGCTGCTATGCAAAGGGGGGAAATTCTGGAAGGAGTTCATTTCCTCTCATAGCAATCCTAGGGCACATCCAGTCTCCAATTCCAAATAAATGGAAACTTACAGACCTGAATGCCGTCATGCCCACCCACCAAACGTAAGATTCAAGGCCTCTGTTTGGGGGCAGGGGGGGTCATACTCTGCCAAAACCAAGAGATTGGCTCTTAAAAGATGCAACCATAAGCCGGGCGTGGTGGTGCACACCTTTAATCCCAGCACTCGGGAGGTAGAGGTAGGAGGATCGGTGTGAGTTCAAGGCCACCCTGAGATTACATAGTGAATTCCAGGTCAGCCTGGGCTAGAGTGAGACCCTACCTCGAAAAACCAAAACAACAACAACAACAAAAAGATGCAATCACATACAAGTGCACACGCGCGTGCGCGCACACACACACACAGTCACATACACACAACTTTCTCTTCAATGATGCAAAAAAATCCTTTTGATAACTTACAGCCAGACAAGGAACTGGAAGGACAGGGAGAATCCAAATTCACTGTTTAAAAAGCAGCCCATACACATATACACATTTTCCCTTTTAACTTCATATGTTTTCAAAAAAATATGTGTTATTTTTCAAAAAGCTGACAAAAGCTAGCACACACCCTCCTCAGCTTAACAGTCTTCCAAAGAGCACGTCTGACTGCCATAAAACGCAAAAATGGATATTTAATTCAAGAGCTATATAACGTCTAGCTACCTTTTCCCTGCTGTTTCACAGCATTTCATTATTTTGTTTAATAAGTTCATCTCCTCGAGAATTTTCTCTTCACCTCATATTATTAAAAGTAATAAGTTTTTCTGGACCGGGGGTTTCCCAACAGAAAAACCAATTTATGTGTGTCCTTCAATAATGACAGGAAAAGATTATTTCCCATTATATTGCATACTTTTCATATCACCACCACAGCTTATCATTCAATAAATGTTACTCTGCAATTCTTTCCCTTCCTCAAGGAAGTTTAATTTCTGCATTAACCTGTTTTCACTGGCCAACGCCTTGCCAGAAAACCTCTATGTCACAGCAGAATTAGTTCGTTAAAGAACCCATTTAGGAATCTCTTGTCAGTGATAAAATTGTCTTCCGTTAATAAAAGGACATGAAGTGAGTGTACATCTTGATCACACGTACGTACTCCCGCACTCACACCACACTCACTCTGTTCATAGCACATTTCCCCCCACAAATGTATTCTTTTATAATGAAAGGTAAATTAAACATTTATCTTAATAAAGGTAACTCATTCACACTCTCTGCATTATAAAGATGGTTATCCTGGTGGCTGTGACAAGCATTATAAATAACATTATCTTTACTCTGAAGATTTTTTGCTGGCAATAACATACCTTGTTTCCAGTTTTCCAGAAGAAATCTCTAATGGCCCGTAGCATTACTATGGCTACTGGGAAGGTGGCATTTACTGTTTCTTTTCCAGTAGATGTCTTAATAAAGTCTGATCCTAAAACCAAAGCAAGAACAAACTTCCATGTTAATTAAAAACTTACTTCTGACACTTGAAAGAAATGAGTTGTGTATATTTTTTTTTCTTGAGGATCACTATGTTTTGCTTATTTGAAAAGCTAACATGGAAATCTGTGCTTAAAATAATCATGTTTATGATTTTGTCTTTCCTTACCATCGCATAAATTAAATTAGGCACTCAATGGATTTTCATTGACCTCTGATGCTCTTGCCTCCATACTTGTATGCTACCAATTAAATTCAAGTTAGTTTATTTGATGCGTAATTGAAATGAATAAAAACAATTTTATGCCCTGTGCTTAATATCATGCATCACAACGCTTTTGCACAAACCTGAAGTGTCTGCTCATTTCCCCTCATTTTCTCATGCTTGATGGGAAAGCAAACAGTAAGTACAGTTAGAACAACCCAAGAATTGCCGGGAGCTGATTTCGCTTGCCTCTGACCATTAACAAGACACTATGTCTTCCAACCAGATTAGGATCTTCATGAACGAGACCATGCTGTCTCAGTTTGTCAATCTTTTAAACAACTTTCTTCTCTCAAATCCATCTTCAGTGTAGGTATGTGGATCACAGGAATAGCTCGAGGAGCTGAAGTGACAGGGGCTGTAAGGTACGCCGGGCACACGCTCTCTTTGTTCTAAACCCGGGTGTCTGGCCGGTCAATCCTCATAGTGGTTACTGAGTATTAACATGAACTCCATCTTTAAAGTAGGAGTTAAAGCACAGGAAAATTGGGGAGGTTTCTTGATGTCATGTAGCACAGCATGCGTGTGTGTGGAATTTTAGCCACAGAAATCCAGCTTAAGCAGCCTACAGGTGACTCTAAGAAACTTACCCGGGGTCACACTGAGAATCCACCTTCCAGATGGTACCTCGCCAAGTAGTACTTAAAATAGGATCCATTCCCAGGCAGCGTGGGCCCGCCAGAGAGAGAAAGAGAGTGTGGGAGTGGGAAGAGAAAGATCAAGCAGTACAGGTAGACAGGAGAAGAAATAAGTTCTGGTATTCTATTATAGTAAGGTGACAATAGATTATGAGAATGTGACTAGAACCCAATGTATATCTGTACTAAAACATCGCAGGTTCACCTCATAAATGTACAATAAATGCACTCAATTTCTATGCCAACTTAAATGAATTAACTTTTCAGAGGGGGAAAAGAAAACTGCGGACTCCCAGTTGCTACAGAGGACCAACTGAATCAGAATTTAACACATACACGGTTCTTATGCACATTCGTGACCAAGGAGACTCCAGCTCCAAGACCAATTTCCTAGTCTCTCCATGTCCATTGAAGAACGCAAGGTTAGGATGTAAGGAAGAAATAGCCACAAGCTTCCCCCAGAGCCACCTGGAAAGAGACACCTCCACAACTACTCTGTGGGACGAATGCGCTAGACACACCTTCAGTGAGCACGTGTCTGAGACAGCCACACATTTTCAAGCCCTTGCCCTCAAAACCGCACCCTGCACATGAGGACGAAATGGGAACCCCGAGGCACAGCCGCACGATGGATGAGACTCAAACCTGGCTTCTAGTTTCTGCTCTCCAAGTTACCCGGCACATTCTATCTCTTACGTAAAAGAAATCTTGGAAAGACCCGACTTGTTGCATTGGTTACACAAGGAATCAAAGGAGACATTCTGGGGCTGGGTCGCTGGCTTAGCAGTTCAAGTGCTCACCTGCAAAGTCAAAGGACCCATGTTCGATTCCCCAGGACTCATGTAAGCCAAATGCACAAGGTGGCGCATGTGTCTGGATTTCATTTGCAGTAGCTGGAGGCCCTGGTGTCCCATTCTCCCTCTCTACATATATTCCTTTCTCTCTCTCTCAAATAAATAAATAAAACATCTAAAAATAAAACTAAAAGTTTTTTTTTTTTTTTAAAGAGAGAGAGAGACTGTAAAATCACCCTCAAACCCCTCGAGGTTTGTATAAACACAGCTGAGGCAAAGGCCTTAGGCAGGTGCAGCTCAAAGCTGGGGCCCTAGAAGGCTGCACGCAGAGCTCACGGGTCATTCTGACGGGAGCCTGGGCTCCTGATGTTTCTGAGAAGAACAAGGATTCTACCAGGAATTGGGCTTGGGGTCATACTTGATACATTCTGGCAAAGAATCTATGTTCTGTCCATGTCTTGACAACTTGAGTAAGGCTGAATTCAAAAGTAATGGATTAAGTGTGTGTGTGTGTGTGTGTGTGTGCGCGAGCGTGTGTAAGAAATCTTAAGACATCATAATAGCCATTTGTATTTCAAAACACTTTTCTCTGGTTTTTGTCTTCCACTGCATTGGTTTCTGTTCAGGAACCCTTTCTTCTCCTTTTAAGCTTACACTGACCATCCACTTCATTCACATAATTTATCTCAGATGTTTCTTTCCTAGTCCATGCATCTTGTCATGTTAACTTCATGATGCACCCACCAAAGCACCCACCAAAACCAGCTGATGGGAGGAAAGTGTTTATTTTGGCTTCAAGTCTCGAGGGGAGGCTTCGTGATGGCAGGGGACAGCATGGCACGAGCAGAGGCTGGACGTCACCTCTGCCACAGCAGGTGGTCAACAGCAGCCAGAGAGCGAGCTGAGCTCTGGCAAAGGGGAGTTGGTTATAACAACCTGAGCACCCCCCCAACATCACACCTCCTCACTTCCTCCAGCAAGGCTTCACCTCCTGAGATGCCATCAGCTGGGGTCCAAGCATTTAGAACACGTAAGTTTATGGGGGACACCTGAATCATACCACCACACATCCAATGCTATAAAGTGCCCCCTGCTTTTATAGCCCTGTACAAATAATAATTTATGTTTTCAAAGTGTTTTTTTTTTTCTTTTTTGGTTTTTTGAGGTAGGGTCTCGCTGGACCAGGCTGAATTAGAATTCACTATGTAGTCTCAGGGTGGCCTTGAACTCATGGCAATCCTCCTACCTCTGCCTCCCCAGTGCTGGGACTGGGGACATGTGCCACCATGCCTGGTTCAAAGTACCTTAAATTTCTCACTTTTTGTTATTCAGAACAATGGTGGTCAATTTCCAAATACTTGAGGATTTTTTTTGTTTATTTTTATTTATTTATTTGAGAGCGACAGACAGAGAGAGAAGGAGGCAGATAGAGAGAGAGGGGGAGAGAATGGGTGCGCCAGGGCTTCCAGCCACTGCAAACAAACTCCAGACGTGTGCGCCCCCTTGTGCATCTGACTAACGTGGGTCCTGGGGAATCGAGCCTCGAACCAGGGTCCTTAGGCTTCACAGGCAAGTGCTTAACCACTAAGCCATCTCTCCAGCCCTACTAGAGGATTTTTAAGCTACTGATTTATAGTTTAGTTTATCTGTCCTTCCTTCTTTTTAAGTGTTGGTATATACTTCATGAGCCAGGACGATCTGTCTTAATGAATGTGTCATGTGAACTTCAGTACACATTCACCTGTTGTTAGAGCTTTCTATATATGTCAATTTGATCATTTGAAGAGCAAAGCTATTCGGGTCACCCGCACTTTGCTGATATTTGGCCTGCTTGAGTTATTACTTACTAAGAAAAGGGGGAGTTGAGACTCCAGCTGTAATGGATCCCTCCCCCCTCCACCGCCAGCAATAGAGTCTTACCTTTACTTCTGGAAGGTCAACAGGTGCTTTGGCAATAGCCCACATTGCTTTTGGGAACTCATGAGTCTCCCTGACCAATAGCTCATTTTTTTGTTTCTGGTTTTTCAAGGTAGAGTCTCACTCTAGCCCAGGCTGACCTGGAATTCACTATAGAGTCTCAGGGTGGCCTCGAACTCACGGCAATCCTCCTACCTCTACCTCCCGGGTGCTGGGATTAAAGGCATGCGCCACCACGCCCGGCCAATAGCTCATTTTGCTTCACATATTTTGATACTCTCTTGCTAGGTACAGACTCATTCTAGGCTGCTATGCCTTGCTAAGGAAATGGCCCCATGGCCATATGTATAACACATTAAAAAAAAAAAAAGAAGAAAGTCTTTGATTATGATCCTGGAGTCTGTTCTATGTGGAGTTAATATAGCTACTCCTAAGTGTTAGCATGGTCTAGTGTTCTCTTGAACACGTATGTGTGTGTGGTGGGCACGCACATACACATATTAGTGTGTGGGGGCACACACGTGTCAGTGTTGGGTGTCTTCTTCAATAACTCTCTCCCCACCTTATTTATCGAGACACAGTCTTTCATTGAACCTGGGACTCAACAGTTCGACTAGGATGGCCAGCCAGCAACTCTTGGGGATTCTTTTGTCCCTGTCTCCCCAGCAGAGTAGATCAGTCACGTGCTACTACACCCAATGTTTTTTATGTGAGCAGAAGTTCTGAACTTAAAACTCTCGCGTTTGTGTGACAAGCACTTAACCAACTGAGTCATCATCCAGCCCCCATCTTTCTCCAACCCTTTACTTTTAACCTTCTGAGTCCTTAAAGTGGATTTCTTATAAGCAACACATGGTAGGGCTTGTGTTTTTTATAATCTTCTTTTAATTGGTGTATTTAACCATTAACATTTAAAGTGATTATTGATTTTTCTAGATTAATACCTACCATGTTTATAACTCTTTTATCTGTTGCATTTTTCCATTGTTAATTTTTATATCTCTTCTTTTGTCTTCTCTGACTTCTCTGAGCATTTTATGGTTTCATTATATCTCCTTATCATAGTAATTACATTTTCATATGCTTTTTAAGGTTGCCTTGGAATGTTTAATACATATTTTTAACTAAACTAAATCCAACTTTAAATAACACTTACCACCACCACTGGTTCTGCAAATATCTTCAACTTGGTGAGTGAGCGTGTGTGTGTGTGCACACGCAGGTACCCATGTGCCAGTGCACACACGTGGAAATCAAAGGACAACCTTGAGTGCTGGCCCTGGCCTTGTACCTTGTTTGAGGCAGGGTCTTTTTGCTGTGGTCACTGCATTCACCAGGGTAGCTGTCCCGTGAGCTTCTGGGGGATCCCTCCATCTCTGCCTCCTATCTTAATGTAGGAACACTGGGAATAGAGGTGTTCATGCTACGACATCTGGTTTTATGTGAGTTCTGAATTCATGTCCTCACACCTACATCCACTGAGCCTTTATTGATTATTTTATTTTATTTTACTAACAGAGAGAGAGAGAGAATTGGTGTGCCAGGGCCTCAGCCACTGCAACAGAACTCCAGATGCTTGCGCCACCTGGTGGGCATATATGACCTTGCGCTTGCCTCACCTTTGTGCATCTGGCTTACGTGGGATCTGGAGAGTTGAACATGGGTCCCTAGGTTTCACAGGCAAGCGCTTTAACCGCTAAGCCATCTCTCCAGCCCCACTGAGCTTTTTAATATGTTGTAATTGTTTCTCCTGTTTTATAACATTGCTGTCATTCATTTTACTCACTCATGTGATATAATCACCTAATGGTATTGTATTACTTTAAATAGTTACCTTTTATATCAATTTTTTAAAATTCAGAGCTTATGATTGATGTCATTTTCTTTCTTCCTGAAGGATTTCTCTTAACATTTCTTTCAGGCCATGACTCTAGTGGTGCCTCCCTAAGGATTTGTTCAATTCAGGAGGATAATTTCAGTGGACACAGCTCTAGGCTGCTTGGGTTTCCCTTCTGTCGTTAAAACGTGTGTGTGTGTGTGTGTGTGTGTGTGTGTGGTGTGTGTAGCAGGTTCCTGTGTGTCTGTGTATGGAGGCCCCAGAGGTCAATGTTGAATGTCTTCCTTAATTGGTCTTCACCTTATTTGGAGGCAGTGTCTCCTGCTGAACCCCGACATCATCAACACTGCCAGACTAGCTGGCCAGTGAGCCCTAGGGACCCTCCTTGTCTTCACCTCCCCAGCGCTAGAAATTAAAGGTGTGAGCAGCTGTGTCTGGCTTTTACATGAGCACTGGGATCCTCACGTTTATGTGGCAGACACTTGACCTGCTGAGCCATTCCCTGGTCCCCTTTAAATACTGTTAGGAATTTTATTCTGTATTGCTGAAGACTCCACATGGTTGAGCTGCAAGGTCACTGAGAAATTTGCTGGAGCTGAGCTGAAAACCTCTCCCCTGTAGACCAGCTGACAGAAAGCTGGAAAAGGCCACACTGCCATGCAGCTCCATGGGAGAAAGGAGTCATCAGGAGTGAAAACAGTGAACACTGCAAGCCTGAAGTTTGGCTAGCCATGCCAAATGACCAAATGGGTGCAATAGTGGCACATCTGTTGTGGGGGAAACAACCACTCTCTAATTGAACTGGAGGCCTGCTCCATGGGAGGGAATGCATACCTGGTACTGAAAACCTAATCAAAAGCCCATGGCAGGCAAAGTCATGAGCCCTAGGAGTGTAACACCTGCTCTTATCCGGCTAAATGCGTATATTATGCTCACCAAACTGCCTTGTAAGCACTTCTCTTAATGTTCATACCCATATTAACGCTACTCTCACTTTTAGTTAGAGAAGCTTCTCTTTTCAGATGGCAATGACCACTGAGATGACCCAAAAGGCACCATAGCACAGAGAAGAAGTGACAGAAGAGAACTCAGTACTGAAACATCTCTACCATACCTTCCAAGGCTCAGAGTCCATTGCAGAAGGGGTGGCGGAGAGAATGTAAGAGCCAAAGGAAGGGTAGGAGTCCTTACAACTTGCTCCTCCAGACACAAAACGGCCTGGATATCCATGACTTCACAATGCCTGACACTACCTACACAAGACCATCATAATAGGAGGAAAAGATCATGACATCAAAATAAAAGACTGATTGAAAGAGGGAGGGGATATAATGGAGAGTGGATTTGTGAAGTGGAGAGTGGTTTATGTATAGTTTATATATATATATATATATATATATATATATATATATATATATATATATACACACACACACACATATGGTTTATATATAGTTTATTGTCTACAATTACAATTATGGAAGTTGTCAATGTAAAAAAAAAGATTAAAGCCGGGCGCACTTTAATCCCAGCACTCGGGAGGCACAGGTAGGAGGATCATGGTGAGTTCAAGGCTACCTTGAGACTATACAGTGAATTCCAAGTCAGCCTGGGTTAGAATGAAACCCTACCTTGAAAAACCAAAAAAAAAAAAAAAGATTAAAAAGAGTTACAAAAAAAATAAAAGTTTACTCTGTTCATGTTTGTTGACAATTTCAGATGCAAGTCCATTGAAGTTCTTTCCTTTCTCTTGAGAGCTGAGTTGTTTTCTTCTCTACCTTTTTACACGATGTCTTTTCTTTGACTTTCTTCTATTTGAATATGATATATCTAAATGGAGTTTCTTATTTTGATCTTCCTGTGAGCTTCCTGGGTCCGTGGTTCAGCATCAGCCCTTAGTTCTGGAAAGATGCTACACTCCCTCTATATTGTCCCTCTAGTCCTCTACCTACTTTATTCTATTTGTACTATAATCACACATGCATTGTGATTTTGGTAATTGTCCTCAAGTTTTTGGATGTTTGTTTCTTTTGTTGGTTTGCTGTTTTCCTTCTTTACAGGTTAGTTTAGGAAATTTCTGTTGACCTATTTTCGTGTTCACTGAATCCCCCCACACCGGCCAAACCCCCTGCCATCCAGTCTACTGCTGGTGAAGACATTCTTCATGTCTAGAACGTCCAGTGATTTTTACGTGTAGTATTTCCTTTTGATTCCTCTTTAGTTTCTACCTCTGTGGTTAGGTTATCTCTATTCCTTTGTGTAAGCTTTTTTTTTTTTGTTTGTTTGTTTTTGTTTTTCGAGGTAGGGTCTCACTCTAGCTCAGGCTGACCTGGAATTCACTATGTAGTCTCAGGGTGGCCTCGAACTCATGGCAATCCTCCTACCTCTGCCTCCCGAGTGCCGGGATTAAAGGCGTGCACCACTATGCCCAGCTCGTATGTGAGCTATTTTTTTCAGTAAGATCACGAATCTAAGAGCCATGGTTATTTTAGATCCCCCGTCTGATAGTGCCATTATGCGGCTGCATCTGAATCCAGTCTCTCCATAGGATGTGGTGTTTTGGGGGAGGGCTGTCTTTCTTCCTTCCCTTTCATTTCCCCTCTTCCTAGTGTCTCCGTAGGATGTGGTGTTGTCCGGGAGGGCTGTCCCTCCTCATCTTCTCCCCCTCTTTCTGGGCCTCTCTTCTCCTTCTTTGCCTTGTTAAGAGACACATATTGAGTAACAAACTGCAACAGGCAAAAAGTGTGATGGTTTAAGTAACATGCCCATGAGCTGGGCTATACTGAAAGTCTGTTGTCGCTGTATGTGCCATAGTCCTTGAACTCCTACAGTATCTTATCTTATACACACTTGATCCAGGCGTCCCTAACACTCCTCTTCGGTGACAGTCTAACAGCTCTACCATCTATCTGCCTGGTGGTGTAACAGTGACGGATAGAGGGGAGCGTTCCACAACCTGATGACTGGGTGTCCGTGTTAGATGTCCGTTTAGCCCCGGGGCTGTAACACTCACAAAAACATATCTTCCTTTTCTTCCCCACTTGGTGCGATAGGACCAGCAGAGGGGAAATGATTTTATCCCCATAGGAGAAGAATGCTCAAGTCATTTGTCCTAGAGAGTGGGCTTTGTTATGCACGCATCTGGAGTTCCTTTGCAATGGCAAGAGGCCCGGGTGCACCCCTTCTCTCTCTCTCTCTCTGCAAATACATAAATTTTTAAATAAACTTGAAGATGAGAGGGCACATGGACAAGCCCACCATTAGAGAAACAGACGCGCAAAAGGTTAAGATATATCCAACCAGTAAACGGCATCCACACCTACAGAGCCTTTGTGGAGGCAAAGTGGAGATTGCATGAATGTGCGTTTTATTTTATTTTATTAGTTTTTATTTTTATTCATTTGAGAGAGAGAGAGAGACATCAGGGCCTCCAGCCACTGCAAATGAACTCCAGATGCATGTGCCACCTTGTGCATCTGGCTCGTACAGGTCCTGGGGAATCGAACCTGGGTCCTTAAGCTTCACAGGCAAGTGCCTTAACCGCTAAGCCATCTCTCCAGCCTCTTTTATTTTATCTTTACTTATGTGTATGTGTGAATGGGTATGTGGCAGGGAGGGGGAGATCAGAGCAGCTTCTGTGTCCTACCTTCTTTAAGACTTGCTGCTACAAACAGGTCTAGCCCATGAGGAGCTTTCCATGTGTGCTGGGGAACTAAACCTAGGTGAGCAGGCTTTGCAAGCACTGGCCTTCAACCACTGCACCATGTCCCCAGCTCCTGAGTACGTGTTTTAGACGATGTTACTATAGGTCTGGGGATGCAGCTCGGTAGTGGACCACTTCCTTAGCCTGCGCGATGTCCTGGGTGTATCCCCAGGGCCAAGGGCTTCCTGTAAAAGTTCCTTAGCCCTCCCCCAGGGCTCTGAATGAGCACACATCATTTGGCTCTGCCGTTTACGCACTGTGAGACCTGCCCACACAAATGCAGTATTTTCTGCTACTGAACTCACTGTACTGGATTTCTTAAGTACGGACAATAGAGTCAGAGGGCACACAGCTCAGGCATTGGGAACTGGTTATTTCTTTAAATCCAGGAAAAAAAAAAAAAAAAAAACAGCCACCCAGGTTTGATTACACAAAATATTTTAGAAAGTGCATTAGTACTTTATTATTGTCAAAAGCACAATGGATTTCCAGTGGGAATTGGTAGGCACACACTTTGTTTTACTTCTCATTTTAATATTGCTTCCCTTGCCTCTTTCCTGAAACAAAATTACCTCAGAGAAATAGATGCTGCCAACCAAATTACCAAAACCACATAGTGCTGTCGATTCTCCTCAGAGCTCCTGTGATTCTAGCATTAACCCACCCTACTCAGCTTGGAGTGGGGGGGGGGGGCACAACCTGATGAGAAAATGCCTCACAACTACAATAAGCTAGCCACACAAACACCCTTTCATCGAGCTCACAAGTTCAATGAAATGAAGGAATGGTCAAACTAAGAAAGGCCTGAGAGCGTCACGGGTAACACAATAAACAGTCCAGTATTCAACTGTGGATTTGTCCAAATTAAAATTAATAATAAAATTTTAGCTTTACATTAACTTGTATTTTTATTTCCCTAATTTGAGATCTTTAGCATAATACTTTTTTTTTGTGGTCTAAAGCTACTCACAGCTTTTCTAAGGCCTATAATTATGAGTCTCCATGGTACAGTTTCATTAAAAACTTTCATTAAACAACAGCTGCCCTTGTATATGGTCTTCTAATCAATTTGGTCAAACAGAATGACTTCTAATCAGCTGTTGATAAAAATAGAAGATGAAATTTTAATTCTAATAGATTAACCACAAACTCAAGACAGTCTTCAAAATCCATCTAACTCTATTCTCCAGTGGATTTAATGACTATTCAGCAACTCATTACTAAATAGAACAAGATGAACATTTTCCAGTTCATTAAAGAAATGTACTATGTATTTTTGCATTGTCCTCATGATTCGTTACAGGGAGTCTTAATTACAAGATAATGGATAATGGTTATTAAACGCAGACTGCAGTAATGAAGCTCTATTCATTTGCGAACCTCAGAGACTGCAAAGAGAGGAAAATAAAATTACTAGCTTCAAAAGATTAACGGATCAAATTATTATTCAATTTTGAAAATCTCATTCAGACTTCATAGAAACAAGAAGAGATTAAAAACTAGTATTAAGACCAAAGTAGTACATTCAAAAAAAAATAATATCTTAAGGCTATTACTGTATAATAAGCTTCAGATGTGATTATTAGAAAAACATATAGCTAACAATGGGAAAACACACATTTGTATTTCCCGAACAAATCTTATTTATGATATAGGAAGTGACTAGTAAGATCTGAAAGAGAGTCTTGGTGAATGTGGGAGACATGTGCTAGTAGACCACAAAAGAACATCACAATGGAAGGTATTATTAACATTTTATGCTTTAGTGGTGAAAAATAGGATTTAAAATCAACTGCTGCTTGAGAAAGCTTGTCTTTAAGTGGAATTCATGCCAACCCTATAATAAGAGCTTCCAGGTTCATTATTCATTAGCCCCATGTTTTCTGGCACTCTCTAGGAAATTACTGACTAAAGGTAGCAAGAGAGTTTTATATGGTGATTCTAACACTAATTTATGCCTGAAATCTGCAGTGAGACACTTCTAAAAAAAATACAGAGTGCATGAAAATGTGAGGCTTCGAATTAAAACAGGACCTTCAAATACTGTATTTGTATGTTCAACACAGGTTTGGAAAGCATTCGGGTGCGGTGAAGCTCTGGCCTCCTGCAGGAGGACCGGCAGGGTAAGGACCCAAGCCAGAAGCCCCCAGGGAGGTAACGACGCGACGCTGACACTCCGGTTGAAGACAGCTATCCCACTAAGACCTGCTCACGTCATCTCAGGAAAGGGCGAAATGCTTGCTGAGAGAGAAGAAAAGCACGAGAAGGGGGAAAGATGGGGAGCCCCGTGCTCTGCAGTTCACTTTTTAGTCTGAATAAACAGCCATGAAAGCACTGGTACGGGGTGCCACCCACCGTGGAGCCAGGCCACACAGCAGGAAGGCGTGCTCTCATGCCAGGGAGCACCCACAGTGCAGGGTTAGAAAGTATCTTCAGCAACGCAAGGAGAAGCTTAGCTCACGAGTACACTGCGTGTTGCGTCTGGCCTTTCTTCAATTTTATATGTGTGTGTGTGTTATGTGTGTGCATATATATATGTGTGTGTGTATATATATATATATATGTACATATATATATATATATATATATATATATATATAGAGAGAGAGAGAGAGAGAGAGAGAGAGAGAAGTGCCCATTTTAAATAACATAAGAACGTATAATTCAAATGGACGACCAAGTAGGGACACTGACTTTGTAATTCTTGGTGACTGACAGAGATGTCATGGGGAGAAAACTCTGAACAGTTATACCAGACGCTCAAGGACAGGCAGCAGAACCTTGACAAAAACAAGGGTTTTTCAATGATGCCCCATGTGCCACAAGTTTCTTTTCACTTAAAAAAAATTTTTTTTTTGGTTGTTTAAAATAAAATTCAGAATTGTAGCAATGCTGGACATAAGTTACTAATCAAGGAAATAACGTTTATTTATTTATTTATTTACTTCAGGTAACATCTCACTCTAGCCAAGCTGAGCCTGGAATTCACTATGGAGTCTCAGGTTGGCCGCGACCCGACCTCACAGTGATCCTCCTACCTCTGCCTCCCCAGAGCTAGAATTAAAGGTGTGTGCCATCACACGTGGATGAAATAGCATATTCTGGGGTAAATTTAAACTCTACAATCTTTTTTCTTTTTTAAAAAAATTTTATTTATTTGAGAGAGAGTGAGAGAAAAAGACAGATAGACAGAGACAGAGAGAGAATGGGTGCGCCAGGGCCTTCAACTGCCGCACACGAACTCCAGATGCATGCACCACCTTGTGCATGTGGCTTACGTGGGTCCTTTGGCTTGGCAAGTGTGGTGGTTTGATTCAGGTGTCCCCCATAAACTTAGGTGTTCTGAATGCTAGGTTCCCAGCTGATGGAGATTTCGGAATTAATGCCTCCTGGAGGGGGTGTATTGTTGGGGGTGGGCTTATGGGTGTTATAGCCAGCTCCCCCTTGCCAGTGTTTGGCACACTCTCCCATTGCTATTGTCCGCCTGATGTTGGCCAGGGGGTGATGTCCATCTTCTGCTCATGTCATCCTTTTCCCCTGCCATCGTGGAGCTTCCCCTCAAGCCTGTAAGCCAAAAACAAACCTCTTTTTCCCGCAAGCTGCTCTTGGTTGGGTGATTTCTACCAGCAATGCGAATCTGACCGCAACAGCAAGAAAGTGCCTTAACCACTAAGCCATCTCTCCAGCGCTGGGATCTTTGTTTCTTTTGGCGTGAGTATGCGTGTTCATGTGTGTGAGCGGATGTGTGCTCCGTGTGCAGGGGTGTATGCGGAGGCCAGAGCAGAATGTCAGCTCTCTCTCTCTCACTGAACCTGGAGCTGCCATTTCCAGTCAGTCAAAGTGACTGACTGACCAGTGAGAACCAGCCGTTCTCCCTCTGCTCAGCTCGGGACTGGAGTGCGGGAGCCAGTGGCCATGCCTGGCTTCTTACATGGGTGCTGGGGGACTGAACTTAGGGCCTCACTGATTTGATGGCAAGAACTCTTTATCCGCTGGCTTAAGAGGCAACCATTTCTACGTGCTGAGGCATTGCCCCAGCTGTGAGGTGGTCTCCACTAATTCGGCTCTTATACTCTTAGCTGCTGAATCACCTCTCCCTAGTCTATTTGGTTTTTCAAGTTGCTGTTGAAGGCTGGGGAGATAGCTCAGTGAGTAGAAGGCTTTGCAAGCACAAAGACCTGAGTTCAATCCCTAGCAACTATATCAAAAAGACGGGTATTGCAATGTACGCCTATAATCCCAGCCCTGGAGAAGCGGAGACATGAGAATCCCTGGAGCCTTGCCAAGCAGTCTATCCTACTTGGTGAGCTCTAAGCCAGTGAGGGACCATGACTCAAAAAGGTGGCACTAAGGGCTGGAGAGGTGGCTTAGCAGTTAAGCGCTTGCCTGTGAAGCCTAAGGACCCCGGTTCGAGGCTCGATTCCCCAGGACCCATGTTAGCCAGATGCACAAGGGGGCGCACACATCTGGAGTTCGTTTGCAGTGGCTGGAGGACCTGGCACGCCCATTCTCTCTCTCTCTTTCTCTCTCTGCCTCTTTCTCTGTCTGTCGCTCTCAAATAAATAAAATAGACAAAAGCAAACAAACAAACAAAAGGTGGTGCTTGAGAAACAACACCCGAGGTCCTCAGGCCTCCACCTGGGTGCGTGCCTGCGTATGCACAGCCACAGCCACACACGAAGTTTTTAAGCAGTTGCTGTTTGAGTTGGTCAGTTCAGACCCGGGAATATCTGCGTCACCTGGAGAGCTCTGACGCGCAGTCAGATGATGTGTCGGTCATCACCTCCAGTGAGGGGGTCCCCCATTCCTATAGCGCAGCCTGGCCCTCTGTCCCCAGAGCCCAAGTGCCTGTATGAACACCTCCGCCCCACCCAAGGGACTGGAAGACAGAAGGTACAGAGGCCAGAGTGAGAAACGGAATGCGTGCTCCTGTTCAGAGAGGCACACGCCATGACAGCATCTCTGGGATTTTTTTTTTTTTTTTTTTTTTTTTTGCAGGGGAGGAGTGAAGGAGATTTTATTTTGTTTCAAAGTCGTTTCTGGTCAGGGGTCCCCTGGGCAAATTCTGAAGAAATTTGCCAATTTCATAGCAGATAAATCATGAAAATGTACCCTTGGTCTCCTTCCTCTTGCCCCCTTGTTTTTAGTTTTAATTTATTGGTCAAACTGATGTTGGCAATCTGTGAGGTGTGCATACATATGTATGTGTGTATATTACATGTATGCTAATATATTATTGACTGACACATTTTAATAGATTTCTGCCATAATTCAGAAAAAAAAGGTTTCATGAAGAAAGGAAATATTAAATGAATTTTGACTTGGGATTAGAAAAGAATTTCCTTCCAACAGCATCTGGAATGGCCATTAGATACTTCTGCCACTTTTATGCACATTTATGCAAAGTGACATTTGTAGCACTGACGATTAAAAAAATCAAAATCTCTCAATGCTAAAAAACAAACAACAACAACAAAAAAAAAACACTGAACCACTACTTACATGCAACTGTCTGGACATAAATTGGCCTCGATATCCCACGACCTCACAGTGCCTAGCAATACCTACGCAAGACCCTCATAATAGCAGAAAAAGATGAAGACATCAAATTGAAAGAGTCTAATGCAGAGAGGGAGAGGGCATGATGGAGAGCAGAGTTACGAAATGGAAAGTGGGGGAGGGGACAGAAATACCATGGTTTGTTGTCTGTAAATATAGAAGTTGTCAATAAAAACACATATATTAAAAAAAAATTTTTTTTAGACCTGTCAACTTTAAAAAGAAAACACTGAAGCCGGGCGTGGTGGCGCACGCCTTTAATCCCAGCACTCGGGAGGCAGAGGTAGGAGGATCACCGTGAGTTTGAGGCCACCCTGAGACTACATAGTTAATTCCAGGTCAGCCTGAACCACAGTGAGACCCTACCTTGAAAAACCAAAACAAACAAACAAACAAACAAAAAACACTGAAGATATGCTACATCCCCAAGTATCTAATATTCAGCCAAGATTTAGCTCTTTATGTAATAATAAAGCAAGCACATCCACCTCATTAGTACGCAAATATGCTTGTCACTAATAAGTACAATTTTATGTCTACCAAAAGTTTTGAGAAATAAATTTCCGTGACTTTCTTATTGGTAAATGCTTTATTTGTATACCTACTTTCTATGCTACAGGCTGTGAGCAGAAAAAGTGCTGGTCTACGTAAGCGCTCGGGCAGCTAATGGTTATTCTCTCTTGTCCCAACAATTGGGGCTCTGCTCCCAAATGTGAAGATTGCACCTGGTAAAAGAAAAGCTCTAGGTGGAAGGCCAGCCCCCCCGCCTTTCTGAGAAAGGAGGGATAATCTGTTTAGGGAACATGTGAGCGTGTCTCTAGAATGCCTAGTCACAGTTACCAGAGAAGTCTTAGTACAAATGACTTCCGGTCTTGGACATTTTCACTGACTTCCATGTCTTACAGATCAGCACTGTGGAGGAATCCGCAGCTGGCTGGCCCCTTAATCCTGTCTGCAACTGGCCTGGCTTCTGGTTTGCAAACACAAAGCAGTCAGTGTGACACTAACTGCAGACTTGCGTCTGGACATGGCCTCTGCTCATGCGTCTGCGCCACCCAGCCACTCTTTCCAAACTCTGAACCATCATGCGGCTAACGTTTGCTGAGAAACTACTACGGGCTCCGATCCCGCAGAATGGGAGGCACAGAGCTACCCAAGGCTCTTATGCAGGGGACTTGGCACCATCACAGGAGGCCCTGATGAGGCCCTTATGCACATGACCTACGCACTTTCTTCATCTGACCACCCTGAAGTCATTAAGGATGTCTGTTTCTTATCCTGTTGCTGTCTTTTTCTGTTAACATCATGTCTTTCAGAAATTCCATGGGAAGGTTGGAAGGGAAAAAAGTCCTATGTCATGGCAATTAGATCAGTTCCCCAGGATCAAAACAAAATGCCAGAAATAGGCACAACATTATTATTATGGTTATTATTATAACAACACAGTAGTTTAGATACGATATGAAAGTTTTGGACCAGCCCACAGAGGCGCATGGACTGGTGTTAGGTCAGCAAATGTCCTGTCCGTGGATACGGCAGTCAGAACGTCAGCTTATCTTAAAATGACAAGACCATACCTAACACGTTCCTTTCTTTCACTCGGTGGTGAGGGGAGGAGGCGGTGAGACTCCAGCACAGGTGGAGTATGACCTGTTATCACCGTGCTTGGGCAAGAAGGAGGGGAGTAAAGGCACGTTTTAACAAAATAACCCTGCACAGTATGCTTTCAACAACCGCATTTCATCTGATTGTGCTTTGTATTGTCACGGGCAAGTTTGGAACATATAGTATACATTAACATGAAAAGTCAGCTATGCTTATGTGGAATCTATTAACTTGAGAGAAAATTACTCAAATTGAAGAAATAGCTGCTTAAAATGGATTTGGAAATACATTTTACTGAACAAAGCAAGCTAGAAAATTAGGCTACTTTATCAGGATTAGAAAGTGCTATGAATTTTAAACACAAAGCTTTTAAAAACAATACAGAACATATTTGAGATTATCATACCTCAATGTCATCATAAATCTTTTTTTTCCCCCCTAACAATTGATGATAAGTCTGTAGAGTTGGGTTTTGCAGTGACCTGTCTTTCACAAAAGAAGCTGTGTTAATTTTTCTGTGGAGAGCTTTATCTCCAGGCGATTGTTCCTCTGTACCTGGAGAATTTGTACACTTCCCATTAGCAGATGCACAGATGCGGGAAGCCTGACCAGGCTCTCAGTGGCCAGCCTCACAGAACGCCGGGTGCCCATCTGCGTCACGCTTCCCAGCCACTTTCAGACAATGCTCCTCTCACCTTCTGTTCCCAAACAACTTCAAGTGACATTCCTGCCTCTATTTTTCAATTAGGCACGACTTTACTTTTATCTGTGCTCCTTCCCACTCAAGGACCTCCAGAGACCTTGATTCTGCAAGGAAAGAGGTACGTTCAGGCAAAGGAAAAAGCTACACAGCCCAGAGAATCGTCCTCTACAAGGACAGGAAAGGTTACCATAAACTTTTTGCAAGTGTGTGTGTGTGTATGTGTGTGGTATACTCATGTTCATAAGGTGTGAGTCAACATGTGACGATGGGCCCACGTGTGTCCATGTGCAGTGTGGTCAGAGGCTGACCACGGGTGTCATCCTTAGTCACTTCATGTCTTAGTTTTGGAGACACGGTCATTCACCGAGTGATTCACTAGATTAACAGCAAGAAAGTTCTGCTTCCACACCACTGGGAATGCAGGCACGCACCACAACAGGCGGCTTTTATGTGGGAACTGGGGATCTGAACTCAGGGGCCTCGTATTTGCTCAACAAGCACTTTATCCACTGAACCAGGTGTGAGTTCACTGCACACTTTATCGACTGAGCATCTCACAGCTCACTGCACACTTTATCCACTGAGCGCCTCTCAGCTCACTGCACACTTTATCCACGGAGCATCCCTCGGCTCACTGTACACTTTATCCACGGAGCGTCTCTCGGCTCACTGCACACTTTATCCACGGAGCGTCTCTCGGCTCACTGCACACTTCATCCACTGAGCGCCTCTCGGCTCACTGCACACTTCATCCACTGAGCGCCTCTCGGCTCACTGCACACTTCATCCACTGAGCGTCGCTCGGCTCACTGCACACTTCATCCACTGAGCGTCTCTCGGCTCACTGCACACTTCATCCACTGAGCGTCTCTCGGCTCACTGCACACTTCATCCACGGAGCGTCTCTCGGCGCACTGCACACTTCATCCACGGAGCGTCTCTCGGCTCACTGCACACTTCATCCACGGAGCGTCTCTCGGCGTCACTGCACACTTCATCCACGGAGCTCTCTCGGGGCACTGCACACTTCATCCACGAGCGTCTCTCGGGCATGCACACTCATCACGGAGCGTTCTCGCGCACTGCACACTTATCACGAGCATCTCTCGGCGCACTGCCACTTTATCCACGGAGCGTCTCTCGGCGCACTGCACACTTCATCCACGGAGCGTCTCTCGGCTCACTGCACACTTCATCCACGGAGCGTCTCTCGGCTCACTGCACACTTCATCCACGGAGCGTCTCTCAGCTCACTGCACACTTTATCCACGGAGCGTCTCTCGGCTCACTGCACACTTTATCCACATAGGATCTCCCAGCTCACTGCACACTTTATCCACATAGGATCTCTCAGCTCACTGCACACTTTATCCACGGAGCATCTCTCAGGTCACTGCACACTGAGCTGGATCTACTTGGCACATAACTAACATTTATCTGCGATCTTGTTTGATGTCACACCTTTTTTTTTTCCTTTCAAAGATCTGCCTTGCCCATGAATATTATATATGTTCATCTCCATACTTCTCTTAGAGCGTAAGAGCTACGGGGTACTTTTCTAAAACTCATAAATAGAAATGATACTCAGCCACACAGTTGCATATACATTTCAAACAAATAACTCATACAATGTATGTAACACAGGGGTTTATCTGCCCTTCACAGAACTTCCTATTACCAAACTAACCGGTTGATTAAAAGGCCATTTAGTTTTAGGATACTTCTTCCTGGCAGAAAACAGAATATACTTTCTAATGTATCTATTGCTAGTTATGTGCTTTTTCTTAAGTCTACCTTCCTTCTAAATCTGCAGTTTAACTCTGTGATACACATTTAATGTTTTGAATGCTGCCAGTAGAAAAAAGCACGATCCTGATTTCTTTCTTTCCCTTAAAGTATATGCGAAAGTCCATGACTTCTCATGCATTTCAGGGGAGTTACTAAATGTCAAGATCCAAAGGGCACATATGGATAATTTAAAATACAAAACTAAATGAAGAAAGAGTTTCAGGTGCTCAGTTTATTACCAGAATGGGAAAAAGAGACTCACAGCAACAGCCTATAATGTAACAAGGCACTTGGTGGACCCGGTGCGAGGCGGCAAGTCCTGTCCACTGTCCACTTTTTCTTTTGCCATAAAAATCTTCAGATTTTTTCCCCCTAAAATATTTTCTTTTATTAACTAGAGTGAGAAAGAGCAAGCAAGCGAAAACGAGCACACCAGGGGCTCCTGTCACTTTAAATGAACTCCAGATACACATACCACTTTGTGCATCTGGCTTTATACATGAGTAGTGGGGAATTGAGCCTGGGCCATCATGCTTTGCAAGCAAATATGTTCAACCACTAAGCAATGACTCTGGCCCAGAGAAGAAGGTTTTCTGCATTGCCATGGCTCCACTTTTTATATGTAATGAATGAAAACTGATTAACTACAAGGACCTAAAAAAGGGCCGTCATCTGAGGAGACTCAGAACCCATCCAAGTGGAAATTCAGAGGCTGCCAAGAGAGCTTAACGCTAAAGGTTTATAACACGCCCACCAAAGCTCAGGGAGCCTTGTGGAAGAGGGAGTGGAAAGATTGTAAGAGCCACAAAGTGGGAACACACGGCATGAGGCACTATTCCCCCCACCCCAACTGAGGCTGCCTGGTGCATTCATGACCCCACGGTGAATAGCAGCAACGCTGCCGAGGAGGACCCTCAGCGGGATGGAGGTGGGAGAGAGGGGATATAGATGTGCAACCCGACGGGAATGAGACCAATATATGGTTCATACTGTAAAGTTCATAATAAAAACAGTTAGTTAGGGCTGCAGAGATGGCTTAGCAGTTAAGCTTAAGGCACTTGCCGGCAAAGCCAAAGGACCCAGGCTCCCATGTGAGATAAAACTGGTTCACTTGTGGCATCTCCATCGCAAAGCCTTCAGCTGCTTACGGAATAAAACCACAGGGTTTCTAGTGTCTGCAATACAAGTTTATCCCAATTCTCTACTGTTCTGTTCTTCTCCTCATTAAAGCACTGCACACTAGCTAGTTCTGACGCTCATGAGATGCCATCACAGGAGAGAAATACCAGGCGAAGTCACAGCAGAGCAGGTGCCGCGCTCTGAATGTAAACTGTCCTCCACAGGCTCGTACATTCGAACAGTTGCTCCCCAACTGGTGACATTGTTCGGAAAAGCTGTGGAACCTTTCCAAGGTGGAGTCTTGCTGGAGGAAGTGGGTCACTGGGAGCAGAACTTGAGGTTTTATAGGCCGCCCTCATGCCCTGGTCACTCTGTTTCCTGATGGAGGGCACAATGTGACCAGCTCTGCCTAATGCTCCTGCTGCTGTGTCCCCCTGTCATGACAGCCTATATGGCCTCAAAACTGTAAGCTGGGCTGGAGAGAAGGTTTTGGTAAAGACGTATGTCTGCAAAGCCTAACAACCCAGGTTCGATTCCCCAGGTCCCAAGTAAGCCAGATGCACATGGTGGCACATGCGTCTGGAGTTCTCTTGCAGTGGTTAGAGGCCCTGGCACGCCCATTCTCTCTCTCCTTCTAATAAGTAAGTATGCAATTAAAAAAAAAAAAAAAAACCCTGTAAGCGAAGATAAACCCTTTCCTTCCTCAAGTTGCTTCTGGTCCGGCGCTTGCTCAGAGCAATGAGAAAGTAACCCACGTCTTCCTCAGAGCTGCCACGGTGCTTGGCCCATGTATGTACATTCCAGGGCTCCCTCTCTCTCTCACTCAGTCTCTCACGACATCCGTTACCTGTGGAGAACCCAGGGTTCAGGGACTGGAGGTCAAACAACTGCTAACTCATAGATGAACTGAATCCAAATACAGGTTTATGGAACTCAAAACCCAGGCTTTTAGCCATTTCAGTTAATTCCTGCTGCCTAAACCTGACTAGTTACTAGATAGTTCCTGCTTGGCAGAAATCCCTGCAGACTCTGGATCCTTTCTTTCCCTGTCAAAATTCTACCTGGCCCAGTCCAACTGCCTCCTTCAACATAAAATGACTTTGCCATTGCTTTCCTTCCTGGTTAGAGTGAAAACAGGAGGACTGGCGCAGTGGCAGCCATCTTATCTCGTGAGGAAAGAGGCGGCGGCAGAGGCACCAATCTTGATGCCGACAAGGATCGAGCCGCAGTGACTGCACCTCCAATCTGCCCACCGAAGCCAGGGGGTTCTGCGCTCCTCACGGCGACGCTTGTCAAGTGACACGGACTCTACTTACTTTCACTCTGACAGCCTGCAAGGCCAGTGGCTCATGACATCTGTTCACTTCTGATGGGCAGTGCCACCCTGCAAATCGGCTGACAACATGGGCAGCCACCCCTGTGCGCCGCTCTGCCTCACCCGTGCCTATCCAGGACCCCATCTCCCCACATCTACACTGTCAGTCAGACAGAAGGAGTCAATCCAAGTGCAGAAGATGTCGAAAGAAAAGCAGGGAGAGAGGGTTTGGGAGGGCTACCACTGATAGGAACGGGGAGGGAAGCTAACAGGCAGAAGCCAGTGAACACTGGGACTTCCACTGTGAGGCTCCTCCCTCAGCACCTGGAGGACCTCACAGCCTGCACAGTGACCTGGTGACAATAGGACCTTAGTAAGAACCGACTTCCAAAAAGTATCTATGCGGCTGGGCGTGGTGGCGCACCCCTTTAATCCCAGCACTCAGGAGGCAGAGGTAGGAGGATCACCGTGAGTTCGAGGCCACCCTGAGACTCCATAGTGAATTCCAGGTCAGCCTGGGCTAGAGTGAGACCCTACCTCGAAAAGAAAAAAAAAAAAAAAAAGGAATCTATGTGGATTCAGTACTAGGCAACTAATAAAGGATAGTGGCTGAGGCCCTTGGTTTCCCACCAGAAACAGATGGTAAGATACCATTGCTAAAGGCCCCACAGGCTCAGGCTGCAAGGCCGCTGAGAAACCCTGCTGGAGCTGAGCTGAAAGCCTCCTCCCAGTAGACCAGCTGACAGAAAGCTGGGAAAAGCTACGCTGCATGCTGCCCCATGGGAGAGAGAAATCACCAGTGGAGATAAACAACAGTGGACATTGCAAGCTGTAAGTCTGGCCAGTCAGGCCAACTGAGCCAATGGATTCAACAGTGGCATGTCTGTTATGGGGAAACCAACTCACTAACTGGACTGGAGGCCTGCTCTGTGGGAAGGAACATATGCCTGGTACTGAAAAACTATGACAGGGAGGTCACGGGCTCTAGGAGTGTAAGAGCTGCTGGTGTCTGGCTAAATTATATATTATGCTCACCTAACTGCCTGGTGAGCGCTTCTCTTAACATTCATACCCATATATCAATGCTACTCTCACGTTTGGTTACAGAAGCTTCTCTTTTCAGATGGCGGTGACCTCTGGGATGACTCAAAAGGCACCACAGTGCTGAGAAGAAGTGACAGAGGTGTGCACTGAAACATGTCTATCTCACCCTGCAAGGCTCAGGGTCCATTGTGGAAAAGGTGGCGGAAAGAATGTAAGAGCCAAAGGAAGGGTAGGACTCCTTACATCATGCTCCTCTAGACACAAAATTGCCTACATATCCATGACCTCACAGTGCCTGGCACTACCTACACAGGACCCTCATAATAGGAGGAAAAGATGATGACATCAAAATAAAAGAGAGACTGATTGAGAGGTGGAGGGGATATGATGGAGAGTGGAGCAGCAAAGGGAAAATTGGGGGAGGAGAGAGAATTATCATGATTTATTGTCTGTAATTATAGAAGTTGTCAATAAAAAAGTTTAAAAATAAAAGAATAGTTGCCAGATCACTATGTTAGACCAAATAAGCCTGACTCAGAGAGACAAATAGACTGTTTTCTCCCATTCGTGGAATCAATATGTAAATTTATCTACACACCTGTGTGTGTGCGTGTGCGCATGCACATGCAGGGCATGAAAGTCCAAAGGAGCTTACCAGAGAGAGGAAGGAGATCTATGTGGAGGGGAGGAAGGAGCCAGAGGGCCAGTAAGAAGTAGAGAGAGGAAACAGATAAGAACAAAGTACATGTGCACAAAATACCACAACAAAGCCTATTACTAAAAGAAAAAGAGCCGGGCGTGGTGGCGCACACCTTTAATCCCAGCACTCGGGAGGCAGAGGTAGGAGGATCACCGTGAGTTCGAGGCCACCCTGAGACTCCATAGTGAATTCCAGGTCAGCCTGGGCTAGAGTGAAACCCTACCTCAAAAAAACAAAAGAAGAAAGAAAAAGAGGGGGCCAGGGAAATGGCTTAGTGGTTAAGGTGCTTGCCTGCAAAGCCAAAGGACAGGTTCGATTCCCCAGGACCCATGTAAGCCAGATGCACAAGGTGGCACATGCATCTGGAATTCATTTGCAGTGGCTAAAGGCCCTGGTGTGCCCATTCTTCTCTCTATCTGTCTCTCTCTCAAATAAATAAATTTCTAAAACATTTTAAAATTAAATTTAATTAACTTTAATTTTTAAAAATTTAATTTTTTTTTTAAAAAAGAGGGGCTGGAGAGGTTTCCCAGCGGTTAAGGTGTTTGCTTGCAAAGCAAATAACCAGGGACTCAATTCCCTACTACCCACATAAAGCCAGATGTATAAAAAGTGGCTCATGCATGTGGAATTCGTTTGCAGTGGCTAGAGGCCCTGGCGCTACCCTACTCTCTCTCTCTCTCTCTCTCTCTCTCTGTCTATATGTCTCTACTTGCAAATAAATAAATAATTTTTTTTAAGAAAAGGAATGGCTACAATGAGAGCAAACTAGCATCTTTATCAATTTTGCAGACGCAACTGCATGCTTTCATATAAAGGTGAGTTCCTTATTTTCTTTAATAAACGTACCATGCACCAAACATGGGTTTCAAGAGACTTATACGTAACATGACACATCTTCCAAGAACAAGGGAGTCCTATGACTCTTCAGGCTCCTACAAAGAAAGGCAGCAGAGCCCAACAGAGAGAAGCCAGATTTTTCGGGCTAAAGTGGCCAAGAAGAAATCTCTGGAGAACCTGGATGGTGGTTCATGACTCTTCCCAGCTCTGGGGGACGTTTCCTGACCTCTTCTCTCTGGCCTGTGGTGGTTGTTAATAAATGCTGCGTTCTACGATAAAACAAGCCCGGCACCCTGATTGCACACTGCTCCGTACTGAGGGACAGGTGACAGGCGACGAGCTGGGAAGGAGGGACGCCACGAAGCATAAACAGGACGACATGACAGGATCGGGGACCATGAGGTAGGCAGCCTCGGGAAACCAAGGAGCACGAGTTTCTGCTCTGGGGAAAGACAGGCACACACTCAGCTGTGCCCACCACTCACCAATGGATCCGACTGTGTTCCTGATCTTCGTTCAGTGGGTTTAGTGAACAAACCTGTCCAATTTCTTCTGCTGTCTCTCTCTCTCTCTCTCTCTCTCTCTCTCCAGCCCTACCTAACAAGTGGTGACACTGTTTTCACCCTAAAGAGACATCTTTTTTTCTCTTCCTGGAGATTTTGATTCTGGTTGGAAAATGTCCTTTTTAGCACTGGTGAGAGAAGAGGCAGGGAGAGAGAGGGACTGTTTACCTATGGTCAACTACTGGATTTCTGTTGTTGTTGTTATTATTAAAGACAGGGTTTCACACTATAACCCACAATGGCCTGGAGCTCCCTCTGTAGGCCGGGTTTGCTTTAATCCACTAGCAACTTTTCTGCACCAGCACCCCAACTTTTGGGATTACAGGTACACACCACCACGTGCAACTCAGAATTTTTTTTTTTTCAAGGTAGGGTCTCACTCTAGCTCAGGCTGACCTGGAATTCACTATGTAGTCTCAGGGTGGCCTCAAACTCTCGGCGATCCTCCCACCTCTGCCTCCCAAGTGCTGGGATTAAAGGCGTGCGCCACCACGCCCGGCCTGGGATTTGTTTTTAATTAATTTTTTTCACAAAGTCCACATCTAGTTCTCTTTATCCATCAACAAGTTTTGCACAAATATCGTTGAGCATTTGCTGAACACATAAGCTTCCTCCTAACAGATTTAAAGTTTAACAGGCTGCTTTAAAGTGCGAGGACCTAACAAGCGGAGTTTCAGACATCAGTCACAGGAACGGGGGGGAAACAGCATTAAAAGAGATTGCCAGGCAGGTTTGCTAAAATTGGCCCACTTACATGCACATTACGCTCTCGTGCTGATGCGCTCGTTGTAACGGTGTCTGCGTGAGCATCTGTACTCCCACGGAGCAGTCTTCCGTGTCTCCAGGACCTGACAGAACCCACGCAATACTCACCTATTCTGCTCTTACCTCAAGTGTTAATGGTGACCCACAAAAGAAACCTCGCCAGACTTGAAGTCAGTGTGGTACGAGGGGTTTCAACAAAGTACACAAGGGCTGAGCTGGGGAGACGGCTCAGCCCTTATCACTCTTGCCTTGCCAGCATGAGGACTCAGCTTAAGAAAAGCCAGCTGAGGGCTGGAGAGATGGCTTAGCGGTTAAGCGCTTGCCTGTGAAGCCTAAGGACACAGGTTCGAGGCTCAATTTCCCAGAACCCACGTTAGCCAGATGCACAAGGGGGCGCACGCATCTGGAGTTTGTTTGCAGTGGCTGGAGGCCCTGGCGCACCCATTCCCTCACTCTCTCTCTGCATCTTTTTCTCTCTGTCATTCTCAAATAAATAAATAAAAATAAACAAAAAAAAAAGAAAGAAAAGCCAGCTGTGGTGGTTTGATTCAGGTGTACCCCATAAACCTAGGTGTTCTGAATGCCAGGTTCCTAGCTGATGGAGATTTGGGAATTAACACCTCCTGGAGGTGGTGCATTGTTGGGGGCGGGCTTACGGGTGTTATAGCCAGTGTCTGGCACACTCTCCTGTTGCTATTGTCCACCTTATGTTGGCCAGGGGGTGATGTCCACCCTCTGCTCACACCATTCTTTCCCCCTGCCATCATGGAGCTTCCCCTTGAGCCTGGAATCCAAAATAACCCCCCCTTTTTTCCCACACGCACACACAAAGTGTACACACACCAAAGTACACAGATTACTTTTTATAAACGTTCAGGTATTTTTATGGTTAGGTCAGCATGACCAGCAGGTGTATTGTTCGCAGTATTCTCCAGTCTTTGCTTGAGACCTGTTTCAGAGACGGTGACGATGAAATGTCACTTTGTGGAACAAAACTCAGAAAGCAGAGTTTTAGCTGAGAAAACAGTGTAACAACACGCGGACTTTCTCTCTCCACGTGGCTGGAGGGTGCTGGTCTCCTTCGGAACCTCTTTAGTTCCGACACCACTTTCCCAGGTCCGCAAACTGTCCCAAGCGTGTGCTAGTTATCACTAGTTAATGAGAATGTATGTGAAGTAGACAACATGAAGAGAAAGAAAACTTAAAATCTTTTAAACTTCCAGACTGTCTCTCACCAAATCTGATGTGAACTCTCTAGGGCACAAAACTAAATCCTCAATTGGTGATTTTTTAAAAAATACTTTATTTTATTTATTTATTTGAGAAAGATATATATATAGAGAGAGAGAGAGAGAGAAGCAGATAGAGAGAAAGAGCACGCTGGGGCCTTTAGCCACTGCAAATAAAATCCAGCTGCATGTGCCACCTTGTGCATCTGGCTTACATGGGTCCTGGGGAATAGAACCTGGGTCCTTTGGCTTTGCAGGCAAGCGCCTTAACCACTAAGCCATCTCTCCAGCCCAGGGTTTCTTCTTTAACTGGTTATTCATAGACTCAAATTCTTAAAATAGGCTCATGGATTCTATTCAAATGTCACAAGTCAGGCTGGAAAGATGGCTCAGAGGTTAAGGTGCTTGCCTGCAAAGTGTAAGAACTCACATTCAAATCTCCAGGTCACACATAGGTAGATGCACAGTGACACAAGCATGCAATGTTGCACATGTGCACAAGGTGCGCACACGTCTGGAGTTTGTTTGCAGCATGCTGAAGGTCCTGGCTCATCCATTCTCTCTCTCTGTGCCTCTCTCTCTCTCTTAAAAAAAAAAAATCACAAGTCCTCTACTCGCCTGTGCTAAGAAACACACATGCACAGATGACTTTTATAACTCAGTGGTTCCAAACTTTTATTTTTTAGCCACATCTTAATTTATAGTAGAATCTTAATTCTCCATAATTTACTTTAATCTCTGAAACAGGAAAGTAACAAAGGGTGAAAGCCCCATTAGTTATCGTCATTGTGTGAAGGAAACATCTGTCCGTAAACACCATCTTGTCTTAAAGAATACATAATAAGTTAAAGTGACTACGGATCAAAATTTAGGGAGGCAGGCAGCCCTTGCTTATTTCAGACAGCACCAAGTGGCTTCATTTTTCATCGGCATCCCATTTTCTTTAATGCATTACCCCAAATTGAGAATTGTAGTATTTGTGAATGATCTTTTATTAATCGTGCCAAGAAGCAAGAGACTTCTGATATACAAATGAAAGGAGAGAAGCAAGATTTGGTGGGGACGGGGGTTGTTAGGGAGTCGTAAAGGGCTCTTTTACTTTGTTTTGTCTTCAGTAGAGACTGCCTTTCTCTTAGGTAAGTTCTCTGGGGAAATTCTATGAGCTTATTATCTTTCTCTATTTGAATTTTGAGTACTTGGTTTTAGACTCAGATTGAAATGATTTACATATATTAAAGCGCTAGTTGACTACCTAAACCAATTCCATTTTCCCTATCTTTAATTATTAAATTGAACAGCTTATGTAACTCTCCAACCTAGAAATGGATAATATTCAAAAAGTTTGTAAATTCAGGGTTGGCTGACAAGTCACACTATATCTCTCCAGAATTCACATGACATTGAGTCTCCGGCAGGCCTAAAACACAAGTTCTACTTTCCCCCGAACCTAACCCACCAGCCTTCCTAAGCTTTCTGCATGGCAACGTTTCCGCAGGGTACGAGACGATCTGACATCTCTCCAACTCACCACAACTCTGCCATCTAGCACACAGGGATGGGCATGCTCTGGGCTTTAGATTGGTACCAATGGGCAGGTGTTCTCCCAGCTGTGAGGGGAGAAGTGCCAGGTACCCAGGCTTAGGGGCAGACAGCGAGGTGGGCACAAATAGACAGAAATACTCCTCACCTGGGAGCCAGTCACTGTCACTCTTACTTCCTAGCACTCCTCACTGATCACACCCACCAGTGTTTCTCCCATCAGCCCCGGAGCCTACCGCCCCTCCAACGCTCTGTGGGGTTCTTTGTAGAGAAATGGTCTAGAAGCTTCTCTCCTACCAAAGAAAAGGCTTCAGACCATAGGCACGTGGACAAAATGAACAACATTCTCTCCTCGACTCCAGAATTACTGTCTTCATCTTGCTCTCGTCTACTAGGGGCTGAACGACATTCCCTCACACAAACTCATCAGGTGAAGCCCTTATTTGAAAATAGGTTACTGCAGGTGTCTTAGCTAAGATGAGCCCATGCTGAAAGAGGGTGGGCCCCTAATGCCAAATGGCTAGCGTCCTTATGGAAACAACGCCACGTGACCATGCAGGCTGCGTTGACGGGGTGCCTCCACGGGACGAGGACCATGAACAACGGACGGTCAGAACGAGGAGGGGGTCAGGCTGCTCCCCCTCAGCTCTTGGGAAGAACGGAAAGCAGGCGGGAAGTGAGACGAGAGGGGACCAAGGGGACTGAGGCGGGGTCTGGGTAGTCATGTCCTCTGAGAGTCAGACGCCCCTTGGCAGTTAAAGATTGGCCTAACGAGGAGGCATTTTGCTGTAGACTTTGTTGAGACCACCTGTGCTTTGGGAGCTCAGAAAGGAACTTTCTAACATGGAACTTTTCAGACAAAATAATACTTTCCTCAGTGCCCCAAATAAAGCCTGGTCAGATAAAAGGAGGATAATGAGAGGTAATCCTTCAACTCTAAACCTTTTGCCAGGGAAATCATGGATGCAGAATGAGGTGCCAAGTAGGACCCAACTTCTGTAACTTCAAGTTAAGTGTGGCTCTTACACATGATCGGGAATAGCCAGAGCTTTGGCCAAGGACCTGCGAATTGTGAATGCCTTTGCTTGACAGAGCCCAGGCCTTCTGCATTTTATTTTATTTTCATTTATTTATTTATTTGAGAAAGAGAGAGACAGAGAGGGAGAGGGAGGCAGAATGAAAGTGAGAAGTAAGAATGGGCACCCCAGGGCTTCCAGCCACTGCAAATGCACTCCAGACATATGGCCCCCTTGTGCATCTGGCCAGCTGTGGTGGCTCACAACTGTGACCCTGGCCTGTGAGAGGCTAAGGCAGGAAGACCTGAGGAAGGCATGAGTTCACGGCCAGTGTGGGACAGAGTGAGATCCAGTCTCATACAAATCAAACCAACAACAGTAAAATCAGAGCCACGAAGATGGCTCAGTGGGTAAGGCGCCTGTTACACAAACCGGAGGGCGGAGTTTGGATCCCATCACCTGTGTCAATGCTGGGTGTGGCGACATTGTGCCTGTAACCCCACCACTGAGGAGGTAGACACAGGTGGATCTCTGGGGTTTACTGACCTGCTTGTGTTGTAACTCAATCAGTGAACTTTAGGTTCAATAAGAGAGCCCGTCTCAAAATAAATAAATAAAAGTAGAGACCAACAGAAGATCCCCAATATCCTGTGGCCTCCACGTAAATGCGCATACACACATATGCCCACACCACTCACACATGCATATGTAAAGTAAATACACACACACAAGTGTCCTATAGCTGCCAGACAGGTCTCACTCAGGGGACCGGGAAACAGGGTACAGTCTTTAACAACGTCCCCTCGGGATTTACTGCCTTCTATCCCACACTCATCCTTCTGCCAGCAAGATTCTTCCTCTTGCCGTCTGGCGACACAGCAGGTCTTTTCACAGACTGTGGGTACCCGGGGTCCCACATGCGTCTAAGGTCCCTAACCACGGAGTGATCACGCCTTCGCCTCCCAGGCTGCTGGACCACGGCTCCCACAAGCACCTGGCTCTCTGTGCGACTGAGCGGGGTTCCTTTCCGGTCTCCGTCTCTGAGCTACTTTCCCGGCACTCGAGAGGCAGGGGTAGGAGGATCGCCATGAGTTCGAGGCCACCCTGAGACTACAGAATGAATTCCAGGTCAGCCTGAGCTAGAGTGAAGCCCTACTTCAAAATAAAAATAAATAAATAAATAAATAAATAAGCACTGAACTCAATCTTGTCTTCTAGCCCCTAAAGGACCAACCAAAGAAAAGTTAGTGGAAAGGGTAAGATCAGTGGTAAGATCAGTTGTTAGGAAGAACGCATCACACGCCGAGTGTGCGTGAAGAGCGAGGCGGGCTGGAGGACGCGGCACGTGTGCCTGGGTGTGCGCTGCTGGGGAGCGTGACATGAAGAACGTGCTTCAAAATAACTCCAGCAGAAAAATATGTCTAATACCCTCTCGATTTAGGAAATGCCAACTGTAGTGGAAATGCCTCAAAGCAGTTTTAAGGGTTGTTATTTTGTAGCGTGAAAAGGCGTTGTAACATTGAGTACAGTAAAATAAGAACGCAGTGTGGTGGGAAGACGTTTGCTAAGTCACCTAACCCACGATCCAAGGCTCCCCGTCTGACGGAGGCAACGGCGGCTGTCATTAAACACTCACAGGGAGCTGACATGCCTTTTCCTTTTTATTAAAAAGTAAACAGGCATATTTTAATTATTCACTAGAATGTTGCTATCAAAGCGGTGTGATGGCAGCGAACGGTCTGGTGTCTTTGTGTGACACGGATCATCTAAATTCTTTCCCATTTCACCATCTCGTGCCTCCTCTGGTGTCCCTGCCCAATTTAGCCGCTTCTCGGCATAGGAAGCTCACTTCTGATGCCCCAGTCGGAGATAAATTTTTTACAATGAGCAAACTGGCACACTCCTTCATTCCTGGGTCACCAGCAAGCACAGCCTCGTCCTGATAACCTGAGGAAAAACAATTTCCTTATGTTTTCTAAATAGAAGACCAGCGTCTCTCTTACCTTCTTAGACTTCATCAGATTTCCTTTAAAATACTGTTCTTCTCATCCAAGTACTAACCAGGCCCGCTCCACAGGAGTGAATACA
Source organism: Dipus sagitta (assembly GCA_036346955.1). NCBI lineage: Eukaryota > Metazoa > Chordata > Mammalia > Rodentia > Dipodidae > Dipus > Dipus sagitta. The sequence goes on along the minus strand of CM070789.1, from coordinate 11,184,218 downwards.
TATTTAGTACTGAAAACCTCTGACAGGGGAGGTCATGAGTCCTAGGGGTGTAACGCCTGCTGGCATCTGGCTAAATGCATATATTATGATCACCAAACTGCCTTGAAAGCACTTCTCTTAAGGTTCATACCCATATTAATGCTACTCTCACTTTTAGTTAGAGAAGCTTCTCTTTTCAGATGGCAGTGACCACTGAGATGACCCAAAAGGTGCCATAGCACTGAGAAGAAGTGACAGAGGAGTGCTCAGCACTGAAACATCTCTATCACACCTTCCAAGGCTCAGGGTCCATTGCAGAAGAGGTGGCGGAGAAAATGTAAGAGCCAAAGGGAGGGTAGGACTTTTTACAAAGCACTTTTCCAGACACAAACTGACCTGGATATCCATGACCTCACAGTGCCTGACACTACCTACACAAGACCATCATAATCGGACGAGGAAAAGATGGTGACATCAAAATAAAAGAGACAGCTGGACGTGGTGGCGCATGCCTTCAATCCCAGCACTCGGGAGGCAGAAGTAGGAGGATTGCCGTGAGTTCAAGGCCACCCTGAGACTACATAGTGAATTCCAGGTCATCCTGAGCTAAAGTGAGATCCTACCTCAAAAAACCGAAAAAAATTAAAAAATTTAAAATAAATAACTACATAAAAGAGAGACTGATGGAGAGGAGGAAGGGATATGGTACAGAGTGGAACAGTGAAGGGGAAAGTGAGTATGGGGGGGATCATCATGGTTTATTGTCAATAAAATTTTTTTTAAATATATTGTTCTTCCTTTGGTCCAAGAAAAGAAAACTAGGGAGAGGGTCAACTACGTTTGCATCCTGTAATAAACCCCACCACAGTAGACAGGTGAGGGTCTTGCGAAGAGAAGTAGAGGCTCCGGTTCCTGGGCCAGGAACAGGCTTGCTTCTCGAAGTTCCCTATGCGGACCAACGTCACCACTAGGAGATAGTGCTGCCCCTCCCTCCTCTGCCTGGCTCGCAGTCAGTTGTTCCCAGTGTTCGTTCTGCCTGAAATATGCCCCACAGCCATCCCTCCTCGTACCCCTCTGTTGCTACTGTCCCTCCACCAGCCCCAAGAGGTCAGCTCAGCTCCAGTTTCTGGCCACACTGTTGCCTCGGCCTTCTCAAGCCTCCCCCCAAAGGTTACAGCCCTAACATGGATATCCAATACTCAAGCCACCGTTACAGGGTGTCGGGAGTAGAGGTATCATTAAGGCTTGTCCCCACTATGTGGCACACAGTAGATGCTGTGCTTTGAATGTCAAGTGCTCCCCCACAGAACCATGTGTGTGGACACTGGGTCCCCTGCTCGCAGCACTGTTTGGGAAGGTGGTGGGCCCTTGATGGGCTGGAGCCTCACAGGAGGCAGTGGATCACTGGGGGGGTGGGTCTTCAAGTTTTATAGCCCAGCCCGACTTCCTGTCTTTTGGTTCCCAATTACAAGTTGACCGGTTAGCTCCATTTCCGTATCACATCCCCGTACCGTGATGACATGTGACCTCTCCAAGCCCGGGGTGAGAATAAACCCTTTCTTTCCTTAAGGTGCATCTGGTTGGCGTTTTGTCCCAGCAACGAACAGGGAAACTAATACGGTAGAGCTCGGGAAAGCCCCGATGACTGGAGGGATGCATGGAGGGAGAAATGGACTCATTCCGTCCACGGCTCACTCCTCACGCTGCAAAGCGCTAAGCACAAAGCTACTTCCTTCCCCACTCTCCAGCCATGTCTCCAGCCAGGCCCACCCAACTGTAACAGCGCTGTCACTGTGACGTGTTCTCGCCCAACTCGGAAAAGCAGAGCTACTGACTTCCTGCCTGAAATGCCTTCCTTCATCCCACAGCTCTCCTGAGTGCCTCAGGCTTTCGGGGTTCCTCTGAACCCCCCCCCCAGAGGCAGTCTAGCTGGAAAGGGCCCATGGAACAGGACAAATGCCACACTCCTCTTCCTCGCCAGACTGAAGAATGGTTGACTGTTTACCTTGCAGTGGCTATGTCATAGTTGATGTTTCTCTCTCCAGGTTTTTTAAAAATATTTTATTTATTTATTTATTTTTATGTATTTATTTATTTTAAATATTTATTTATTTATTTATTCATTTATTTGAGAGACAGAAAGAGGCAGAGAGAGAGAGAGAGAGAGAATGGGTGTGCCAGGGCCTCCAGCCACTGCAAATGAACTCCAGATGCATGCGCCACCTTGTGCATCTGGCTTACATGGGTCCTGGAGATTGGAACCGTGATCCTTTGGCTTTGCAGGCAGACGCCTTAACCGCTAATCTCTCCAGCCCTCTCCAGTCTTTCTTGTGAGCTTTCTCTTATGCCTACCACAGTGCCTGCCAAATGGCTTGTCATCATCAGAGACTTCTGGTGAGGGCACGGGGGAGGGCTCGGTGGGCAAGGATTTGTCATGCAAGCATTGAGTAGCTGAGTTGGGATCCCTGCGCCCACATAAAGCCAGACACCGTAGTGGGCCTCTGTAACCCCCGTGTGCCTGTGCTGAGAGAAGGGTAGGCAGGGACAGGCAAATCCCCCGAACCACGTGAGCCAGCTGACCTGGTGAACGCAGTGGTAAACCACAAAAGACCCTATCTCAAGTGAAGTGGAAGGAACGGACCCACACTCGAGGTTGTCTCCTGACCGCCTATGCGCATTAGCACAAGCACGCGCACACACACACACACACACACAAACCCTCGCTGGCAGAGTCTAACGACAGGCGAGAACGCCCCTTGGCATCCGCGTGCAGAGTTCTGATCACCCTTCTTCACCGGCACCCGCCGCTTCTGCTCCTCTTCAGGCCACGGGCTTCCCTGTGGCCTTCGGTCAGCTCCTCACCTCCTTCCGCTCTCCAGCACAGCACGGGGCAGGGAGAGTCCCCTCCAGACCCTGCACCCGACATGAAGGTGACAGGAGGAACCTGGTCGGCATCCACAACAGGGGAGGACAGGAAATGCCGAGACCAGGCTTAGAAACACAAGTCCCTGGGGCTGGAGAGATGGCTTAGCGGTTAAGGCGCTTGCCTGCAAAGCCGAAGGATCCCGGTTCGACTCTCCAGAGCCCACCTAAGCCAGAGGCACAAGGGGCACATGCATCTGGAGTTTGTTTGCAGTGGAGGCCCTGGAGCACCCATCTTCTCTCTCTTTTTCTATCTATCTCAAATAAATAAAATATATTTTAAAAAAAAAGAAAGAAACACAAGTCCCTGTCCTTACAAAACCAGTGCCATAGGTGTTGGCTAGGGTCTGCGGGAGTTTGAATTTATATCTCGCAATATACTCATGAATTTATCAAAAGTCGTATCTTGGGGCTGGAGAGATGGCTTAGCAGTTAAATATTTGCCTATGAAGCGTAAGGACCCGGTTTGAGGCTCGATTCCCCAGGACCCACGTTAGCCAGATGGACAAGGGGGGGCGTATGCACTTGGAGTTCGTCTGCAGTGGCTGGAGGCCCTGGCCCGCCCATTTTCTCTCTCTCTAATCTGACTTTATCGCTCTCTCTGTTGCTCTCAAATAAATAAATAAAAAATGAACAAAAAAATTAAAAAAAAAAATAAAGTCATATCTTGGATCTCTGGCTGCCTGGCTGGAGGGGGTGTCACTGTGTGTGGATCCTGTGGTCCAGCGCTAAGGTGTTACGGGGGGCGGATGGGATTTCCACCCTACAGGTGTGCAGAGTGCTTGAGCCCGGCCCGGGTCCCCAGGGTGTGCTTGCCTGTGATGCTCGTGGGGTTCTTCCCTCTACGTGGGCCCACACAATGAATGAAAGGCTTGAGAGCAACAGAACCCGTGAAAACACAGTTTATAGTCCTAACAGATGTCTAAGCACTTCTGATTTTCTGGCCTGCGCTAGGGACTGAACTCGGAGGCTTGTACACAGACGCAGGCCCTCTGCATCCCCAGGCCCCGCGAGTCAACTCTGGGGGTTCATTTGTTGTTTTTTCACCCCCTCTGGTCAAATAATAGGAAATACATGAATATGTACAGATCTTTTAGTGACGTAGGCAAAAAGACTTGGAGGCTCAATTCCAATTTAAAAAGTATATTTTGCACATACCTAACTAGTTCCTCGGAAGACATAAATGACATATGCACTGGGACTGACGGGCTTCTTAAAAGCCATGCTAAGACTTGCGAAAGTGTCTCACTGTAGTTCACTTCCTCTGATACGTAGTTTCATCTTTCCAACGACCATTTTTTTTGCATGTGCTTCCATTAAACTCACGACTGTAGAATACGCTGATGGTTTCAACAACGCCCCCTCACTTCTCAGGTCTTTTTATGAACAGCTTGCTGAGCAATTTAGCACAGAGGGTCTCTAATTTCCTTCTTCTAGAAATGGCAATATAACCTTTGGCTTGCTTTGACCACTTTTTCATTAAGTTAACATATCTTTCCACATTAAAAGACATCTTTTTTTTTTCATTTATTTGGCTTATAAGGTAAACCTAGAAACCTTCAATTAAAAAAAAATCAAATAAAGAAATATTCATGCATGCAGAAGAGAACACGAGAATCACTGGGTCCAGTGTATAATACTACGGAACACTGTGTAGTCTTGAGTCCATATTTATTATCAGTCATTTAGTTTATGACCGAGAATAACTTTTGATTACTGATGCTTGTAGTATTACTCACTCTGTCTTGGACTGTTGGAAGATCTGTATTTTTATTACAAAGTCTAATAAAAATAAAGTGAAAAACCCACAGGTCCCCAAACTGCTGCCTGGTTTGTGCCGTATGTCACTCTTTTCCAATCTAAAAAGTGTTCCCTTCCACCGTTCATCTCTGTCTCTCGCTCATAAGCAAATTTATCTCCTAATGCCTCGCTCTTTATTTTAGCCATTAATCTCCCATTGAGAACCTTACCAAATGCCTTTTGCAGATAAAAAATATTTAATATCTACTAGATTTCCCCAATCCACAAGACCGTACAACGCTGCTTGGAGGGGAAAAATCAATCTTTTTGCACTTGAATTCAAGTTGACTGGTTTGACTCCAGATGTTCTCCTCTAACGTCTTCAGGTCCTTTATAGAACAGGAAAAGAAAGGCAGGATCTTATTTCTCCTTGCTATGAGAAGAACCATGACCCATCTCAGCTAGTGAGCGGGGAAGAGGATGACGGCAGACGCACGTAGTCAGGTGCGCCCTCCTCTGGCGGCTCCTCAGGAGAAGGAAGCCTTAGGAGGAAGTGAGGCAGGGGAGAGTAATGATGGAGGAACCAAAGGATGCCAAGTGTTGCCACCAGGCACCAGGCACCAGAAGGTAAGAGAGGAAGGGGGCACCTCCCTGACGGTCTTCAGGTGGAGGGGCTTTGCGAGCACCGGGATGCCAGACTACTTGCTCTCTTCCAGAAGCATGAGAGTAAATTTCTTTGGTTCTAAGCCACCGAGTTTGTAGTATTTTATTACAGGGTCGCCAAGCAATGGATATATTCATCCTTCTATTCCCATTATGTGTCCAGATATGCCTGGACTATGATCCTACAACCGTGTGTGTGTGTGTGTGTGTGTGTGTGTGTGTGTGCGCGCGCGCGCGCGTGTGTTGCCCAGGATCCTGTGCTGAGCAAGAGAGGCTCCGTCCAGTTCTCACTAAACTTGAGGGGGAGCAATTCTGACCTCATCATGAGCCACAACATTTCTGCATGACTTGGACTTGTAACAAAATTCTTCCTCATAATGACTAGGCCCAAATCCTTCTCATAATTTGTAAAAGTTGGTCCTAGTGCTGTTACCTTAGGATAACACAGAGAAAGTCTTCTTTTCGGGAAGGCTTATGAGTATCTAAACCCTAGTGATTTTTCTGTACCTATACTAGAAGCCCAGTTTCTTCTCATTCACGATGCATGGGAAGGTTTGTTTCCTTCAATCCTGTGTCAGCCCAACATGTACTCCCCGATCATTCCCCAGGCCCTTCCATCCCACCAAGTCTGTTCCTCCAGGCTGACTTCTCTTCTCCTTCCTCACCAGGGATAGAGAGAACTCCACCTACTAAGTGGGGTCAGGGGAGGGGATGAGGTGGAAAGAGCGATAATCAAAATTTAAGTTCTTAGGCTAGAGAGATGGCTTAGCAGTGAAGGCGCTTGCCTGCGAAGCCTAAGGACCCATGCTCACCTCTCCAGGTCCCAAGTAAGCCAGACACACAAGGTGACACAGGAACATAAGGTGGCGCATGTGTCTGAAGTTCAATTGCAGTAGTTGGAGGCCCTGGAATGCCAAGTCTCTCTTGCTCGCTCATAAAAAATTTAAGTTATGAATAAGCCACATGGAAAACTACTTCTTCCCTAGTTAATAATGTATATTTTTTAAAAAGGGTGGGGGAGAGTTTGGGCAGAATTACCATATGGGGGTGAATAATGCTGTGCCCAGAAGTCATAGATTTTTGTTAGAAAAATTTCAGTGCCAGGGATGGGAACTCACCTTCAGTGAGTTGTTGGCCAGGGAATCCCTTGATGACATCAAAATTATCCAAGGCTATTGCCAAGGCTCTTGGTTGTCCTCCAGAGCTAGATGGTAAGACCCTATCGCTGAAGACTCCACATGCGTGGGTTGCGGGTCTCAGAAATCAAGCTGGGGCTACGCTGGGGGACCCCCTCCCTGTTGACGAGCTGTCAGGATGCCGGGAAGAGCTCGGCAGCATGCAGCCTTTTAGGGGGGAGAAGTCATGGAGGGTCTTAACCAGCAGTGGACCCGTAAGCCATACAGCCGGCCAACCAGGCCAAAAGCGGCAGCTGGTGCACTAGTGGCATGTCTGTAACCGGGGAAACTAGCTGCTGTCTGACTGGACTTGAGGCCTGCTCCATGAGGAGGAATTCCTGCCTGGTACTGAAAACCTAGTCAAAAGCCTAGGCTGGAGGGGAGGAGAGGGCATAATGTTTAGGGGGAAAACTACTATGGTTGTCTGCCTAAATGCATATATTATGCCCACCAAACTGCCCTCCAAACACTTATGCTTATGCCCACATATGTCAATGCTATCCTCACTTTTGGTTAGAGAAGCTTCTCTCTGCAGATGGCAGTGACCACTCAAAACTGGCCAAGGTTCCGAAAACAAGTGGCATTGGAGTTGTTCAGCACTGAGACATCTCTATCACACTTCCAAGGCCTCAGGGTCCATTGCAGAAGAGGTAGAAGAAAGAATGTAAGAGCCAAAGGAAGGGGAGGAGTGTTTACAATGCTGTCATACTTGTATAATAGGGGGAAAAAAAAGGTGACATCAAAATGAAGAGAGACTAATTCGAAAGAAGAAGGGATTCAACAGAGGGGGAATTCTGTAAGTTTATATTGTCTATACTTATGTAAGTTGTCAATAAAAATTTAAAAATAAAATGAGCTAGGTATGGTGGTGCACGCCTTTAATCCCAGCACTCGGGAGGCAGAAGTAGGAGGACTGCTGTGAGTTCACGGACACCCTAAGACTATATAGGGAATTCCAGGTCAGCCTGGCCTAGAATGTAACCCTACCTCCAAAACAAACAAACAAACAAACAAACAAAAAACAAAAACAAAAAAACCTGAAGAGATGGATTAGCAGTTAAGGAGCTTGCCTGAGAAGTGTGAGTCTCAGGTTTGATTCCCCAGAACCCAAGTAAGCCCAGATGCAGATGGCGGTACCCACATCTGGAGATCATTTGATCATTTGCAGAGGCTAGAGGCCCTGGTGCATCCATTCTCTTTCTCTCATAAATAAATAAATAAATAAACAAACAAACATTAGGAAACATTTTTAAAACAAACCTTGGACGACATGTCTGGGGAAGTCCGGTGTTGTAATTACCTTCTCACTGTTGGCACAAACCTTGGACTGTCTGGGGAAGTCCAGTGTTGTAATTACCTTCTCACTGTTGGCACAAAACACCCGACCAAAAGCAGCTGATGGGAGGAAAGTGGCTTGCGGTCTCCATGACGGCAGGGACAGCATGGCACGAGCAGACGCTGGACGTCGCCTCTGCCACAGCGGGTGGACAACAGCAGCGGGAGAGCGAGCTGAGGTCTGGCAAGGGGGAGCTGGCTAGAACACCCCGCAGCCCCCCCCCCTCTTGCACAAACACACCTCCTCCGGCGAGGCACCACCTTCCAAGTTGCCAGCGGCTGAGAACAAGCGCTCAGAGCGCGAGTTCTCGGGGGTGGGGACTCGGGGGGACGCCTGATTCAGAGCAGCCCGCGCAGCCTGCAGGACTCTGCGCTCAGTGTGCGGCGCTGCTCTCCTTGCTGACATTCTGAAAGAACACGATGAAACGCTTCCTCTTCCTCCCTCATGGGACTGTTATGAAGAGAACTTGAAAGCTACCAACTTGGTATGACACTTTCTGTCTGGATTTTGTTTTCTGGTTGAGACAGGGTCTCACTCTGAAGCCTCTGCCTCCTGAGTAGTTGGGCTTAAAGAACTGTAATACCAGACCCAGCTCTTTGGTTTGTTCATATTTCTTTTAATGGGAAAATGCAGCTCAATTAAAAAAAAAAAACTGGGGCTAGAGAGATGGCTCAGTGGTTAAGGTGCTTGCCTGTGAAGCCTAAGGACCCATGTTCGACTCTCCAGATCCCACGGAAGCCAGACGCACAAAGGTGAGGCAAGTGCAAGGTCGCACATGCCCACTAGGTGGTACAAGAGTCTAGAGTTTGACAGCAGTGGCTGAGGCCCTGCTGTATCAATTTTCCCTTGTTCTCTCTCCCTAAAAGAAAAAGAAAAAACTACTTAAAACTGACTTGGGGCGGAAGAGATGGCTTGCAATTAAGGCGTTTGCCTGCAAAGCCAAAGGATCCTGGTTTGATTCTCCAGGACCCATGTTAGCCAGATGCACTGGGGGGGAGGCATGCATCTGGAGTTCATTTACAGTGGCTGGAGGCCCTGGCATGCCCATTTTCTCTCTCTCTCTCTATCTCTCAAATAAATAAATAAAGTATATATTTTTTAAAAAACTGTTTTTATCTAGGCGTGGTGGCTCATGCCTTTAATCACAGCACTCAGGAGGCAGAGGTAGGAGGATCACCATGAGTTCAAGGCCACCCTGCGACTACATAATGAATTCCAGGTCAGCTGAGTTAGAGTGAGACCCTACCTCAAACAAACAAACAAACAAACAAACAAACAAAAAATCCCACTGATTTTTATACAGGCTTACTACAAATTGATTATATCAATGCCCCAATATTCCTGCCCACACCTCTGACACCTAACTCCATCAACATGCCCATTGCACGTCTTATGTGTGTTAACCTTGGAACCTGTGGATTCGTAGGACAACTGAACCTGGAGGAAGGAGTCATGTGATTCTATAATAAGCCGGGTGACTTACATACTGATGTATGCCACATAAAAACTAAACACTGACTCTTCTGTTTTCGCTTTTTCTATTATTTTTCCCTGGAGTCTAGCTATGGAGAAGTAAGGGAAGAGCTTCATGTCTAAATGTTTCACGTGCGTTTCACCTTCCCGCTCATGTGGTCGCAACACGGCCGCAGCTGCTGTACTGGGATGAGTGAGGACACAGAGGCAGCGGGGAGGGGAGATTTTCTGAAGTTTCCACTTCGGGGCCTGAATCCAAACTTCCTCTATGGATGTGTGATGGTGAGCTAATTCGTTTTCACTCTAAGTGCTCTAATTTCCAGGCCCAATTTAAGAAACTGTAAGGAGACTTACACTTTAAATCCTGTACCCCTAAACACTTTGGTGCTTATATTTCTTTCCGCGTACGTACGTGCGTTCGTGTGGGTGCGCGTGCGCGTATACGGACATGCAGGTGGATGCCCGAGATCAGTGCTGTGTGACTTCCTCACATCATTCCCCAGTGTGCTTAGACTAGCAGGCCAGTAAGAACCGGGGGTCCTCCTGCCCTGCTCCTCCAGCGCTGGGGTCACAGGCAGTGGCCACCGTGTCTCCACACGCAGCCGTGTCACTGATGGAGCCGCCTCCCCAGCGCCCGGTGCTCTGTTTCGCTCACTGTGCTTCTACCAAACCGAATGGAAACTCCATTTTTTTTTGCCTAGCAGGGCCAAGCACAAGGCTTCCCCTTAGCCGCCCTGGCCTCCAGAGGCAGCTCGGAATTCCTGGACTTGCCATGTCACACCGCTGTCTGGCACCGCGAAGAGATGTCTTGGGAAGTAGTCTCTGTCAGCTGTTCATTGTCTTGTTTCTCATCCAACATGTTTCTATGATCTGTGCTTTCTCCCGTGATAACTTGAAAGCACAACACACCTTTTCAAAAGTTACTTTTTTTTTTTTTTTTTTTTTTTTTTGGTTTTTTGAGGCCCAGGCTGACCTGGAATTCACTATGGAGTCTCAGGGTGGCCTTGAACTCACGATGATCCTCCTACCTCTGCCTCCCAATTGCTAGGAGTAAAGGCGTGCACCACCACGCCTGGCTAAAAGTTACTTTTTTAAAAGAAAGGCAGGGTCTTATTTATTTTTTAAAAAAAGGGAGGGGCTGAGGGATAGCTTAGCGGTTAAGGTGCACTTGCCTGTGAAGCCTAAGGACCCAGGTTCGATTCCCCAGTACCCACACAAAAGCCAGATGCACAATGTGGCATATACGTCTGGAATTCCTCTGCAGTGGCTGGAGGCCCTGGTGTGCCCATTCTCTCTCCCTGTTTCTCTCTCTCTCTCTCTCTCTCTGCCTCTCTTTCTCAAATAAATAAAATAAAATAATAAAAAACCAACCAGGCTGGAGCACCACAGGGGCCTAGCAGTGCCATCTGGATCCACATTCCTTGAGTAACAAAGATTTGCAGCCACAACAAAGGACTCAGTGTGAATTGTGACAATCTTCAGAAAAATCGATCTGCAGTTCATTTAGAATTTGAATCATATATATTTTTTTTAAATCTTGGGTGTTAATTTGCTATTCCTCACTGCCTGTTTTTAGCTTGGGTTTCCTATAGTCAAGCAAGTTTCCAAGGACTTCTCTCTCTTCTTGGGTCACTGAATGGCATCTCCCCTCACGCCTTTCTCTCCTTCCTCTGCTACATGGTGTTGTTCTGGAATTACGTTGATCTCATTACGCTGCATTTCAAGTGATCCCTCCCCTGCTCCCCACTTTTGTTCATCTTGATTTCCTGTACACTACAAAACTCCAGCCAAGTTCAAAACTCATTTCGCATTCCTTCAAGGTCTGCTGCTCTCCAGCCTCACATTCTTGTGTTCGCACTTTCCCCACAGATCTTCATCAGCAATTCAAACCTGGCGGCACAACGATGCCATCTTTAGTGCTTTTCTACCCCGACCTTATTTATCATGCCTGCATTATTTCCAAAGATAAGATCTTGAACACCTTCAGACCAGGGCTTGTTAGCAGTATGCGTGCGCGCGCATGTGTGTGTGTGTGTGCGTGTGTGGCACGCATGTGCGCTCCACCACTTCTGCAAGATAAAAAGCACTTCCCTGCATTCCCGCAGGGCTCTGAAGTGCGTGGGCGTGCTGGGCCGAGGCTCCCTCACAGCAGACCCACCTGACCTGCCTTGGACTTCGCTCTCTAAGCACGTTGTTTACGCGGTCCATCACCTTGCTTGTGGACTGCTCCGTGGAAGAAAAGAGCACTCTTGGTTTTCTCCCCTGATCTCCCTCCCTTTCTACTGCGCACCCCTCTCCAGCTCCTTCCACTTGACTCGCCCTCACCCGATTTCCACGAAACCAAACAGAAGTTCCTTTTCCCACTGTGAAAAGTCCAAATCACAGAGTTCTTCCTCAGTGTCTCTATCTTCGTCTCTTCAGAATCACCTCTGAAGTCGTACAAACTCTTAGCGTCTTACACTGCCTGACACTGCCTAATAAGTGTCTTGGGAGTGTAATTCCTGTGTCATTGTTACCAACTATCAATTCTTTTTATCCAGCTGTTAAAAAGTTGGTTTTCTGGGCTGGAGAGATGGCTTAGTGGTTAAGCGCTTGCCTGTGAAGCCTAAACAACCCGGTTCGAGGCTCGATTCCCCAGGACCCAAGTAAGCCAGATACACAAGGGGGTACACGTGTCTGGAGTTTGTTTGCAGTGGCTGGAGGCCCTGGCAAGCCCATTCTCTCTCTCTCTCTGTGCCTCTTTTTCTCTCTGTCGCTCTCAAATAAATAACTAAAAATGAACAACAACAACAAAACGTTGGTTTTCTAAAATAACATTCAAATTCTACAAGGTTGGGGCAAATCTGGAAAGATGTATTTCGGTTTTCAAATTTCATTTTTCCCTTTTCCTTATTTCTATCATGTTTCTCTGAGTCATTCATCTGAGTAGCTGAAATATTTTCTTTCTCTCTACCAGGTACAGGGTACGACAGTAACCACACAGGGAAGAAAATGAATGAGGTGTACCCTTACAGAAGCTCATAATTTTATGAAAACAAAAAAGAAGCTCTAACCAGCTGAAATAAGTGATGATACTCTGTGACAAGTACTACTAGTGTTGAAACTGTCCCAGAGGGTCACAGGGTCATAAGCAAGCTAATTCTGACTCTAGATCATCAAGTGGAGGGTTGACAAAGAATGGAACTGTTCATTTAAATCTAAAAAGGTCAAAGAAAGGAAGGCTGTTAGAGAAAAATATACACTAAGACAGGAGCTCCTGCAAAGATCAACAGTGATACGGGGTACTCCTGAGAAGAGTACCCGTAAGGCCCCGTCTTACTTCTTACTCCACCACGTGAGAGTCCTCCTCACGGAACTCCTGTGAAGAGCACCCGTAAGGCCCCGTCTTACTTCTTACTCCACCACGTGAGAGACCTCCTCACGGTACTCCTGTGAAGAGTACCCGTAAGGGCCCGTCTTACTTCTTACTCCACCACGTGACAGACCTCCTCCTGGCACTCCTGAGAAGAGCACCCGTAAGGGCCCGTCTTACTTCTTACTCCACCACGTGAAAGACCTCCTCACAGTACTCCTGTGAAGAGTACCCGTAAGGCCCTGTCTTACTTCTTACTCCACCACGTGAGAGTCCTCCTCACGGTACTCCTGTGAAGAGCACCCGTAAGGCCCCGTCTTACTTCTTACTCCACCACGTGAGAGTCCTCACGGAACTCCTGTGAAGAGTACCTGTAAGGCCCCGTCTTACTTCTTACTCCACCACGTGAGAGTCCTCCTCACGGTACTCCTGTGAAGAGCACCCGTAAGGCCCCGTCTTACTTCTTACTCCATCACGTGAGAGACCTCCTCACGGAACTCCTGTGAAGAGCACCCGTAAGGCCCCGTCTTACTTCTTACTCCACCACGTGAGAGTCCTCCTCACGGTACTCCTGTGAAGAGCACTCATAAGGCCCCGTCTTACTTCTTACCCCATCACGTGAGAGTCCTCCTCACGGCACTCCTGTGAAGAGTACCCGTAAGGCCCCGTCTTACTTCTTACTCCATCACGTGAGAGACCTCCTCCCGGAACTCCTGTGAAGAGCACCCGTAAGGCCCCGTCTTACTTCTTACTCCACCACGTGAGAGTCCTCCTCACGGCACTCCTGTGAAGAGCACCCATAAGGCCCCGTCTTACTTCTTACTCCACCACGTGACAGTCCTCCTCACGGAACTCCTGTGAAGAGTACCCGTAAGGCCCCGTCTTACTTCTTACTCCAACCACGTGACAGACCTCCTCACGGCACTCCTGTGAAGAGCACCCGTAAGGCCCCGTCTTACTTCTTACTCCACCACGTGAGAGTCCTCCTCACGGAACTCCTGTGAAGAGCACCTGTAAGGCCCCGTCTTACTTCTTACTCCACCACGTGAGAGTCCTCCTCACGGAACTCCTGAGAACAGTACCCGTAAGGCCCCGTCTTACTTCTTACTCCACCACGTGAGAGACCTCCTCACGGAACTCCTGAGAACAGTACCCGTAAGGCCCCGTCTTACTTCTTACTCCACCACGTGAGAGACCTCCTCACGGCACTCCTGTGAAGAGCACCCGTAAGGCCCCGTCTTACTTCTTACTCCATCACGTGAGAGACCTCCTCACGGCACTCCTGTGAAGAGCACCCGTAAGGCCCCGTCTTACTTCTTACTCCATCACGTGACAGACCTCCTCACGGCACTCCTGTGAAGAGTACCCGTAAGGCCCCGTCTTACTTCTTACTCCATCACGTGACAGACCTCCTCCTGGTACTCCTGTGAAGAGTACCCGTAAGGCCCCGTCTTACTTCTTACTCCACCACGTGACAGACCTCCTCACAGCACTCCTGTGAAAAGTACCTGTAAGGCCCCTTCTTACTTCTTACTCCACCACGTGACAGACCTCCTCACGGAACTCCTGTGAAGAGTACCCGTAAGGCCCCGTCTTACTTCTTACTCCACCACGTGAGAGACCTCCTCACGGCACTCCTGTGAAGAGTACCCGTAAGGCCCCGTCTTACTTCTTACTCCACCACGTGAGAGTCCTCCTCACGGTACTCCTGTGAAGAGTACCCGTAAGGCCACGTCTTACTTCTTACTCCACCACGTGAGAGTCCTCCTCACGGCACTCCTGTGAAGAGCACCTGTAAGGCCCCGTCTTACTTCTTACTCCACCACGTGAGAGTCCTCCTCACGGAACTCCTGTGAAGAGTACCCATAAGGCCCCGTCTTACTTCTTACTCCACCACGTGACAGACCTCCTCACGGCACTCCTGTGAAGAGTACCCGTAAGGCCCCGTCTTACTTCTTACTCCACCACGTGAGAGACCTCCTCACGGAACTCCTGTGAAGAGCACCCGTAAGGCCCCGTCTTACTTCTTACTCCACCACGTGAGAGTCCTCACGGCACTCCTGTGAAGAGTACCCGTAAGGCCCCGTCTTACTTCTTACTCCACCACATGAGAGTCCTCACGGCACTCCTGTGAAGAGTACCCGTAAGGCCCCGTCTTACTTCTTACTCCACCACGTGAGAGACCTCCTCACAGCACTCCTGTGAAGAGTACCTGTAAGGCCCCGTCTTACTTCTTACTCCACCACGTGAGAGTCCTCCTCACGGCACTCCTGAGAAGAGTACCCATAAGGCTCAGTAGAGACTGTTTTCCCAGCACACATTTAATCACTGTATTTTGGCCAGTACTGTTTATGTAGAGCACACTACCTGTTTTTATCCAAGAACACGGCACTGGTTTCTGGCAAGGGCCTCAGTGCTACCTCAGCGTGACAGAAGAGAGAGGAAGCACACAGGAGACAAAGGGGGAAAGAGGGAGCCAAGCACACAACCAGCCCACATTCACCATAACAAACCCACTCTGCGGTGACAGCATTGACACATTCATGAGGTGCACGTGTCGGCCTGTGTCAGCCTCCTGAGGGCTTGGGTTACAGGCACGCATCACCATAACAGGTTTCCTACGGTAAACGTGTTCTTTATGGCAAATATGTTCAAAATATTGTTTTCTACCTTTTAAAAATGCTTTTATTTGTGAGCTAACAGAGAGAGAGAGAGAGGGAGCGAGGGAGAGAGAGGGTGGAAGTATGGGTGTGTCAGGGCAAATGAACTCCAGATGCATGCTCCACTTTGTGCAGCTCGATTTACATGAGTACTGAGGATTTGAACCGGGGCTGGCAGACTTTGCAAGAAAGCGCCTTTAACCACTTACCCATGCCCCCCAGCCCATTTTCCAGCTTTTTGCAATGTAGGTTACTACTATCCATTGTTACTCTAGTGGGTAACATCACACCACCGACTTCATATCCACTGAACAACTTCTCACACCCCCACTTCCCTCCCGCACTCCCAGACCTGAGTGACATTACCGCAGATGATCATTCAGGCCTTGTTGCCGCTAATGTTCCTGGCTTAATGGGATTGGACCCCCATCTCCAATGGTGTCATAAATCCAAAGCTATGGAAGCACATTCACAATGATTGTTGGAGACTTTCATACCCTCAGTGATAAAGGGAAACAATGGACAAGAAACCAAACAAGATTGGAAAAATCTACTAACTTGACCAAATGATACTAACTTTTGCAATGGCATTGATAAACCCACATTTTTTAAGTGCACATAACTTTTATATGCCTAAAGGCAACATAATACGAACTATAAAAATAATTCACTAATTTCAAAAGACCAGTCCTTAAGTACAACAAAATTTTAAATTATACATGAACCAAGAAAACATCCAGCAAGGACAAAGTATTTGAAACATAAACATTCACAATCTACATAACACTTTAAATGGCATTCTAAATAACAAGAAAACTCACAAAGTTAAATAACAATGAAAAACAACAAAGTGAAAAGTTAGTACTTTGAAAAGACTGATTAAAATTAGCAAAATCCTTGCAAGACTCTTTCTAGAAGGAGGCAAAGAAAAAGAGGAGAGCAGATATAATAAGAAAGAAAACGAAAATAACAATCAGGAATGAAGAACGAGCTACAACTACAGATCCTACAGATACCAGGCCAAGAACAGAGTATAAACAACTTTAAAACAATAATTTGAACAACTCAATATACTTATTCGGTAACAGAATCCTTACAAGAAAACTCCTTTAGATTTCAGTTGTTGTCTTGGGACTCAAGCACGAAAGGGTGCATGCTGTGTGACTACATGATGTTTTCAAATTGATAAAGCTTATGTATGGTGATAAACATAAATGCACGGTATCATGAGGGGAGGCAGGTAAATGCATGGAACCGACTATAGGAACACATGGGATGTGTCTGGGGTGACAGAAAAGTTGTACCCCACTGTAGTAGTAGTCACTGACAGGTACATAAACACTGTGAAAACCCCTCACACTGTTACACTTGACAAGTGGATTGCACTGAATGTGAGGTTGGTCTTTTTTTTTTTCTCTTAGTTTTGTACTCAATGAATACAGTCAAGTTGGTGCCATTGTAAGCCTGCCCTCGTCCCCACCACTCCACAGGGACCCTCCTCACAGACTGAAAGACCTGAATGTAGTTTTAAAAAAAATGTAGTTATTTTTGCAGGAATTATTTTGTGAATTATACATAAAGCTAGGACAAGAATATAAAATATTTAAATTTAGGGCAGCAGATATGGCTCAGTGGTTAAATGCACTTCCTATGCAAGCATGAGGACCTGAGATCACCCCAATTTTAATCTCTAGAATTCATGTAAACAGTTTGGTATGCCCACATAAGTTTACAACCACAATCCTGTGTGAAGCAGAGACCAGAGAGTTATTGGGGTTCACCCATTAGTAGCTCCAGATTTCAATTGCAAAAAATAAAATCAGTGGGTGAGTGTGAAGGGGACACCTGTTGTTCGTCACCAGTTGCTGCGGGCAAGCCCAGGAGATGCCACATCAGTTCGTTCTTGTGCACGCAGCAGACTCCACACACCACACACACTGCACATGTGCTTTAAGTAACTCCTCATTTCCATTGTACACCACCACAGGATAAACTACGGGCCAGGAAATGGGCTAGATGCTTTCATATATTATACCTCGCAGACTGTGTCTTTTATTCGTAAGATCCAGTGTGACGTTTTGAAAATCTCTGTATTGCAAGTGGGGGAAAAAAAATCAATAATGCTTGTATGTACAAATGAGCTTTGTGACCTTAAGAAAACCACTGAATCTCAGGCTCCTTCATCAGCTCCAGGGCTGATGAGATGATCAGGAACTATTATTTAGAACTACAGGGCTGGAGAGATGGCTTAGTGGTTAAGCGCTTGCCTGTGAAGCCTAAGGACCCCGGTTCAAGGCCCGATTCCCCAGTACCGACATTAGCCAGATGCACAAGGGGGCGCACGCATTTGGAGTTCGTTTGCAGTGGCTGGAAGGCCTGGTGCGCCCATTCTCTCTCTCTTTCTCTCTCTGTCTGTTGCTCTCAAATAAATAAATAAATAGTAAACAAAAAAATTTAAAAATATATTTTAAAAAAAGAACTAGAATGCCCACACTGGAGATAGGACTCAAAGCTACAGAACCTGCCTAGCAAGCGTGGGGTCCTAGATTCAATTCTTGGTAACACACATACGCACACAAGCACACCCCAACAACAGCTCTACCGTCGCCACTGTGGAAAGTAGTATGGAGGTACCTCAAAAAAAAAAAAAAAAAAAAAAAAAACCTAGAAAGAGAACTATCCTATCACCCAGCTGTACCACTCCCGAGTATGTACCTGTGATACTGTAAGTTAACACGCAACAGAGAACCTTGTGCATTCATGTTTATGACTGCACTATTTACAATACCAAGATTTAGAACCAGACTACAGGCCTATAAACAAATGAACAGATGAAGAAAATCACACACATACACACATTCAGAAGTGTGTGTGTGTGGGGGGGGTTACTCAGCCACTGAGGAGAAATGATATTTTTAGGAAAATGGATGGATCATCACGTTAAGTGAAGTAAACCAGGCTCAGAAAGACAAATCACTCTTGCTCTTTCACACTAAAAACAGGGCCGTGGTGGCATACGTCTTTAATCCCACACTTGGGAGGCACAGGTAGGAGGAATGCCACGAGTTCGAAGCCACTGTGAGACTCCATACTGAATTTCAGGTCAGCCTGAGCTAGAGTGAGACCCTACTTGAAAAACCAAAAAAGAAAAAGAGAGAAAAAAAGAAAGAAAGACAGAAAGTAAAAAGCAAACAGTGGGGCTGGAGAGATGGCTTAGCGGTTAAACGCTTGCCTGTGAAGCCTAAGGACCCCAGTTCGAGGCTCAACTCCCCAGGACCCACGTTAGCCAGATGCACAAGGGGGCACTCGCATCTGAAATTAGTTTGCAGTGGCTGGAGGCCCTGGCGCGCCCATTCTCTCTCCCTCTCTCTATCTGCCTCTTTCTCTCTGTCGCTCTCAAATAAATAAATAAAAATAACAAAAAATTTTTTTAAAAAGCAAACAATGTAGAAGTGGAAGTGTCTAAAGGATGGGGGTGTGGTAGGAGCAAGGGAAAGTAATGTGGAAGGATATATGGCATCTATATATATATTAATATATACCGTGAAAGTAGGAAGATAACTATGTGGGGCGATGAAGGAATCTAAAGGAAGGGAAGAGACAGAAACTAGAGGGTAATGGAGGGAGAAATATAAGTTGTTTTCTCACAGGTAGAATGTAGACTGATTTCCACAGAACATCAAAGCACAGGGAACCCTATTGGAGGGAGGCAGGGAACAAGTGAGGAGGCTG
The DNA here is from genome assembly GCA_036346955.1 of Dipus sagitta. Lineage (NCBI taxonomy): Eukaryota > Metazoa > Chordata > Mammalia > Rodentia > Dipodidae > Dipus > Dipus sagitta. The sequence goes on along the minus strand of CM070789.1, from coordinate 11,165,186 downwards.
AGGGAACACAAGAGAGCAACGGGGAGGACCAACAGAAATAAACTGCAATGATGTAGATGTATGAAAATATGATTCCACCCACTTTTTTCCATGCTAACCAAAAACTAGTAACAATAAGAGAAAAATACCAAGCTAAGAAATATGCCTGGCTATGCACGCGTGTAACTAACAGTGACGTTACGGCAGGCGCTCAGCAGGTTCCGGCGAAATGAAGAAATGGAGCAGATGACATGGACGGCAACACAGGTGGACAGGAGGAGGAGGCGAAGGAGGACACATCCCAGCACAAGGTGTGCGGGCAGGGAGGTTCAGGCGAGCTGAGCTCTCGGAATGAACACACCGTCCTGGCCTGGGTTACTATTTGCCTAACAGACACGTTAAGGCTGACGGAGCTATGAGCCCCCCCCCCCCAGAGGTGGCTCCCCGCAGAGGGGCCCAGCTTTAAATCTGTGGCCAGGGCTAATCATCTCTTGTCCCAGTGAAGAGCCTGAGAAGCAGCCACATATCTAGTAAGACTCCAAGAGCGTTTCCCAGGTTCCCAAGGGCCACAGTGAGCCTTCTACAACGGGGGCCCCCTGAAGACCAACATTACCAAGGAGTCACTTGTCCTAAGGATTCTACTCCTTAGCTGTAGGTTTTGAGCTCTTCTTCTAAATGAGACAACCTGCAGGAGTATTTTATGGGTCCAACAGCAGTGGGGGGACGGGCACCACCAGTGCATAGAGGTTGACGTTTATAGAGTTCTGGGAAGCCGTCTCCCAGGCCTGACAGATCGCTGGGAAGTACACAGGGGTCCCGGTGCACAAGACACTGGGTGGTGTCTTCAATGGACAGCCCGGACTGAAGGCCAGACACGCCGGGTATCTTCGTCCCGATGTCTAGGTGCTTTGTATGGCACCTGGAAGTTCAGCACCCAATCCCACTGCAGTGTGACAAGCTATCTGACAAGGTTTAACAGAAAGATACTGGGAGCCCGGCATGGTGGCGCACGCCTTTAATCCCAGCACTCGGGAGGAAGACGTAGGAGGATCACCATGAGTTCGAGGCCACCCTGAGATGTCGTAGTGAATTCCAGGTGAGACCCTCCATCGATAAACCAAAAAAGAAAGAAAGAAAGAAAGAAAGAAAGAAAGAAAGAAAGAAAGATAGATAGATAGATACTGGGGCACACAGAGAAGAAAATGGGCCAAGTGGTGGGGGAGGATGTACTAACAGGGGAATATCTGTTTAAAGGGCGATGGCTATACTGAATCCAAACAGAGCTGAAAAGCTTTGGATAACAGACATTCCGGGCAAGGGACACAGCCCGTGTGGAGATGCAAAGGGGCCTGAGGGCACCATCTGCGGGGAGCTACCGTAGCTCTATGGCTGAGTCTCTGAGCAGATGGGATATGAAATAGCAGACGTGGGGTCTCAGGAAGTCACCCCTACCTGAAGAGGATGGAAAGTGGCAGAGAGATTTCAGCAAGCGGCCCTGCAATCAAATGAGTATTTGGCCACGATCACTCTACAGCAGGGCGGAGAACCTACCAGAGGGAGTGAAAAGCAGGGACAGGGAACCGAGGCGGCCTAGATGGCACCTCTCTGGGGACGCAGAGGCGGAGCTCGCAGCACTGGCTGGCTGGCTGCTGTGAAGGCCAGAGCCCGGTCACACTCCCACACCATGAGCTCTCGTGTAGCGAATGGATCCATCTGCTGTCCGCGGAGGTAACAAGTCCAGCTATGACAGACAGTGCACAGAGCACTACCACACTACGTTTTATTCGAAATAACACAAGCAGAAGCGAAGCTGATGAAGAGAACAAGAGCAACATCTCTGCGAGAAATCCGAAGCTCAGAACGAGGGGGAAGTAAGTCAGAGAAAACTGTCCAACATGTGCTGACAAGTGAATAATGAACCGCCAAGACAAGGAAATTCACTGACAAGGGCGCCATCTACTGCCTGGTAAGGATAGTGCAACAGGAAAATGCCACAAAAAATAGGGAAGAAAGCAGAAAGTCTTTTGAACAGTTCACAATGCATATGTACTCAATACACCCTTCCCACACACAAAAAAAAAAAAATTCAAGGGGTTACCACCTTCAATAACCATCAGCTGCTTTCAGTTCCATATTTCTGCTAAAACCATCAATCCAGCGGGAAGCATTGTTTCAATATGAAAAACTTACCGGCCATCATTGCTACCAGGCTGGCTTTATAGACGTTGGTGAGGGAGCCCAGCTCTCCGGTGGCTAAGATGGTCTTGACACGAGCTTCCCCAGAGGCCTTGCGAAACTGGCAGATCTCATCATACAAGGCTGGGCAAGGAAGTGATTGAGGCAGTTAAAAAAGCAGGCAGGTGATAACATGACTTGGCAACTGTCTAGCGATCACAGAATTCATTTCAGACTTAGGAAACATCAAGCACTTGTCCCTTCCTAAAACAATCACCCCGATTTAACACTGCCTGGGGCACTTCGCGCCGCTCCCATCCTGTGGCAAGGAATGCGGAGTTTGTCACCATAAAACCACAGCTGAGCCTGGGCTAGAGGAGATCCAGTCATAAAGCTTTCAAAATATCACTATAAGGACATGCAAATTACATAATTTCTATTTCCATAGGATTAAGAAAACACATAGACTTATCTACTTTGCATACAGGAGTATACCACTTTGCAAGCTGAAGGGAAAAAAAAAAAATACTCAGGTCCCTTTTAATTCTTCCAGTCACAGGTTAACAGGTTGTGTTGAAACCTACAGTAGACCTTCCAGGTGAGCTCTGCTCACAGCAGTAAGCACAGAACAGCACACGTGTCTATACCTGGCTAGAATGTGGTGAGCCTGGCTCGGCAGTAGCGATGGCTGTGAACAAGCTATCAGTAGAGGCGTTTACCGATGCAGCTGTGAATCTATCCTGACCCTGGACCGCATCGCGCTGTCTACAGCTACGTCTAGCACCCAGAGAGCAGTTTATGTGTATAATTATATATGTATAAGCGTATGCATGCATGTAGACATATGTATAGAAAACAAAATTACATTGAGAAAAGCAGTTCATAGTCAAGAAAAAAGAATTTAAATGTTTTTTTAAATTTTATTTATTTATTTATTTGAGAGAGTGAAACAGAGGAAGAGGCAGAGAGAGAGAATGGACGCGTCAGGGCCTCCAGCCGCTGCAAACGAACTCCAGACATGAGCCATGAAGGAGCATCCTTGGTGCTCAGGTACTCTTAACTACCTTAACATTCGTGTAAGACACAGGTGACACAGGCCAATCAAGGCTCCTTGATGCTGGGCGTGGTGGCGCACGCCTTTAATCGCAGCACTCAGGAGGCAGAGGTAGGAGTATCACCATGAGTTCAAGGCCAGCCTGAGACTACATAGCGAATTTCAGGTCAGCCTGGGCTAGAGTGAGACCCTACCTCGAAAAACAGAAAAGAAGGAAAAAAAAAAAAAAAAAAGAAAGAAAGAAAAGCTCCTTGATGGCTGAAACAGCCCAGCCAAGAGCAACTTATGTCCCTGTCCATACTCAATATAAGTGAGTAAAGAAGAAGGGGACAACGAACGGACAGATTTCCCTCTACTAGAAAAGGACAGCAAAAGGATGTGAATGTACTCTACATGATACTAAATTATGCAACCGGAAGAAATAATAAATGAAGTTACAATTGAAAGAGATCTCTTTTCCAAAAACTTAAAAATAAATAAATCTCCACGAGGAGTAATTACCCCAAAGAAAGAACACCCTTTAAATTTCAAAGCCTCCAACCCCTTAAAATGCTCAGAAAGCTTTCTACCCACCATTTAAACAACCCCTATAAGGACTGGAGAGATGGCTTAGCAGTTAAGGCGTTTGCGTGCAAAGTCAAAAGGACCCAGGTTTGATTCCCCAGGACCCACGTAAGCCATATGCACAAGGTGACACATGTGTCTGGAGTTTGTCTGCAATGGCTAGAAGCCCTGGGTGCTCATTTTCTCTCTCCCTCCCCCCCTCTCAAATAAATAAATAAAATTATTTAAAAATAAATACAGATAAAATGTATAAAAAAAAAAAATCAAGCTGGGCACGGTGGCGCACGCCTTTAATCCCAGCACTGGGAGGCAGAAGTAGGAGGATCGCCATGAGTTCAAGGTCATCCTGAGACTGCATAGTGAATTCCAGGTCAGTCTGGGCTAGAGTGAAACCCTACCTCAAAAAAACCAAACAAAGAAACAAAGAAGAAACCTATGAGTTTTTACAGATAGAAAGGAAAGAAGGGAATGAGGGAGAAATGAAGGGCAGGTGTCAAGGTAATAATTATAGGAGAAATGATAGAACTAGAATGTCCAACACCTCTATTCATAATCTGTATTAATTAGTTATTAAAATGCAAAACACATTTGGGCTAGAGAGATGGCTTAGCAGTTAAGGTGTTTGCCTACAAAGCCTAACAACCAGAGTTTGATTTCCCGGTAAAGCCAGATGCACAACGTGGCACATGTGTCTGGACTTCATTTGCAGTGGCTGGAGGCCCTGAAGTCTCTGTGTGTCTCTCTCTGCTTGCAAATACATAAAATAAAAACATATTTAAAATGCAAAACATATTTTAATTTTACAATAGAGAAGCTTGGCGGAAATCATGTCAGCCAAGCGAAAATGCAATACAGTCAGGAGTGGACACAGTAAGTGACATCGTGTGGCCCCTACATACAATGCGCTGAGCCCAGAGCAAAACCTCCGAGGCACGCCTTTGGAAAATGCAGTAACACGACAAACTACCAAACACAAACTGAGGTACATTTATGAGATAGCAGGCCCTCAGTCTTCAAAGACACGGGAAGGAAGACGGAGGACTGCTGCAGATGAAGGACACTGAAGATTCAGGTTTCAACTGCTCTAGACTAATAATGCTACTGGTATCCGCAGAAACTCAACCACATCTATGGAAGGCAACTACAGGAGTTGGCAGAGCTCAGAGGCTCGGTGTCACAGCACCTGGGCTGACGGGATCACACTGAAGTATTCAGGGGTCGTGGGTCAACGGGTCTGCAACTTAACCTTAAATAGTGTAAAAAAGCAGACTTATATAGCTTACATACACACATATAATATAAACAGATTGATGATGATAGAGACATATATAGGTGATGACAGATGATACATAGATAGATAGACAGATAGATAGATAGATAGACAGACAGACAGACAGACGGGCCACAAGGCAAATGACATAGAATTTTATAATTAGAGAATCTGAATGAGCAACAACTGGGGGTTCTGTACTATTTTTCCAAAGTTAAAAATTACTTACAAATAAAAGTTACAATGACCTATTTGATATGTTTGTTGTAATTTCTTAGCATCTAAGCATTATTCACTGGAAGGGCTTGGAAATTACCAGCTACTCTATGGCATTTAAAGTTTTGAAATATGTGACTCTGAAACTGGGACATATTATGTTGTAATCTGCTTTTTTCCCCTTGAATATATACGGACATCTTTCCATATTTATAAACATAGGTATAAAACATAACTTTTCAAGTATTTTATTTATTTACTTGACAGAAAAAGAAAGAGGCAGATACTGAGAGTGCCAGGGCCTCTAGCCACCACAAAGGAACTCCAGATGCATGTGCCAACTTGTACATCTGGCTTTACATGGGTAATGGGGAATCAAACCTGGGCTTTGCAGGAAAGGTCCTTAACCACTGAGCAATTAATTTCTCCAAATCCTAAAATATAATTTTTAATGATCATACATCCTTCCATCATACGGACATAAAACATATCTAATTATTTTCCTCTTATTAGATGCTAAAGGTTCTATATTTTTGCTATAATAAACACTTTAACGAAGTCCTTCCATTAGGTCTTTTTTGCACACAATATAATTTTCTTCCCTAGATTCTTATTATTTTTTTTCTGCTCACATAGTCTCATGCTATATATGTTTGTTGTTAAAAATTCAAACATTAAAAAACTGAAAATTCCTCATTTAAAGAAAAAGGAGAACAATTCATGCCACGTACCAGAAAAAAAAAAAATAGTAATTTGGAAGGTTAGTACGAAAGATGACTGACAAATGAAAACGGAATTCAAATACCCCAACTGCAAATTAGTCAGAATAATGCAAAATTTAATAAAACATATTCCAGGGAAGTGGTTGGCACAGGGATGTTATATTAAAAACCTGGTAATAGATGCTTTGACTTATCCCAAGGTTTTCGGGAGTAGTGAAAGTAGGGGTTCTAGAAACCCAGGATGTATTACACTGTGGGTGCTGATCATTATCATCACACAGCTCAAGGAGTCGGCTCCTCTCTGTCGCCAAGTCCCTGCCGCCTCCCCACACGGATGAAAAGTGGAAGTCAGAGCCCAGCCCTGCTCTGATTCCTACTGAATGTCAGAAATGTCGCAAGCAGGGCAACAGGACTCAGAGAATCCAGCCCCATTACAAAACACCTCAGGGGGTTGGAGGGATGGCTTAGCGGTTAAGGCGTTTGCCTGCAAAGCCAAAGGACCCAGGTTCGATTCCCCAGGATTCACGTTCGCCAACTGCGCAAGGGGATGCACGTATCGAGTTCGTTTGCAGTGGCTGGAGACCCTGGCGTGCCCGTTCTGTCTCTTTCTCTGTCAAACAAATAAATAAATAAAAATTAAACATTAAAAAAAAAAAAGACCTGAGGACATCACAGTGTGGGTCCAAGGGGCGTGCGGGGAGTAGAGGGAGTCACGAGTCACCTTGCACGCTGTTTTTCATCTCTGCTCTCTTCAGCCTTTTTTACTGAGGCACAAAGCTTGCACACGGTAACAGGGCACCATGTGACGTTTCATCACATGAATATACCGTGTAGTGTTTAATTAGGATGAACAGACCTATCTCTTCAAACACTTGCCATTTCTTTGTGGTAAAAAACATTCCAAGTTCTTTCTGGTACCTTCCTGAGATACGCAATACGTCACTGCCTCCTAGGGTCGCCTGTGCAGCAGCACACTTAACTTCCCAAACATTCAGCAACCTTTTCCTTCAGCCTCGGAACAGGCTGACAACAGGCTCTACTTCTACAATAGCGCCCCCTCTGCCAGCAGGAACAACATTTTATCTCCTCTAAAGTTACCTTACTTCTCTTCACCTGTCTCTAAAAGTAAAGTCTGTAGTCAATCCACTAAAAAAAAGTTTTCTGAAAAAGAGCACATTGTCTTCAGTGTGGACTACCACGCCAGTCACTTGCATATACACACAAGTAACTTAAGGATCCAAGTGTTCAGCCGCTACATATCCTATCCAAAAGTTACAAAGCCATTTCTGGGCTGGAGAGATGGCTTAGCGGTTAAGCGCTTGCCTGTGAAGCCTGAGGACCCTGATTTGAGGCTCGATTCCCCAGGACCCATGTAAGCCAGATGCACAAGGTGGCACATGCATCTGGAGTTCCTCTGCAGTGGCTGGAGGCCCTGGTGCACCCATCCTCTCTCTGTGCCTCTTTCTCTCTCTGTCACTCTCAAATAAATAAAATAAGCAAAAAAATTTTTAAAACAATTTCCTTTCACCTTTCTTACTATTCAAAGGCAGTTAAAAAATAATTGCTAATGAACATATCTAAGCAATTATTTTTCAGTACTAGATACTAGATAGATGTTCAACACTGTATAAGAATGTCCCAAAAATAACTCTTAAGATAATTATATGTACAGTAAAACACTTAATTTAAAATTGTACGGCAACCTTTTATACTAAAAGAGTCACAGAATGTTCAAGAGCACAGTTACATCTGCCAAAGCAACTAATTAAACTTGTGAGGGCGAAACAGAGACGGGCTAAATCACCAGGTAGTAAAATAACCTACAAGAAATAAAACACACACGATTTTGTCAATACCATCCACAACTTTAAAGAATAATGGCATAAAAACAAAAACCATAAATGCTACAGCTGCCATATGTGTCTCCAGTACTTGTTATAAACAACCCCAAAACAGAGACCACAGAGTATAGATTATGTGATTCCTCTACCAAAGAGTGTCCATAGATTCAGAAATGGCTTGTCTGATGAGATATGATTATTACTAACAGCACTATAAAAGAAAGAAAAATAACTTCTTTTCAGAGGTGCCCCCATCTACCAGTCTTCTTGCGTAAAAATAATCAAATAATACTGACCAAATTTGAAATGTTTAGGGTCTATTTCACATTTAGATATGAAAGCCATAGTACCTGGGCCCTGAAATTTCATTCTCTCACCCCAAAACTCTTGACAGCCATGAAGTGTAGACTCCAAGCCTAAGCTTAGGAAATCAGCTCCAGATGGATAACTGAGAGAATGGAGAGAACGTGAGACAGACCACACTTCCAGGTGCCACACTGGGTGGACTATGCTGGAAATGTCAGAGCCTGAGCCAGGCCTGGAGCCTCGCCGGCTGGTGTCCTGTGCACAGCGAGGCTCCCACGACCAGCAGCTTCTGGTCCTGAGCCCGTGGAACTAGACTCCCGAGCAAGGTCCAGATGTGACGGCGGCTGTCGGTCCCTGGTCGCCAGGCTAGGTACACGTGTGCAGCAGGGCAAAGCGAGAGGGAACGTATGTGTGGAGGCGCAGGGGCGGAACGCACGCAGCCCTCAGGACGTCCTCAGTGCTGTTAATGGGTCGATGGTGCCGAGCCATTTCTTCACCACTGCTGGAGAGTGCAGTGTCGGCGCACGCCTTTAATCCCAGCACTCGGGGGGCGGAGCTGCGGGAGGAGCGCTATGAGTTCGAGGCCACCCCGAGACGACATAGTGAGTTCCAGGTCAGCTTGCGCTAGAGGACCTGAGTTAATCTCCCGACCCCACATAAAAAACAGTCAAGTGGGTTGTTCTGAGCTTATAATCCCAGCGCTGGGGTCACAGACAGAGGCAGATCCCTGGGGCCAGCCAGTCGAGCCTACTTAGGAAGTCCCAGGCCATTCCAAGACCCTGTTTCAAAAAGAGGGGGACAGTGCTTAAGAGAAAAAACACGTAAGGTTGTCCCCGGTCTCCACACACAGGTACATACATGTGCCCCTGAGCACACATACGCTACCTCCCCCAATTTTGTGGACATTGTTGAATGACTTCTTCTGTATCTAATAGCATGCAATAATAACACGCAATAAAATATGCATGACAGGGGCTGAGGAAATGGCCTAGCAGTTAAGGCGTTTGCCTGCGAAGCCTAAGGACCCCGGTTCGACTCCCCAGGACCCACATAAGCCAGATGCACACGGGGACACATGCATCTGGAGTTTGCTTGCAGTAGGCTGGAGGCCCTGGAATGCTCATTCTCTGTTTCTCTCTATCTGCCTCTCTCTCTCTCTCTCTCAAATATATGAATAACTAAAATATTTTTTCAAAAATAAAATAAAATATGCATGAGAAAGTATTATAAAAATGCAATTAAAACTTGATAGTAGCCACATGTAGGAGATTTTATTTTAAAATACCTTATTCTAGTCCAGGTAAAATAAAAGTACATAAACCTATCGGAGGAATAATGCAAACAAAGAGAATAGTAAAGATCTCTGGAGAGATATTCAGAGTCTAGACAGTATGGACCCGTCCCAGCCTCAGTCCTGCTCCGCCCTTGTCCAGGGCGGGGTGGGCCGCTGTGAGGAGAAGCCTGGGGTAAGAACCTTGGAAGTGTTTGTCAGGCGATTCTGAGAACTGCAAACACACTCCTCACGCTACCCAGTGAAACTCTGTCCCAAGTGATAAACAGACACATACGTGCCTATGTCCAGATGAAGAGGAGCCAGGAACATACAGTCAGGGACGGACAGGGAGACAGGATGAGCGAAATGTGACCAGAGAGGACAAAGCTTAACAGCAAAGGACCAAGCAGAAGTTGCAGAGCCATACCAAACAAGATCTGTGGCTAAAACCCCAGCAGTATGGACCATGGCTATGGGCCAATCACTTCCATTTAATATGGATTATAGCTACGGGGACAATCACTTCCGTTTAGTACGGACTATAGCTACGGGCCAATCACTTCAGTTTAGTACGGATTATAACTATGGGCCAATCACTTCAGTTTAGTACGGATTATAACTATGGGCCAATCACTTCAGTTTAGTACGGATTATAACTATGGGCCAATTACTTCAATTTAATATGGACTATAGCTACGGGCCAATTGCTACAGTTTAGTATGAATTATAGCTATGGGCCAATCACTTCAGTTTAGTACTGATTATAACTATGGACCAATCACATCAGTTTAGAACGGACTATAACTACAGGCCAATCACTTCAGTTTAGTACGAATTACAGCTACGGGCCAATCACTTCAGTTTAATACGGATTATAACTACAGAACAATCACTTCAGTTTAGTATGGATTATAGCTACGGGTCAATCACTTCAGTTTAGTACGGATTATAACTACGGGCCAATCACTGCAGTTTAGTACAGATTATAGCTACAGGTCAATCACTTCAGTTTAGTACGGATTATAACTACAGAACAATCACTTCAGTTTAATATGGAGTATAGCTACAGGTCAATCACTTCAGTTTAGTATGGATTGTAACTACGGGCCAATCGCTACAGTTTAGTATGGATTATAACTACGGAACAATTGCTTCAGTTTAGTACGGATTATAACTACGGGCCAATCACTACAGTTTATTATGGATTATAACTACGGGTCAATCACTTCAGTTTAGTACAGATTGTAACTACGGGCCAATCACTTCAGTTTAGTATGGATTATAACCAAGGGCCAATCACTTTAGTTTAATACGGATTATAACTACGGGTCAATCACTTCAATTTAATACGGACTATAGCTACGGGTCAATCACTTCAGTTTAGTATGGATTATAACTACGGGCCAATCACTTCAGTTTAGTATGGATTATAACTACAGGCCAATCACTTCAGTTTAATACGGATTATAACTACGGGTCAATCACTTCAGTTTAGTACGGATTATAACTACGGAACAATCACTTCAGTTTAGTACGGATTATAACTACGGGCCAATCACTTTAGTTTAATACGAATTGTAACTACAGGCCCATCACTTCAGTTTAGTACGGATTATAACTACGGGCCAATCACTTCAGTTTAGTATGGGCTATAGCTGTGGGGACAATCCACTTCAGTTTTGTATGGATTATAACTACAGACCAATCACTTCAGTTTAGTATGGACTATAGCTATGAGGACAATCACTTCAGTTTAGTACGGACTATAGCTATGGGCCAATCACTTCAGTTTAGGATGCCCTGAGAGCAAATCACCACATTGCTGCAGGCAAAATAAATGTGATAACATAGAAGCCATTCACTCCAACTGAAATTTACTGCACTGAATTGTTAATAGAGGACACTGTATATATTTTGTGATGCTTTGAAAGTGGCTATTTTCACTGATCTTGACAGGATCTGCTGATTTTTTGAGTCTATTTCTGTGAAAATGACAGGGAAGAGTAATGACATTTAGTGGGGAAAATGGACATGTTCAGAGCCACTTAGACCTGAGTTCTCGTGCTTAGGCCTGGCAGCCTCCACGGAGGGAAATGACATTGAAATTGGCTCTTGAAGGGGGCACAGGCAAGGTGAGGTCACACTGAGATGCACCTGAGGGAGTACAGGGGAGGTGCAGGAGCTTGAAGAAGAGGAACCCCAAACACAGAAGAGTCTTGGAACAGGAAGTCACAAAATCATGACAAGACAGTTTTTCCAGGAAGAAACATCACTGTGTCAAACATTGCAGACTAGGGTCTGACAGCAATGGATCAGCATCCCTTGGGCATTGTGAAATCACAGGTCATTACTATATCGGTTAGAACCTGCCAAGACAGAAATATGATTCGTGCAAGAAGTTCAGTCATGGGGCTGGAGAGATGGCCTAGCAGTTAAGGCGCTTGCCTGTGATGCCTGAGGACCCAGGTTCAACTCTCCAGATCCCACGTTAGCCAGGGCAAGTGCAAGGTTGCACATGCCCACTAGGTGGCGCATGCATCTGGAGTTCGATTGCAATGGCTGAGGCCCTGATGTGCCAATTCTGTGTGTGTCTCACTAAAAAGAAAAAAGTGGATTTTAGTCATGAAGAGTAGAGAAGGGAGACACAGCTGGAGACTAAAGGGAATGTGGGCACGTGAACGGGTATTTTAAAATGTCTAAGTGTGTGCAAATGCTTGACGGGCATGAGCTTGAAGTCAGACTGGGGACAGAGAATAAGGGTAGCTCCCACATTTGGATGTAAGGCATTTGGAAAGAAAGGCAGGGGAACGGGATGGGACCGCAGGAGGCAGGCCCAGAGGCAAGGACTCCAAGGCGCCCTGTCTCACGGTGTTCCCCTGAAGTAGCAGGCTGGTCATCTGCTAACCACAATGGTGGGAGAGCCACAGGTCTGAGGACAGCAGAGATGTCCACTGGCCACCTCAGGGGAGCTGGAAGAACAGAATGTAAGCCCCTCTCAAAGACTCCTCTCTGAGCTCACGGACTCACAGCATCATGAGAAGAAGGCCCGAGGCATTTGGAATGGCTGTCTCGAATTTTTTTTCAACTGGGCTTTAAAAGTAACCTGCAAAACTCAGTGCCCAGGTGAGAAGGCCTTTGATTGGATCATGTGCCCGCCTGACAGACATTTCCGTCAGCTCATTCCAAAGAAATTAATACTACACTCCTAATTCAGTAAGCATCTGATATTAAAGCTTGATAATGAACAATATAACATGGAATCAAGCTGAGAATTGAAATTAAGACAAAATACTTACTTCAGTGAAAAAATCCTAAGTCACTGTAAGTTTCTATTTAGACAGAAATTTGTAGTATTAAATGGTGCTTTTCAATTTGTTTGGGGTCAAGAGGTTATTAACACCATAAAATAAAGTTAATAGAAAAGTAAGGTCAAGGACAAAAATGTATTATTATATTTTGCATGAATGCCTGCTTTTGGGAAATTACCAGTTCTTATCAACAACCAGTTCTAGTTTATGAAGGGACAGCCAATTACTTTAAAACCCGTATCCGACTGGATTTCATTTTCCAATTACTAGTATTCGAGCAACAAGAGCACAAGTTAATAATGTAAATCGCACGTCCATCTTTGACTATACTTGCTTGATAAAAGGACATAACGGACATAGAGGGTTTTATGCAACTAAACTACGGTTTATTTCCAGATCTGTTTTAAATGCTATGTGTTCATCCTCACTTTTCGCTTCCTTCATAAAGCCTAACAGACATCTGTGACGTAAGCAGATAAGCAGAATTGATACAAAGGGGTGACACTATATATATGTACATATATATACAGACACCAGAGAGGAAGAGAGAGGGAATGGGCACTAGGGCCTCCAGCCACTATAACCAAACTCCAGATGTGTGCCCCCTTGTACATCTGGTCTGGCTTACATGGATTCTGGGTCCTTAGGCTTTGCAGGCAAGCACTTTAACCACTTAGTCATCTCTACAATTCAGGATTTTTTTGCTTCTAACAGTGATTCATGAACCCTCCTTAGAATAAAATGTATCTTTTGGGGCTGGAGAAATGGCTTAGCAGTTAGGTGTTTGCCTGCAAAGCCAAAGGATCCCGGTTCAACTGTCCAGGACCCACATAAGACAGATGCACAAGGGGTTGCATGCATCTGGAGTTAGTTTGCAGTGGCTGGAGGCCCTGGAGCGCCCATTCTCTCTCTCTCTTCCTCTCTCTCAAATAAATAAATAAAATATATTTTTAAAAAATATATCTTTTACTTAAGAAAAATATACTATCTTGCCTATAGTTTTATTTAAAATGTTGGTGAAATTACTTGCTATCATGAATTTTTACATACAGAACTGTGCTTATTTTAATTATCAATGTGCTCAGCCACCATACTTAATTAAATATAAGAAACAGGTAAGATCCACTTGGTTGTTTCATCCCTAATTATAAAAATAATATCTAGGGCTGGAGGGATGGCTTACTGGTTAAGGCGTTTGCCTGCAAGGCCAAAGGATCCAGGTTTGATTCCCCAGGACCCGCATAAGCCAGATGCACAAGGGGGCACACACATCTGGAGTTGGTTTGCAGTGGCTGGAGGTCCTGGCATGCCCATTCTCTCTCTCTCTCTCTCTCTCTCTCTCTCTCTGTTTTTATCAGTCAAATAAATAAATAAACAAACATAAAATTAAAAAATAAAAATAATATCTAGTTACAAGAATGGGTAAAATTTTATAACACAATATGACAGTCATCACTATCCCAAAGAGAAATATGAAATAATATATGTAGGGTAAAAACAGTCTTAATAAGCTTATCTATTAATAATCCCACATCCTCAAAGTCAACAAAGATTAGCATAAAAAGGGAGTTTCCCCCAAAAGATTGCAAATCAACTTTGCTCAAAAGGAGGCTGTCAATGAAAGCTTTAAAAATGAAAAGAACCAGCCATGCAGCACGGGCCCGTCACTCCCTCTCTGTGCCCTCCCCCGCCCGTCTGCTTCTCCCCATCCTGGAGGTGGTGGAGAGGGGGCAGCTGAGCAGTAGCGGGCTGTGACAAAGCACGCCCCATGACCACGTCTCAGAAAGCTTTCATGCGTTAAGAAAGAAAAGAGGGGTCGCGTGTGGTGGCGCACGCCTTTAATCCCAGCACCTGGGAGGCAGAGGTAGGAGGACTGCCATGAGTTCGAGGCAACCCTGAGACTACACAGTGAATTCCAGGTCAGCCTGGGCTAGAGTGAGACCCTACCTCGGAAAAAAAAGGCTGGAGAGATTACTTAAGAGTTATGGTGCTTGCCTGAAAACCTAAAGGACCCAGTTTCAATTCCCCAGGACCCACATAAGCCAGATGCACAAGATGCTGCATGCATCTGGAGTTCGTTTGCAGCACCTGGATGCCCTAGTGTGCCCATTCTCTTTTTCTCAAATATATAAATATTTTAAAATAATAAAAAAAAGTAAAAAAAAAAAAAAAAAGAAAGAAAGAAAGAAAGGCGAGTCGATGAAGTGACTTCTTCCCACACATGTGGCACTTGGGTTGGTGACAGCTCTTGGCAGAGCTTATGAAAATCCACTGCCAAATCAGAAAAGTGAAGGCTGCGGTAGGTCTATGTGTGTATGACATGTCACCCCATATGTAAGAATTCCTGGGGCTGGAGAGATGGCTTAGCAGCTAAGCACTTGCTTGTGAAGACTAAGGACCCTGGTTCGAGGCTTGATTCCCCAAGACCCACGTAAGCAAGATGCACAAGGTATCACATGCATCTGGAGTTCCTTTGCAGTGGCTGGAGGCCCTGGCGCACCCATTCTCTCTCTCTCTCTCTCTGCCTCTTTCTCTCTCTGTCTGTCGCTCTCAACTAAATAAAAATAAACAAAATTTATAAGAATTCCAGTGAGTCCAAGTGTATTCTCTTGAGAATGCTTTATTTGGAGATTATTATTTTTTCAAGTATTTATTTATTTACTTGAGAGAAGGAAATAGGGAAGGGAAGAAGAATGGGTGTGCCAGGGCATTCTGCCACTGAAAATGGACTCCAGAACATGTACCACTTTGTGCATCTGGCTTTATGTGGGTACGGGAAAACTGAACATGGGCAGCTGTAAGTGCTGAACCACCTCACCAGCCCTATTTTCCCATTTTTCAGCATTAAATGTCTCTTTCTTTAGGAAACAAACAAACAAAAGATCACTTTGCTTAGAAGACTTGCTCAGAGTAACTTATCACCAAGTAAAACAGCACAAAAGAGCAGCAACTATTCCCTTCCAAAAGGAAAGCATTATTAGGGGCTGGAGAGATGGCCTAGTGGTTAAGCTTCTTGCCTGGAAAGCCTAAGGACTCAGGTTCAATTCCCCAGGACCCATGCAAAGCCAGATGCACAAGGTGGCGTGTGCATCTGGACTTCATTTACAGTGACTACAGGCCCTGGCAAGCCCATTCTCTCTCTCAAATAAAAATTTAAAAAAATATTTTTTTAAAGAAGAAAAGCATTATTAGTAATGTTTTTAAAGTTTACACATCTACTGCATGGAAATAACTGTTAACCTAAGAGTGCTCGGGGGTCTGCAGAGTTCCTGCCCGAGGCAGCAGCCTCCATGCAGAAGGGCATGATGACCCTTGACCAGCTTCCAGACAGGCTTTCTCTTCCCAGACCCCTGAGGGGACCCACCAAGGACAGGCTGGGCCTCCCCCTCAGACGAGGACAGGCACTCACCTTCCCACTGGCCCGTCAGCACCAGGGTTCTGTTAATCACCACGTCGATTTCCCTAGCCCCATCTTCCACAGCCAGTCTGATCTCCTCCAGCCTTGTTTTCAGATGAGTCTGTCCCGCTGGAAAGCCAGTGGCCACTAGTAGAGGGGTTAAAAAAATTTCAATTGGTCAGTAACTCAACACAGAATCTCAGACAGCCCCATCTGAAAAAAAAAAAAAAATCAACATTTAGGGCTGGATAAGATGACTTAGTGGTTAGTTAAAGCGTTTGCCTGCAAAGCCAAAGGACCCTGGTTCAATTCCCCAGGACCCACGTAAGCCAGAGGCACAAGGTGGACACATGTATCTGGAGTTGGTTTGCACTGGCTGAGGGCCCTGGCGCACCCATTCTCTTTCTCTTTCTCTCTCTCTCCCTCTTTCTCTCTGTCAAATAAATAAATAAATAAAACATATTTTTAAAAAATCAACATTTCGAGACCAAAGCATTAATGGCTCTTAAGATCATCACTTATAGACTGGACAGATGGATCAGTGGTTATAAGGTGTTTGCCTGCAAAACTTAAGGACCTGAGTTTGATTGCCCAGCACCCACATAAGGCCAGGTGCACAAAGTGGTGCACGCATTTGGAGCTTGCAGTAGCTAGAGGACCAGACGTACCCACTCTCTCCCAGTCTCCCTCCCTTGCAAAGAAATTAAAAAAAAAAAAAGGTCACTTAGGTTGCACATAACAAGTGTAAAGAGAGAGAATACGACCCCGTGTTGATTGTAAGAGAAAGTGTGATGTGACAGTCACTGGAAGCCTGGGAATCAAGCTGCTCGAGGCGTGGCCGGCCACGAACAACATGCACAACGGTCAGCGATGGCCTCACACCGCGGCGGGGCCGTCTTGTGTGACAAGCTGACTGGATCTTACTGGTGCCCACATTGCCCGTCTTCATTTACCCATGTGCTCCTGACCTAAGCATGACTTACTCATAATGGACCACGTGAGTGGCAGTAACCAGCCTGTAAGACACTCTCCCCACAATGCCTCTTAAAGCTACTGACCCAGCAGGCAAAGGTAACAAAAGGCTGGGAAGGATGGAAAACCGCATCGGCCCAGCAGGAGGGCCAAGAGTAACGGACAGAAAGCGAACACGTGTCCGCAGCTGGGGCGGAATGGGCATCTGCTACATCTTGACCATTCGCACTAGCCCTCTTTCAAACAGAACCCATGTCTTTCCCTGCCGTTATGCAAGTTCATGGGCGTGCTGTCTTGGGAACAGGCACGTCTCCCGTCTGTGTAAAGCAGGCACTGAGGCTCGTGAAAAACTAGGTATGTAGCTCTAAAACACTCTGGGAATTCTCTCAAAGATGTTGTATAGGAACAAAAGTACAGCAGGTTTCTTTTGACAGTTCTTTAAAAAAATAAAATAACCGGGCTGGAGAGATGGCTGAGTGGTTAAGGTGCATGCCTGAGAAGCCTAAGGACCCTGGTTCGATTCTCCAGGCCCCACGTAAGCCAGATGCACATGGTGGCGCATGCGTCTGGAGTTCATTTGCAGAGGCTAGAGGCCCTGGTGCACCCATTCTCTCTCTCTCTCCCTCTGTCTCTAACAAATAAATTAAAATTTAAATTAATAATCTTTACAGACTGCTTTTTAAAATTGTGTGTGTGTGCATGTGTGCACGTTTGTGTGTGTGCGTGCATGTGTGTGCGCGTGTGTGTGTAGGTGCATCAGGTCCTCTCCCTACCGCAAATACCAGGCACTCACACCACTTTTTGCTTCTGGCTTACACAGGTGACTTGAAAATTGAGCCCGTGCCAGGAGGACTTGCAAGAAAGTACCTTTAACTGCTGAGCAGTCTTCCTGGCCCTCCAACTTTATTTTTAATTCCATCACTGTTTTGAAACAGGGTCTTGCTGTGTTCCTCAAGATGGTCCTGAACTAGCAGCCATCCCCTTGCCTCAGCAGCCCCAGTGTAACACCAAGCCCATGCTTGCAATCCCAGCAATTTCTAGAATCTAGCCTGGTGTGGTGGCTCACACTGTAATCCCAGCACTCGGGAGGCAGAGGCAGGAGGATCGCCATGAGTATCATGCCATCCTGAGCTACTGAGTGAGATCCAGCTTGGACTAGAGTCCTGACTCATTATGATAAGGGTATATTGTATATATGTATGGAGGCTGTCAATGATTTTTAAGAAAGAAAGAAATAATAAAATAATAAAAAACAAACCTAGACTCTATTTATCTGTCTTCACCTGTCCATCCACTCACATATTCACTACACTGAGACTTTTAAGGATTTCCTCATGGGGGGGGGTACGGGACAAGAGAAGGTAATGCAGAGTGGGTATGATCAAAAATTCGTTATATAAAGCCCGGCGTGGTGGCGCACGCCTTTAATCCCAGCATTCTCGGGAGGCAGAGGTAGGAGGATCACAGAGAATTTGAGGCCACCCTGAGACTACATAGTAAAAACCAGGTCAGCCTGGACTAG
Source organism: Dipus sagitta (assembly GCA_036346955.1). Lineage (NCBI taxonomy): Eukaryota > Metazoa > Chordata > Mammalia > Rodentia > Dipodidae > Dipus > Dipus sagitta. Next base: position 11,146,587 of record CM070789.1, on the reverse strand, counting down.
AATGAAACCCTACCTTGAAAATACGGCTGGAGAGATGGCTTAGCAGTTAAGTGCTTGCCTGTGAAGCCTATGGACCCCGGTTCAAGGCTCGATTCTCCAGGATCCATGTTAGCCAGATGCACAAGGGGGCGCACGCGTCTGGAGTTCGTTTGCAGAGGCTGGAGGCCCTGGTGCGCCCATTCTCTCTCTCTCTGTCTATCTGCCTCTTTCTCTCTCTGTTGCTCTCAAATAAATAAATAAAAATGAACAAATATTTAAAAACAGAAAATAATAATAACGATAATAAACAAATAAATAGATAAAAACTAAAAAGAAGAGGGCCATGGTTCTGTATTCTTAGAACTTAACCCACTTTCATTTTTTTCTGAGAAACGATTTCACTATAGAGTCCAGACTGGCCTCAAACTCATGATCCACCTGCCTTCACCAGTGAAATGCTGGGATTACAGGTGTATGCCTTCATGCCTACCTGCTGGGTCTTTTTTTGGTTTTTTTGTTTGTTTTTGATTTTGTTTTTGTTTTGGTATTTTCAAGATAGGGTTTCATTCTAGCCCAGGCTAACCTGGAATTCACTATGGAGTCTCAGGGTGGCCTTGAAGTCATCATGATCCTCCTACCTCTGCCTCCCAAGTGCTGGGATTAAAGGCATGCACCACCACGCCTGGCTGTTTTTGTCTTTGTTTTTTACTACATAAATTAAAAAAAAAAAACTGGGCGTGGTGGCCCATGACTTTAATCCCAACAATAGGGGGGCAGAGGTAGGAGGATCACCCCTGAGACTACATAGTGAATTCCAGGTCAGCGTGGACCAGGATGAGACCCTACCTCGAAAAACCAAAAAAAATATATATATATATATGGATGAGAGCAATTAATATATAAAAATAATTTAGCCATAGTATAAAAATCACAGGGCTGGAGAGATGGCTTAGCAGTTAAGCGCTTGCCTGTGGAGCCTAAGGACCTCAGTTCGTGGCTGAATTCCCCAGGACCCACGTTAGCCAGATGCACAAGGGGGCGCATGCATCTGGAGTTCCTTTGCAGTGGCTGGAGACCCTGGTGTGCCCATTCTCTCTCTCTCAATATCTCTCTCTCTCTCTTTCTCTCTCTGTTGCTCTCAAAATAAATTTTAAAAAAAATCACATGTCATACTCTATGGTGAGTGAGTTGAAGAACTGCAGATATGACTACATATGTGTGTGTATATAGATATATATTGCCACAAGCCTCACCCTATGCCATGGGGATTGGGATGGCACCACCCGCCACCCGTAGCCACGGGCCTCACCTGATGCCACGGGGATGTCACAACCCGCAGCCTTCAGAGCCCTCACGGCGTCGCACACCCGGGCAGGATAGACGCACACCGCGGCTGTAGTGACGCCTTTAAGAAGAAAGCGTAGCAGGAATCAACTCACACAGCACGTATGTAAGTGTAATTTACATGGCAACGTTGGCAGACACCAAACGAGAGAGGGAATACTGTCCCACAACACCACACCAAGTGCAAAGGGGTTGACTTTGCACATTTCCTTGTAGATCTTAGAAACACGGGTGCTTTTTCTGTTACAGTCACAGAAAATATTCCGATGCACCGTTCTCCGAGGTTAATATAATACCATAATTTTAGAAAATGTCTGTTTTTTTAATCCTAGCACTTGGGAGGCAGAGGTAGGAGGATCACCGTGGGTTCAAGGCCATCCTGAGACTCCATAGTGAATTCCAGGTCAGCCTGGGCTAGAGTGTGACCCTACCTTGAAAAACAAAAAACAAAAAACAAAAAAAAGAAGAAAATGTCTGTTTTGTTGTTGTTTTTTCAGGGTAGGGTCTCACTCCAGCCCAGGCTGACCTAGAATTCACTATGTAGTCTCTGGGCGGCCTCGAACTCACTACCTCTGTCTCCCGAGGGCTGGGATTAAAGGAAGGCAGCACATGCCCTGCTAAAGTTATTTTTAAATGCTATAAATAAGATAGGCGTTTCTGTTTAGGTTTTTGTTGCTACTCCAGGGCCTTTTGTACCTGACTATTGAGCTATATCACCGGTTCCAATGAGGTCAAATCTCCTTGTTAATTGCAAAGAAATGTAACAAATACTTTCAAAAGCTGCAGAGCTATTTAGGTTCACAAGTGTATATATACAAATGACGCCTGCATGGGACAGATTCCCCATCGCCTGTTCGTGCACACCAGACCCCAGGCACTCCAGAGCCATGACCCATCTCTCCACACACAGAAAATCTGGCTCCTTAGACCATCCCAGCGAGCAACAAGACACGGGCACCTTAGAAATGCCTCGCAGCCCACTGAAGCAGACAGCTTCGGGTCGCTGAGATGAACTTGCAGACCAGGCACGGTTATGGAGGAAGGGATTTATTGAAGATAGAGGGGAAGTTCCACAATGGCAGAAGAAGCTGGCCCTCTTTCACAGGACCAAGCAGAGAGAGAGACAGGCCACAAGCCAAAGCCCCAAAGCCCCACCACACAGCATGCTTCAGGACGTCCACGCAGAACTCCTGCACTTTGCCTGTCTTTAGACTGGCATTCCAAACCCACCTGCACGCCTTAGGGCTGGACCCTAAGATGTGCCCAGTGACACCTCCTCCAGCCAGGGGGCTGCAGATCTAAACTACAGACTTGAATAAAATCCAGAATATATTGGAGACCAACTACTTAAACTACCACACCCGCCAAGTCTGTAGTTCCTCAAAGGAGATCAACTCTGCAAAAATCTCTTCTATGTCTAAATTGCTAATTCAAAACTTAAGAAAACTCTACAAAGTTATTTCTCTTGTGTATACTAAAGAAGTGAACAGGGCTTTTATTTATTTATTTATTTACTCATTTGGAAAGTTCAAACCTAACATACAAGCATGCAGTATGTCCCATTTGCATTTTATTCTCTAAAGTATTCTGTTTACTCACAGAAAATACTTTATGCATGAGACGTGATAATTAAGTAATGAGACCGGCTTGTTCACATGTGGCTGGGGAATCAGTACTTTATTCATTAGACAGAAATTTTCCAAAGCTGAAGAAATGAAGAGAAAAACAAGGAAGCTCTCAACTAGCAGCTTCATTCCCTGGACATAAAGACTGACCTAGAAACAAGAGTCAGGGGCTGGAGAGATGGCTTAGCAGTTAAGGCACTTGCCTGCAAAGTCAAAGGACCCAGGTTTGATTCCCCAGGACCCACATAAGCCAGATGCACAAGGTGGTACATGCATCTAGAGTTTTGTTTGCAGTGGCTGGAGGCCCTGGCATGCCCATTCTCTCTATCTGCCTCTTTCTCTCAAATAAATAAAACTATTTAACAACAATAACAAAACAATAATCAGCTTGTTATTCCTGCTGTTTTTCAAAGAAGGATCTCTGTGTGTCTGTGCACAGGTGACCAGAGTTCTGACCACGAATTTTATCACTACTCTACCATGTTAGCAGTTGATTTTTAAGTCCTTTTGATAGAGATTAAGAGCAAGGTAACCTCTGGCAGGTGGACAGCTAGAAACACAGAGGCCGCCCTGCCCTAGTGAGACTGGAGAATTTCAGTCTGATTCAAGGTGGCGATGAGGAACAGCTTCCTGGCTCTTCCTCCCAAACTTTTCTTTTTTTTCATTCTCTTTTTATTTTAATGAGAGAGGAGAGAGAGATAATTGGCACACCAGGGCCTCGGCCACTCAGATCAAACTCCAGAAGCGTGCGCCACCTAGTGGGCATGTGTGACCTTGCACTTGCCTAACCTTGGGCGCCTGGCTTACATGGGACCTGGAGAGTCAAACATAGGTCCTTAGGCTTCACAGGCAAGTGCCTTAACTGCTAAGCCATCTCTCCAGCCCCCTAACTTTTCCTGGCCTTGTCCGCCCTATCCCTTCCCACCCCACCCCTTTGGCAGGCCTTTTCTGAGTCTGCCTTCTCTTCCTTGGCACACCAATCAACCAAGGTCCTCCTTCATATACATTTGAACATAACATTACGGCTCATTTAAACTGGATGCCTAATTCAAAAAAAAACCTGACCCGAGTTGCCATGCAGACTTCCCCTCTCAGGTACCCTCACCGTGTTCCAGGGCCGGGCACGGCAGTGCATGCCTTTAATCCCAGCACTTGGGAGGCTAAGGTAAGAGGACTGCCATAAGTTTGAGGCCACCCTGAGACTACAGAGTGAATTCCAGGTCAGCCTGGGCTAGAACAAGACTCGACCTTGAAAAACCAACGAACCAAACACACACACACACACACACACACACACACACACACACACACACCAAAAGAGTCAGGCACTGTGGCACGTGCCTTTGATCCCAGACTTGGGAGGCAGAGGTGGGAGGATTGCTGAGAGAGTTCAATGCCAGCCTGGAGCTACAGAGTTCCAGGTCAGCTTGGGCTAGAGTGAACCCCTACTTCAAAAATAAAATAATAAAATAATCTTCCATAATTTATCCTTCGTTATGCCTACATTTAGTGCTTTACTGATAACAGACAAGAACTTGAAAGCTAATGGCTTCAGCTGTAAACCCATCCACAGCCCAGAGGGGTTTTGGCACTTTCCTTACTTTAGATTTAGTAATTTCTATAAATAGCAGATAAACACAAATAAATGATAGACAGATGATAGGTAGGTAGATAAGACAGACAGATGATAGACAGACAGGCACATGATAGGTGGATGGATGGGCTGGTAGGTAAGTAGATATGGACAGATAATAGATGACAGGTTGACAGGTAATAGATTAGATAGACAGAGATAAATGATAGATTAGGTAGATTAGGTAGGTAGATAAGTAGATAAACGATTGTACACATTACCTTTATCATGCATATTTAAAGCTTTTAAGAGATCTTCTCGGATTGGATATTTGGCTTTGTAGCAGAGCCTCTGAATGTTGGAGGGCGTATCATCACCAGAAAGTGTAGTGAGATCTATAAAGGTAACAGCTTTCAAGAGCCATGCAGCCTGGTGGGAAGAAAAGCAAAAAAACAAGGGGCAATACAAATTAGAATGAAGGCAGGCATGGTGATTTATGGCTTTAATCCCAGGACCCAGGATGCTGAAGTAGGAGAGTTACTGTGAGTTCGAGGCCAGCCTAGGACTACAGAATAAGTTTCAGGTCAGCCTGGACTATAGTGAAACCCTGCTTCAAGATAAAATAAAATAAAATAAAAACCAAGAAAAAACAACTAAGATGAATCTCCAACCTAGTTAGAATGTCAAGAAACATTAGGTAACATGGCAACTAATGGCTGAGGTCATATTCTGATGCTTGATATAAACATGCTCGAGAGGGCTGGAGAACTCACTGCGCCGTCTCAGGGCGGCCTTGAACTCACAGTGATCTTCCTACCTCTGCCTCCCGAATGCTGGGATTACAGGGGTGAGCCACCACACTAGGCTTCCTTTCATCTTTTTAATTGAAATATTGCCAAAGATGCTGAGCGAGACATAAAATGTTACTCAAAAAAAAATTCCATCATGAGCCGGGCATGGTGGCGCACGCCTTTTAATCCCAGCACTCGGGAGGCAGAGGTAGGAGGATAGCTGTGAGATTGGAGCCACCATGAGACTACATAGTGAATTCCAGGTCAGCCTGGGTCAGAGTGAGACCCTACCTCGAAAAACAACAACAACAACAACAACAAAAACCACAGAATTTCATCATGATATTCAGCCTCCCTTGCAAAGCAAACAAACCCTGAGCTCCTTCGGACTCAGACCTGCAGGCATTTCTTGGTCGGTACACCCTGAAGAATATGCTGGCTGTAAGGACCCTGCAAAACACCGTTTTTGGAATTTTGAAAAATGATTTGTGTAAGAAAGGAGTTACAGTGATAGCAGGGGTGACTGGCCCAGACTCCCAGGGAGAAACTGGACTGCTCCTCCACAATAGAGCTGTAAGGAAGGGCATGTCTGGAGTGCAGGGGATCCTCTAGGGCATCTCTTGGCGCGTCTATGCCGTTATCAAAGTCAACAGCCGACTGCAACACCCCATCAAGGCAGTGTGGTAAACGACCCAGATCCTTCAGGAAGGAAGGGTGGGTCTCCTCTCCAGGTAAAGAACCAAGACCTGCTGAGGTGCTCGCTGGAGGTGGAGGAAGTCCAGAATGGGCAGTAGAAGAAGGCAGTTACAAAGACCAGCCAAGGCCACGTGACCAGTTACAGACCATGAGGCCTGTAATTATCATGAGTGTTTCTGTCCCACTTTAAGAGTGTTTGTATGTATGTGTACAATGTTAAGACGCCTTTGTTTTTTCTGTTTCTCTATTACGTATGAATATTGGTTGACATTATATCACTAGTTAACTGTCGTTATTTTGTATTTAACCTGTTATATTAGAGACTAAGCATTCCTCAATGGACCTTGCTTTCTGGTGGAGGGAAGACTATGTTTCTAGTTGTTCATGGGATAGTTATATCACGTTAGGCGGAATTATGACCTTCTACTGTCTTCATTCAGAAATCAAGTGTGATGGGAGGAGATACGGTTTGGCGTCAAGAAGACAAGGGGTGGACGTGCGATGGTTAAGTTTTACTGTCAACTTGCTCTATTAGGAGTCCACAGACATTCTCTGCGGGTGCTTGCAGCAAGGATTAACTGAAGGACGAATTTCTTCCTCCAGAGTGGGTGGCTCCTCAGAGGGGGGCTTTAGCTAAGGAAGCTCTGAGAGAAAGAACCCCTTCCTCCCTTCCCACTTGGCTGTCCTCTGCCTTCCCAGGCGCTGCCTGCTGCCTCCCAGCGTGGACTGAAACCAGCATGCACTGGAGACTAGCGTGGACAGAAGACCAGTGTGGACGGAAGACCAGCGTGGACGGAAGACCAGCCACTCTCCAGTAAGTCTTCAGGCCTTCAATGCTGGATTGGGACTGCTGAGGCATCCAGCCACAAGGACCAAACAACTGCCTGGTTCTCCTTGACTCTTGGGCCTGCAGACTGCTATTGTTGGACTATATGCTAATTCAATACAACCCCCTACTAATACCGAAAAGAAAGATGATTTATGAAAAGCAATAATTCGGTAAACATGATGGCCAAGGAAGGTCAAGTCTTAACACGTCAGGGCCCCAGCAGTGGCCACAGCAGGTGTAGATGTTGTGGTTTAAAATTAAAAGTAGAAGACAACTGTAGAAGGCACGTCTAAGCAACTGAATAAATGTGCTGAGAAAATGTGCCATTTAATTCTCTCATGAATAAAGATGGCCCACATGCGTTTGCGGTTTTGCCACTCAAGAGTGATAAGATTTTTAACTCGTTTGGATGAGTGTGTTATCTTTCTCCAACCCATCATCATCATATATGAATTATTAAAATAAGCCGCGGACAGCTGCAATCTTTAAGTTCAGATGCATCTTGAGCGAAATTCGATACTGCGGCCTCGAGGGATGAGGGGGAGCGAGAGGACTCTTGCCTGCCACGCCTTCTTCACCGTTCGGCGGGCCTGGATCTGCTCGGCGCGCCGCAGGACCGCGGGCTGATTCACCTGCACTTTGGAGATCCAGCTGAGGTCTGCAGGGGAAAGAAGAGCACGCTGTGAAATGGGCCAGTTTATCCTTGGACATCAATGCTCTCTTCAAACTTAGGTTTTAAACGCATCGTCCACACAACGAACAGCAAACAAACATGAGCCTTGCGCAAGAAAGCCCGGCCACCCGACGGCTGGCTTCTTGCAAAACCAAGTGCACCGTGCACCAGGCGACCCTATATTGATTTATCACTCAGACGACGGCAGCGGCGGGGAGTACTCCTGCCCCACCCCGCACGCCTCGCTTCTGACAGCAAGACTTATTTGTGAGTGTCGGAGTCCAGGAAAGCAAATGATTAATAAACACCTAAGTGAATCAGTGCTGGGCTCACAGGCACCCTTGATCGCTACCCGCTCGCTGACAAGATTAATATTTGCTCGATGCTGATATGAGATGGCCTATCAAAGGAGAATTTTTCAAAATGTAGCAGAAATAACACTGATAATGCAGACGTTCAAAAGGGGGAAGGAGAGAAAAGCCACTTGAAGTTGCAAGGAACATCCTTGTTGCTTCTCTCCTAAAATGGGCTCTCCTGCCCTGATCTGCTGGTCTTTGTTTCTAGATGATTATAAGCAGCCTGTTAGCTTTGGTGAAAACTTGGCCAGGTCCCCAGGCAGAGGTGACATCTGGATGTGGCTCTCCCACAGAACCAGGGTGGAAGCTGTCAGCTAGTCGTGGCAAAATTGTGTCCCGTCCTCAGTGCCTGGTGAGTCACGACCTCACTCACCCTTGGAGTCCAACAGTAAACACACACACACACACACACACACACACACACGCACGCACTTCCGCTCTACCCGTGGGTGTAGAGCGAGAGGTAGCCTCATTGCACACATATTCATTTACTTTTGCAACAACTAGTTTCGTTTCCAAGTCCCTCCAAGAACCTCACATTTTGTTTGTTTTTTTTGGTTTTTCAAGGTAGGGTCTCGCTCTAGCCCAGGCTGATCTGGAATTCACTATGTTAGTCTCAGGGGTGGTCTTGAACTCATGGTAATCCTCCTACCTCTGCCTCCCAGTGCTGGGATTAAAGGCGTGCGCCACCTGCCTGGCTAGAACCTCACATTTGTGAAGCCTTTCAAAGACTGTGAGAAAAGTGAGCGGCTACAAAATCCACCTCCACGGCGGCTCTCTGCCACCACTGCCCGCTGCCCACTGCACCGCAAGGACTAGTTGGACTGCAGCGTGAACTAAACTCCAACACAGGCAACCTCGGCGAGGAAAGACGTGCCTTGCTCGCGGCTTCTCGGGGCCCCGTGTTGGACAGATCAAGGCAGTGGGATCATGTGACTGAGGAAACTTGTTCACTTCACGGCCAACCAGGAAGAGGGGGAAATGCAATCCAGGCAGGAGTCGCAGTAAGATAAGAGACCCAATGATAGGCAACCAGGGACCTGCTTCCTCCAAGAAGACCCTGCCAGCGGCTTTCACCACCCATCGGCGACTGCATGGTCTCAGAAATCCATCCAGGGACTCGTTTGTTCATTCAGCCACAGCCTCACGATCTAACCATCTCTGGAAGCGCCACCGCAGACACAGCCAAAGGGACACTTCACCAATCCCATACGTCTCAAGTTGGCAACGAAAAGGAGCCATCACGCCATGTACCACACTAGTGCAGTGCCTGCGTCTCCCGCACAGACCGACGGGACTTTACAAGAGAGATCTCGCCCATTTCCATCTGCTACTTCTCGCCGAGATCAGCATCGCAAAGAAATCCCAGGTTGGGATCTGAACGATAATGGATATTCTTCTTAAGGATCGCTAAAGAACGGATGGAATTTAGGTACATTCTTCTTTTCTGATGAAATAATTCTGTTGACCGAGATCATTTAAAATGGACTTTTAAGCATTTCAATCCACCCATTCCTGCTTCTCAAAATACTACTCTGTCCTGTGTCTTTGCTGAGGGAACTCCATTGAGAAAACAGAAGGGGGGTGGAGAGATGGCTTAGTGGTTAGGGTGTCAGTCAGACATAGTCTTGCCTCTTCTTCTGACCCAAAGACCAAGTGGGTTCCGGCGGAGCCCAGGGGAGTAAGGCCAGGGGAGACAGGCACACGAGAATTAGAATGCACCCAACTTAATGCAAGACCTAGAAGAAACTTGCTGCACCCAAACATGGAGGGGGGGGTGTCTTTCTTCTTTTATTACTATTTTTTGACAGAGACTAGGTAAAAGGTTCATGTTAAAGACCATTTCATGCAGACAGCAAAGGCGAGGAAAGCCAAGGGTGTGTGAAACATGGGGATCAAACAGTAAACTGGGGACAGAGAGGTCTGAACAGGGAGGCTGGCCACGCTGGGTCTGCCTTTGTGGGTCATAAAATACTTCCTCAAAGTTCTTCGCTTTGACTGATTCAGAAGAAGTAGTTCAGTGGAAGGAGTATGGGAAGGGGGACCAGAAAAAAAATAATGGGAACGGACTGTCCTCAAAGTATTTACATGTGTAAAATTGTCAATATATTTTAAATATTTTATTTTTATTTATTTATGAGAGAGAAAGTGCCAGGGCCTCTAACCACTACGAACAAACTCCAGACATATGCACCACCATGTGCACCTAGCTAACGTGGGTACTGGGGAATCGAACCTGGGTCCTTAGACTTTGTAGGCAAGCACCTTAACCGTAACACATCTCTCCAGCCCCAAAATATTTTTTTAAAAAAGTTCCTTGCCTTCTCTCCTGCCCTCCTTATACCTACTCCGCCACCACTGGAAGCGTTACTGCTGGTGGGAGGCCCCAAGAAATCCCGAGTTGCTCCCCATCCCTCTGCTTTCTCGTTTCCTCCCTCTGTAACCCTTAAGCCTGCGTCAAGGAGCTCCTAAACATCTGTAGTTTGTTTCCTCATTCTACGTTTTGGACCTTGCGTTCTACTTGTTTCTTCCACTTAAAATTCCATTCCTTACCTTGTATGGCGGTTTCATTCAGGGGTCCCCCATAAACTCAGGTGTTCTGGACGCTAATCTCCCCAGCTGATGGCAATTGGAAATTGAAGCCTCCTGGAGGCAGTGTATTGTTGGGGGCGGGCTTATGGGTGTTACAGCCAGTTTCCCCTTGCCAGTGTTTGGCGCACTCTCCAGTTCCTGTTATTCACCTTATGTGGGCCAGGGGGTGATACCCACCCTCTGATCATGCCATCGTTTTCCCCTGCCATCGTGGAGCTTCCCCTCGAGCCCGTAAGCCAAGATAAACCTCTTCTTCCCAAAAGCTGCTCTTGGTTGGGTGATTTCTACCAGCAATGTGAACCGGACTGCAACAGTAATGTCGGTACAGAGGAGTGGGATTGCTGCTAGACACCTGACTGTGGGCTTTGGCCTTTTGGAGCTGATTTTCAACAGGAATGTGGAGGGATTTGAAACCTTGGTCTAAGAGACGCCTTGCAGTGCTGTAAGTACAGCTTGATGGATTATTCTGGTCAGAGTTAAAAGACCTGAATGCAGTAAGAACTATGGACTGTGAGGTTTGGCTTATGAGGGTGAGAAAGAGCTGTGCCTGGACTTGGCTAGAGGCAGTTTATGTGAGAAGCTTGATGTTATGCCCGTGTCCTGAGAAGTTGTGCAGGGTTGCTTTATGTAGAAATGAACTGGTGTGAGCCGAGGGATATAGCACAGAAAAAAAAAAAAAAAGTCTTTGAGTGAACTGCTGCTCGTTCAGCTGCAATTGAAAGATTACAACCTTTGAGATTGGGCCAGCTGACCTGCACTGGGGCAACAGGAAGAATGCAGGCTCTTTTGAAGGGGCCTGAGTGCTCAAGGAGTGTCCTGTTCTTCAAAGTCTGCTTTATTACCCCCTGGATTACCCAACTGCAACCCTACCTGGTACTGTGGAGTATAAGAAATGCAGAAAAGAGAGGGCATTGAGTTTGCAACACGGTTTTGTGTTTTGGAAATGGCCATGGGCAGTGTGAAGCAGGTTTGCTGGATGCCTGCATGGAGACCCTATGGGGCCATGAGGATGAACGGTGGATTGCAGTGGAGACCCAGTGGAGATGCCAGGACCATGAGATGGCTGCTAAGGAAAGCTGCCAGCCCCGGATGAAGTTTTCCAGGACTGTGAGTAGCCTAGCTGGAGGGGCGGAATTGGAACTCCAGAGACTTGTTGCTGGTTAAAATTTTTGGACTTGGAGATTTGTCAATTGTTAAGAGTTGTTGGACTTGGAGCTACAGAGCTTGGTGTTTGCCCTGCTTAAATAATGTATTGCTTCAGTATTTCTTTGCTATGTCCAATGCCATCCTTTGCAGTGTGAATGTTTATTCTGTGCCATTATGGGCTTTTTGGGGATTTTTTTTTTTTTTTGTATTATGGCTCAACTAAAAGACCATGGACAATGGGAATGTTTGAACACCATTAGGATTGATAAAAACTATGGGGACTTTTAAAGTTGGACTGATTGCATTGTATTTTATATCATGTATAGATATCAGTTTATAGGGGCCAGGGGCGGAATGTGGAGGTTTCATTCAGGCGTCCCCCATAAACTAAGGTGTTCTGGATGCTAGTCTCCCCAACTGATGGAGATTTTGGAATGAAAGCATCCTGGAGGCAGTGCATTGTTGGAGGCAGGATTATGGGAATTACAGCCAGTTTCCCCTTGCCACTGCTTGGCACACTCTCCTGTTCCTGTTGTCCACCTTATGTTGGCCAGGGGGTGATGTCCACCCTCTGCTCATGCCATCGCTTTCCCCTGCCATCGTGGAGCTTCCCCTCGAGCCTTTAAGCCAAAATAAACCTCTTTTTCCCACAAGATTCTCTTGGTTGGGTGATTTCTACCAGCAATGTGAACCTGACCTTGCCTAAAGTGTAACCTATAGTTCATCCATTGAGACTTAGTTTAGCGCCAGGTGTGGCAGCACATATCTGTAATCCTGGCATTTGGGAGGTAGAGGTTAGAAGGATCAGGAGTTCACGGTCACCTTTGGCTACATAATATGTTGGAAGCCAGCCTCAGCTACATGAGACCCTATCTAAATAAATAATAACCAGGTATGGTGGCACATGCTGTTAGTCCCAGCACTCAGGAGGCAGAGGTAAGAGGATCACCATGAGTTCAAGGCCAGCCTGAAACTAAACAGTGAATTCCAGGTTAGCATGGACTAGAGCAAGACCCTACCTTGAAAAATCAAAAAAAAAAAAAAGAATGAATGAACGAATTGCCACAAAAGCCTACTCTTTATCTATTTATTTATTTGCATGTATGTGAGTGTGTGTACGTGCATGGGCGCATGCGTCTGGAGCTCGTTTGTAGTTACTAGAGGCCCTGGCGTACCCATTCTCTCCCACCCCCTCTACCTAGGACCCCCTCTCTCAAATAAATAAATAAATTTTTTTTATTTTTTTGTTATTTTTATTTATTTATTTGAGAGTGACATACAGAGAGAGAAAGAGGCAGATAGAGAGAGAGAGAGGAGAATGGCCTCCAGCCACTGAAAGCGAGCTCCAGACGCGTGCACCCCCCTTGTGCATCTGGCTAACGTGGGTCCTGGGGAATCAAGCCTCGAACCGGGGTCCTTAGGCTTCACAGGCAAGCACTTAACCGCTAAGCCACCTCTCCAGCCCAAATAAAATATTTTTAAAAACTAACTTTTAGCACACGTCTGACCTAAGGTGGACTGCACAAGGCCCGCCCTCACACTTCTCAGACACTAATGTGACCCTGAGACGGTATAACAGAACTCTCATGGTATCACCTTCAGCTGCTGAAAATATCATTAATGGCCATAAAATTACCCAGCCCCACATCTAATCCAGCCATAGAATTTGCCTCTGTGACCTCCCATGGCAATGAATTATATAAGTGACCATCTCATTTTATTAGCACTTAATTTGCTACTCTCCAATTTCATCAAATAACCATTGTTCCAATCTCTCGGGGCTCGGGGGGGTCGGGGGGAGGACTGACTGGTCTTTCTTATGTCCTCCATCATTTTAAGTTTTCACAAGCACTCTAGTGTCTCCGTTCTGGGAGACATGATTCTCTGTACACAATCGCACCAGGACCACAGGCTTCTCCTGGGGCCGGGATGGGTCCAAGTACACGTGTCTTTGGGAAGACATGGAACCATAATTTGAAGGCAACAGTGCTCTTCTTAGAGCTTTCCAAGGAAGAAACCCCACTCTCCGTATGTTCTTTCTCTGGTAACCAGGCCATTTTGACAGGCATAAATTCATTCTCAAATGTAATTCTCACGATCTCTTTATTATATTTTTTCCTCTTTGCTCTTAAGTAGCAACACAGATCATTTTGCCTGCAAACTTGCTTGCTCTGTCGTCACTTAAATATTCTGTTTCTATCACGTTTTGGGGATCATCACATAATTCTTAAGCCATATAATGCCAAAGGACAGCTCTGTAGAAGATGTGTCTTTGGGCTGGAGAGATGGCTTAGCAGTTAAGCACTTGCCTATGAAGCCTAAGGACCCCAGTTCGAGGCTTGATTCCCCAGGAAACACGTTAGCCAGATACACAAGGGGGCGCATGCATCTGGAGTTCGTTTGCAGTGGCTGGAGGCCCTGGCGTGCCCATTCTCTCTCTCTCCCTCCCCCTCTCTCTCTCTGCCTCTTTCTCTGTCTGTCGCTCTCAAATAAATAAATAAAAATAAACAAAAAATTAAGATATTTTTTAAAAAGATGTGTCTTTGTTTCACGTTTGTTCCTAGGGGACCCTCCAAAATTGGGATAAACATTAGAGATTAAGTATCCCATCTTCTTTTCACTCTTTCTGGGTTTTATATCTAACCGCACTGCCCATATTTATTGTCTGGTTCTGTCTCTACACAGTCACTTCCTCTTATGCACTTGTGTATTTAAATACCAGGCTTTATTCCCGAGTTCCCTTCTGGTTTTTATTCTTCTTTAATATTTTTATTTGAGAAAGTGAGATAGCTTGAGAGAGAGAGATAGTACAGCGACGCCAGGGTTTCTTGCCTATGCAAACAAACTCCGGACACATGTGCCACTTAGTGCATCTGACTTTACATGGGTGCTGGGGAATGGAACCCAGGCCAGCAGGCTTTGCACACAAGCACCTTTAACCACTAAGCCATCTCCCCGGCTCCCAAGTACCTTTCTTAGCAGCATTCAAATAATTATCTAGTATTTCTCTATTGCTCGCCTCTCATTCTAGTTTGTACTCTCCCAGCACTAGTCACACCTTCCGTAAGTGCAAGTACGTAACACAGAAACAGCTTATCAATAAAAATCTGTCCCTTTCTACCATGGTAATTTATTTATTCACTTGTACCAGGCATTGAGATTAGTGACTCGCAATCTTACCCTTAGAGAGGGTTAGCTGGCTGGAAATAAGGATTCGTTACACATTCAGCTTGCACAGTATATGAGAAGTCCCAGCCTGGTCTGGCTGCTACCCTGAAAAGCCATCCTGAGTCCTGCGTCCTTTCGTGACGGTGGGTGGGGGTCATTGAGTCCTCCCTGAGGGAATGCTCGGGGCGTCCACATCTTTTACCGCATAGTACACAGCTCTCCCAGGACTCTGCTGGTCAGGCCAGTGCTGAGAACCCAAAGATGTGCCCCCTGCTCTTGTTGCCCATTTCTCCAGTGCTAACTCTCCCATCCCCATTCCACAGTCACTTGCCTATCAGGCATTCCCTAGGGTACCAATGCAAGTCTGGCTCAATAATGCACTTCACGCATACCCTGAACAACTGCCGCTCAGACAGCTGGCACAAGGGAAGATCACCTTTGCTCTCCCAGCCGCTCTCTGTGCCAGTCCTGTCTGCTCTCCACATACGCCTCTCCTCGCCTCGCCTAGCTGGCAGGTCCCACGTCTTGCATCTTTGACGGCGGATCTGATGGCGCACAGCTGTGATCCCAGCACTGGGGAGGCTAAGTTAAGAGGATCACCTTGAGTTCAAGGCCACTGTGGGCAGCGCTGCGAGTTTTAGGTCAGCCTGGGGTTAGAAGGAGACCCTGCCTTGAAAAACAAAACACCACCCACAAAATACCGTAGGTGAAATGGTCTAAATGGAGTGTGGGAAGGGGGATGGAAGTGAGGAGTGGCTGGGAGGAGGCTTAATCAAAATTTAAGATGTTGTTCCTGGGACAAACATCCAGTCGATTCCAGGCTGACAGAGTCCAGGGGACATCAATGGGGGAAGAAACGGGCTCCCTTCCAGAATCCGAACAGAGAGACATCCCCGACGGTCAGGACCACCAAAGAAGATCCTCCAGAATTCACACGGCTCTTTCTACATCTTTGGGCTACAATTCAGATCTGCCCCCCAAACATACCTTAGGACGATGACGAGATCCACCTTTAGTGACAAACACCCCTGTGGCAGGAATGCCTGGGCCTACGGAGCCCTACAAACCATCACATTAAGACGACCACAAGCCGGGCGTGGTGGCGCACACCTTTAACCTGGAGGCAGAGGTGGGAGGACAGCCATGAGTTCGAGACCACCCTGAGACTCCATAGTGAATTCTAGGTCAGCCTGGGCTAGAGTGAGACCCTACCTCGCAAAACCAAAAACTAAAAAGAAGAAAGGAAACGTGGATCATAACCAGTAATCTGAATTCAGTTCAGCTAAAGACAAGCTTAGTGAGTCTTATCACACTAAGTGATGAAATGTAAGGTGAATGTCAGCTGTGACCAAGACATGTAAACACTGAAGGTGTCAGTGCCTTATTTGCCTTCTAATGAGGAAGCAGAGCAAGTGAGGCCCACACGCAACGCTAGCTGAAGGGAGAGAGAATGGCTGGGGTCGGGGAAGTGGGAGGAAACACCATGCTGGAAGAGTTATGCCAAGGGCTGTGGGAAGGAGGCCAGATGAGGTGCGGGTGGCTAAGCAGGCAGAGAGGAAGAGCCTTCCTTCCAAGCGAGACTTTGAGGTGGAACAACTCAGATTTAATACAGGAAGAATTAATTTTTTTTTTCCTTGAACAATCAAGTACGTACCAGAGAAAAACAGAAATGCAGCCTGAAAGGCAGGCTGGTTAGCTTCAGACAGTTCAATCCCACCTAGCAGACACCGGGGCGACCCTGAACACCCCACCTGGGAATACAGTCACCAACTGCATCAGCATCTGGAAGGAAATTCATACCTACGCCATTACTTTGCCATCTAACTAGTGAGGGGTGTAAGTCATAGCTGATCTAAACTTCAGACTTTATTTAGAGATACTCTTACTGGACGTCATATTGCCACTTAAAAACAAAACTCAAGTGACTTCTGGAAGGCCAAGTTCACAAGACTCAATAACAAATCTTACGATTAATGTAAACATTCAAAGCCATACTTCTCATACCTGATGTGAAAAGTTTAAATCCTGACCCATTAAGCAAAACTTCATTTAGAACCTGCCTGCGTTTATGGATCAGAACAAGACATTGCTCTAGGCATGGGAAAGCTTACCTTCATTCCCAGCAAGTGGGAGGCAGGAGTTTGAGGCCATCCTGAGACTACATAGTGAATTCCAGGTCAGCCAGGGCTGCAGCGAGACCCTGAGACAAGAGGATCTTAATGAACTTGAAGACAAAACAACCTGGGCTACATAGTGAGTTCGAGGCCACACGTATTAGCTTCTTGCATAAATGCTTTGAATCAGTCCCTGACCTGGTACTATTCCAAAGCCTGTCATCTTGAAATGTGTCTTTTGTGCTTTTCAGTAGCATAAATATCTCAAATAAGAAGTTCCTGGCTGGGCATGGTAGTGCACACCTTTAATCCCAGCTCTCAGGAGGCAGAGGTAGGAGGACTGCTAGGAGTTTGAGGCCACCCTGAGACAACATAGTGAATTTCAGGTCAGCCTGTGCTACAATGAGACCCTACCTCAACCAAAAAAAAAGAAAGAAAGAAAACACATTTCACTGTGGAGATCTTGAGTTTACTACGATATACTGTCAAGAAAAGCCACCATCAGGGCTGAAGGGATAGCTCAGCGGTTAAGGCATTTGCCTGCAAAGCCAAAGGACCCAGGTTCGATTCCCTAGGACCCATGTTAGCCAGATGCAAAAGGGGTGCATACATTTGGAGTTCGTCTTCAGTGGCTGGAGACCCTGGCACACCCATTCTCTCTTTCTCTCTCTCTCTGTCAAATAAACAAATAAAAATAAAATATTAGCCGGGCATGGTGGCGCACACCTTTAATCCCAGCATTCAGGAGGCAGAGGTAGGAGGATTACCGTGAGTTCAAGGCCACCCTGAGACTACAGAGTGAATTTCAGGTCAGCCCGGGCTAGAGTGAAACCCTACCTCGAAAAAACAACAACCAAAAATATTTTTTAAAAAAAGAAAAAATATTTAATAAAGAAAGAAAAGCCACCATCAGAGACTTACTAAGGGGCCCGAGGATTTCCGGGCGTGTCGAAGTGGTCACCGCTGGCCTTCGGAGCACCGCACGCTGTGCCGCAAGGCGAGCGTTCCACCACTGAGATACACCCCAGAACAAATGCCTAGTCTTCCAGCTAATGTGCTCCAGGAAAGCGTGTGATGAGAGCTCCTCTGAGCCCCTAAATATGCCTACTGGTGAGAAAGAATCATTAGGCCACAGAGAACTCCATCAAGAAGCTGGGAAGCTCTGACCCCCTGGTAGGTAAAGATGCAACACAGTCCTTTGAAAAGATGGGATCAATTACTGGAGGGGCCCAGAGCTTCAGAGGAAATGTCTTTACCAATTCCCTCTCAATCACAGGCTGCTCTCAATGAAGTACCTGGTGAAGGAGTTCCCTAAATTCAATTCTTGACGTGGAGAATGCTTGCTATCCAGCAGTACGTGTTACTTGTAACACTGCTGCCCCCTCGGGATGGGGGACCTCCACGCTAAAGCATCTGACAAAACGAACCCTGAGAAGACATTCTTATCCTAGGTATTACTTCACTTTGTTTTCTTTAAAAAAAATTATTTATTTGAGAGAAAGACAGAAATAAAGAGAACTGGTGCGCCAGGGCCTCTAGCCATGGCAAACAAACGAGATGCATGTGCCACCTTCTGCCTCTGGCTTACGTGGGTACTGGGGAATTGAACCTGGGTCCTTAGGCTTCCCAGGCAAGCACCTTAACCACTGAGCCATGTCTCCAGTTTGTATTATGTAAATGCTCCAAAACAGAGCTAAAATAATAATAGTTCTTTCATTTAAGTTTAAATCCTTTTTTTTTTTTTTTTTTTGGTTTTTCAAGGTAGGGTCTCACTCTAGCTCAGGCTCACCTGGAATTCACTCTGTAGTCTCAGGGTGGCCTCAAACCTCAAACTCATGGTGATCCTCCTACCTCTGCCTCCCAAGTGCTGGGATTAAAGGCACACGCCACCATGCCCAGCTTCATTTAAGTTTAAATAAGGGTAAGCTCAAGAAAAGGTCTAGATATTATATAATCTATACATATTATATGTATATAAAATCTATACCCATTAACAGGTTTGGCCTTTTTTTTTTTTTGGCTTTTCGTCTCACTCTAGCCCAGGCTGACCTGGAATTCACTATGTAGTCTCAAGGTGGCCTCAAACTCAAGGTGATCCTCCTACCTCTGCCTCCTGAGTGCTAAGATTAAAGGTGTGCGCCACCACACCCAGCTAGACCTATTTTTCATGAGGCTTACTCCATCACCACCGCCCAGTATTCAATTATCTTACTCTCACCGTATGTAAATCTTGTTTCAGGAAAAAAAAATCTATTATACTTTACACAGAATTTAAGGTAATACACGACCTCTCCCAGGAACAATTACTTTTGTTTTAAGTCTAAGGTAATATCTTACCTTACATGGTAAATTATGAGTAACATTTTATGAGGGTGCTAACTTTCATTTCCTAAAATTTGTCAGTTCACATTATTCCCAATGCCTAACCTTTTCAGCAAATATTTTTTAAGTGACACATGGAGAAGCACTGTGATTTTTAATTACAATTCATATGCTTGAATTTTCAAACTGATGTCTGGGCTATTCTCACACAACCATGCCAGCACTGGTCTCTGGTTCTATAGGTTAAAGGGTCATCACACAGCGTCAATGAGTCCAATTAAATGAACATGCTATTGTTTGAATATTAATTAATTTTGAAAGATAATGATATTACGGTTCGAAGCTGAAATGTCCCCCTGGGGCTCGTGTTTTGGACACCCAGTCCCCAGCCTGTGGTGCAATTTTGGACGCCGTGGAAGGAGCTTCACGAAGTGGAGCCTTCCTGGCAGAAGCAGGTTCCGATGGCTCCGCCTCACAAGCCACAGCCTGCAGCCCATGGCAGCCAGAGCTCATGTGCGGTGCCTTCCCCACTGTGAACTGAAGTCCGTTGAAACAGGGCCGAGCCATCGCCCCCCCACCTTTTTTTTTAAGGTAGGGTCTCACTCTAGCCCAGGCTGACCTGGAATTCACTGTGTAGTCTCAGGGTGGCCTCGAACTCACGGTGGTCCTCCTACCTATGCCTCCTGAGTGCTGGGATTAAAGACCACACCTAGCTTCAGGCTTACAATTTTGAGGGGAAGTTTCATGGTGGCAGGGAAAGTGTGGCATCTTGTCACTGCAGCTGGGAGAAAACAGCAAGGGTGAGCTCTCTCAACACCGGGTGGGCGGGGCCAGACTACTGACCCTCAAGACCGGCCCCGAGTGACACGCCTCCTCCAGCAAGGGCCCCTCCCAAAGGCTCCACCAGCTGGGGACTAATTATGAGGCTTAATCACAAAGATATGACGCTAGGGAAGATTCTTTATATTCAAATCACCACAGGGGATCAAGAAAAAAAAAAAAATATATATATATATATATATAAATCTGAGTCGGGTAAGTTCCAGAAGAGGACAGAGGACTTCCTTTGGTCACATTTCCGCATGAAAGAAAACAAGTCCATATGGAGATAACAAACACATGCCTAGTTTCAATTCCCAATGTATCCCAGAGTATGCTGGGATTTCTCCCTCGCCACCCCATGTGAGATTTCGGCCAGTAAACGTCCACAATCGATTATGCTTTATTTTGGCCTTAATGCTAGAACTTTCCAACATTCTATTAAAGGGAAGGGTAGGCAGTTCCAATCAGGCACCATACTAGCTGCTCTATGCCTACTCCATTTAACCTTCACAACTACTCTATAGCCTAGCTTTTACTCATCACATTCAGAAAGAAAAGCTCAAAACTCACAAGCAGAAGAATCAGGATTTGAATCGCAGTCAGCCTGACTTAAAAGTCTAAACATATAGGCTGAAGATATGGCTTAGTGGTTAAGATGCTTGCCTGCAAAGCCTAAGGACCCATATTTCACCCTCCAGATCCCACATAAGCCAGCCACACAAAGGTGAGGTAAGTGCAAGGTCGCACATGCCCACCAGGTGGCACAAGCATCTGACATTTGATTGCAGTAGCTGAGGCCCTGGAACACCAGTTGTTTCTTTCTCTCTCTCACACACACACACAAACAAATCTAAACACCTTTCAAAACAGGGACTAAGTTTTATTAAATGAGTTCCCACAGAAAACTGTAATTGAGGTCGACTATAACTACACAACCAGGTTCTTAAATTGGAGTTAAGAGACGGTCCTTTAAAACAGAAGTGAGCTAAAAAGACAAAGAGAAGGACTTATTGTGTTCATTTACTGTCCATATTACACATGACTTATGTCTTCATTTCACCACGCTATGATTTGTAGAAACAATCTCATGCTTTCTGGCTATACCTTAATCTGTGTTGAAATATAGTGTATCTAATTATGTAGAGCAAAGATGGAGGCAGAAGGAGCTTAGATCGCGGGTGACCCCCTTAAACAGCGGGCGTCACACATGTGCTGAGCACCCCTGACTGTAAGCACACAGAGCTTGAGCGGATGCTGTCTCCAGGAAGAAACAAGCAACCTCCCACGAAGTTAAGGACCACAGTGCTGCCAACACCGCCTGGGAGGGTCCCGTTCCGGACCGAATTAGGAGTGGAAGCCACCACCTGCTGGGTGCTGATTCTAAACACTCCCACAGCACCCGATCTCCAGCCATCTCTCTCCTCAGGAAGAAGCTCTTTGGGGGCACAGGCTTTGTCAAGGCGGCTGGCTGTCCCATTGCTTTCTGATGTTCTGTGACAAGTCATCAAAACCTTTCAAAAGAGGGCTGGTGAAATGGCTCAGTGGTGAAGGTGCTTGCCTGCAAAGCCAAAGGACCCAGGTTCAATTCCCCAGGACCCATGTAGACACCCAAGGGCGCGCACACATCCGGAGCTCATTTGCAGTAGCTACAGGCCCTCGCATGCCCATTCTCATTCTCAATCTCTCAAATAAAGAAAAATAAAATATTTAAAAAAAAAAAAAACCTTTCAAAGCAAACTCATTAGATGTGCCCACTCAGTAGTTGGTCCGAGTTACAATGACAGTAACTCCGTGGCACTTTACCTTGTAGTGCACGGTGGGAACACACGCAACCTACCACCTGCCCCTCTGACCCAGGCGAGCCCAAGCCAGGGTGGAAGCCACATGACCAGGGGAACTCTCTTTTTTTTTTTTTTTTTTTTTTTTTTTTGGTTTTTCGAGGTAGGGTCTCACTCTAGCTCAGGCTGACCTGGAATTCACTATGGAGTCTCAGGGTGGCCTCGAACTCAAGGCGATCCTCCTATCTCTGCCTCCCAAGTGCTGGGATTAAAGGCGTGCGCCACCACGCCCGGCTCAGGGGAACTCTCTAAAGGAGCTGGTCTTGCCAACTTTCACAGAGAAATCTGCTGCTGTCTGCGGGGCAGGACTTGACAGCCACAGAACAAGAGAGTGCTTCAGGGCAAGTGTACACAGACACAGACAGACAACAAGCGGGGTCCTGTCAAGCAAACACTCCTTTGGGGAAAGATTTCAACTTGAACCATCAGAGAGAGTGTCAGAGTCTCCGAGCAGTCTACCCATCACCCTCTCCCTCCCCTATCACCTGGTCGTGTTAACACTTGAGATTCGGGGACCATATGGTAATTGAGTATATTTCAACTTGTACCATTAGAGTGTCACAGTCTCTGGGCACTCTACTGATCACGGTCTCCCTCCCCTATCACCTGGTCATGTCAACACTGAGATTCTGGGACTGGATGGTAACTGAGTATACTTCTGGGCTAAAAGAAGGGAAGGCCACTGCCCCCAACCCACACCTCTGTACACTACCCAAGGCCCTTCTCTCACTGGGCAGTTTCTCGCCTCTTCCCATAAAACTGCCTCCCTGGCCTATCTATCTATCTTTTCCAGTTCTCCCACTTCTTGGGTGTGTGCAACTCCCAATTTTCTTCTCTCTCACGCACACACACACACCTCCTTTCTCCTTTCTCTTCTCTCTCTCTCTACCACCCCCTTTATCATCCTCCCCATTACAATAGTCTTAGATCCATGAAACTGTCCGTCTTGGGCCTCCACTGCAAACCCTGAAGCCTAACACATGGTTCCTGTAGCAGACAGCTGCAGGTTCACCGAGATGAACTTTCAGACCAGACACAGTTATGGAGGAAGGGATATTTATTGAAGCTTACAGATCCAGGGGAAGTCCCATAATGGCAGAATAAGCTGGCCTGCCTTCACAGGCCCAAGCAGAGAGAGAGAAGTACAAGCCAAAAGCCACACATCTCAGCACACTTCGGGAACTCCAGCTAGGCACACTTTGCACATCTTTAGATTGAAATCTCAAACCCTTCACCACACCTTAAGATCCACCCAGTGACACCGCCTCCAGCCAGGTGGCTGCAGATGCAAACTACAAACTAACAGAACACTGAATATATTGGGGGCCATCTATTCAAACCACCACAGTCCCAAAGCCTGAGATTGGAGGTACCACCAAAACTGACTGTTTTCCCTCCCCATTTCCTCCTTTTCCTACAGTCAGCATCAGCTCAGGCAAATCTCAGCTGAGTCAGGTGTTGCCCTCAGGGTGGGGTTTGGGAACCCAACAGAGAGGCAAAGACTGCTCATCTCTAATTTGGGGTTCCCTTCTGTGTGGCGGGGTCACACCTCCAGAAGGTTCAGGAAGTACAAGGAAGCTCTAACCTTCTCCCTCCCGTATGAATTTCCAAAGCTTAGCGCAGAGCACATTCCCCTCCAGACGTACCCCTCCTGTCCTCCCTGCCGGGCGCAGGCCCAGGCCTTCCCCCCCAGGAGGACCCACAGCGTGGTGTCACAGCCCAGCACAGCGCTTCTCCACTGCCCACGGCAAATGGCAGTCTCCCTCTTCTTCTTCCTTTCTCTTTCAAAAGAAGATCAGAAAGGAGCCCGTGATGGAAAGTGGGATAAAGCCTGTCTGAAGGTTGAGGTATGTTGTAAAGAGGTCGTGACTGTTCATGTAAAAGTTACAGGACTTAAACTGAGAAAGGCTTAAGGGACCTGTGGTAGAACAGGTGAACCTAAGCAGAGGTGGGCTCTCTGTATCTCCTCTCTTCCCTGATGGTTTATGTAACGGAGACACAACTATTTGTAGCGACTGAAAAGATTGTCTATGTTGCCAGGTCTCGTGACATCAAGGCTAAAAATCCAGATATAACTAAGTTTTCTACTATGCCTCCTAGACTTAAAACTACTAGGTAAACCGAATCTTAACAAAATTAAGATTTGTTTAGACTGTTTGGGTTTTGTTTGTTTATTTAAGCTGTGGGACATGAAAACCAAAACCAAAACCAAAAACACACAAGATTGATGTAAATGACCTTCCAAGTATTTAGTAAGATAAAGACACCTTCAACAGCCCCATGAATCCACCTCTGAGGGTTCTAAAACACGCTGACTCCATCTACCTGTGAGCCTTGTCCCCCAAGGCCTAAAAGTCACCAAGAGTGGAGACCCTCAAAGCCCATCTTCAGGCCACGGCAGCCTGAAGCCCCTACATGGGGTCAACACCCATCTGCTGCTGAAGGAACCTGGGGTCTGAACTCTGGGGAGGAGAAATGATAAACGCAGAGGCAGACATTAGCCCTGGAGGTCATGAGAGGACAGACCCAAGTTCCCTCTCCCACGACATTAACATTAACATTAAAAGGGAGGAGAGTCATTCCCTATTAACAAGAGGACTGGCCCTGGCTAGAGACATAGAAAACATTATTAAACTTTGTGGTGGTTTGATTCAGGTGTCCCCCATAAACTTAGGTGTTCTGAATGCTACGTTCCCAGCTGATGCAGATTTGGGAATTAAGGCTTCATGGAGGCAGTATATCATTGGGGGCGGGCTTACGGGTGTTATAGCCAGTTTCCCCTTGCCAGTGTTTGGCAAACTCTCCTGTTGTGATGTCTACCCTCTTGCTCTTGCCATCATTTTTTCCTGCCAGCGTGGAGCTTCCCATCAAGCCTGTAAGCCAAAAAAACCTCTTTTTTCCCAGAAGCTGCTCTTGGTTGGGTGATTTCTACAAACAATGCAAAACGGACTGCAACAAAGGTTATTAAACTTTCAGAGTCAAAAATTTTCAGAAAATTAAGAAAAATGTCTAGGGTCAAATATTCAAAAATTAGGGCAGTAGACAGAAGCATGTCTGCTAAGTGTTCATGAAAGAGCTAATCAGAATCAGGATTAGGACCAGGTAATTTCAGAATCTTTCCTTCCTTTTCAGACCAAAATTAACATCAATACCCACAGGCCAAAACAAGCGTGGCTACACTTAAGAGGACCTTTTTGGGGAGCAATTACCCGCAGCTCCTTTCATGTGAGGCGCTGCCCTGGGGAGGGAAGCTGGAGTCCAGAGAGCCGGGAGTGGCAGGGAGAGGGTCTGGATTTTCAAATCACAATCTGCCAGGCGTGAGATTAAACCTTCACCCCGCTCTTGTCTCCACTCGCGTTTCCAGGGAGCCGAGGCAGGCTGGGGAGAGGAAGAGCTGCACACACGCATCACACACCGGAGCTGAGTGAAGGATTTCAAAGTGTCTTTTCATGCCTTTAGCTCAAAGATGAACACATTTCAAGGTGACCCAATCCTCAAGCGACAGTGTTTTAAAAGGACCAGAACTCTCCACTTAAACAATTTCTAGTGACACGTTCGAATCGCATCCCCAAGGGCTCTGCCTGCTCTCTCATTCACTGGCGTCTTTCCTGGAAGAGCGTCCCGTTCTGAATGAGTGCTTGAAGTTGGTCTTCCTTCCTAATACTTAAAACCCACAGGGCTCTGATGTTTTCAAAAAGTGCTTTATCAGTTAGCAGGCACCACGGAGGAATTTTAATTATTTAATTATACAACAAACCCAAATTATGACTTTATGGTTTTTCTGTTTATTAAAACAGTATCAGAATAATAAAAGAGCCGGGCATGGTGTCGCAAGCCTTTAATCCCAGCACTCGGGAGGCAGAGGTAGGTGGATTGACGTTGAGTTCGAGGCCACCCTGAGACTACAGAGTGAATTCCAGATTAGCCTGAACTAGAGCGAGACCCTACTTCGGAAAAAAAAAAAAAAAAAACCTCGTCAGGCGAGCTTATGAGCAAAATGTTTAAAAAGACTTCAGAAGTAGAAAGAATAAAAGTATTGCCTGGCATGGTGGCACACACCTTTAATCCCAGCACTCAGGAGGCAGAGGTAGAAGGATCGCTGTGAGTTCGAGGCCACCCTGAGACTACATAGTGAGTTCCAGATTTGTTTGGACTACAAGCGAGCCCCTACCTCAATAAAACAACAGGGCTGGGGAGATGTCTTAGCAGTTAAGGAGCTTGCCTGTGAAGCCTAAGGACCCAGGTTTGATTCACCAGGACAAACATAAGCCAGATGCACAAGGGGGCACTTGTCTAGAGTTTGTTTGCAGTGGCTGGAGGCCTTGATGCGCCCATTCTATTTGCCTTTTTCTCCCTCCCTCCCTCTCTCTCTCTCCAATAAATAAATGAATGAATAAAATATTTTAAAAAAAAATAAATAGAAAAAATGAAATCTAAGAATGCATAGTCACCATACTGCCTGTATGTGCTCCATAGAGAATGATTCTTTCCTCATCACAATATTACTTAGTCATTGTAGGAGAACAATATGGTGATACTAGGAATCTGAATATTCAGTTCATGTATGTGAGGGAACGCGAGGCTGCTTTTGTAGAAACCATCCCATGAGAAATATCCTTCCCAAGCAAACCTCTGCCGGACTGTGAATGCATCTTTACCTGCCCTGCCTCGTTCCTGGATTCAGTTTTGCCACTGCCTATGTAACAGGTGACGTGCTTGAGCTCTGGGAGAAATCACAGACCAAAACACACGGCCCTTGGGAGCCCTTACAATGATCAAGCAACTAAACACGGGCACTGCATATAGGAAGGGCTGGTTGTTCGAGTGTCTGCCTATGAGGATGAATCCTGAAAATTCACTTGGGGCGATGTCCGGGTCAGCACAGGCACTTGGCCACACACGCATGAGGACCAGGGTTCAGACCCCAGAAAGATGGCAAGTGTCCGGCGGGTATGGCAGCTGCCCATAATCCTAACACGTGAGGGACAAGCAGGCTGGCGAAACTAGCTGAGGTTCAAGTGAAAGACCCTGCCTCCAAAAACATAGCCGAGGGCTAGAGAGATGGCTTAGCAGTTAAGGTGCCTGCCTGCAAAGCCAAAGGACCCAGGTTCAATTCCCCAGGACCCATATAAACCAGACGTACAGGGTGGTGCATGTATCTGGACTTCCTTTGCAGAGGCTGAAGGCCCTGGTGTGCCCATTCTCTCCTCCCCCCCCTTTCTCAAATAAAAAATAAAATAAAAATATTTTTAAAAAATAAAATAAAAAATAAAGACAAGAGCTGCAGAGATGGCTTAGCGGTTAAGGCATTTGCCTGCAAAGCTAAAGAACCCAGGCTCAATTCCCCAGAACACACGTTAGCCAGATGCACAAGGGGGCACATGTGTCAAAGAGTTCGTTTGCAGTGGCTGGAGGCCCTGGTGTACCCATTCTCTCTCTCTCTCCTCCGTGCTTTCTCTGTCAAATAAATTAAAAATAATATATATATATATATATATATATATATATATATATATATTTGGTTTTTTGAGGTAGGGTCTCACTCTAGCCCAGGCTGACCTGGAATTCACTATGGAATCTCAGGGTGCCTTTGAACTCACGGCGATCCTCCTACCTCTGCCTCCTGAGTGCTGGGATTAAAGGCATGCACCACCACGACCGGCTCAAAATATTAAAAAATATTTTTAAAAATAAAGACAAGGGCTGGAGAGATGGCTTAGCAGTTAAGCGCTTGCCTATGAAGCCTAAGGACCCCGGTTTGAGGCTTAATTCCCCAGGACCCACGTTAGCCAGATGCACAAGGGGGTGCATGCATCTGGAGTTTGTTTACAGAGGCTGGAAGCTCTGGCGTGCCCATTCTCTCTCTCTCTCTGCCTCCTTCTCTCCGTCGCTCTCAAATAAATAAATAAACAAACAAAAAAATTAAAAAAATAAAGACAAGCCAGATGTGGTGACAAAAAAATCCCAGCACTCCAGGAGGCAGAGGTAGAAGGATCACCACGAGTTCAAGGACACCCTGAGACTACATAGTGAATTCCAGGTCAGCCTGAACTAGAATGAGACCCTACCTCAGAAAAACAAAAATAAATAAATAAATAAAAATAAAGATGAGAGCGACTGAGGAAAAAACCCGATGCCAACCTGTGGCCTCAACATGCACACACACACATACCCCCCTCCACACACACACGTCCGTGCACACACCACATACACATGCAAAACAAAATGAAAAAAAAAAAAAAAAACAAACTTTTCTCGGGCCTCCTTCCCCTCTCTTTCCTAGACATCAATCCTAAACCACTGAGCTGGGGATGGGGGAGGCGGAACCACCACATCCGGGACAGGGGCGCACCTGGCCTTGTCTACAGTGGGGCACAGGAATCCAGTCAGGCAAAGGGGGCACCCGGGGCATGGGGCCTAGAGTCGAGAAGGGGGAATCTGCACAAAGGAGCCCCAGCGCCTGCGGGGTACGGAGAGTGGGGGCGGACAGGGCCAGGAAGCGGGTGCCAGGGCCAGGGAGGGTGAAATGCTGACCGGGCAGGGGAAGTGTGGCTCCACGCGTGGAGGGTCTAACCAGAGAACAGCCTGTGTGGGGCATTGGGGGGGGGGGGGTAGGGGGTTCAGAACTGGACACACCACAGTGAACTCTTGGTTTTCAAGATACAGAGATCCAGGCAGACAGGTAGATATGGGTAGGTAGATAGACAGATGCATTATTTCTACATATGTTTTTTTTTTTTTGGTTTTTCAAGGTAGGATCTCACTCTAGCTCAGTCTGACCCTACCTCAAAAAAACAATAAATAAATGAATAAAGATTATAATCCATTTAAGGATCAGTCTAAGTCAGGCATAATGGCACACTCTTCTGATCAATGTCATTCTCCACTATATAGTGAGTTGAAGGCCAGCCTGGGCTACAATTGAACTATCTCAAAAACACCAGTCTAAAAAAAAAAAAAGACAGTTCAGATATATCTACCTAATTCCTTATATGAACAAAAGTAAATGGAAAAAAACAATAATGTTTGCAGTCTTTTAAATTTGTTTTGACTTTTTAAAAAACATTATTTATTTATTTGAGAGAGAGAATGGGCACGCCAGGGCCTCTAGCCACTGCAGCTGAATTCCCGGCACATGCCCCACCTTGTGCTTGTGAGTCCTGGGGAATCAAATCAAATCAAACTGGGTCTTTTGGCTTTGCAGGCAAACACCTTAACCAGTAAGCTATCTCTCCAGCCCATGTTCTGATTTTTTTGAAGTATGATCTTACCACAAAGGCCAGGCTAGCCTTAACATCATAATCCTCCTCCCTCGGCCTCCCAAGCGTTGCTGCCATAGCTGGCTGAAACCCTGTTAACTGTACCTGTGGCCTGACGTTGGTCCTGAACTGACCAGCTCTGTAAAGGCACGGTCCATCCTTGTCCATCTTGCACACCACCCTCAGAACTGTCTGCACACACGTAATGCCATCACCTACTCAAGCCTGGTACTAGGAATCTACCTAACACTCCGCGTACCTCTCAGTACCCAAACAACCTTGAGATAAGTGCCCGTATAACCATTTCACAAATGGAGTCTTTTGCCCAAACATCACACGGCTTACACCCAGGCTATTAAGAGAGCCAAACTACATAAACCAATAACGCTAGGCTCCGTTATGATTTTACTATGTGTGAGTTATATTATTTTTCACGTTTAGGAAAATCTGAATGAAGTCTCCTAGCTCATTAATATCTGAACTAACAACACGCTAAAAACAGCAAAAATCGGGCTAGAGAGATGGCTTAGTGGTTAAGGCGCTTCCCTGTGAAGCCTAAGGACCCAGGTTCGAATTCTCTCTCTCTCTCTCTCTCTCTCTCTCAAGTAAATAAAAATATTTTTAATAGCAAAAATCAGAGGCACATTTGCAAAATTTTGTAAGCATGTAAAACGGTACAAGATGTCCAATATCATTACTTACAGGGGAAATCCGTGACAACTTTGCCACCAGCACAGCCACTCGAAATACAGTTGACATTATCTCCAGGGAGTTGGCTTAGCGGTTAAGACACTTGCCTGCGAAGACTAAAGACCCAGGTTCGATTCCCCAGGACCCATGTAAGACCGCTGCATAAAGTGACACGTGTGTCTGGAGTTAGTTTGCAGTAACTGGAGGCCTTGGCGCGTCCATGCTCCATCTATCTGCCTCAACCAACTCCCCTCCCTCTCTCATATAAGTACATAAAATATATTTTCTTAAATTATTCCCGGGGCAC
The DNA here is from genome assembly GCA_036346955.1 of Dipus sagitta. Classification (NCBI taxonomy): domain Eukaryota; kingdom Metazoa; phylum Chordata; class Mammalia; order Rodentia; family Dipodidae; genus Dipus; species Dipus sagitta. The sequence goes on along the minus strand of CM070789.1, from coordinate 11,116,463 downwards.
GGCAGAAGTATTCAACCATCACGAGGTTTGTATCTGGTGTTCTCTGGGGTTTTGTTTCCCTGGAAAGTGGAAGGCGGGCTCAAAGGTCAAGGCTAGCCCCCACACCACTTCCGCTTGGGTGACGCCGCTGTGCACATCGGGGCCCCGCGCCGTCGCCGCCCGCCGCGCGAGGTGCCCGGGGCAGGGAGCGGGGCTCGAACCGACGCTTACCGAACTCGGTGCCCCGAGGGTGCGCGGCCATGACCGACGGTAGCGATGCACGCGGTGGGCGCCCGCCTCCGCCCGGCCTTCCTCCTTCCTCTTTCCCCCGGCCACGCCTACCCATATGGCCACGCCCACTCCGGCGCAGCGCCCGCGCTCCCCGACAGACCACGCCCACTCCTGCGCGAACGCCCTCGCTCCACAACAGGCCACGCCCACTTCTGAGTGCACGGCCGCGCTCCATGCCAGGCCACGCCTACTCCTGCGCGAACGCTCGCGCTCCACAACAGGCCACGCCCACTTCTGAATGCACGCCCGCCCTCCATGCCAGGCCACGCCCACCCTAGAACGCACGCCTGCACTCCCCGACAGGCCACGCCCACTCTGCATAGCCGCCCGCGCCCCCTGCAAGGCCACGCCCAATCCCGACACCCCGCGCTCGCCCCGCCCACCCCGTGGTATTCTCCACCCCTGCCCCGCCCCGCGCCCTGGGTTTCTGTGGTTGTCAGCACCCAGGAGCACTGGGTGGCAAGGAAGTCCTGCCATCTACTCTCCTACCCCTCCACCCGGTAAGAGATTCCAGAAGTACCTACTTCCGGGAAGCAGTGCTGCTGACATCCAGTTAAAAATGCATGAGAGGGGCTGGAGAGTGGCTAAGGCGCTTGACTCCGAAGCCTAAGGATCGAGGTTTGATTCTCCAGGTTCCCACGTAAGCCAGATGTACAACGTGGCACATGCATCTGGAGTTCATTTGCAGTGGCTAGAGGCCCTGGCATGCCCATTCTCTCTCTCTCTCTGTATCTAATAACTAAGTAAATAAATAAAAATAAAAATCTTTAAAAAAAATGCATGAGGGCTGGAGAGATGGCTTAGAGGTTAAGGCGCTTGCCTACAAATCCAAAGAAATCCAGGTTCGATTCCCCTGGACAGACGTAAGCCACATGCACAAGGTGCTCCATGCATGTGCGTTTTCAGCAGCTGACGGGCTTGGCGTATCCATTCTCTCTTTGCCTCTTTCCCTCTCCCTCAAATAAACGAAAATAAAATATTTTTTTAAATGCTTGAGTGTTTTAAGTCTGCTTCAGTGATACGCTCTTAGGAGCCTCTGGATCTCTGTTTTGGTAGATGTTGAGTATCAGCAGGGTCTGTCTCCTTCACCCTGGCGCTGATTATCAGGTTCAGCATGAAAACAGACTCATGCTCAGGGAATTTTGCGGGAAGAAGGGCTGGAAATATTTTAAGAGCCATAGGTTGAGACATCTCACTCAGGAGGCATTCCCTTCCCCCCAAAATAACTGACTGCTGCTCCCACAGTAAACCATAACCCCAAGGGGACTTACCTGCAACCCCACTGAGGAGGGTGCCCTGCGGAATGGGGGCAGAGATGAGGGAAAGAATGGTACCAACACATGATGTAGCTATACGAAATATGTTGTTAATAATAATAAAATTTAAAAATGCTTAAATGAGGGCTGGAGAGATGGCTCAGTGGTAAAGGCACTTGCCTGCAAAAGACTAAAGACTCAAGTTCAAGTCCCAGTACCCACATAAAGCCAATTACAGAGTGGCACATGCATCTGGGGTTTCTTTGCAGAGGCTGGAGGTCCTGGTGCGCCCATTCTCTGTTTGTCTCTATTGCTCCGTTTGCAAATAACTATTTTTTTTTAATGCTCACTGTATGCCCTGTGTGGTGGCGCACACCTTTAATCCCAGCATTTGGGAGGCAAAGGTAGGAGGATCACCGTGAGTTTGAGGCCACCCTGAGACTACATAGTGAATTCCAGGTCAGCCTGGGTTAGAGTGAGACCCTACCTCTAAAACCCAAAAAGAAAAAAAAAAAATGCTCACTGTAATCCCAGCACTTGGGATGCAGAGGCAGGTTTGCCTTGAGTTGGAGGGCAGCCTGGGGCTAGAGTGAGTTCCAGGTCAGCCAGGGCTATAAGGAAATGTAACCTCTGAAAAACAAAACAACAAAAAAGTGCGTAAGTGCCAATCATGTTGAACAAAAGGAATCTCACAAACGTTCAGCTAACCAGGGAGAGGGCCCAGTGGTTTTAAGAGGCTTGCTTACAAAGCCTACCAGCCCAGGTTCAGTTCCCCAGCACTCACATAGGCTAGATGCACCAAGTGGTGCATGTATCTGGAGTTCATTTGCAGTAGCAAGAGGACTTGGTGTGACCCGGACCCCAGTTATGTCAGAGGGAGAGGCTTTTCAGCCTCTGAAAATGGCAACTCCTTCTCATCCTCAGGTCATCCAAGTCCATATATATATATACTGGCATTTTGTTGATTCAATGTAGGCTCTCACTCTAACCCAAGGTGGTCTTGAACTCATGATCTTGCCTCTTACCTCAGCCTCCTAAGTGCTGGATTAGACAGGAACCACTAGACCCAGCTAAGATACTGGCTTTTTCTGTGTGTTTGCCAAGCAAGGTTTCACTTTAGTTCAGGTTAACCAGGAACTCACTCTGTAGCTCCAGGCTGGTTTTAAATTCATGGCTATCCTTCTACATCAGCACCACCATACTCTGCTAGTTAGAGGCTTTTTAAAAAAATAATTTTTGCTGTTTTTCGAGGTAGGGTTTCACTCTAGCCCAGGCTGACCTGGAATTCACTATGTAGTCTCAGGGTGGCCTCGAACTCACATCGATCGTCCTACCGCTGCCTCCTGAGTGCTGGGATTAATGGCATGTGCCACCACACCCAACACTCTCTATTATAAATATTTTATTTCTATTTATTTATGAGACAGCATGAGTGGGCATGCCAAGGCCTCCTGCCACTGCAAACGAACTCCAGATGCACGCATCACTATGTGCACCTGCCTTACATGGGTACTAGAGAATCGAACCTGGGTCCTTAGGCTTCACAGGAAATATCCTTAACTGCTAAACCATCTCTACAGCACCCCCTCGGCCTGTTTTTTTTTTTTTTTTTTTTTTTTTTTTTTTTTTGCCAGTATGTAAGGTATGCACATGTGTGAAGACCAGAGGTTGATGTGGGAGCCCTTGATCTCTCCCCACTTTATTTACTAAGGCATGGTCTCTACTAGAGCCCAAAACTCAGCCAGCCTGTCCTACCCTAACAGATTTCCTCCCATGCACTTGGATTACTGGTGGTAGGGTATCACTCTAATCCAGGCTGACCTGGAATTCGCTATGTAGTCTCAGGCTGGCCTTGAACTCAGACTCTGCCTCCCGAGTGCCGGGATTAAAGGTGTGCGCCCCCCCCCTTTCATATTTTTTTGCAAGCAGAGACACAGAGGCGAGGCGGGGGGGGGGAGAATGAATATAGGGCAAGCCAGATACGCTACATACTGCTACAAACTCCAGATGCATGCGCCACTTTGTGAATCTGGCTTTATGTGGGTATTGGGGAATCGAACCCAGGCAAGCACCTTAACCACTAAGCCATTTCTCCAGCCCTACAATCTTTCTTTTGTTTTTTTCGAGGCAGGGTCTCACACTGGCCCAGGCTGACCTGGAATTCACTATGTAGTCTCAAGGTGGCCTCGAACTCATAGCGATCCTTCTACCTCTGCCTCCCGAGTGCTGGGATTAAAGGCGTGCACCACCACCCCTGGCCTACAATCTATTTCTTCCTGATTATTGCTCTCTCCAAAAAAAAAAAAAAAAAAAAAAAAAAAAAAATTATGTCTGTTTCCCCTTAAGCTTGGCTTCAAAGAAGAAACAAGGCAACTAATAAAAGAATGCCAACGTTGTTTACTGACGTTGAAAAAAAATGCTCAAAAGAACTGACTTTCGGGCAGGTTCGATTCCCCACTACCCACATAAACCAGATTGTACAAGGTGGTGCATGTGTCTGGAGTTCGTTTGCATTGGCTGGAGGCCCTGGAGCACCCATTTTAAGAAAGAGAGAGAAAAGCAAAAGGGGGTTGAAATTGACTTTCCATCTGCTTCCTGGAAAAACCCATGGGATGACCCCAAAACTGAGATAACTCCCGAGAAGGCAGATTAAGATTAGACAGTAACTCAGGATTCCACACAGGAAGCGAGGGGAGTGCACAGCACCTGGAGGCAGATGAAAATTCTCTGGAGAGGCGCACACTTCAGTGCCAGGCTGGCCAGCTGCAGGTGGGGTACCTGGAAGTCTCTCTGGTCTGGTGTGATACGGTGGTAATGCAGGGTGTGGGGGGGTAGGAAAAGTTTAACAACAGAGCACTTGTGACATCGCAGCACCTTCAGAGGCAATGGGACAGTAGTGGTGAAGATGGAAAATAGAAGAGAGAATTTCATACTGTCAAGTCTGAATAAAGTGGGCAAAGTAACAAGTGACACGATACGAAAGAGCACACGGAAGGTCTTGGGAACTGAATCCTCAAGGCTCAAGTGTGAGCAGTCAGCTAAGAGTGGACCAAGGGGCAGAAAAAGACACAGCCAATGAAAAGTGCTCATGACAGACGTGACCTCACAGGCAGCTATGGAAGTGGCAAAAGTCAGGAGCCAGATGAGGGCAAAAGGCCCACGTGAAAGGAAGTTGTAGCTTAAAACAGTGCACTCTCCTCCAATTTCAAAGCCATTGCCTTTAGTACTGCATATAAAAGAAGGGACGAGGGCTGCAGGGATGGCTTAGTAGTTAAGGTGTTTGTCTACAAAGCCAAAGGACCCAGGTTCAATTCCCCAGGACCCACATAAACCAGATGCATAAGGGGGCACACCCATGTGCAGTTCGATTTGCAGCGGGTGGAGCCCTGGCATGCCCATTCTCTCTCTCCCTCTTTCTGTCAAAATATTAAAAAAAATAAATAAATAAAAGGGACAAGAGGCAGGCCAGCCAGAGGGAGTAGCTTGGAAAGCACTAAGGCTCCAACCAGTGAAAGAACACAGAACACCCCAAGTATGACTGAAAGGAGGCAGTCCTCCCTGAAATGACTGTATACGTGCTTTCACTGTTTAGCAAGTCAAAGCTATGGGGAGTCTAAGCATAAGACAGATCACGAGTTTGCATCAGATCAGATCCGAAGTTATTTGTTTATGAGGAAATCTTTAGACAAGCTGTGAGTTCCTTGTTTTCTAGGAGCTCCATCCAAAGTACAGTCTTTTATGTCCCCAAGTTTTTAATCTTTGCCTGTACAAAGATTTTTTGTTTTGTTTTGTTTTTTCATGATAAGGTCTCACTCTAGCTCAGGCTCACCTGGAATTCACTCTGTAGTCTCTGGGTGGCCTCGAACTCTCAGTTATCCTTCCAGCTCTGCCTCCCGAGTTGCTAGGATTAAAGGGGTGTGCCACCACGGCCAGCTTCAAGATTAACTCTCTGCCAATTAGCTTGATGTTCACACCAGGCCAAGCGTGGTACCAGAGGAAAGTCCAGATTCAGGAGCCCACAGGACCCACATGGCACAGGAGATGAGGAGTCTGATGTGTTAGGTATGTTTGAGACACACAAGTAATGCCCCAAACTCTGGGCTCGGAGAGGCAGGATGGATATTCAATTTGAAATGTGCCAGAAAACAACAGATGCAATATTCAAAGATTATCCTTTCTACTGGAGAGAATGTTAACTAGAAAAGACAGCTCTAGCCAGGCATGCTGGTGCACGCCTTTAATCCCAGCACTTGGGAGGCTGAGGTAGGAGGATCACCATGAGTTCAAGGGCAGCCTGAGACTACATAGTGAATTCCAGGTCAGCCTGGACTAGAGTGAGACCCTACCTTGAAAAACCAAAGAAAAAAGTAAAAAGAAAAAACAAGACAAGACAGCTCAGATCTAGAAAACAGTGAGATCAAATAGTAAGGTGTAAGGAAACCCAGGAGTTTGGTTTCATAGAAACACAGAAAATGTATTTCCCAAAGCAGGAAGTAGACAACTGGTGAATGCTATGGAACATGTAGTAAGCTGGCAGAAAAGAAATTTGCGGGACATGACTGGCAAGTGTCAATGCTATAGCTACTTGGAACTTCCTATTAGAATCTACTGGAGGACCCTTGTATTACTAGTGACAGACTGGAAGCCATCTAAAAATGATCACATCCTTTCCTCGGAACCTGTTACCTCAAATGCAAAAGAACTTTCCAGAAGTCAGTGAGGGCCATGAAATGGGCCAATGGGCCCCATGGAGTGATAATTGTAAGCAAGTGAAAAACGCAAAGTGAGGTCAGTGCAGAAGACGCAGTGCTGCGAGCTCGGACAGCAGCCAGCGAGCTGGGCGCGGCCAAGCGGACATTAGTGAAAAACGCAAAGTGAGGTCAGTGCAGAAGACGCAGTGCTGCGAGCTCGGACAGCAGCCAGCGAGCTGGGCGCGGCCAAGCGGACATTAGTGAAAAACGCAAAGTGAGGTCAGTGCAGAAGACGCAGTGCTGCGAGCTTGGACAGCAGCCAGCGAGCTGGGCGCGGCCAAGCGGACATTAGTGAAAAACGCAAAGTGAGGTCAGTGCAGAAGACGCAGTGCTGCGAGCTTGGACAGCAGCCAGCGAGCTGGGCGCGGCCAAGCGGACATTAGTGAAAAACGCAAAGTGAGGTCAGTGCAGAAGACGCGGTGCTGCGAGCTCGGACAGCAGCCAGCGAGCTGGGCGCGGCCAAGCGGACATTAGTGAAAAACGCAAAGTGAGGTCAGTGCAGAAGACGCGGCGCTGCGAGCTCGGACAGCAGCCAGCGAGCTGGGCGCGGCCAAGCGGACATTAGGGGGAAGGCGGCGTTGTCGTCTCCTGCGCTCTTCCCAGTGAGACGAGCTGGACTAGGCAGGACTGCCTGAGCTATAAATGAAGTAGTCTTAAACTACAAATTTGCCGAAACAGGTTATAGCATTAGGAAACCAGTAATACTTTATTTTCATGAAAACTAAAAAGAAATGCCCTTAGCGTATTAATTTCAGAAATACCAAGAAACATGCAATCCAATAGGGCCCATGTCCACTTTATTTAGGGAGGTCAGACTGGCTGTCAGTAAGCTGTGACACAGCGACAGCACCGTGGAGCAGAAAACCAGCCACGCCACAGGCAGGTGCCAGCCGCCTCTGCCCATGGAGCAGTGCTCTTGGCTCTCAAAGGCTCTTGCAGCTGATGGCATTTATTCTGGTTGTCAACAATCCTCAAACCAGAACCACATCTTTTGGTTGTTTTTTTCTTTTCTTAACCAAAGTTATCCAAGGCCATTCAAAAGGTGAGAACAAACTGACAGGTGTTATTTGTGTCTCAAGTCTCTGCAATTTACCAGTTTAACCCTTTCATATTTTATAAAGTAAATTATTACCAGACTAAACTCAGCTGGCCCAATTAATTTTAAAGGTCAACATAGCTTGTTGTATGTGACTGAAACTTAAAAGGGAAGTAAAACAATATACTGTGAGCAGTGACAGTTACCCCGCCTTCATAAAGCCCGGCAGCTCTATCTGACATGCACACAGAGAAACACCTCCGTGCCTAACAGTCACTAAACGTTCATCAGTCTGGAGGGACTGGAAGACTGCTAGGGTTTTAAGTAATTTTTTTTTCTTTTTGCTATTTTCAACTGCTTTCATCCCCCACCCCGCTTATAACCAACATGCATCATTTAAAAAAAGCAAGTCAAGCATTTCTATCAAATCTATGAGGTAAAAGCATATCAGCAAAATACATGAAAATTCAAGTTTACAGAATTCAATTTCAAAATTAGGAAATGTTTAGTACATATTCTATAATCAAATCGTCTTTTGCTATGGCTGTGACTAATGTAAAAAACATTCTAGCTACTTCCATTTGTAATATTAATAATATCAGCATTTCTCAGAAAAACAAGATTGCTTTGTTTTAGAGGCATTTTATTTAGATAACTAACAAATAATTAGATGTTCAGAAGCAGCGTACAATGAAAGAGAAATCAAATCAGTTACTGTATCATGTGTTTCCTCCTCTTTATAAGTCTAAAGCAAAGAGGGGGAAAAAAAGGCATCCACTTTGAGGGAAAAGTCAGAAAAATAGGCCAATATATTTTTCTTCCCCATAACAGAAATAACTACAGGAAATGTAATTGTAATAAAGGAATTGGATGTTGGCTTGCACACACTCAATGACGATAACAGGCGGCCGCACTACAAGAGCACCGCCACCCACCTTCGTGGGAGACACCGAGTGTGCACTCACAGGTCACCCAGTCAGTCTAGTCGTCAGAGCTCGCAGCTAAGTCCCAGTCCCATTATTTCCCGCCCTGTCTGCCGGAGCAGAGTCGCTCTGGAGGGCTGACGCTGTCTTCTGCTTGCTCCTTTAGTCCGTAAAGATACACTACGTATGGCACGTGCTTCAAGTTCAGGCCTTCACTTCAGGAGTTGAAGAATAGATGGAATCTGAATTCTCTGATGCAATTTCTTCTACAAAGAAAAGTCAATTATCAGAGGAAAGCAAACAACAAAATTGTGTAAGCAATTATAAAATTACAACAAGTCACTCTCAGTTTCTTCTAATAATAATCTGAAATTTTCCTTCTTACACCATCAGCCAATCTAATAAAATCACCAAATATTTGCCAATGCTACCACTAACATCTATACTTGTTCTTCATTGGTATTCCTTTAACCAAAGACACATGACCACTAATAAATCCTTTCTCCATACTATAGTCTAGGCAATCCTTATAAACACTTGAATCCAAGTTTAGTCTATGCCTCCCCTTAAGCTTCAAAGGTTCCTCGCTGGGTCCACACAAAGCTCCCTGCGTTCTAACACAGCCAAGGCATGCTGGGCGGCCCAGCTGCTCTTCCCTGCTCTTTAAGCAGGAGCCAGTGACGTTCACGTCCCTTGGTGCTTCCAAGCCTTAAGATAGTTCTTCTGTTTTCTCCTGAACTCTTCCATCCTGTCCTGACCAACACCCCACTACTGAAACCTTGCCCATCACCCATACTCATCCCCAGGTGCAAGTTTAAATGTCACTTTCAAACAGCCTTCTTTGACTCCCCCTTGCAATACACTTGTGACACAATTGCAGTGTCTTCAAAAGGCACCTGGTCTCCTGTGCTCTGAAGTCGGCCTTCAGCCAGGCCACTGCTGCATCTTGGTGCTTTGTACTGTGCACCAGGAATTCAAATGTTTCCTTCTAATATTTATACTCAAGTCTGGCGTGATTTAAGCATACATTTTTAACAGATTTCTTTTGCCAATAACCAAAACGCATGCCACTTCCATGTTCCACGTTATGTGAGTTCATTTGTACTCACCAAGCTCCTCCTCTGCGGTTTCGGGGAAACTCATCTTTGGCTTTGTCAGCTCACCACTGTCCTCTTCTAAGGGGGGGAGGGGAGGGGAAAAGCACTGGTGATTAAAGATGTGAGTTACGAGCACAGTGAGACAAGACTGTACCAAGCAATAACCCGCAGTAGGAACAACTCTTTTTCTTTTTAGATAAGGTCTCGCTCTAGCCCAAGCTGACCTGGAATTCACTATGTAGTCCCAGGCTGGCCTCAAACGCACTGCGATCCTACCTCTACCTCCCAAATGCTAGGATCAAAGGCGTGCGCCACCACACCTGGCCACAACTCCTTTTCAAATAACTGATTCTAAAATAGTAGCTCTTCCTTCAGTAATTACTCTTAGCACTACAACTGTTCTGGGACTAGTAACTAGTTTGACTTTTTAGATATACAAACTAAAGACATGCCTATTTTATTAACAAGGACAAGTAACATTGCAAAGATTAGATACATTTACTTATAAATTCTGTAGGACAAAAACAAACTAAAGAACACAGTGACTAATTTACAATCATGACTTATCTTGGCTTAAAGACATTACATAAATCAAAATCAATAGGAAAATTAAATATCGACACAGAATGAACTATAATAAATAAATAAACATACAATCACGAATTCCGCTAACTCTGAATAAAACTCTTACCAGGAAGCACACATTTCCAAAGGCCGTAAGTTTTCCCTACTACTGTTTGCCACAGTCTCAACGTCCCATCTTCAGAACCGCTGGCATAGAGTTCTCCATCAGGACTAAACCTCACACAATGGATGGGACCAAAGTGTCCTTTGTAGGACTCTGAAAATGGTGGGGATGAGGGTTATTAGATAATACCAAATTATTAGGTTAAGCACTAATACAGTAGGGAAAATACTATTCAGTTGTTGGGGAGAAAAAAACTCCTAAGAGCAAATACAAAAAATTATACCTAATTTAAAAATGAAGTGATTCTCATTACAAATTACTACATCATCTCTACCATCTCTCTAAGATTACCCCTTTCCAAATCTAGCATATACCAGCTCAGGATGGAACCCCCCCCCCAAAAAAAAACACAGAACAGAACAGAACAGAAGATAGATCTATAAAAATCATGTGTTACAGAAAGTAACAAGTCTATCATCGGAATCCCAATTTCCATATCAAAACTCACTGCTTGCTTAGTAGAAAATCCATTCTGACCATGTGGAGAGAGAACCACCAGGTGGCGCTCTTCGCACGTGCTGCCTCTTCATTTCCTAACCGAGCTATCTAGACACCACTAACTCCACTACACACAATGTTGAGACACACTGATCCTTAGGATTTTCATCTATGGAATCTAATGAGAAAGCATACAGACCAGGGTGCTTTCTATTTGAGCAATACTTCTATTTCTGAACCTTTCCCATTTGTAATCCAATGTCTCAGCATCATGGCTTTCTCCCATGCCTGTCTATCCAGAGAATTAGGAAGTTGTAAAAGTGGGTGGTGGGTGCTCAGTGGTATCACGCTTGCCGACCACAAGTGAAGCCCAAGGTTCAACGCCAGCCACCCGAAACCCCCAAAGCCCTACAACAGAACATGAAGTTGAGCAATGAGAACGACGGTGTCCTCACCAACTCCTCCTCTCTCCTCACTGCTGAAGTCCAGGACCTCTCTCGCGTGGAAGTCCCCACTCTATCCCCAGGCCCCATCGATCATCTTGACAAACAGTCTAATATGTGACCTGTACATGCTAAAGCTGATTTATGCAACCCAGGTCCACTATTTCCTCCCAAGAAACAAAAAAGAATGCTGTCTCCCATGCACCATGCCTAGTTCTAGCCCCTTCGTTCCAGGTGAGAGCCGAGCAGAGAAGCACGCGCAGCCTGTACAGCCGAGGGAAAAGGAGACCCAGGACGCACAGCATAAGCCCAGGCCAGGCTCCTGAAGGGAGCGCTGCGGACGCTGCTGTGAGGACTAACCCTTGTCCACGGTTCTCTACAGGCTCTTGGAGGTTTTTAGGCTAAAAGGGGATTTGCAACTGTATTTTTTAATGTGTTTCATCGGACTTTGAAATGTTGTTCTCCCTTCCCAATAAACCCTAACAAAAACACCACACAAAAGAGTACCTACCAGCGTAAGACCAACATTAGCTAATAGGACAGTTTGTTCACGGGCCTACAAATTTCTATCCAATACGGACAACTCTCACTTGTTTCTGTACTGAGCACCAAGATTTAGTTAACTGAAAAACTTCCTTTCAACATATTTGTAAGTGGACTGCACCAGATGTCCCCTGAACTCAGGTGTTCTGCAATGCTTGGTCCCCAGCAGGTAACAACTGGGAAGAGGAAGCCTTGCTGGAGAAGGTGTGCTGCTGAGCAGAGGCTCGCGAGTGTCCCCCGCTGCTGTCCACCTGCGGAGGCTGAGGTGAAGGCAGCTTCTGCTCGTGCCACGCTGTCCCTGCCTTCACAAAGCCAAAACAAACACCACATTGCCTCCCATCAGCTGCTTTGGCTTGCGCATTTTGTCGCAGCAACGAGAAGTGCAACAACACTCCACACCTACCTGAGGTGTTCTCGAGCAGAACTCAACGTGTGTTGCAGGCACTAAGTCATTAAGAGAGAAAGAGGAAAGCTCACCTAACTCTTCTCCACTACCGTAGTCGTACTTATACAGTTTAAAGTCCTCCCCGCCTGCCACAAGAAACTCCTTCTCACGGTGAAGAGATGCAGAGTTGATGGTTGCAGGAGCTTCAAAGGATTTAATGGGGTCCAAACTGGAAATGAATGGTAACATGTTTATAAACATTCAATTAATGCTGTTAAAAATTGTAAGATGAGGCCTGGAGAGATGGCTTAGCAGTTAAGGTGCTTGCCTACAAAGCCTAAGGACCTAGGTTCAATTCTGCAAAAGCCCCAGAAGCCAGATACACATGGTGGCACATGTGTCTGAAGTTTGTCTGCAGTGGCTAGAAGCCCTGGTGTGTCCATTCTCTCTCTCTCTAATAAATAATTGCAAAATGATATTTACTGCTCCTAAAATCTAAAACCCAAGGAAAAAGTAATATTAATTTAAACAAACATGGTACTGTTTTACAAAAAACAAGCAATAGTTTAGAAGGATGTTATGCCTAAGGACAGTCCACCTCTGGCATGGGAAGGCTCCTCAGTGGAGGGAATTCCACATTTTGGGCAGCAGCAAGTTCCTGGAAATCAGCGTTGGGCTCCAGTAACAGTATGAACAATACAGTAGGGTTTGTGGTGCTTCATTTCTGAAACAAGGTCTCAGACACAGCTCACTCTGGCCTCCTGCCTCAGCCTCCCGAGCGCTAAATACACCATCATGCTTGGCTAGCATTTCTTATGTTTTTGAAAGATTTCACTTAGTATTCGAGCTTTCTACAAGCACGCATTAGGAGGGTACACAGAAATGGCCTCCAGGCTGGGCACGGTGTGCACAAGGGTGTGAACTAGAGGCCAGCCTGGGTGATGTAATGAGACCCATCTCCAGAAACCAGAGGCTAGGGAAGCAGAGCATCTGCCCAGCAGGGGCAGGCCCTGGGTTCAATCACCATTACTATAAAGCAGAAAAGGGTTTACAGGGCATAATTAATTACTTTATCATAGAGGATTATTGTAAAGCTTTCTCAATTGTCAAGAAAATGCCACAACCTATGAAATTTCTGTAAATAGCTGTTTCATTCCCAGGCAGTAAAAGGATAACTAAATTAGAAAGTATACTTATATAATAAAAATCAATATGTAACAACTGCTTCACTTCAAAATCCGATTATTTAGACAACTCTTTCCCAGTTCAATCCTGAAAACCATGAAATGAGTTCCAGCACAATGTTTAAACAACAAAAAGGATGTCACCCCATTCCCATCAACGCTGCTGTGAGCACGAGAATCTCATCCCGTAGCGCAGCCAGCCAGCACTTGGGTGTTCGGTCAACAAGCCAGCAAATTTTTGAATCAAACGGGGCTTGGAGCTGGACGTGGCGGCACACGCCTTTAATCCCAGCACTTGGGAGGCGGAGAAAGGAGGACTGCCTTGAGTTCAAAGCCACCCTGAGACCACATAGTGAATTCCAGGTCAGCCTGGGCTAGAGGGAGACCTTACCTCGAAAAACAACAACAAAAAAAAGACAAGAGAATCAAAATGGGCTTTGAGGTAACACTGTGTAGCAGGGCTGCATGGTGCCCAACTCTAGGAGTAAGTAGTAATGTGTTTTCTAATTTGACAGTTCAAGGCAACAATACCAATTACTAACTGACTATGTGTATATGTGAACTACTTGACATATCAAGCTTCCAGCTTGACTGCCTTTCCTCTTCTCATCCAGTGAAGCAGCCCTTCAGAGCGAGTGAGGACTGGTCAGAGGGTAATGGCGTATCTTTGCAGATGTATCTAGGCGCCTGCCGTGCGTAAGAGAGAATTTAACCCCATCTACCGGAACGGCAGCGGCGTGCCTGCGCTCAGCCTGTTGCTTACAACAGAGACACAGTGGGGCCCTCACCGCAATGCTCACACAGGAGCTGGTACCAGTCCAACAGGAAGACCTCATGGGCTATGACCAAAAAGAATGTTCAGAACATTTGTCAATTTAAACAATGAAGGTTAGATTCATTATACAATCCTAGTAACCAAAGGAAAAAAATCCACAAGTATACAACAGAAAAAAAGAGGAAAAAAAAGTCGAAACAGACCAGGAGAAATACAACTATTAACATTTTTTTTAAAACTGTATTTTCAACAAAATCATATACTGCATTGCTAGTCACAAAACTCAAGTCAGTTAAAAAAAAAAAAAAATGAGGCCAGGCACAGTGCTGCACACTTTTAGTCCCAGCCCCTGGGAGGCAGAGGTAGGAGAATCGCCGTGAGCTCAAAGCCAGCCTGAGACTACATAGTGAATCCCAAGTCAGCCTGTGCTTGAGCAGGACCCCATCTCAGAAACCCCCAAAATAAAATTAGTAGATTTACATCTACTCATGATCAAAAAAATAAAAACCAGTTTCTCCTTTTCAAATATGCTTTCCAAGTAAGCAACTTTTCCTTCTGTTAGCCCCAAAAGAACATGAAGCAATTCTCAGACACACCTTACTGCGCTATGAAAAGCAATAGATCGTCCATAAGTAATGACGAGGATCTCGCCCTCAGGAATATATTCCATACTGCTGACAGACATACTAAAATTTAGAGACTTCACTTCTGTCATAGTAGCATGATCCCAAAGGCTGCAAAAAGAAGAAACGAAGATAATGTTTATTCACTGAAGGGAAAAAAATTAACTTCCAGTTGCAGTTGCACAAAAAATTTATGACAAAATAATTACACAATAATCATTGCTAACCATAAAGCAAACATATTTGAATTACTATAAAAATGTTACAATTTGTGGTAGTATGCTGGTGAAATCAACTTTGTACAGTTTCCAAACAACTTGGCAAAATGATTCTATTCTAACCCATAAATCCTAGCTTAACAACTTCAGCAGTTGGAAGTGTGATTGTGAACACTGCTGTTGATGTCAAGCTGACGACGGTTGAAATCTCTTCACATAAAAACCCCTCGTCTTGGAATACAGCATTTCATACAGAATGCTTAAAGGCTCGTGAGCTCTCTGAGCACATTAAGGACGCTTGCTGGGGAGACGGCCCAGCAGCGGAAGGTTGCTAGCACAGCCTGCCAGTCTGGCTGCAATTCGCCAGCGGCCGCTTGCAGCTGGATGCAAACAAGTGCATGCACGTGCAACCCCAAGGTGCCTACGCCGATCCAAGTTGAGCCAGAAGAATCCAAAGCTGCAAGTGCTAACTTGCAGTCAGCCAGCTCCTTTGCAAAAGAGCCTGTCTCAAGAAAGTGGAGTGCAGCCAGGCGTGAGTTCAAGGCCACCCTGAGACTACATAGTGAATTCCAGGTCAGCTCAGGTCAGCCTGGGCTAGACCAAGACTCTACCTCAAAAACCAAAAAAAAAAAAAAAAAAAAAAAAAAAAGGAAAAAGGAAAGAAAGTGGAGTGCCGGCATGTTCTTGTTCTCATCTCCACACACAGTGGCATGCAGGTGCACATGCATAATTTTGGTAAGTTACCAGTATTTTTAATATTCTTCAGAACTTTATATACATAAAAATAAACAAACAGCCAGGCGTGGTGGCACACAGCACTCGGGAGGAAAAGGTAGGAGGAGGATCGCCATGAGTTCAAGGCCACCCTGAGAATACAGAGTGAATTCCAGGTCAGCCTGGGCTAGAATGAGACCCTACCTCAAAAAATCAAAATACATACATAAATAAAATAAAAAATAAACGGAGAGTAGCAAATAAACACGGCCTGTGTCAACTTAAATTTTAACTTTCAGAGACATTTTCAACATAAATTATAACAAGCACCGTCACTAAACCCGAAGGTCAAACCCTGTCTGGGCTCCAAAGCGCTCACCGGACGGTTTTCTCGTCGGCTGAGAGGATGTGCCTGTCCTCGCTGCACCACAGGGCCTTCTTGATGCCGGAAGTGTGGCCGCTGACCTCCTCGGGCTCTGCGCGCCCAACAGACAGTTTAGTGAGTAAGGAAAGAGGAGCGTGACCCCAGGGCAAGGCCAGCCCGAGTCAGAGCTGGCGTTTGCCAGAGCGCGTGCAGGGCTCCCTGCTGGGACGACAATCTAGAACAGTAACCACACACCGTTCACGCCATGCACTCCCTGCACGTGCAGGATGCTCAGCCCTCTCCTGCACAAACAAGCCTACAGACCCTGACACTCTACTGCATCTTCATCATGAAAGAATCAGGACCACTTACTATCATGAAAAAACTAATCATACAATCTTAAGCCACAAGAAAAACTACCCAAGGGTAACACAGTAAATGCTCCAATGCTAAAATGAAACATACAGAGGAAAAAAGATTAGGAACATATAAACTCCAAACTAAAAAGACTACCGTGATCACTACTGGATGAGAAATGTTTCCTTTTCGTAATTACTTTCCAAATCTGGGCACTTCCTTAATCAGTTAAAGTTATTTGAATTACAAGCCAGGTGTGGTGGCACACACCTTGAATCCCAGCACTAAGGAGGCAGAGGTAGGAGGATCAATGTGAGTTCAAGGACAGTACAAGACTAACTGTAGGACAGACTGGGCTAGAGGGAGACACTACCTCAAAAAAAAAAAAAAAAAAAAAAAAAAAGGGTTATTTGTATAAAAGGAAACTAAGAGCACATGCTGGTAATCTGTGTTTACCTGCTTCGGGTTTGTTCAGGTCATATATGCGTAACAGTTTATCCTGTCCTCCAGTCAACAAGTAATTGCTATCCTGAAAGCACAAAGTAAAATATCTGCAGATTAGCTACGCGACACTTGTCCTCTCTGAACCCTCCATACCCAAATCAACTTACCAGAGACACAAGCCTCACCAGAGACTTCCAGAGGCTGCTGTGGCCCAGCTGCTGTACGGTCTGATACCCCCAACACATGCATTCCCACTCTGCCGGGTTCCTACCCCCCAAGTGCCCTCTGCTGTGATCTCAACAATCCCTTCTCTCTTCCCAGAGTAGTCCAGAATAGTTATTTGGGCTTTTTAGATAAATGCTAATGTTGGAAGACTGAGACATGAGTTCCAGAGTTATATAAAAGCTTCACAGGATTAGCCGAGAAAATCAAATTTACGTGGTATAATATACAACCAAATCAAATGAGAGGTAATAACACAAACAAATAGGAAGTCAAACTCATTTCACCTCCTCCCTCGCCAGGACTGGAACCCTGGGCCTGGCCTGCTCCATGCTAGAGGCGCTAGTCCTTATCCCAGTTCCATGTTCTGACACCTTACCTGTGTGAAATCCACAGTCTTGACAATGTGCTTATGAGCCAGGCTCATTAGTTCATCTCCTGAGACAGCATCCCACACTTTGCTAAAGTGAAAATAAACATTACACATTGATATTTTAAAAGGTTAAATGTAACAGTTATTTTAATACAAAATAATCTAGCTCAGTAAATTTTATGTAAATATATTGTCTCCCTTGTTTCTAATATTCCTCATTGTTGCAGACACTCAATTTGAGAAATTATTTAAAGTCTAAAGAAAAACTTCTCCATGGAAGCTACATAGTCCTATTTTTGTCAGTGAAAAGCAGAATTTGAGCAAGATTCAGTCATTACTCCATCTCTCTTACTTTTATTATTTTTATTCTTTTGGTTTTCCAAGGTAGGGTCTCCTAGCTCAGGCTGACCTGGAATTCACTATGTAATCTCAGGATGGCCTCGAACTCATGGCGATCCTCCTCCTACCTTTTCCTCCCGAGTGCTGGGATTAATTAAAGGTGTGCGCCACCACGTCGGGCTGCCCTCTTACTTTTATTTTATCCATTAGCTAGAGTATCTTTCCAGTAAGCCTGCAGAATATTTTAACAAATTTTTAGTTCACCAGGTCATTTCTCTTTTCCTCTCTATTCACATTCAGGTTCAAAAATTCAACAAAAAATTAAAATGTAGTTGTTTAAAAAGTTTACTGGAGCTGGGTGTGGTGGTGTGGACCTTTAATCTCAGCACTTGGGAGGCAGAGGTAGGAGGATAACTGAGAGTTTGAGGACAGCCTGAGAGTACATTACAGGTCAGCCTGGGCTAGAATGAGTTCTTAATTTGAAAAGCCTTGAAAAGCCCCCTCCAAAAAAAATTTACTGGAGAACTGGAGAATGAAGGACCTTAGAGATCATATAAAATTCTCAATCAAGAGCTGGAGAAATGGCTTAGCTGTCAATGCACTTGCCTGTGAAACCTAAGGACTGGGATTCGATTCCCCAGGACCCCTGTGAGACAGCTGCCCACACGGCGGAGCGAGCTTCTGGAGTTCGTGTACAGTGGCTAAGGCCCTGGTGTGCCCATCCCGCCATCCCTCTCAAATAAATAAATAAAAAGTTAAAAATTTACTAAAACAATTCTAAAGGAAGATCGCAGAGGGCCAGCCATGGTGGCTATAACGCCTGCATTTGACTGCGCTCAGCACAGGCTGAGGCAAGAGGTCTGTGAATTCCAGCCAGTCTGTTCCATGCAAACAGAGCAGTCCTAAATAAACAAATAAATAAGCAGGCAAGAGGTATCTTTTGTTTTGTTAGCTTGATATATGTCATTCTAGACTGAGTGTTAAGGGTACAACAGGAGTGAAAAGAGTTTCTGAGTTTCTGTTCAATAGAGCTTTAGCTGAAAGAAATGCACATTAAGTATTATGTTTAGTAAACACACACACATGTAATCTCAAGTATGGAGGAAGAAACAGGAGAAATGCTGGGAGTTTGAGTTCACACAGTGAGTTCTAGTTAAACAGTAAGATTCTCTCTCCAAAAAATAATAATTAAACAAAAAAAATGTAAGTGCACTTGGCTATAAAAACACAGGTTAAAAAAAAAACAACTGCCAATTAAGTCAAAGTCCCGAAGATCCATGCGCAAAAACAGCACTGGTAGCGAAGATGACCGGGGCGAGGGCCCTTACCAGGCCAGGGCC
Source organism: Dipus sagitta (assembly GCA_036346955.1). Lineage (NCBI taxonomy): Eukaryota > Metazoa > Chordata > Mammalia > Rodentia > Dipodidae > Dipus > Dipus sagitta. Next base: position 11,097,620 of record CM070789.1, on the reverse strand, counting down.
CGGGAAGCTCGGGCACCCACACAGCAAGCCCTGAGATCATGCCCACCTCTCCGCACTCAATCTCTGTGCAGAGGAACTCTGTTGCAGTCCTCTCTAGTCCACCTTACCTCGTGCCCCAACCCATTTTTCTCACCCCATTTCACTATATTTCTCTGATTCTAGCCACCCAATTATCAACCATTCCTCAAACAAGCTGTGTGTCTGCACGTGTTTCAGAGCAGACCCCCTCGGCGCAGCGTTCTTCCGATGCAGGATTCCCACTGCGTCTTCCGCTCCTTCCTACCAGTACCAATCGCTGTCTGCCTGCCACAGAACTCAACTTGGGGTACTGTGCTTGACTTCGCTTGGCTTTTCTCTCTGTCTACACACGTTCAGCTTTGTGCAGAGAAATTAGCTGTGTGGCTAAGAGTTCACCGGAAGTAGGATCTGTGGCAAACAGCAAGTGAAGAAAGTGCCAAATGAACCTGAACTTTCTGAGTTACCTGAATGAGTCAAGAAAACTCTAGCCAATGTTTGTGCTTTGATCTTTTTTTTGGGGGGGGGGCATCTATCTGGGAGGTGAGGACAGTACTGGTGTTTGAACCCAGAGTCTTATATAGTAAGCAAGCAAACTAAATAATCTTCCAGTGTCTTCTTGAGTCTTAAGACACTGCTGAGACCATGCATTCCCAGTGGGAAAGAGCTGCAGTGAACACCACAGTGCTAACTGCGCAGTTAATCAGCCCGTCTTCTATTAGTCTTCCACTTAGAAACTGCATGACAGAGGCATGGCATTCGGACAGTTCATGGCCTACTCATTAGGAGTAACTGAAAAGTGTTACTATTCACAGTAAACAGTCCTAAAAGAGTCTTGAGTACTTAGAAAAATCTGGAACAGTATGTCTTCCAATTTCTTACACAACCTTCAAGCAAGAAACTGATAAAAACAAGGCGGCTGCAGGATCAGACTTCCTGAACCTCAATTCCCTTTACAGCAGCCAAACCTGCCGCCCTTACTTTCTGCACAACCCAGAAGTTTGTCATCGCTGTAACAAATGGCAACACAAAACTCATTCTCCTCATTCCCTACACACAGCAAGCAGGGCTCTCCATCTAGGCAGTATTTGTTCATGTCTCAAGAACAGACCTCTAAGTGCGAAAAAGACATTTTAAAGCCTTAACAAACTACCTTAGGGAGAATCAAAATCAAGTTACCCAACCACAGTGACCAAGTCACCAAGGAGGTCATACTCCTTTGATTTCTCAAAGAGCCACAGTGAAAACCACAGCCACAGTGACCGCTGCCCTCCATGTGTACCAAATAACCCGACGCTAGGTACCACAGTCTGATGCCCCATGCCCCTCAAGCAATGTGTGATGACCACTGGGAGCAGGCCCAGGCTTCTAAGAAGTGAGGTATCAGGACATGGTGGGGAGGGGCATATCCCTGAAGGGGACTGTGTGCCCCTGGGCTCTCCCTCACATCACTGCCATGAGTTAAGAGTTCGTCCTGTGTCATGCTCCAGCATGACATGCTGTCACGGGCCTGGAGCCACAGGCCAAAGCCTCACAACTGAGACAAAATAAACCATTTTTCTCTAGATAACCAAGCCACAGGTGAGTTTTCTACAGAAGAATAGGAGAAAAAGGATTTTTTGTAAACATGTGTTATGTCAACTAGGATTAACCAGGCAAGCTGGAACTAATGGATCAAGTTTTATCACAGCAGGCCTCATACAAGTCATTAAAGGGAGCAGAAACACGTGAATGCAGACCCTCCCACATCTCACAAATAAATGTATGGCACTTGTACAAATAAATGAAATGAAATATCACTTACTAAGTGCCTCCTTAGTGACAGACACTGCTAGACTCCAAGGATACAATGAAGAACGATCTTCCAGTTCCTCCAATAAACTCATTTTTGATCTTATTTTACAGTAGTATAACCAAGGTTTTAAAAAAAAATCATATAATCAGACCAGGCATGATGGGGTACACCTTTAATGCCAGCACTTGGGAGGCCCAGGTAAAGTGCCATGAGTTCACAGCCACCCTGAGACTACAATGTGATTCCAAGTCAGCCTAGGCTAGAATGAGACCCTACCTCAAAAACAAAAAACCATGGATCAAATTAAAAAGGCAGCATAGCTAGCACATGACCTTGGGCCTACGTAAGGCCAATATTACTACATCTTTTCCATTCTATCAGGATAAGTTAAAACCCTGAGAGAAATATTAGTAGAAAACCCTCTCTCTTGCTATTTAAATCTATTCTACTTTCATTCCACAGTAAACAGAAATCATGGAAACTTTCAAGGAAATTTCAAAATAGTACGCATGATTTTAGATTTCAGCCAAGCTTCTATGCATCTGAAGCATGAATTTATTAAATATCCACAACCCAAGATATTTGATGATTCAAACTCAGAATGCCTTCCTCTGTGCTCATGAACTCGCAGGTACAGATGTTACAAGCTGAAGTGTTAAGAAAGCATAAAACTGTCCACAGGCATGCCCTCAAATGTGTAATTCTGTTTACTTTTCAATATTCTTAAGTGGGTGAAACAAAGATAACTACTCCTGAGGCTATTTTCAGGGTCTGATTCAATCAGTATTTAATATGCCACTCTACCTGGGCCTCCCAAGTGCTGGCATTAAAGGTATACGCCACCATGCCTGGTCTGATTATATGATTTTTTAAAACCTTTTCTTTCTGGACATCTCCAAGTAATTATCACAGGAGCAGAAATTCCTCTAAACCTGCTTTTCATTTCTTTTCCAGAGGGCTGACTTTAAATGATCTTGTCAAATGTACAAACCAGGTTCATCGTGGGTTTTGCTATGAGACAGGCATCCTTCCTGGCAAGCTTCGTAGGGAAAATTAGCAGAAGCTAACAATGCGGACTGTTCATGTGATTAACTCTGGCAAGGCTGGGTGACAGCAAAGTGAGGTTAACCAAAATTATCTATCTTTAGGCCTCAATCTAAAAGTTTACCTCTTGGAATACGACATATTTAAAATATCACCTTATGAACTATTAGCTTATTAATATGAGATTGCAACCTAATTCCCATAATTAAGTATTTTGGGTTATTTTTAGACAGGCTCTTCCCAGACGGCCCAGAATTACTATGTATTCCATTCTCCTGTCGAACCACCTGCCTCAGTGTCCCGAGTGCGAGGACCACAGGCATGCGCCGGCACACGTCCTACTTAACAAGGCAAGCACGACGCTACATTTCTGTAATATCAGCGACCCGGGAGGCCGACTCAGGAGGTCTGAAAGTTTCAGCCAGCTCAGACAACTTAGTAAGACCGTATCTCAAAATAATAAAGGACTAAGAATGTCATCTAGTAGAGTGCTCGCCCAGCATATCAAAAGCCTGGCCAGTACCCAAACAACAAAACCCCACCCCCTTACCAAATAGCCGAAATCTGCAGTTGTGAAATGTTAAGCCAATTTTGTACAACCGTTATACAGTCAATAAAATTCATCCCCATGAGTGATATTCCTATTGAACTGAGTGAAAAATAAACTATGAAGGACTGAAGAAGACATCTCAATTATAGACACAAATGTTCTAGGAAAAAAAAAATCAGTACCTACCAATTCATCCATCCATTGTACTACTTTACAATTTTTTTCCAGTTACTTATTTGACAAAGTATTTAACCAGGAATGGCCCCCATTTTAAAAAATGGCCCCTAAACTTTAGAAGCAGTGGCACATTAATAAAATGAAAACAACTGTAAAAGCATTAACACAGTATAGCAGGAGCACAAACAAGATGACGGATACCTCCACTTTAAAGCCCGCGGAGTTCAGGGAATGAATCCTCTCAGTCACCTGCACTTCCTAGTCTCACCTCTCAGAACCAGCAATACAGTACTATGACATGTGAGGTAACATGCAAGTCTACATCGAAAATGAGCTGTGGCATAAAAATACTAACATAAAACAAAGCCATTTTTTAAAACTGGAATTCTCTAACATCATACAGGCAGAGCACAAAGTGTTACAACAGCTGTGCACAATGATGTAATAGCAATTGTCATTAGAGGCAATTATAACTTTTCTTAACCTATCTTTCAACATCCCCAATTTAATTCCATAGAGCATTACACATTTCTTTTAAAACTCTACAGTTACTTTAAAATTTACGTAAGGTGGGCTTGAAGCAATGGCTCAGTGGTTAAAGGCTCTTCCTTACAAAGCCTGCCAAACCGTTTGGATTCCCCATACCCACCTAAAGGCAAATGCTCAAAAGGGCACATGCATCTGGAGTTCATCTGCAATGGCAAGAGAACCCTAGCATGCCCATCCACTCTCATTCTCTCCCCCTTTCATTAAACTTGTTTCTGCTCACAAGTCAATAAAAATATTTTAAAGTCGGGCATGGTGGTGCACGCCTTTAATCCCAGAATCCCCTCTTTAATCAGGAGGCAGAAGGACTGCCGTGAGTTCAGGACCACCCTGAGACTTCGTAGTGAATTCCAGGTCAGCCTGAGCTAGAGTGAGACCCTACCTCAGAAAAAAAACCCTGTAATCCCAACACTTGGGAGGCAGAGGTAGGAGGCGTGCTGTGTTACAGGCCACCCTGAGATTACATAGTGATTTTCAGGCCAGCCTGGGCGAGAGGTTAAAATTTACATGAAGCACAGCTCACTGTGTAGTGCATAAAGTAAGTAAACGCACAGGTCACATATCTGTAAGAATCTAAGTGTCTTATTTTACACTCAGCATGCTTAGTTTACTTAAAACACAGCTGGAACACATTGACAATGGCTCCTCAGTGCGAAAGTCTGTTAAAACTGAACTTGAAGCCGGACGTGGTGGTGCACGCCTTTAACCCCAGCACTGGGGAGGCAGAGGTAGGAGGATCGCCGTGAGTTCTAGGCCACCCTGAGACTCCATTGTGAATTCCAGGTCAGCCTGGGCTAGAGTGAGACCCTACCTCAAAACAACAACAACAACAAAAAAAAAACAACAAAAAAAGAAAGAACTTGAGATACAAAAATTATTTTTAACAAATATAGCCGGACGTGGTGGCGCACGCCTTTAATCCCAGCACTCGGGAGGCAGAAGTAGGAGGATTATTGTGAGTTCAAGGCCACCCTGAGACTACATAGTGAATTCCAGGTCAGCCTGAACTAAAGTGAGACCCTACCTCGAAAAACCAAAAAAAAAAAAAAAAAAAAAAAAAAACAAATATATTACAGGGGCTGGAGAGATGGCTTAGCGGTTAAGCGCTTGCCTGTGAAGCCTAAGGACCCCGGTTGGAGGCTCAATTCCCCAGGACCCACATTAGCCAGATGCACAAGGGGGCGCATGCATCGGGAGTTCGTCTGCAATGGCTGGAGGCCTTGGCGTGCCCATTCTCCCTCTCCCTCTCTTCCTCTGTCTGTCCCTCTCAGATAAAGAAAAACAAACAAGAAAAAATTTAAATACATATTTCATATGACACATGGCCCAGAGAAGTGGAGTCTGTGGTGACGGCGGTGTGTTCAGCTCAGCGTCGGTGGAGGTCCCAGTGATGCGGATGCCCCGGAGAATGCGAGGGGCAACAACTAACACCTGACTATGACACTGATGGGCGACATGACCTGGAGGATCACTTCGTCCCCAGACCATCCACCTCGGAATGCATCTGACTCGTCAGCAAAGAAGACCTGGCGGCAGGGAGGAGCCAGGCCCTGGCGTGAGACCACGGCATCCACACCAAGAAGCTCTACCAAGACACTGTGCACCTAGAGACAACCCAAGAACCATTCAGATTTAAATCTCTACAAACAAGGAGTTACTATGACAGCGACAGTTTTAAAACGTGTCCAGTTCCCTATCACGTATTACTAGGGTGGGTATTTAGAGAAGTGGAGGTAAAAACCATCACCACCACGTTTACCTGGGCTGCTTGGCAAGGCGGCAACATCCAGGGAGGCAAAGTCACTGAGCCTGGGAAGCCCTGACCCACCAAGGACAAAGCAGCACACAGAATGGACCACAGGAACCTCGGTGCACCCAAACACCGTGTTCTCTATGGCAGCTACTGAGTCGGAATCTGATGAATAACTACGGCTGAAAACTGTAATTATTTCAGCACATAACCAACAGAGACCAGTACCAGCTGCTGGTGACACTTACGCTGTGAAGTCGGCAGCTGCTGTGGCGGCTTTGGTGGCATCCTTATTCAATGTGGCACCCCAAACAGCTCCTTTATGACCCAAAAATGTTCCAATCCAGTCTCCTGTATCTCCCTGGCGTAACATAGGCTTGCCATCTAGGAAAATGCAAAAGACGAGTGGTTTAGAAGTCAACTGTTCATACAACATTCAAACATTAAAAAAAAAAAAAAAAAGTATGGAGGGCAGTAGAGATGGCTTAGAGGTTAAGGTGCTTGCCTGCAAAGCCAAAGAACCCAGGTTCGATTCCCCAAGAGCCACATAAGCCAGATGTACAAGGTGGCACATGCTTCTGAAGTTCATCTGCAGTGGCCGAAGGCTCTGGCATGGCGCCCTTTCTCTCTCTCTCTCCCTCCCCCACCCATGAATAAATAAATAAAGTGTATTGGAACAGCAAAGCAAAAATTGTCAAATGATTCTCACTTACTTCTTTTTCTTTTTTTCTTAAATATTTTATTTATTTATTTAGTTAGTTATTTGACAGAGAAAGGGAAAGAGAGAAAAAATGGGCGCGCCAGGGCCTCCAGCCACTGCAGATGAACCCCAGACGTGTGCGCCTCCTTGTGTATCTGGCTAACATGGGTCCTGGGGAATTGAACCTGAGTGTTTTGGCTTTTCAGGCAAACACTTTTAACTGCTAAGCTATCCCTCTAGCCCCCACTTACTTCTATAAGCTCTGGGCAGTACCAGATACTGGCTCCAATCCTAGTGACTAAGTCACTAAGTAATATCCAGAAATAATACATAAGAGCTAACCTAGTCATGCTTTGGGGAGGGGGAGGAGAAGGGAGGGAAGCACCAGAGATTTTGGGACCAGCATGTGGCTCACCTATCCAAGCACTGATTAAACAATAACAACAAGGCAGGAGGAAGCCACTGACCTGCTTCAAAGCGGTCTACACGTGAGTCATTACTATTATTATTATTGTTTTGGACCAACCAAAGGTAAACCATTGTCCCCTGTGGAAAATAAAAACTAGGCTACCACCATAAAGGACGACGATGGACGGGCGGAACGTGTTTGCAAAGGCGCTGTGGCATCGTTTCTCCCTCCCGTCCACGGAAGACAACACAGAGCTTGTAACCAGTGCCTGGGAAGCGTGGTGCAGGTCCCCCGGGATTGTCGGGGACTGGGAGGGAGGTGGGTGACCTCTGCGGCCAGTATGTGAGGTCATGATCAATATCACCTGGAGTAGGGTGGTCGGGTGGGGGTTGGGAGTGGTGGGTGGATGTGGATGGGTGGGGGGGGCGGGTGAAGATTGGAAGGGAGCAGGTGAGGATAGATGAGGGTGGATGTGGAGGGGCGGGTGGGTGTGGGTGTGGAGGAGTGGATGTGGAGGGTGGGGGTGGGGGTGGATGGGTTGGGAGTGGATATGGAGGGTGGGGGGGTGTATGTGGATGGGAGGGGGTGGATGTGGATGGGCGGGGGGGGTGTATGTGGATGGGTGGGGGGTGTATGTGGGGGGTGGATGTGGATGGGTGGACTGTGGGGAGCACCAGGGGGTGGGTGTGGATGTGGGTGGGAGCCCGGGAGCCGCAGCCTGGCTCCCGCCCGCCTCTCCGTGCCTCACCTTTGCAAGCGCTGATGAGGAAGTACCCGTAAGGCGTGATGCCGCTGAAGGCCAAGTCCACCACGGGCCGCGTGTGACCCGAGCAGGTGAGCGGCGTCTGTCTCATGGCCATGACCGGCGGGCGGGCGGGCGGGCCGGGGCGGGCGTCGGTCCTTTCCTCCTCGGCCGCGGGCTGGACACCGACGCCGGGGCGGGGGCGCGCGGTGCGGCGATGAGGTGGGGACGACGGGGCCGAGGAGCAGCGACCGCCGCCGCCGCCGAGGGACAGGGACGCGCAGGGGAAGGGGAGAGCCGGCCCCGCCGCCACCCGCACCGTCCACACCGGTCCCGGCCGGAAGTGACGACACGCCGACGCACGGCGTCCGCGGGAAGTGACGGCGGAAAAGGGCGGGTCTCCGGGCTGAACGCATGGAGGCTCAGAGCGCATGCGCGGGGGCGGGGCGCTGTGACGTCATGCCGAGGGCGGGGAGCGCGGCTGTCAATCACGCGGAAGATGCCCGCCGGCTTTCCCCAACAGGTGATTACATGCAAATAAGGTCCGTGAATTAATTATCTCGTGCATGCTGCGCGGGCGCTCGAGTCTAGCGCCAGCTCTCTGGAGGCAGAGATAGGAAGATAGCTTGTGAGTTCAGAGGACAGCCTGGGACTACATCTGCCTCTTAAAGAAAAAAATGAAGAAAAAGAGGGCTTGAGGGAGGGATGGCTTAGCGGTTAAGGCATTTGCCCGTGAAGCCATAGGACCCAGGTTTGATTCCCCAGGACCCACGTAAGCCAGAGGCACAAGGTGGCGCATGCGTCTGGAGTTCGTTTGCAATAGCTGGAGGCCCTGGCACGCCCATTCTTCTTTGTGTGCTTCTCTTCTTTCTCTCTCTCTCTCTCCTGGCAAGCAAATAAAATTTTAAAAATAATCATTTTAAAAAGAAGAAGGAAGAAAGAAAAGCAACTTTTACCCAGGCATGATGGTGCATGCCTGTAACCCCAGCTCTTGGAAAGCCAAGGCAGAAAGTTTGCTGCAAGTTCGAGGTCAACCTGGGCTACTTTGAGAGACCTTGTCTTTAAAAGCGGGGGTGGGGGCTAGAGAGATAGCTTAACTAGCTTAGCGGTTAAGGCGCTTGCCTGTGAAGCCAAAGGACCTCGGCTTGATTACCCAGGAACCACCTAAACCAGCTGCACAAGGGGGTTCATACGTCTGGAGTTTGTTTGCAGTGGCCGCAGGCCCCGGCGCGCCCATTCTCTCTGTCTCTCTTCTATCTCTCTGCTTGCAAATAAATAAATAATTAAATAATTTAAAAATTCCGCAGCCATCTCTTCTGCTGTGTAACTTTCCCTTTATTGCTACTGTTTAGATGTGAATACGATGTGGCTTTAAATAAATTTAAACTCAGTTTGCTTTTCCCTGAAAGACCAAAGTAAAAAACTCCATTATTTTAAAAATGGAATAACTGTACCAATAAAATTTTGAGCCTTCACTCCTAATATATGGAACAATAACTTGCAAATTACATGCACGTAGATTTCAATAGGCAGAAATATTAAAAGACTTTAGGAACTGAACAATACAGACTAGTGTCTTCCTGCAGGCATCTCAGTGGAGATATTGCTGTTCTACACTAAAGTTTTCATCAAAAAAAGGCTCTCTCTGAGAGCAGGGTTTTGTTTGTGTTTGTTTGAAAGTGTCAGATGCAAACGGAGAGCAGTTTTGTTGTGTGTGTTTTTTTTTTTTCATGACATTTTCCCCGAAGCAATGCCATGGTATATTATACCAATATCTAATCAATATAAACGTCTTGAGTGTTTTCTTTTTTTTTGCAACAAACATCTATTCTTTAAGATTCCAATCCAAACAATACACTGCTGTAATCCCAGCACTCTGGAGGGTGAGGTAGGAAGATCTCTACGAATTTGAAGCCAGCCTGGAGTTTGTGACCCTGTCTCAAAAAAAAAACTAAATCCTCAAGTCAATTAACTTAGATCGAACTTGAACTATGTCTCCATTCGCCAACCTCACCCTGTTTCAGGAGTCTCTCGGTTCTGTGGCTTTTTGTTGTTGTTGTTGTTGTTTTCAAGGTAGAGTCTCACTCTAGCCCAGGCTGACCTGGAGTTTACTATGTAGTCTCAGGCTGCCCTCGAACTCACGGTGATTCTCCTACCTCTGCATGCATCCCGAGTGCTGGGATTAAAGGCGTGCGCTACCACACCCAACTCAGTTCTGTTTTTTTAAAGGAAAGAATTCAGTGAAGAGAAGCTGGTAGTTTAAGCAGAAGTTTATTAGCAAAACAGGAAGCAAGAACTCCTAAAAGAGATTGAAGTAGGCTGCCCAGAAATAGGGGTGGACATAGACCTATGAGTCCTGTGGGTTTTTTAAGACGTTTATGTGACTACTTAAGAGGTAGATGGCATATTCATGAAGTCAGGTGACCTCTTGTTCCTCAAAATCATGGTGCATCAGATCTCCCTTTTAGGCTATTTCTTCCTATGATCCTCTAGAAAAGTCTACAAGTGGGGGAGCCAAAGCCACAATATCAGTGAAATCATAACGAAGTCTGGTTTTTGAGGATGTAAGTCCCTTTGTCACGGTATATGTGGCCACTGGAGAGGTTCCTTGCTGCCTCAGTTTCTGATATTGCTGGAGCAGCCTTTCAGCTTCCAGGATGTTCTACCCCAAGGAGACATTCTGACCTTCAAGAGACAACAGCCACTAAGAAACAACCTAAGCTTTCCTGGTCAGCTCATATCCTAACTCCCTCCCTACTCAAGTATTCACCCACTACAGACTGTCACCCCACTTACCATGACAAGATACTCTCATTCAATATCCCTTCTCTCTAGAAAACCGTGGAGACATGAGAAGGGCAAGCAGTCCCCCACGCCCTAGTCTGCTGAGAAAGTTCCAGCACAATCAACATTTGCCAACATATAGTATTTCTTTCATATATTTTATGTTTGGCCTAGCAATGAACCAGACTTAAGGCCTATCTATGAGGGTGGGTAGGGCCTCATTCCTCTTGCAGACATATTCTGGGAATCTTAAACAAGGCTATTAACTTTGAGTATAGTAAAGATATCCTAGTTTTAAGGTATTGATGTAATCCTTGCAGGTTCCCCTGATGAAACAACCTGTGATCTCATTTAGTTTCCTTAGCCAAGAAGATGGTAGCTTCAAAATTCACCAAAACCTAGGCTGGGGGAGAAGGCGACCTGAGCATCCATGAGTTCGATTCCTCGTACCCACATAAGCAGTTGGGTGTGGCCATGTATACCTGTGCCCCTAGTCCTGTGGGGAGCAGAGAATCACTGGGGCTCCCTGGTCAGCCAGTCTGACCAAGACAGTAGCTCCAGGTTCAGTGAGAGACTGTGTCTCAAACACGTGGATGAGCTGTGTTGGAGGAAACCCAAAGTTCTCCTCTGGCCTCCACACACTCATCCACGGGAATATGCACATGTGTGTGCACAGCACAGCACACCACACACAAAATCTTACACGTGGCCACTGCACAACCAGTGAAGTGCGGTCTTCTAACGGCAGCCCGCACCCATGCCTGGAGTGTGTCTCGATTTCTTCCTGAGCACCGTTTTCCTTCTCTTAACTGTCATGCTTAAAATCCATATTAAAAATGTCTTTTAGCCAAGCCGGGCGTGGTGGTGCACGCCTTTAATCCCAGCACTCGGGAGGCAGAGGTAGGAGGATCGCTGTGAGTTCGAGGCCACCCTGAGACTACATAGTGAATTCCAGGTCAGCCTGGGCTAGAGTGAGACTCTTATCTCAAAACAACAACAACAACAACAAAAAAGTGTCTTAGGGCTGGAGAAAAGGCTTAGCAGTTAAGGTGTTTGCCTGAAAAGCCAAAGGACCCAGGTTTGATTCCCCAGGACCCACATAAACCAAGATGCATAAGGTGACAAATGCATCTGGAGTAAAATTTGCAGCAGCTAGAGACCCTGGTGTGCCCATTCTCTCTCTCTTCTCTACCTTCTCAAATAAATAAATAAGTAAATATTTTTAAAAGCAAAAAAAAAAGATGTCTTTTAATAAACCTCAACTCTGCTTCATTTTGGCTGGTGGTAATATTCCTTCCTGCATCAAAGCCAAGGATCTGGTTTTACCTGAAACCAATCCCTTTTTAAATTTTTTTAAATTTTTTTGTTTATTTTTATTTATTTATTTGAGAGAGAAAGAGGCAGATAGAGAGACAGAGAGAGAGAATGGGCACGCCAGGGCCTCCAGCCACTGCAAACGAACTCCAGACATGTGCGCCCCCTTGTGCATCTGGTTAATGTGGGCCCTGGGGAATCGAGCCTCGAACTGGGGTCCTTAGGCTTCACAGGCAAGCGTTTAACTGCTAAGCCACCTCTTCAGCCCTGAAACCAATCCCTTTTAAGGGAGGGAGAATTCCTCAGTGTGTATACAGAATGGCAGGTGCCTGTCTGTCCCTGGTGTGGCTAACATCACGCAGACACAAAGCATGCACGCATCACTGAGAGTAATGAGCGGTTTCGTGCAGTGTTCATGGCTCCCGCACTGTACTCCGCCATCCAGTGAACGCTCCACAGTGAGGTTCTACTGTTGAACTAGACTGCCGCGTTCGTGATTGATGCTAATGAAAGAGGCGGGCAAGTGAGAACAGCTGTATGGGTGGGTCTGTAACCAGTAACTGGGAGGACTATTTTGGCTCTAAAAAGTGTATTACTTTAAGCCAGGGGTGATGTAATGTCGGCACTGGGGAAGCAAAAACAGAATTGCAAGTTCAAGGCCAGCCTTGACTATGTAATAAGTCCCTGTCTTTAAAAAAGAAAGAAAGAAAGAAAGAAAGATGCTGAGCTGGAGAGATGGCTTAGTGGTTAAGGCACTTGCCTGCATAGGCTAAGGACCTATGTTCAACTCCCCAGGTCCCATGTAAGCCAGATACACAAGGTGATGCCTGCATAGGGTTGTACATGCACGCAAGGTGGCTCATGTGTCTGGAGTTCAATTGCAATGGTTGGAGGCCCTGGTACACCAATTCTTTCCCTCTCATAAAAAAGAAAAAAAAAGATGCTTTATTTACTACTCATTTAATTTCTTTCTTTTTTTGTTTTGTTTTGTTGAGGTAGGGTCTCGCTCTAGCTCAGAATGACCTGAAATTCACTATGTAGCCTCATGGTGGCCTTGAACTCACAGTTATCCTCCTACCTCTGCCGCCCGAGTGCTGGGATTAAAGATGTGAGCCACCACGCTTAGCTGTCCTCATTTAATTACTAAGGATATTGTGTGTCAAGACCAATTGTAAAAGCTCCAAGATGATCTTAACATTAGCAGGTATTAATATTATTAATATAATTGGATGTGTTAATAAAGGAAAATAACGCATCAATAGGTGTGCAAAAAGGTTTGTGGGCAGGCTATGGTGTCACACACCTTCAATCCAAGCACTCGATAGGCAGAGATAAGAGGATAACCATGAGTTTGAGGCCACCCTGAGACTATGTAGTGAATTCCGGATCAGGCTGAGCTAGAGTAAGACCCTACCTCTACTTCCCAAGTACTGGGATTAAAGGCGTGCACCACCATGCCGGGTGAAAATGGAATTTTAAAATATATCTGTAAACTGGGCATGGTGGCGCACGCCTTTAATCCTGGCACTTGGAAGGAAGAGGTAGGAGGATCGCTGTGAGTTTGAGGGCCCCCCTGAGATTACAGAGTGAATTCCAGATCAGCCTGGGCTAGAGTGAGACCCCACCTCAAAAACATAAAAAAATAAATAAATAGAGCCAGGCGTGGTGTTGCACGCCTTTAATCCCAGCACTCGGGAGGCAGAAGTAGGAGGATCACTGTGAGTTCAAGGCCACACTGAGACTATATAGTGAATTCCAGGTCAGCCTGGACTAGAGTGATAAAAATAATAAATAAATAAAAATCAAATATATCTGAGGGTTATAACAGGAACCCCAATCTGACAAAGCATATTTCGCAGCAAGAAAAGACTGGAAGGCACACTGAATGCAGAAACAGGGCCGTTTAATGAAGGCGGTATTGACTGAGGCATGGTCGGGACCCAGAGCAGTCAGAATAGTGAAGACTGTATCAGGGAGAGAATGGGGTTCTGACCTCACGTGAGAATGGGCAAGTGAAGAAGGGCTTGTTAGTTACATTTTACATTCCTATACAAATACCTGTCGAGAAGGAACCCCGGGTTTGTTTTGGCTTACATTTTAATTTTTTTGTTTATTCAATTGTTTATTAGAGAGAGAAAGCCAGATAGAGAAAGAGAATGGGTGCACCAGGGCCTCTAGCCACTGCAGACTCCAGACACATGCACCACCTAGTGCATCTGGCTTAGGTGGTGCCTGAGGAATTGAACCTGGGTCATTAGGCTCCACAAGCAAGTGCTTTAACCGCTAAGCCATCTCTCCAACCCTCGGCTTACATTTTAAATGGACACAGTCCATTGTGGTGGAGAAAACTGTAGTAGTAGAAGCACGAGGGAGCTGTTAACATCAATTCACAGCCCCAAAGCTGAGAGGACGGAAAGTGGGTGGAACTGGGAAACCTCAAGACCCACCCCGGCTTAGTAAATTATGATATTATTATATTATATTATTATATTGAGAGGGCGGAAAGTGGGTGGAGCTGAGAAACCTCAAGACCCACCCCGGCTTAGTATATTATGATATTATTATATTACATTATTATATTGAGAGGCGGAAAGTGGGGAGAGCTGAGAAATCTCAAGACCCACCCTGGATTAGTATATTGTGATATTATTATATTATATTATTATATTGAGAGGACGGAAAGTGGTTGGAGCTGAGAAACCTCAAGACCCACCCCGGCTTATTATATTATGATATTATTATATTATATTATTATATTGAGAGGACGGAAAGTGGGTGGAGCTGAGAGACCTCAAGACCCGCCCCAGCTTAGTATATTATGATATTATTATATTATATTATTATATTGAGAGTACTGAATGTGGGTGGAGATGAGAAACCTCAAGACCCACCCTGGCTTATTATATTAATTATTATATTATTATATTAAATTATTATATTGAGGGAATGGAAAGTGGGTAGAGTTGAGAAACCTCAAGGCCCACCCCGGCTTATTATATTATTATATTATTATATTAGGTTATTACATTGAGGGAATGGAAAGTGGGTAGAGTTGAGAAACCTCAAGGCCCACCACAACTTATTATATTATGATATTATTATTATATTGCCCACCTAAAGTTCCTCCCTTGGCTAAGAACTAATTCAGACATTTCCCCCTCAACACTACAACAGGTGTGGCATCAGAGACTGAATTCACAAAAGGCGCCACTGCCTTTGCAAGAGCAGGCTACTGAGCAGAAGCTTCGACCCAGCGGAGTAACTTCATGCCGTTCTACCGGGAAGTGTGGGAAGTGGATATCTGCTAGGTTCTCCTGGCCACGCATTCCTTTGAGACCAGAACACAAGAGCTCTGCAATGAAGTCCAAAAGTGCTAACCTAAAAAAAAAAAAAAAAAAAAAAAAAAGAGGAAAAGAAAGGGGACTGTAGAGACCGCTCAGTGGTTAAGGCACTTGCCTTCAAAGCCTACTGACCCAGGTTCAATTCCCCAGTACCCAAGTAAAGCTAGATGCACAAAGTGGTGCATGTGTCTGGAGTTCATTTGCAGTGGTTGTAGGCTCGCCCATTCTCTCTCCCACCCCCCCCACCTCTTTCTCTCTCTCTCTCTAGCAAATAAATAAGCAAAAATATTTTAATGAGAAAAGAAAAACAGCTGGGCATAGTGGTGCATGCCTTTATTATAGCATTTGGTAAGCAGAGGTAAGAGGATTGCTATGAGTTCAAGGTCAGCCTGAGACTACATAGCAAGTTGCAGGTCAGCTTGGGTTAGAGTGAGACCTTACCTCAAAAAAAAAAAAAAGATTGGGGTGGAGGGAATGGCTTAACGGTTGAGGTGTTTGTCTGCAAAGCCAAAGGACCTAGGTTCGATGCCCCAGGACCCACGTCAGCCAGATGCACAAGGGGGCGCACGCGTCTGGAGTTCGTCTGCAGTGGCTGGAGGCCCTGGCGTGCCCATTCTCTCTCCCTCTTTCTCTGTCAAATAAATAAATAAATAAATATAAATAAATAAATAAATAAAATATTTAAAATATATTGTAAACCTAGAATGTGAATCCTGATTGAATCTTGATAGAGGAGAAAGGACCTGGAGATGTGAATGGAAAGTTCTCAAAGTTAAGACCCCTATAGAGAATGAAGGTACTTTGTTGTAAAGCATTAAAGAGTACACAAAATAGAAGATATACACACTGTGTTCATGGATTAGAAGGTTCAGTATTAGAACAGTCTCGGGACTTTCCTCTTATTGACTTGAATGTGTTCCACCTTCCAAAGTCCTATGCTGACAAGCTAACCCCCTTCGACCTCAATATGTGACTACTCTTAGATATGACTGCAGTAAAATGCTATCATACGGACGAGACCTGACCGGTATGACTGTCCTAGTGATAGGAGGAGCTTAGGACACTGACCAAGGAGTGACCTGCCAAGGACACAGAGAAGGTGGCCATCAGCAAGTTAAGGAGAGAGGACTCAAGAGAAACCAGACTTACTGACAGCTTGATCCTGGGCTTCTATCCTCTAGGATTATAAGAAAACAAACTTCTACTTTTTTTCTCACGAAATGCCAACCAGTTAATGGCAATTTTATGACAAAGCAAGGAAACTAATACATCACCAAGCTGATTTACAGCATCAACAATTCCCAACAAAAGCCCCAGGTACATATTGAAGCATTTTGTTCCAGTTGCAGGGGTTGAACCTCAGGCTCCACACAAGCTAGGCAAGTGACCTACCACTGAGCTACATCCTCAGCCCTCTAAGTATTTTAACGAAAACTTGTCACCGGGCGTGGTGGCACACATTTTAATCCCAGCACTCGGGAAGCGGAGGTGGGAGGATCGCCGTGAGTTCAAGGCCACCCTGAGACTACATAGTGAATTCCAGGTTAGGCTGGGCTAGAGTGAAACCCTACCTCTAAAAACCTCAAAAAAAAAAAAAAAAAAAATGCCAGGCGTGGTGGCGCACGCCTTTATTCCCAGCACTTGGGAGGCAGAGGTAGGAGGATCTCTGTGAGTTCAAGGCCACCCTGAAACTACATAGTGAATTTCAGGTCTAAGACCCTACCTCCAGGAGCGGGGGAACTTGTCATGTTGATGTGAATCATCATATAAGAAAGAAAGAGACTATGAAATAGCTAAGATACTCCAAAAGAAAAAACAGCAAGATTTCTTTTTAAAAATTATTTGTGTGTGTTGGGGGTGGGGGGAGGAGATGTGGGCGTACATGTGCCATGGGTATTTGCCCTCTGCTTCCAGCTTCTTTTTATTTTTGGTTTTCCAAGGTAGGGTCTCACTCTGGCTCAGGCTGACCTGGAATTCACTATGTAGTCTGAGGATGGCCTCCAACTCATGGTGATCCTCCTACCTCTGCCTCCCGATTGCTGGGATTAAAGGTGTGTGTCACCATGCCCCGCCCAGCTTCTTTTTTTTTTTAATTTTTTTGTTTTGTTTTATCTTTATTTATTTGAGAGTGAGAGGGAGTGAAAGAGAGAGGAAGAGAGAGAGAATGGGTGCATCAGGGCCTCCAGCCACTGCAAACGAACTCCAGACACATGCGCCCCCTTGTGCATCTGGCTTACATAGGTCCTGGGGAATCGAGCCTCGAACCGGGGTCCTTAGTCTTCACAGGCAAGCACTTAACCGCTAAGCCATCTCTCCAGCCCTCCAGCTTCTTTGTTAACGACAAAAAATATTTATTTGGGGGCTGGGGCTGGGGAGATGGCTTAGCGGCTCAGCACTTGCCTATGAAGCCCAAGGACCCCAGTTCGAGGCTCAATTCCCCAGGACCCACATTAGCCAGATGCACAAGGGGACACACACGTATGGAGTTCGTTTGCAGTGGCTGGGGGGCCCTGGCGTGCCCATTCTCTCTCTGTCTCTCTCTCTGCGTCTTTCTTTCTCTGTCTGTCACTCTCAAATAAATAAATAAAAATAAAAATAAATTAAAAATTATTTATTTGGGCTGAAGACATGGCTTAGTGGTTAAGGCACTGATCTCAAAGCCTAAAGACTCAAATTCGATTCCCCAGTATACATGTGAAGCCAGATGCACAAAGTGGCGCATGTGTCTAGAGCCCATTTATAGCAGCTAGAGGCCCTGGTGTGCCATTCTTTCTGTTTGTCTCTCTTTTCTCTATCTTGCTCTGCTTGAAAATCAATCAATCAATCAATCAATATTTGTTTAATTGCACATGTGTGTGTATAGACACTCCAGGCCTCTTGCGGCAACAAATAAATGTCAGCTGCCTGTGTCCCTTCTTGGCATCCATCTTTACTTACGTGACTAGAGAATTGAACCCAGGGCAGGCCTTGCGAACGAGCATCTTTAACTGCTGAGCCACCTCCCAATCCAAAACTTCCTTAACTTGAGGCCAACCATGTGTTGATGGTAAAACAGACATCTATAGTTTATATCTGACATAAATGCCAGGAATGAAAAAAAAAAAAAACAGACAAAGGACCAGAATAAATATTGCCTACAAGGAAGAAGCTATTAATGACAGAGCTACACTGTACATCAGTGGGGGAGAAGAAATTCTTTAAATAGGTTATCCACTTGAAAATGACTGCCTACCTCAGATGGTACACACTAGATGAAATATGACCCAATTTGAAAGTCAAGATTTAAAATATGTAGAAAATAACCAGGGTGGATGCTTTCATGCCTTTAAAGTAAAGAAATACTTTATAAAGCTGAGAGTATGGATGCTATAAAAAATTAATGAATTTGATTTCAGTGAATTTAAGAAGTTGCAAAACAGTACAGAGTTGAAATCATAAATCAGTGAGAAGAATATTTTCAGCACTTGGTACTGACATTAGTGCAAGGATATATAAATAACTCCTGTCAACCATTGAAAGACAACTGAATTTAAAAAAAAAATGGGAAAGATGTTCACATTCAATAGTAATCAGAAGAATGAAAAATAAAACACATGGAATACCATTTCACATGTTCCACTGAAAGACATTTTTGTTTGTTTGTTTTTCGAGGTAAGGTCTCACTCCAGCTCAGGCTGACCTGGAATTCACTATGTAGTCTCAGGGTGGCCTTGAACTCTCAGCAATCCTCCTACCTCTGCCTCCCGAGTGCTGGGATTAAAGGCGTGTGCCACCATGCCCGGCTTGAAAGACATTCAACAGTCATACAATTCTTAGGGGATCAAGCATTCAGAACATGTGAGATTATGGTGGTGGTCTGGGGAGAACATCTAATTCAAACCACCACAGTAGGGTTGTTGGTGGTAGTCAGAAATGGGAAAGGCAGAAATATCCACCCTCAATGGAATAGAATATAAAGTATGGGGTTTCCACACAGTAGAATACATACAGATGTGAAAAAATGCAACAACGTGATTCTAGAACTGTGACATGAACAACAGACAAGTACTTTCATTTCCATCAGGTTAAAAAATGCAAGACCAGGCTGGAGAGATGGCTTAGTGGTTAAGCACTTGCCTGTGAAGCCTAAGGACCCAGGTTAGAGCCTCAATTCCCTAGGACCCACGTGAGCCAGATGCACAAGGTGGCGCATGCGTCTAGAGTTTGTTTGCAGTGGCTGGAGGCCCTGATGCACCCATTCTCTCTCTCTCTCTCTCTCTTTCTTTCTGTCAAATAAATAAATAAAAATAAATAAATATTTTTTTAAAATTAAAAAAATGGGGCTAGATAAATGGCTTAGCGGTTAAGCGCTTGCCTATGAAGCCTAAGGACCCCAGTTCAAGGCTCGATTCCCCAGGACCCACGTTAGCCAGATGCACAAGGGGGTGCACGCGTCTGGAGTTTGTTTGCAGTGGCTGGAGGCCCTGGTGCGCCCATTCTCTCTCTCTCTCTATCTGCCTCTTTCTCTCTCTGTCTGTTGCTCTCAAATAAATAAATAAAAATAAATGAAAAAAATTTTTAAAAATTTAAAAAATGCAACACCATATATGGTCCAGGAATACAAATATGACAAAAGTATAGTGGAAGTCAATAAGTAGAATTGAAGATTGGGGGGAAATCAATGAGAGTGATATAGGAGTCAAATTTTATATTTGTTCATATGTTTATTGAGTCACCATTGTCTTTCTAAAATGCACAGTGCATATGTATGTGTTTTGTGCAATGATTTCAATTATGCACATTGCACTTTTATGAATATCTCTTCATATTTGCTATAGGCAAAATTCTAAGGATAGCCCTCAAGAATCTGTCCCCTGACATACATGTCCCATATAATCTGTGTCTTTTGGGTGTGGTCAGTGTTGTGGAAAGTGTGGTGTAAGCAATATTTGGATTAGGTTACATCATAAGACAGGGTGACGAGAAGGAGTCACTCTTGTGATGTTATATACGGTTACATGTGGTAGACCACGGAGAGATTCTGCTGGTCATGAGGAAGCCAACTGCCCTACTGTGGGAAGGACACAGTGCTACAGACAAAGCCTTCTATCACAGTGCACCCCTAGGGGACGCAGTGATGAATATGCTAATTACCCTGTTTAATCGTTTCACAATGTGTACGTATACTGAAATATCATTATGTCCCATGAATACTTTTATTGTGTCAATCAAAGAAAAAAAGTACAATGAAGCAAGTACTCTTAATTCTATTTTATTTTATTTTATTTTATTTTTGGTTTTTCTAGGTAGGGTCTCACTCTGGCCCTGGCTGACCTGGAATTCACTATGTAGTCTCAGGGTGGCCTCAAACTCATGGTGATCCTCCTACCTCTGCCTCCCGAGTGCTGGGATTAAAGGCGTGTGCCATCATGCCTGACTATTTTATTTTTATTTATTTATTTATTTATTTATTTATTTATTTTTGAGGGAGGGGTCTTGGTCTACTATGTAGTCTCAGAATGGCCTTGAACTCACAGCGATCCTCCTACCTCTGCCTCCTGAGTGCTGGGATTAAAGGCATGAGTTTAAATGTTTTATTTTTATTTATTTATTTGAGGGAGACTCAGAGAGAGAGAAAAGAGATAGAGAGAGTGAATGGGCACTCCAGGGCCTCCAGCCACTGCAAACTAACTCCAGACGCATGTACCACCTTGTGCATCTGACTTATGTGGGTCCTGGGGAGTCGAACCTGGGTCCTTAGGCTTTATAGGCAAGTGCCTTAACCACTAAGGCATCTCTCCAGCCCCAAACAAGTACTTTTTACATGAGTAGAAAGTTCATAATACCATCCCAAATTAATAGCTATATTAGGCAACAGAAAGTCTTGAAGAATCCTGAAGAGAAAGACAATTCAGAACTACCCAGAGGGGCTCAGATACCAACTACTTAAGAGTACTTTAAATTGGGCTGGAGAGATGGCTTAGTGATTAAGCCAAAGGATCCCGGTTTGATTCTCCAGGACCCACGTAAGCCAGATACACAAGGGGGCATATGCGTCTGGAGTTCGTTTGCAGTGGCTGGAGGCGCTGGTGAGCTCATTCTCTCTCTCTCTCAAATAAATAAAATATATTTCAAAAAAAAGAGTACTTTAAATAGCTATGGTATGTAACTATGTTACAATCTGATAACACACACACACATACACAAAGAGAAAATTTCAGCAAAGCAAATTTAAGAGTAATCAAGTTTAAATGATAAAACTGGAGGCTAGGGAGATGGCTCAGCAGTTAAAGGCGCTTGCTTGTAAAGCCTGTTGGATCTGGTTTGATTCCCCAGTACACACGTAAAGCCAGAATGAAGAACATTGAGAAAACTGCAAAATGAGCCACATGCCCTTAATCCCAGCACTCAGGAGGCAGAGGTAGGAGGATCACCGTGAGTTCGAGGCCACCCTGAGACTCCATAGTGAATTCCAGGTCAGCCTGAGCTAGAGTGAAACCCTACCTCGAAAAACCAAAAAAAAAGGAAGGAAGGAAGGAAGGAAAGAAAGAAAGAAAGAAAGAAAGAAAGAAAGAAAGAAAGAGGGAAGGAAGGAAGGAAGGAAGGAAGGAGAGAGAGAGAGAGAGAGAGAGAGAGAGAGAGAGAGAGAGAAAGAAAGAAAGAAAGAAAGAAAGAAAGAAAGAAAGAAAGAAAGAAAGAAAGAAAGAAAACTGCAAAATGGATTTCCCTGCTATGGGAAGATGGAACTGCCACAGAGGTGAATTGCCATGGCTTGGGTGGGGGGGTGTAGAACCAAAGGTAAGATATGTCTTGCCATCAAGACAGCAAACCAGAAGGGCCAAACAACAGGGGCGCTCCCCGCTTTCCCTAGGCTTACAACGTTCCCAGCCAATGGGCTTTCCACCAGCTCTACAGTACTTTACAGTGCCAGGCATGAATTCCCTTCCAGAGTGGAGCTCAGATCAGTCAGAGAGCAGTTCGTGGGTCCCACACCAGACATGCCACTATTGCGTGCGTCTTGCCGGACTGGCCAGCAGTGGCGCTTGCGGGTCAACGTCTGGTTAAGACCGCGGATGACTTTTCTCCTCCAGCAGGCGGCAGAGCACTTGCTGGAGAGGAAGGTTTAGTGTCACGATCCGGTGCTGATGGGCAACCGAGAGCCTTGGCAATCGCTAGTATTGCTTTGTGGGGAGCGACCACCCATGGAGAGGTGTTCCACCCTGGCACTGAGGTTTTTCTGTAACAACCTATGGTTTCTGACCACTCACAAGTGGTACTTATGCCCAAACACTTAAAAAATTATATCATCTATCTGCCATCTGCTTTAACTAACTAACCAAGAAGTTGGCATTTAGGTCTTTTTAAAATTTTTTTAAATTTATTTGCAAGGAGACAGACAGAGAGAGAGAGAGAGAGAGAGAGAGAGAGAATGGTCACACCAGGGCCTCTAGCTACTGCAAATGAACTCCAGATGCATGTGCCGCCTTGGGCATCTAACTTTATGTGGGTACTGAATCAAACCCAAGTTGTTATGCTTTGCAGGAAAGTACCTTAACAGCTGAACCACTCTCTAGCCCTCTGTATCTGTATGTCGTATTAATAGCACCTTTAGTTTTTTTTTAATTTTTTTTATTTTTTGAGGTAGGGTCTCACTCTAGTCCAGGCTGACCTGGAACTCACTATGCAGTCTCAGGGTGGCCTTGAACTCACAGCGATCCACCTACCTCTGCCTCTGGAGTGCTTGGATTAAAGGTGTGCGCCACCACACCCGGCTCTATTGTTTTGTTTTTGTTTTGTTTTTGTTTTTGTGTTTTTCCCAAGGTAGGGCCTCACTCTAGCCCAGGCTGACCTGGAATTCACTGTGTCGTCTCAGGGTGGCCTCGAACTCACGGCAATCCTCCTACCTCTGCCTCACGAGTGCTGGGATTAAAGATGTGTGCCACCATGCCTGGCTTCTACATATGTATTTTTTTAATATTTAATTTTATTTTTTTTAAATTTATTTGACAGAGAAAGAGGGAGACAGAAAGAGAATGAGTGCTCCAGGGCCAAACGTGTGTGCCCCCTTGTGCATCTGGCTTATGTGGGTCCTGCAGAATTGAACCTGGGTCCTTTGGCTTTGCAGGCAAATGCCTTAACCACTAAACTATCTCTCCAGCCCCCCACACACATTAAATTTTTAATGCACTAATTGAATGCTTTCTGTGATTTCAAGTGCATGAAATCAATATGAATGCATAGGAATGGGACTGAAGGGAATTCTTTATAATATTACCTGTGATAATACCTTTATCTAGGTAATAAGGCTATAGATTTTATTTTCTTGTCTATTTTCTTGTACTTTAGAAAATTTCTCCAGAGACACATCAAACTTCTAAACAGAAAAAATTAAACTAGTTGAAAAATTATTTAAATTTTAACCCACCATATATCCACATACCTGAATTTATTGATTCCTGATTTAAAGTAATTAATAGCCTAGTGAGGAATACTAACGTATTTAAACAAATCTTTCCTTGAGAAGAAAAACAATTTTTTCTGTAGCCACTAGATGGCAGTCATTTCCCATGTATTGCACCATAATTGGCTAAAGCCACCCTTGCAAGAATTGTGCATAATGTAGTTTTCAACTAACAAATTATAATATATTGTTTGTATTTCAACTCACAAAATTTAGTTTAAGGCCTTATTTACTTATTAGAGAGAGGGGGGGAGAGAGAAAGAATGGGTGCTCCAGGGCCTCCAGCCACTGAAAATGAACTCCAGATGTATGCATCTGGCTATATTTACATGGGTCCTGGGGAATCGAACCTGGGTCGTTTTGCTTTGCAAACAAGCACCTTAACCACTAAGCCATCTCTCCAGCCCACAAAATATAGTTTAAATTACCAGAGTTCAAATGAAATGTTTTTATAAACATCCCTTTTTAAACTGATTTTATTCCAACTACTCCTATTCCATTAGTGGCAAGCCACCTAGAAGGTGGCAGAAATTCCCTTCATCCTTGAATTTCCTTTGATTTTATTCTTTTTTAATGTTTATTTATTTATATTTATTTATTTGAGAGAGAGAGAGAGAGAGAGAATGGGCACGCCATGGCATCCAGCCAGACACTGTAAACAAACTCCAGATGCATGCTCCACCTTGTGCATCTGGCTAACGTGGGTCCTGGGGAATTGAACCAGGGTCCTTTGGCTTTGCAGGCAGACACCTTAAGCCATCTCTCCAGACCCTGATTTTATTTTTTTATTATTTATTTATTTATTTGTTTTGTTTTGTTTTTCAAGGTAGGGTCTCACACTGGTTCAGGCTGACCTGGAATTCACTATGCAGTCTCAGGGTGCCCTTGAACTCATGGTGATCCTCCTACCTCTGCCTCCTGAGTGCTAGGATTAAAGGCGTGCGCCACCACGCCCGGCTTGATTTTATTTTATTTATTATTTATTTGCAAGCGGGGTGGGGGGGGGAGGAAAGAAAATGGGCAAACCAAGACCTCCTGCCATTGCAGACAAACTCTAGACAAAGGTGCTACTCTGTGCATCCGGCTTTACCTGGGTAAAGGATTTGGACCCAGGCCATCAGGCTTTCAAGCAAGTGCCTTTTACCTCTGAGTCGTCTCTCTAGCCCTTGCTTTTATTCTTGATTCAGACCTCGAGGCTAGCCGATGACAACCCCGGCATGTGTCATGCAGCCTGGCCAGTGCTATTCAAACCTCCGGACGGTCCCAATCCTTCTGTGTGTACCAGCTCCACATCGGCAGGGTTTTAACAACTGACACTCATGGGGGTCAAAATGAGTCAAACTTCCCAGTGTCAAAGAGAGGCAGGAAGAGATTCCTACGAGAAATCTCCTGGTGGCACGTATAGATGTCAAAGTGATTCCGAAGCTTGTCTGAGATAATGTAACATGGCTATTATTAATGAATATTGCTAAGATTTTCAGAAGGCAACAGACCCTTTATTAGGATTTTTTAAAAATAAAAAACTAACTCAGTACCAGTTTCCATGGCTGGCTGCACCTGGCACATAATAGGTTTCAATGGAGTATCCCATCCTCTCCAGGGCTATTTTCCTTGCTCTCTTCTTTCTGTCCGGTCTGATTGCTTGTCACAAGCAATCCCTCGTCCCGTTCCACGTTAGATGGCTGCTGATCTGTCTTCTAGGCATCACACTTCACTGCCCACCGAGCAGCACCTGGGGAAGGAGTGGGGGCGGGCAGACTGTCATAGAACAAGGCTTTGCGTTGGAGCACATGAGGCGCATCTCTGATGTCTGGCTTTTCCACCTGAATATCCCACTCCAACGGTAATTACTACAGGAGAAAGAAGGATATGTAAGCACACAGTAATTTACTATATTGTTTCTGATTATTATTATTTCTGATCTGTTGTTGTTGTTGTTGTTGTTTTATTTATTTTTTTTGTTTTTTCAACGTAGGGTTTCACTGTAGTTCAGGCTGACCTGGAATTCACTGTGTAGTCTCAGCGTGGCCTCGAACTCACGGTGATCCTCCTACCTCTGCCTCCCGAGTACTGGGATTAAAGGCGTGCACCACCATGTCCGGCTACAAATGTATATCTTTTTTTTTGTTGTTGTTGTTGTTGGTTTTTTTTGAGGTGGGGGTCTCCCTCTAGCTCAGGCTGACCTGGAATTCACTATGTAGTCTCAGGGTGGCCTCAAACTCACGGTG
Source organism: Dipus sagitta (assembly GCA_036346955.1). NCBI lineage: Eukaryota > Metazoa > Chordata > Mammalia > Rodentia > Dipodidae > Dipus > Dipus sagitta. The sequence continues at coordinate 11,071,785 of CM070789.1, read as the reverse complement.
ATCCTCCTACCTCTGCCTCCCGAGTACTGGGATTAAAGGCGTGCACCACCATGTCCGGCTACAAATGTATATCTTTTTTTTTTTGTTGTTGTTGTTGGTTTTTTTTGAGGTGGGGGTCTCCCTCTAGCTCAGGCTGACCTGGAATTCACTATGTAGTCTCAGGCTGGCCTCAAACTCACAGCTATCCTCCTACCTCTGCTTCCTGAGTGCTAGGATTAAAGGAGTGCCCAGCAAATATATTCTTGAAAAAATTTTTTTTGATGTAGGGTTTCACTCTTGCCTGGACTAACCTAGAATTCACTATGTTAGTCTAAGGGTGGTCTTGAACTCATAGCAATCTTCCTACCTCTGCCTCCCCCACCCAAGGTGATAGGATTAAAAATATGTACCACCTTGCCCATCTTAAAATTGTTTATTTTTTTATTAGCCTACAAAGAATTTCAGTGTTTTCAAGCATTTTTTTCCTTTTCCTTCTCCATCTCCCTTCTTGTGTCACTACCCCCTACAACAGCCTCCTGTTTGTTTTTTTTTTTTTTTTTTGGAGATAATGAAACTTTATTTAAAAACCAAACCATGGGCTGGAGATATGGCTTAGTGGTTAAGGCGCTTGCCTGCAAAGCTTAAGGACTCATGTTCCATCTCTCTCTAGATCCTACATAAGCCAGATGCAGAAAGGTGAGTCACGTGCAAGGTCACACTTGGCCACTAGGTGGTGCAAACATCTGGTTTGGAGATGGATGGCAGTGGCTGAGGCCCTGGTGCCCCAATTCTCTCTCTAAAAATAATTTTTAAAAAATTAGGAAATCCCTGATACTGAAAACTTAAAACACGGGTAGCCATGAGCCCTAGGGGTGTAACGTCTGCTGATGTCTGGCTAAATGTATATACTATGCTTATCAAACTGCCCAGTAAGCACTTCTGTTAATGTTCACACACTTATATTAATACTATTCTCACTTTTGGTACAGAATCTTCTCTTTTCAGATGGTAGTGACCTTGGGACGACTCAGAAGGTATCATGGTGATGGAAAGAAGTGACAGGAGTGCTCAGCACTGCAATATTTCTATCACACCTTCCAAGGCTCAGGGTCTAATGCGGAAGAGGTGGCGGAAAGAATGTAAGAGCCAAAGGAAGGGCAGAACTCCATACAACGTGCTCCCTCCAGACACAAAATGGCCTGGATATCCATGACCTCACAGTGCCTGACACTACCTGCATAAGACCATCATAATAGGAGGAAAAGATCATGACATCAAAAGTAAAAGAGATAGCCGGGCGTGGTGGCGCACGCCTTTAATCCCAGCACTTGGGAGGCAGAGGTAAGAGGATTGCCATGAGTTCGAGGCCACCCTGAGACGACATAGTGAATTCCAGGTCAGCCTGAACTAGAGTGAGACCCTACCTCGAAAAACCAAAAAAAAAAAGAAAAAAAGTAAAAGAGAGACTGATTGAGATGGGGAGGGGGTATGATGGAGAATGGAGTTTCAAAGGGATAAGTGGGGGGAGGGAGGGTATTACCATGGGGTATTTTTTATAATCATGGAAGTTGTTAATAAAAAAAAAATTAGGAAAAAATGCCCGCTAGGAAAGTATACCACAGCTCTGACACAGCAAATACACTGGCTATATCTCCATTTCAATTAGGAAGTTGGTTTAAAAAAAAAAAAAAAAAAGACAGCCAGGCATGGTGGCGCACGCCTTTAATCCCAGCACTCAGGAGGCAGAGGTAGGAGGATCACCATGAGTTCAAGGGCACCCTGAGACTGCATAGTGAATTCCAGGTCAGCCTGCCTTGAAAAACCAAAAAAAAAAAACAAAACCCAGACAACATGGTACTCATTGAAAAGATAAGGTGCCATGCTGGGGGCAAGAACACTGCACCGTGCAAAGACCCTAGGCAGAAATGCCATCTGGTAGTGGAGCCTCCCTTTGGCTCTACAGCAGTGCCAGCTTGTTTTAGCTTAAGGGGATTACTGCCTTGGCCTTCTGGTTGCCAGAGGATTGTCTCCGTGAAGCTCTGTTAACTCAGGGGGCTCTGTAATGCTGGGGGTTCAGGCTTTTATTCTATGAAATACAGAATTCCACCCCCCCCCCAGGTCCAGTACTTCCCAATTTGCCAACAGCTCTGCCCAGCATTTTGTGGGATGGCGGGGAATTGAACTTGGACTGGCAGGCTTTGCACGCAAGCACCCTCCACCACAAAGCCATCTCCTTCCGTTTGCTTCGCAAGTTGCTCTCCATCCTCAGCTTGCGGATGTCTTTGCCAAGCTGCGGGTGTTTCTTGAGGACGGCAAATAGTTGGATCTTGGCTTGTTTATTTATTTGTTTCTTTGGCAGAGAAAGAGAGAGAGAAAGAGAATGAATGGGCACACCAGGGCCTCCAGCCACTGCAAATGAACTCCAGACGCGTGCGCCCCCTTGTGCATCTGGCTAACGTGGGTCCTGGGGAATTGAACCAGGGTCCTTTGACTTTGCAGGCAAGTGCCTTAACCGCTAAGCCATCCCTCCAGCGCAGTTGGGTCTTGTTTTAATGCACTCGGTCTATGTTTTTTCATTGGTTAGTTGAGGCCATTTGCATTTGTTATTATTATTATTTTTGTTGTTGTTTTTCAAGGTAGGGTCTCACTCTAGCTCAGGCTGACTTGGAATTCACTATGTAGTCTCAGGTTGGCCTTGAACTTAAGGCGATCTTCCTACCTCTGCCTCCAGAGTGCTGGGATTAAGGGTGTGTGCCACCATGCCTGGCTGGTTATTTTCTTTATATATGTCTGTATTAATTATTGTCTTGACTTCATCTTCTGTCTCTATAGTGCAATCTTCTGCATGGTCTTTTGCCTATTGGTAATGCTCTTGGTTGCGATTTTTATTTGAATGATTATTTCTTTCATTTCTCGAAATTCTATGGTGTTTTTTTTCTTTTTTCTTCTTTTACAGTGTTTCAATATCCTTGGTGAATTTATCCTCCACGTTGTGGACTTTCTTCTCCAATGTGCTCACAGTTTCGCTCACTTTGGAGACTGCCTGGGCGGGGAGAACGGATTTCCTTAGTTCATGCCTCCCGTTGCTTGACCCTTCTTTTGTGTAGCCGTGGATCGTTTGGAGCGCAGGGTTCTGAAATCTCTCTGACATTTCCACTATCTCTGCGGTGATGGCCTCTGTTATAGCGGAGTTGGGAGGCTGAGAACATGTTGAGATGGGCCGACCTCATGCTGGTGTTTCTGTGTTGCTTTTTTTCCACTTCTCCCTTTTTCTAGTATGACCTGTGCTGTTGTGTCTTCTGAGGGAACCTGCCATGGGTCACCACCTCACTAGTGATGGTACTTTGCCTCTGGTTGTGCTTAGCTGTGGGCAATCGTTTTACGTTACACTTGTGACGCGTGGTGGAGCTTACCAGTAGAAGATACCGTTAACTTTCTAGAGATCTCCAGTGCGGGCTGGGAGGGTGCAGTTGGTGCAGGGACCTTCTTTCCGCTCCTTGTGTTGGCTGGAGTCCCTCCTTGCCAGTTGGGTGCTGGGGCTGCACCTCCACCGGCCTGTGATTTCAGGCCAGAATGCCTGAGACTGACCCACTGGGGTCTTTGTGGTCTGGAAGCACGGATGGGCTACGTGCCTTCTACCACATGCTGGAGATTGGTATAAAAAAGGGTATATATATATATATGTGTGTGTGTGTGTGTGTGTGTATGTGTGTGTGTGTATGTGTGTGTGTGTGTGTATACATATATATTTTTTAAAATTAGGATTACTTTAAAAGCTCAAAGAAGAAAAGCTCAAAGCCCTCATAATTTCTAAAGTCTTATAAAGTTTCCTTGAAATAACTACTTTTTTTTTTTTTAAAAAAAGCATTTTCAGTCTTTTGCTTTTTTTTTTTTTTTTTTTTTTTTTCCTTTTTCTTTTGGTACCAAGGATTAACCCCAGAGCTTCACTGTGAAGAACAGACAGTCTACCACTGGGAAACACTCCCAACTCCAATTTTAAAAGTTGATGCCAAACAAGTCTAATATCTCCCTATCCTCATCAATTTTTCTTTTCTTTTCTTTTCTTTTTTTTTTTCTTTTTTGTTTTTTTGAGGTAGGGTCTCAATCTAGCCCAGACTGACCTGGAATTCACTATGGATTCTCAGGGTGGCCTCGAACTCATGAAGATCCTCCTACCTCTGCCTCCCGAATGCTGGCATTAAAGGCGTGCGCCACCACGCCCGGCTCTATTCTCATCAATTTTTCTAAGTAAGGTTTTGCTATGTAGAGTTTTGTTGCTATTGTGAATGAATTTAATGTTAATAAAAATGTTCAGGGTGTTTTGGTCTTAAGCTAAATGTCAGCCTATGTTCAAGAACAAGACACCTTTTTAAAATCATCAGTAGTTTATTTTTCTTGTGAGTTAGGTTTAGGCTTCACATTTAAGAAACATTTGTTAATAGGGCTACAAATAAACTCAGATGTATGACTGTGCAGCTATTTCACTAGCTCTGTTTTTGTTAGAATAACAGAAACTCGTACTGCTATTCTTGGGGTTTCACAATTTTCTATGGGGCCTCAGTAAGTTAATTATCTTCTTTGTGTCCCTAATCCTCTTACAGCACAGCCCTCATAACTTCTGGTGCTCCGTCTTCCGCAAGGACAAACGTTTCTCTTGATCCTCTGATGTGCAAATGAAAAAAAGATTAAAATGACAGAACGAAAAAACTAAATTTATACTAAACTGATAGATATGGGACCAATACCTACAGAATTGTGTCTGCTTCAGTCCATTAGTATATTTCAGAACATGATTTTGATTCTAAAAATAATAAGATTAGAAGTCAATATTCAACATGAATGTTATTTGCTTTTTAATTAGGGTGATTTTCTTCATTTATTGAAAGAAACTTAAAAATAACACCATCTGTGCTATTAAATGCTACTTGATGTAAGAATAGCATGAATTTAAAAATGACAGAAGGAACTATAGATTATTTTTTTTAATTTTCAATAATTTGTTCAAAGGACACTAGTGGAGCATTGAAATGGATAGTAAGACCCCACCTTTCCTTGGAGCTGGGTCAAGGAGTCAAAGAAATATACAATTATACTATTAGTGAATAATTTTTTTATCAAACACTGCTGTACAGTAATCATTGTTTTGGAAAATGAGGGCAGAGAATGGACAAAACAGAGCAATTTGTGTGTAATGTACTCACCTCCCTTAGGGAGGCAGACAGGAAAGCTGTAATTAAGTAAATATATATGTGTTGGCAAATGTGTTGAGAACTATGGAGAAAAATCATGGACTTGGGTCTGGAGAGATGGCCCAGCAGTTAAAGACATTTACTTGCAAAGCCTGAATGAAGGCTAGGGTTCAATTCACAGTACCCACTTCAATGCACAAAGAAGCACGTGTGTGCCTGACATGGCCCTGACATGCCCATTCTCTATCTCATCCTCTCTCTCTCTTTGTAAATAAACAAAAATATTTTAAAATAATAATAATCATCGGGTGTGGTGGCGTTTGCCTTTAATCCCAGCGCTTGGGAGGCAGAGGTAGGAGGATCGCCGACAGTTCGAGGCCACCCTGAGACTCCATAGTGAATTCCAGGTCAGCTGGACCAGAGTGGGACCCTAACTCGCAAAACCAAAAAAAAAGAAAATAATAATAATGGACCCTATGGTGCCTATTAATGATAAAGTCATGTTCTAGCCAAATCCTGAAGGGCATAAAGGAGTAAGCTGCGTGGGTATTTGTACGGTGGGCATGAAGACAAGAGCCAGGGCACCAAGGTTCCCATGAAATGTTCGTCATGGATACTGCTAGGAAAGCAAGCAGGTCATGGAAGAGTTTGTGACCATTGTAAGGTCATTTGCTCTCACTTCCAGGGAGACGAGAGAGTTTTGAAGAAAAGAGCGAGGTGAGCGGAGGTGAAGCCTGGGACTCAGGAGGATGCTAAGAACTCACACAAGAGAGGATGGCAGTTTGGGTTAGTGTGGCAGGGGAAGGCCGTGAGAGGTTGTCCGCTTCAAGGGAAAGCTGAAAACAACACGCTGATGAAGTGAAGGGAGGTTAGGAGAGGGTCAGGATTGGCATTTGATTGATTGATTGATTGATTGATTGATTGATTGATTGATTTGCAAGCAGAGAGAGACAGAGAGAGAGCAAGAGACAGGGAGAGAGAATGGGCATCGAACTCCAGATGCATGTATCACTTTGTGTATCTGGCTTTATGTGGGTACTTGGGAATTGAACCCAGGTCGTTAGGCTTTGTAGGCAAGCGCCTTAACTGCTGAGCCATCTCTCCAGCCCCAAGACTTTTATTTTCTTTCTTTCTTCTTTCCTTCTTCCTTCCTTCCTTCCTTCCTTCCTTCCTTCCTTCCTTCCTTCCTTCCTTCTTCTTTCTTTCTTTCTTTCTTTCTTTCTTTCTTTCTTTCTTTCTTTCTTTCTTTTTTGAGGTAGTGTCTCACTCTAGCCCAGGCTTGAATGAATTTACTCTGTAGTCTCAGGGTGGCCTTTAAACTCATGGTGATCCTCCTACCTCTGCCTCCCAAGTACTGGGATTAAAGGCATGTGCCACCACGCCCGGCTAAGATTTTCATTTTAGTAAGAAGCTGAGTTGACTACTTTTATACACTATGACATGGTTCATGTAATTTCTTTCTTTATTATTGTTTTTTTCAAAGTAGGGTCTCACTCTAGCCCAGGTTGACCTGGAATTCACTCTGTATTCTCAAGGTGGCCTCAAACTCACAGTGATCCCCCTGCCTCTGCCTCCTGAGTACTAGAATTAAAGGCGTGCACCACCATACCCGGCTCCATGTAGTTTCTTTACCAACAAGTCCACAGACTTATGACAGAAAGGATTTCCTCCCAGCCTAAGCCCCGATAGATGACACACCACATTAAAAGTGCGGACTCCTGTAACCTTCAAACTGATAAGAGAGCGAGGAACTTGTTCTGAAATGATTTCCAGGCTGTCTCAACCAAGGAACCAGCATATTTGTTGAGTCACTCCAAGCTAAACATCTGCTAGGCTTTAATTTTTTTAATTTAATTAGTTTATTTATTTGCAAAGAGAGAGAGAGAGAGAGAGAGAGAAGAGACAGACAGACAGAGAATGGGTGTGCCAGGGCCTCTAGCCACTGCAAACGAACTCCAGATGCACGCACCCCCTTGTGCATCTGGCTTATGTGAGTACTAGGGAATCGAAACTTGGTCCTTTGGCTTTGCAGGCAAGCGCCTTAACTGCTAAGCCATCTCTCTAGCCCAGTTTGCTAGGATTTGATATGTATGTGAGAATGAAGCAAGTGGAAAACCATCTCTACATGTTACATTTCCCAAGGGGAATCC